>JAZDUA010000714.1:0-630000 GCA_038098605.1 Gryllus longicercus
TTTCACGAATTGGTTATCGGTGTGTACTTTAATGTTTTGGAAGACGGATGCAAATGCACTCAACTGAATTTTCGTTTTCATCGTCAAAAAAAGAAGATCGTATAAAACTCCATCTAGACCAATGTTTCAACTGCCAAGAGCAGCGTCGTTGCCTCCGAGATAGGAAGGGCAGTTGAGAGCGTGCAGCTTTGCCCGCCGCTCGCCACCGCCGTCCAGCCACCACTTACATCCACCGCCTACAGCCACCACCCAGATAAGCACAGCTCTAACCACCTACTTAACTCACAGCCTCGACCCACAGCCATCGCTTCCACCCGGAGCCACTATCCTGAGCCACCGCCTCTAGCCTCCACTTACAGCTACCGCCACCAGCCAGCGCCACCTGCCACTGCCCACAGCCATCGCCCACAGCCATCGCCCACAGCCATCGCCCACAGCCATCGCCCACAGCCATCGCCCACAGCCATCGCCCACAGCCATCGCCCACAGCCATCGCCCACAGCCATCGCCCACAGCCATCGCCCACAGCCATCGCCCACAGCCATCGCCCACAGCCATCGCCCACAGCCATCGCCCACAGCCATCGCCCACAGCCATCGCCCACAGCCATCGCCCACAACCATCGCTCACAGCCATCGCTCACAGCCATCGCTCACAGCCATCGCTCACAGCCATCGCTCACAGCCATCGCTCACAGCCTTCGCTCACAGCCATCGCTCACAGCCATCGCTCACTGCCATCGCTCACAGCCATCACCCATAGACATCGTCCACAGACATCGCCTCCACCCGGGGCCACAATCAACAGCTACAGCCATCAGCCTTCATCCACATCTACCAGCTACCGTCCACAGGCACTTCCCCCAGCCCTTGCCACCAGCCTCTAGCCGCTACCTACACTAACCTTCTAAAGGCACCACTCACAGCCTCCATGCAGTCACTGCCCCAGTCACCATCCAGAACTTCCATCCGAAGCCACTGCTCGCAGCCACCACCCACTGCCTCTACACGTATGCACCATCCACAGCCTGTATACAGAACCACAGCCACATACTGGCAGATGTTCACCTGTCCCGCAGCGTTGCCCGCCCCACACTGCCCTGAGTCCCCAGTTCCTTCACACAAGCTGCCCGGCACCGCCCACCACCCACCACCGCCCACCGCCGCTATCCTGGCCTTCGCGCTCAAAGGGCTCGCCTGCAGCCGACTGGGAGTTGCAAGAAAGAGGCGGCCGGGGGGAAGTTATTCCGATCCTTGCCAAGTGAAGCGCGAGGAAACCCCGGGCCGAGGCCAAGAAAATAAGGACGGACAACGCGAGCGGGCGGGGGCGCGGCGCGGCGCGGCGCGGCGCCCGGCGAACCAGCAACACGGATCTCTTTCTCCGTGCGGTTGCGGGTTCGAACTCCGCTCACGGCTTGTTTAATTAAACTCCTCCCTGTAACTCTCTCGAGAATGGAGAAGTTTTCTGCCAAGTTTCCGAGGCAGAGGCGGCGTGGCTGTCTGCGGCGTCTGGTCACGACAGAGGCAGGAAAAACCTCCTTGTACTTCCATATTTGTGAGCGGCGTCCTTTTGTTTTTGAAGGAAGGAAACTTCTAGTAATTGAGGATATGGCTGTTGGCAATGTAATGAAAATAAGTAGTTTGTATTAGATTATTTTTAAAAAAAGGCATGTTTATAAAAATTCGATGCAGACAGCAAAGATAAGAAGATATTGCTGAATTTAACTCTGAATAAATTATTCGTCCTTAGTTCTTTGTAAAAGTTAGGAAAGATCTGAATGTATTAACTATCAACAGAATGTAATTTTGTGAGTTGGCTAAAGAGTTGCTGTGAAGACTTTTTCTACAGCGTTATAAAGAAATCAAAGGAGTTCTCGAGAAATGTGACTTAAGGAATAAATATTATGTTGCAGTTAAGTTTTGAAGTGTGAACTCATGTACAGGAACACAATGTACGCAACTACTATAAAACTTTCTAATAAACATAAATATTATATTACTACGTGCCTGATAATTACAATACGAATTTTGTAGAAAAACTTGTCGAGTCTATGTATTTCTGGGAATGGTACTTTATGGGAAAAATCATAGCAACTCTTATTTTGTTTCATAAACACTTTTCAGGTTGCTTATTAAAATTCTTCCTCTTACCTTCTTTAAACCATTTTCATTCCATTATCGTTGAGAAAATGATAATTTCATGAATGATTGTTGCTGTTTTTTCATCAACGCGTTCAGTTACATAGCATGTCCAACGATCTCTGAAATTTGTTCATTTAAATGAACACGTTTTAATTGAGAACATAATGATTGTAACACGTTTTGTATGTCATTCATTATATAAGGTCAAGTGATGAAAATAAATTAATGGACAAGAGGAAAAGCACCAATAAATAAAATCAACAGCGGTACTTCATCTCTCCCTATCCGAATAAGAGGTTATAAATTGTTTGTTATTACATTGGTCTTCCAATAATCACCTGTCCTTATCTACACTCACATACCTTGCATCTATCTTTAGATTTTATAATACTAGGTGAAAATTGTTTATTTTGTAGCAATATATAGCAGAATGAAGTAATTACTAATAGAGATATATGAATAAATAGAGAATATGATATAATTATTTTTGAATTAAAATACCAAAATTGGTTATAAATATGGACATGAAAAGTTCGAAAGCGCAATTTGGACATGAAAAATTCAATTTTCTGAAAGTAAAACTTACTTTTAAAAAGCGTTTTGCAATTAATGTATGCTTAGTAATGTGCACTGTGAAATGGAAATTAGAATTTCTAACATATTCTGATTAAATGCCACGTTGAATTACCATAGAACTGGCAAATCAGAGAAGATGCTAAGTAAGATATGATTTGCTTACGAATAATAGGAAAGGTAAAAAGGTTTATAAAAGACAATGGGGTACATGTCTTTTCCACAGTTTTGTCGCCAGTGACGAGGATGTGTATATATATATATATATATATATATATATATATATATATATATATATATATATATATATATATATTGTGACGTACCTGGTTCTGCCTCAGCTGTGAAGTACTTATCAGTGCATACACTGATCGGACGCCAGCTGCGACGCACCAGTTGGTTGGTACTTTTCACTACAAATTTATAAGTTCTAAAGGTCGGGTATCTTGCTCGCGAATGGGTCATCTGAGGAATTTGGTACTATATTGGTGCGTCAAAATGATAATTTTGTATAAGTAAACAAGTACAATTTATTTATAATGGAATGTTCAATACACTTGATTAATTACAAAAACCTCTTTAACTTGGTACCAAGATTTAATTAACCGTGAACTCTTGTCATACCTTTGGGGCCCCATTAACAATTCGGTCGCGGTGATTCCTCACCCCGGCAACTGCAACGGTCGTTCTCCGCCGCGGCTCGGCGTCCTTGGGCTGCCGATGACGTAGACACGTGCTGTGCTGGTCTGCAGAAGCGGCGCTAGAAGTCCCTTGGCCGCACCCTCGGATATGTTCGACTTCGCTCACACACGCGTAATTACTGGGTCTTGAAAATGTCCGTTACGTTCACACCACGCGCGTGAATTATTACTGCGCCCCCCCTTGGTTTCGTTCTACTTCTCTCTCGCAACTACTACACTATAAATCATCGGCTTCTAATCAATAATGATACACGTAATACTATTGAATGCTTCTCCTCATT
Source organism: Gryllus longicercus (assembly GCA_038098605.1). Lineage (NCBI taxonomy): Eukaryota > Metazoa > Arthropoda > Insecta > Orthoptera > Gryllidae > Gryllus > Gryllus longicercus. The sequence goes on from JAZDUA010000714.1 coordinate 3,697, forward strand.
AGCAGGGTTTCACTCTGTCTATAACTATTCGTATGTCCTCTGCCACACGTTCTCCGCAATTGCCCAACCTTCGCCACTCGGCGTCTGTTCGCCACCCCGCGTCTCTCGCAACTCGACCATCTTCTCCGGCCACCTGCCGGCCACTGCCACTGCTTTTTCAACCGCCACTTGGCGACCCCTTCAACCGTCGAGCATCCCCTCCCCTCGCTGGGCGGCGGCGGCGGTCGCGCTCGCAAATTCCCCACCGCTCGCTCGCACCTGCCGCTGTACTGCGCGGTTCAAATGAGTAATACTACTCTTGTATTAATTATCTGTAATTACGGAGGGAAACACTTAGCGTGTTTCATCACCCCCTCCTCCCCTTTTTGGGATTTTTCTTGCATCAGAAAAATTCACTCTATCACTGACTTCTCTACTGATAGTAGCGCTACCTTATACACTAATGACACACTATATACACTTATTTTCTAAAATCAGAGTTCTACATGATTGCTTTGTCTAATCCTAGTAATTCACTTTATTTACACTTCACTATTTTCCTCACCTATTGGACCAGGTTTCCGATTTGAAGCTTGTACTGTCCTACCACCTCTTGTCTCTTGTGTGGTGATTTGGCCCCATTTTGATGACGGTGGTTTCCTAAATCACTGTTGTAGGACATTGCTTCCAGTGTGATGAACACATCTTGGTAGGTGTCGTCCCATTTCCAACTACGATCTCTTCTGCGTTTGTACCAATGGTTGACCATACCATCACTCTTCCCTCGCCCCTGGCTTCGCTCTATTCTTGACCTGTCTACATCTCCCTCATTCCCATTCTTTGGGGCGCCTGGAAAGGTAAAGTCGTACCCCTCCAATATCTTCTGACCCCTTCCTAAATCGGTATGATATACTCTGCACAGTAAGCTCTGCGCAGTGACGGGACACAGTCCCGTTGACACGCAAATAATTCCTTGGTATTTTATAGGAGCAAATGATGTTTTTGGCTCCATAATGCTCTTCGTTCTGTATTCACTACGACTTCCCATGATGTAGTTGTAATGGCTATTCCTCTGGTTGCTCTTGATGTTTATTTGGGTTTCTTCACTCCGCTTTCGTACGGAAATTTTGTCTTCAAATTCCTTCAAAAATTTCGGAAATATACCAAAAGTCTCTGCCCACGTCCTGGCGTTCTCCTCTAAGATTGGGTATGATAACTGGATCTTGTATCCTTCCAATATGTTATTTGCTGCTAGATGCCGTTCTGCTGCTCGCATAACTGCATGAGGGTTTTCCGTCCCATCTCCCGAAGATTTCATCGACTTTGGTGGCATAATTGGTGTCACCCCACTCTTGACACTCGGTGACATTTTCCCTTCTTCTTCCTGTTTAAACTCCTCTTGTACTATTTTCTCTTCGCACCCTTGTATATTCTCCTCGATTTCTTCTTCTATTATTCGCTCCATTTCTTCCGTTTTCGTTTCCACTTCTTCTTCCATTATTTGCTTCAATTCTTCCGTTTTCGCCTCCACTTTACAAACATCCTCCTCGGCCTCGATTTGGACCTCCACCGTTTTGCCCTCCGCTGTCATGATTTCTTCATGAATTTGGTTCGTCATCCCCTCGCTTTTATCCGCTACCACATCCCTAGCATCTACTTGATGGTGTGATTGAAATTTTATCTCCTCGTCCCAATTGATTACTATAGACTCTATTTCCTTTTTCTGTTTCGCAAATACATTGGCCAATGATTGGTTTCGAGCCTCCAGTCGATCCGCAACCCTGGACATTTCATTGTTGAGTGTTCCAATATGTTTACTTACAGATTCCAACTGCCCGCCTATTTTCTCTCGAAATTTCCCGATTCGTTCCTCATCTTTCTTATCCCGTTCATCGAATTTCCTGTTCAGATCTTCCATGAACCTCCTATTCCTTTCTTCTGTGATTCTTCTCATTTCTTCCCAATGCCTGTTCTGTTTTTCCTCGAATCTTTTCTGTTCATCCGCCGACTTCTTCTTTTGTTCCTCCGCCTTCTTGCTCCGTTCTTCCCTTTCCCTAACCAATTTTTCCGTTTCCCTAGCCAATTCTTCCCTTTCCCTCCTCAATTTTTCCGTATCCCTCCTGCAATCCTCACATATCTTCATCATCAATTGCATTAGGTCTGACATGGTAACTTTTCCACCCCCCTGATTTGGATTTTCTACTGCCTGGTTCATCGGCGTTGACGTGATTTTCACTCTTTTATCAACACCTTCCCCCGACGTATCATCCAATCTGCTTCCAATTTCACTATCCCTGCTTTCCGATAAAATGCTACTACCAATTCCTTCATCCGTCTCCCTTACTTGATCCACCTTCTTCTCCAAGCCCAACACTACGTTTTGCTCCTCCATTTTATTACTTTTAACCTCACGTTCGTCCCCAACTATTTCAAAATGTTCACGCGATCTGTCCATTTATCTCTCTCGACAACACTGCAACAATCACCCTCTTAATTGACTATGCCAATCCCTGCAATCACTACTCTTCACGACTGCTTTGATGCACTATTACCACAGATACTGAATCATGGATAACGAATTCTCACTCACCACCAAAAGATATAATAACACTAATTTTGTAGTTACATAAATTCCCAATCACTTGTCAATACATAAAATATCCTTCACAATAGGTAATACTACCACCACCTAAATGAATATGCACTGCTATAGAACTCCTTGGAATTATTACAATCATAACCCCAAATTTATGTAAACCCACTATTTGCTTTTTGGATTAATTTGCATCTCAATTACTACTATGATATATGTGCAACAATCACACATAATTAAGTATAATGCCTACTTCCTAAAATTTTCTCCACATTCATGCATGAATCTTCCAGATGTATATTTACAATACTGCTACACATACTTCATAAGTGATGTTATTTCCAATAAATTTTAATATCCCCATAACCAACCAATGAACAATGCATTACAGACTGTGTACAACTTGTACAACAATATTCAGTACCTCTATGGTTACAAAACTTTCTTTCTATTTCATAAATTATTTGGCTGTCATGCCATGAAAAACATGAACGATCAGATTAATATTAATCTGCATTACACAATCTTAGAAATTATACTGCTTTACATCACTTACAATGTGCATCTTGTTTGTTTTCATAAACCCAGTGAACACAGTAACAGATTGATACTGGTCGCTTTTCCAAAATAATCCTATATACCTTTCCACTATTAATTAACATTTTGGTAATTGCCAAATAATCATTTACTTTCTCAACATTATACCTATGTTTTGTCAGTACAAATATGTTATTTTCCTTCCCTCCAAATAATGAATTCTCTTACTGCTTACCAATCACTTTCATATTGACTTTGTTGCACCATCTCATTATCATACATTACACACACATTAGCATTAATATTCACAATTCAGTTACACACACAATATTTCCCAATATTTCATCAAATTCCTCAGAGCCACATTTCTTAAATTCACGAGTCCAAACTGTTCGGGCGCCAGTTGTGACGAACCTGGTTCTGCCTCAGTTGTGAAGTACTTATCAGTGCATACACTGATCGGACGCCAGCTGCGACGCACCTGTTGGTTGGTACTTTTCACTACAAATTTATAAGTTCTAAAGGTCGGGTATCTTGCTCGCGAATGGGTCATCTGAGGAATTTGGTACTATATTGGTGCGTCAAAATGATAATGTTGTATAAGCAAACAAGTACAATTTATTTATAATGGAATGTTCAATACACTTGATTAATTACAAAAACCTCTTTAACTTGGTACCAAGATTTAATTAACCGTGTACTCTTGTCATACCTTTGGGGCCCCATTAACAATTCGGTCGCGGTGATTCCTCACCCCGGCAACTGCAACGGTCGCTCTCCGCCGCGGCTCGGCGTCCTTGGGCTGCCGATGACGTAGACACGTGCTGTGCTGGTCTGCAGAAGCGGCGCTAGAAGTCCCTTGGCCGCACCCTCGGATATGTTCGCCTTTGCTCACACACGCGTAATTACAACCCCAACCACCTACGGACGTAACGGACATTTTCAAGAAAATGGGTCTTGAAAATGTCCGTTACGTTCACACCACGCGCGTGAATTGTTACTGCGCCCCTCCTTGGTTTCGTTCTACTTCTCTCTCGCAACTACTACACTATAAATCATCGGCTTCTAATCAATAATGATACACGTAATACTATTGAATGCTTCTCCTCATTAGCAGGGTTTCACTCTGTCTATAACTATTCGTATGTCCTCTGCCACACGTTCTCCGCAATTGCCCAACCTTCGCCACTCGGCGTCTGTTCGCCACCCCGCGTCTCTCGCAACTCGACCATCTTCTCCGGCCACCTGCCGGCCACTGCCACTGCTTTTTCAACCGCCACTTGGCGACCCCTTCAACCGTCGAGCATCCCCTCCCCTCGCTGGGCGGCGGCGGCGGTCGCGCTCGCAAATTCCCCACCGCTCGCTCGCACCTGCCGCTGTACTGCGCGGTTCAAATGAGTAATACTACTCTTGTATTAATTATCTGTAATTACGGAGGGAAACACTTAGCGTGTTTCAATATATATATATGTAAAGTCGTCAATATTTATATTACGAACCTTTTACGCATTATTGAAATTTTGCGTAGAAGTTGAAGTTTACGTAGTATTGAAATTTTGCGAAGATGTCTTCAAATTATTTCTTACGACTTTTGCAAAAAGTCAAAAAATGTTTCTGTGAAAATGAGCTAAACTTTCCTCCCAAACAGCTCCTAATATACCAATGCTTGTTGAACAAATTTTTCTATTTTTATAATATTTTAAGATGTATTTCAATTTTACTATTGGGAACCACAAAATTGAGAAAATATCAAAAATGATGTATTTTAGGGGCTCCGCCAATAGGATACAGCTGGAAAGAGGGGGGGCAAAACTACTTAGGTAAAATGGTTATTTAATAATTCCTGGTGCATATACTCTTTAGATGATTAGTTCCGTACGTATGGTGCATGTTATATCATTGAAGGTTATGGTGTTCCTTCTTTATTGGAACGTGAGGTCCAACACGTTCCAATACCTACACGTCGGACATTTTCCCCCACTCCAAGTATCTCCATCAACGGAACACCGCCTCCCACTGAGCCGCGCACACACTACTTACTTACTTGCACTATCCTGCCATACATGTTGTAAGTGAGTGTGAAGTGTAAGTGAAGTTAGTGGGAGATGAGAGGATACGGATAAGAAAGGGAGAGATGGCACACGGTTTTTGACCCGTTCCTAAGAGTACTGCTCCGGCGTTATTGATTGAAGAACCCGACTAGAGAAGTAGTCCACCAGAGTTCTCCAATAGACAGTGATTGAACTCGACCCGGTTGTTGTCGTAGCTACGTCCGAAAATGTGGAATCCCAATAGGAGCCGTAGCTACTGTCGAGCTCCGTTGGATCTTCCTAGGATGATACAGAGGGGACATGGTGCTGCTGAGCTTTGGTAGCCGGTCTCTTTTAGAGAGATTGTGCTCACTGCGTCAGGGAACGTTCAGAGCCGCGTGCTGCCCCCCCCCACCGCCCCCACCACCGCCAACCGCCGCCGCCACCGCCCCCACCGCCCCCACCGCCCCCACCGCCCCTCCGCCGCCGCCACCGCCCCCACCGCCCCTCCGCCCCCACCGCCCCCACAGCCCCCGCCGCCCCCACAGCCCCCGCCGCCCCCACCGCCGGCCCCACCGCCGCCCCCACCGCCGCCACCACCGCCGCCACCACCACCGCCGCCACTACCGCCGCCACCACCGCCGCCCACACCGCCACCACCGCCACCGCCACCACCACCCCCGCCGCCAACCGCCGCTGCCATCGCCGCCGCCGCCCCCACCGCCGCCGCCGCGTTCTTATTAATGCCGCCCGCCGCCGTTTGTCTTAAAGGCGAGCGACCGGCGGCGGCGGCGGCAGGTCCCTTCCCTACTGCCCCTTCCCGCTCCCCCCGCGGGCGTCGCGCCATCGATCTGCGACGGCCCCAGGCGGTGCGCGTCGTGCAAACCACTGACGGAGCCCAGGCCTCCGAGGGAGGGGATGTTGCCCCAACAGCACGCGCTTGGGCCGTCTCCTCAAAATATCCGTTATATCGACTCTTTTGAATGATAACAGTTGAACGTTTGTAGTGAATTGACGCAAAAGATTCATTAACTCATTATTGTGCCATCTGATTTCTTACAATTGCAACTTTTTTCACAGATTGGAATAAAAGTGTCTTATACTTGCAGCAGACGTCTGATAAAACGTCGTAACACTAACTAGTTATTTTCTTCTATTGTTTAGTTTAAAACATCTCATTCCATATGATCGATAAGTGGATCAGTCATTCTGTTCTGATTTAAGTGACGCAATCCTTCCAGAAAAATGTCAGTGAATTCAGAAAAAGGTTTCTTGACTGTGTAAAAAAAATATTTGATTTGAATCAATTATTTTGATTACGAAAGAACGAGTTATCGGTAAAGTTTATCAGTAACAATCTCCTCATTGCAGTAATCATGCACATGGTGATGATATTTGACGATGATGGTGTTACAAGTGTTGTGACGAGCAAGAAAATAGTGTATCTTGTGCAATTTTTGTCGCTATCATAAATTTTAATAGAATTTTAATGGTACTTGCTTCAAATAATATTTACGCGATGCAACAAATGTTCTCCACAGAATTCCTAAGTAGTCTATTTGATTTCTTCGCACATAAATTGTAGTGTTAGCCGTTGTGTGTAATCTGACGCCTCCCACCACCATTGATGGTTCAGACATCGTGCGATAACTAAAGACTGAGATTTTATGGTAAATAATCGTCCAAATTAAAAATTGGGAAGCTGACCACTGTAACAACAAATTCAAGAAGCTTCGTTTACATCAGTTATACAACAGCTTGAGTTGTTCAACTAAATTGGTTTTAATGAAATTTGTACGTAATTTTTATTTGTTATTAGGACATTTTGAAAACATTTAAAGAGCATTTTATTGATTATCTTTTGGGCCATTAAATCTGCATGCTAGAAGTAATATACTTCATGATAATGACGATGAATTACAAGATGGAATTAGACACATTACTTTCCATTAAATCAAACATGTTCTTCCACAACAATTGCAATCAGAATGTCACATCCTCCTCAATACAGGACGTCATTTTCATCCTCAGTAGATTATTTTGATTTGTATATCGATAGAGCTTTCTATATATCAATCGTCATAATTATTAATCAAAAGAAAGTAAATTAATTCATTGACTAGACTGATTCATTGCATAGAAGTCTGTCAAAGCACATTTTACATATCTCTTAATTGGAATAAAAGAGAGAATAACATGGCAGAGCCTGTACCTAGCGTACCAGGCAAGTAATTTCACTCGCGCAGACAGAAACCATCTGCTAGCAGGGGACGTCACTCCGGGATGAAGGGTTAAACAAGCACAAGTAATACATCATATAGAAGCTTAGTTATATTTTTTCCATACATGCTTTAATTCTATTCACTTTCGAGCTCGGAAGGAAAGAACGGTTCCTGCGATCTTTCGTGTCTGCCTGAGTTCTGGGCGGGCGGGCGGCTGTGTGGGAGGCGCCACGAACGGAAGCGAAGGGGGAGGGGGGCGAGAGAGACGCGTCGACAGTGCGAATCGAATCGGAGCGGTGCGTGTGAGTGCGGTGCGCAGCGGGGCGCGTGAGGTGCCATGCCACGGGCCCATTAGGACCTACGGAGCTAAGGGGGTCCTCGGGCCCCGCCCCCGGCTTCACGCCTCGTGTCGGATTTCACACACCCGAGCTGTTCGGATCAGGGGGCGGGAGCGAGGAAAATGACACGGTAAAAATAAGCCATGTCCGGGACAGCTGCGCGGCGGCGGCGGCGGCGGCGGCGGCGGGGGCGGGGGCGGCGGCGCTTAGGCCCTATTACAGATAATATCGGCGCCAGTCACGTGACGGAATCGGCTGCCGCCGCGTGGAGCTTATCGCGCGCCATCTCTGGGAAACACGGGCCGCCGCCCCCGCCGCCCCCGGGCGGAGCCCAGTCCCGGCGACGCCGCCCGTGACTTCGCCGGAGGAAACGTGCTCTCGTGAAGTGAGTCGTCACGGAAGCATGGCTCGAGAATGTTTGCCTTAGAAGTTTCTGGAGATGAAGTGGTTTGCCAAAGTTATGTCGCACGAGGCTCAGTGATGGCTATTTCGATTGATTTATTTTAAAATATTCTGATTAAAAATGAATTTATTATTTTGAGTTTATAGTATGACTTGGAGGATCGAAGTTTGTTTAGATGAATTTTTTATAGAAAATGTGTTTGCCATTTTTTGGCTAACGCAGCAAAACATAAGATAAAAGAAGATAACCAATCAACATTATACTATCGTATTAGTAGTATTTGTAATATTTAGTATAAATTTGAATTGTTCACTGGTACCGCTATATATGATGTGTAGACTGAAAGTCAGCGACAGCAAATTAATATTTGTTGCCGAGTTGATGTCGATACACCTCGTCAGGCTACAATATTCTCAATATACCAATTAGCGTTAATTTATCATGCATAATAAATGTCATTGCGTTTCTATTTTGTAAGTGGATGTTATTCATTGATGTAAGAAGTGTCAAAGAATCTCGGTTATTTTTCAAGAGCTGTCAATAGGAAGCGTTTGTGCACGAGCACCATCAGATTAAGAATTACACGTTCAGTGCGGTTGACACAGATGATTAACGCTATTTCTGAGTCGAGTAAGATATACCTCGCATGTCTAAAATAGTAGTCATGCCACTTCTGTAAGTGTAGGTTACAGAAACACTCAATGCAATTCTCTACCTACCTAAATACATGCTAATATACAGAATTTAATATTTTAATATAGTATTAATACTTATAAAATATTTAGTCTACTAAAATAAGTGACATATGCTATTTATTAAAAAAGAAAATATTGCTGATTAATGAAAATGCACTTATCGTCAAAGCACAGTACAAACACAGAAAAATAGACTTGCATTTTAAAACATCATATTTCGCTATTATTCTCAGATAAATCAAATTCGTGCACTCAAGGACTGATTCGAATACACCTGAAGCAGCACTAGCGTGAAGCGTTCATATTATTATTTTTTCTATAAGTGACTGCAGCAGAGAAAAATCGACGGACGATATCTTGCATCAGAGAATTGCGAGGCAATTGTTTCCGTCCTTCTACCACGCGTTCGCCTGAGAAAGTTTCCTTATAGTAATTTCTCATGGGCGCAATTTACGGGACTTGGTCGCATTTTGTGGTTTACCTCCACTCCTAATGACCGGCGCCTTAGAAGCGGGGAGGCGCATTGTTTATTCAGCATTGGCTATCTTCTGTAAGTGCTGTACTCTCGTTATGTCGAACTAACAGTGCTCAACAGCACATACTTTCTCCCATTCTTGAAACGATTTCTAATGCAAAATAAATATTTTATTCCTTTTGATGCTAATTGTAGTCTATAGTTGTAAAGAAACAGTTATGCAGAAGAAAATATTTTTAATGAAGAACTTGAATTTGTGTATCGTTTTTTAATATCTAATATCATATGGCAAAGTATTGCTATGAATGAATGAATGAATGAATGAATGAATGAATATATCCAATTATGTGTGAATTTCTTGTAGTGAGTTGTTGATATTGTCACCTGATGAATGTGGTTTATACAATGAGTATTGTAATTATAAATATCAGTCTTGCATGAAATTATGTTTCCACTGTCTAGTAAGTCAGTTTCGTCAAAACTACAGATTCGTAAATAAATAGACAAGGCAATGGTAAGATCCCAATCTCAACGAAGCTTCCACGAATCACGTGGATGGCTTGTGCTTATTATTAGCACATTTTTCTACAAATGAACGAGTACTATTTTTTTCGCATATCTTAATAAGATGACGATATAATATTACATCACTAGTTCTTCACTATTGCAATGTATTACATTTCACACGCTTCTGGTCTTGTGATTGTTAATCACATTTTTCTCTACGCTCTACAAAAATTTCATTAGATGAAAACTTTCTCGCGAGTATGGATTTGCTTTATGTCCTGGTTTGGACATGGTTTGGTTTGGACATCCCAATGTTAAAACGTTATTTCTCAAGTTTGGGCATGCATTCGTTATGATATCGTCTTAAATACATTTGATTTACTTGTCCGAGATAACGATCAAGCCACAATTCCAACCCATGTTTCACATTTGCAGGGGCAGAATATGCAGCGACGACGCACTTAATACTTGGATGTTTGGCGGGTTGCGTGAATTCTGAACAGGGGCACTTGCGTCAGTATAAATGCATAAAGTGATCATCAATGCTCGTCTATGAGCGAAAGACCTGCTCACAATCCCATTGCACTATGCGTATTCTGAAGCAAGTCAGAAGCTGATAAAGTTTTATCGCAATTGGATGAACGGTAAGGCAGCGCCTACAATACAAACATTAGTTCTTTGTATATTCAATTACACTTTAAATTTACAGCATGCTTTTTCAAATCAAGACCTTCTAGAGCACTATGGACTTGAAGCTTAAAACGCTCGTCTTTGGTCGTGATCACTTCGATGGCCAACCTACGAGAGAATCCGTGTTCTGGATGTTTCCCCCTTCCCCGTTGCCGCCACTAAGCTGCGTCCGTGTGCCCAATAACTCTTAGGCCGTCCCCCATAATTTATTGAGGTGTGCCGTGCAGCGCCGCCTGTCCGGTCGGTGGGCCAGAAAACCCCTGTTATGACACGACGCGACCATGCATCGTCCCCGCCGACCGCCAAGCGAGCTACACACGAGGTAGCGCGCACTGCCGCTCGAGGTGCGCTGCCGGGAATATCTTAGAGCGGATCTCTCTGACTTTCTTGTTGCGAGTACGGACACAAGTAATTGATTTATTAGCTCGAATCTCCGTTATACGCTATAATACAATTATGGCCATAATACAATTATGGCGTAAGGAAATAATGAATAATGTACATCCAGTCAATATGTATACAGTTACTTGAATACACGAAAACTTAATTACAAAAACCTTAAAAATAACAAACGTTTTAGCATATTCACATTATACTAATATTAGCAACGTTTAAAGATAATAACTCTTCGTAAAAATATCTAACATTTAATTCAACAAATATATACGACGTTTTATTTTAATTATCAAATTGACATATTTTTAATAAAAAATACAATTAATTGTTAGAACGTAAGATGAATATTATAAATCATGTATCAATATATTTATTATATTTTACGTATTTTATATTTTATATAATATTTGTATTTATCATTACATTTTCTTACTCACGTAGCTCTGTATTCCAGAAGATATTAAATCGAAATGCTTTTATGTATTTATGAAATTGAAACACTTGAATTTTAGCGATCGTGTATTGACAGTCGTTGTTACGTAAAGGCAGTTATTTACAAACTGAACTGAACTTCATTCCTTTGAAAACGTTTATTGGAGTATTTTCCAGATCCCAAACGGTAGTTTCTCCCTGGTGCATATCAATTATTTCTAAGCAATTGCTAAGCAAGTATTCGTAGATGCTGAGCATGGACATTGATATGCATCCCCACGAGTAAATTCAAACCTACTTATAATAGTTAATTAAAAAACTGTGTTTACAAAATAAGGTCAAACATTGAAATTATAAAAAATAGAAATTTACATAATTTATTCTCTATATGCTAAAAGGCGTAATTAGTGGGAGCGTCTGGGTTTGTCAAAATATCACTTTCATTTCGTATACTGTAAAACATATTTCAGTTTTCGTACCGACATTCAGAATATCCTTATGGTAAGTTAATGGAAGCTTTTAAATTACGACAATGAGTTTAGTTTGGAAAAAAAGTCAAATAATACAAATCATTTAAGAACTGCCGTCTTGTAGAATATACGAACACCTAATTAGTTTTTGATCCCAATATTAGTACATAAAGAGGGCAAATCACGTACAATGTCAAAACAGGATAATATTATAGATAGTTTGATATGGCAGCTCAAACAAAAGGTACCTCTTGAAATGACTTCGTGCTGTGCAACTCCCACAAAAATAATAAACGGAAATGCTCAATATTTCTTACAGAATCATCTGTTCCTTCGAGATTGTCCTCTTGGATGGTTACGTTTCCGTTCATTCCCCCTGCAACCCATCTGGGGATCTCCCTCATTCCCATTGCGAGGAACCTCCTCCTTAACGTCTCAACAGCTTCTCAGACGTCTTAAATCAATCCGGCGCTCTTGTTTATACACCCTTCGCGGAGATTGATTTAAGTAATGAAGCGGTTAATGTCCCGCAGCGTCTGCTTTTTATCCGTAATTACGACCACCTCTTTTCCCTTCCCGCTCCCCTCCCGCTACGCGTTCCCCCGAAGGAGCCCCGCCCCCTCCTCTCTTTTGGCGACCGCGCCGTCCCGTTCCGCCCCGACGGCGCACCAACGCACACCATCCCGCCCCGCCCCGCGCCGCCACGCGCCGCCCCGCCCCTCCCCGCCCCTCCCCGCCCCTCCCCGCCCCTCCCCGCCCCTCCCCGCCCCGCCCCGCCCCGCGCTGCCCCGCGCCGCCCCGCGCCGCCCCGCGCCGCCCCGCGCCGCCCCGCCCCGCCCCGCGCCGCCTCGCCCCGCGCCGCCTTGCCCCGCGCTGCCTCGCCCCGTGCCGCCTCGCCCCGCGCCGCCTCGCCCCGCGCCGCCTCGCTCTGCGCCGCCTCGCCCCGCGCCGCCTCGCCCCGCGCCGCCTCGCCCCGCGTCGCCTCGCCCCGCGCCGCCTCGCCCCGTGCCGCTTCGCCCCGCGCCGCTTCGCCCCGCGCCGCTTCGCCCCGCCCTCCCCGGGCCCCACGCCTCCACGCCCCGCACCGCTACGCCATGCCGCTCTGCGGCATTTAAATGTGGCGTCGCTAGACGGCACGGCGCAGCGCAGCACGAAAGACACGAGGGTCGGGGGAGGACGAGGGGGCGGCGGCGGTGTGGTGCAGCACGGCGCGCGCCCACAATCCAATTCGGAACTGTTGATCTTGCAACGACGCCGCCGTGCGGCGAGTCAACACAATCCCAAGGAAAATAAACACGGCTTTGATTAGGGCGGCGAACCCACCCCCTCCCCTTCAGCCGGCCGCGCGGTCTCTTCCCCCCTCCCCTCCCCTTCCCCTCCTCCGCCGGCCACGCCTCCTTCCTCCAGACTGCGACTTCGACGCCTCGGGCTGAACGGCGACGCCTTACGAACGGCTTAGTGGAGGTCTTGGCGGCCGCCTTACAGAACGTGGTGGCGGTGGCCGTCTCAGGGGATTGCAGTGGTCGCCTTGCAGAAGGTTATGGAATTGACTTAGCCAACGGATTTGTGGACGACTTTGTGTACGTTTTAAGAAACGTCATGGCGAATATGTAAGCTAACGTATTGTGAACGCCTTCGTGCAGACCGAAAGGACTGTAGTCGGGTCACCTTCGGCTATGTTGCAGAGAACGTCCAAGCTGATGAGTGTATGAATGACTTAGTGAACAACCTTAGGGATGTCGTAATGAAGAAACTGCATGTGTTGAGACTTCAGGAGTATTTAACATTTCATGTGCCGGCACTTAGTGCAGTTTCTTTGAATATGATGTCATACTAGTTTTCACGTATTTTATTCGAGATCATCATAACAATGCACTAATATGCGTAATATGATTATAATGTATAAAAAAATATCTAATAAATGTCTTTTATAATTAGTATTTCCCATTTACCTTCCATTAGCCCACCCCTCCCGTTCGCAGACTGTAAGCGCTGCTCTCACACATGAGCTGGACGTAAATTGTTACGTTTTTGTCTCTAAAATGCATTTTTACAATCGTAATACTAGCATAGAATATAATTTAATTGGAAATTCTTAAAAATATATTCAATGGTAATAAAAACCCTTTCGTTATATATTCGTGAAATTGTCTTTCTTAAATTAATAAATATTCAAATGAATTCAATCAGTTTGAATTAAGGCATCGTGTGTAAGCAAATAATAATTTTAGTGGAAGCTTACCTTTCATAGATATATTACATATTTATTGTTAACATGGATATTAATTCAAAGTTTAGTTATTTCCTTGAGAGTAAGATAAACAAAAGAATTGATTGGAGAGGTAAGGCGGTCTGATGAGACTTTTTGAATGAAAGACAGAAATTGATTCATTCGAAATATCAAGGTCTGCGTAATATATTATCATATGCATTGGTGAAGTTGTTACATTCTACCATAGAGTTCATGGACTTGTATAATTTAACGTGTAACGTTCCAGAAATTATTCTAGAGAACCTTATGGTTTCATTATTTAAAATTTTGACATTTGCAAAGTCCAATTTATGACCCGTTTCTACTCTACTAATGACCCGTTACTTTTTGTGTTAATATTGTTACTATAACTTGTAATAGAAGCCACTGATATCACAGGGGAAAGGGGCGTTCACCCTTAAAAGCGCTTTAACCCGCTCGGATTAAGTAAATAAGAAGCCAGGAGTTCATGAGATACTCTATAGATAGTGAATTGAAACTCTGATTTAAACCAACCGTTACAAAAACACAAGTCTGATTATAATGACAAAATTTGAAGGTTCAAAATATTACCAGTAATCTCAAAATATCTGTTCTTATTTTTGTACCTTCATATGCAACGCTATGTTTTGACCATTAAAACGTTTTTAATGTTAAAAATGTAAAAAAAATGTTTTCTTGTTAATATAGAAAGATTGAGGGTAAAAGTTCCGAAGAGTTTAAATACATATTAACATACTGTATTACTTCTAAATGACATATACATTTTAAAAACATTTTAAATTTAATTAAATTAATAAAAAAACAAATTCCGGCTAATTCAAGCTTTTGTTTTAACCAATATTTATCTTTTACTTGGAACATTCACATTCCAACAAAATCTTAATTTTATCTTATAAGATTTAGTTATGTTGATTAACTTTAAACGCGTCAAATGTACATTGGCGCATTACAAGTAACTGTATGAAAGCGTGCATGAAATTAATTTTTTGTATATTTTACTTGATCTTTGTATTCACTTAATCTTCCAGCGAAGACAATGTGCGTTTGCACAATCGTTTATTTCCTAGTGTTTTAGTACAATCCTGTTATGCATTACTTCTACAGAGGTGAAAAACTTTTCCCATTTACAAAGTCGAATAATTTAGGAGGCAGTAATTCGCAGGTCGTTAAGGAGTCTTGTTGTTTGTGCCAACGTGATTATGAGGATAACTTTCAGACTCCACCGCAAAGTAAAATAATCCAATCATCACTGACCTTGTTTTCGCTCACAATGTGGAAACAAGGTTCAAATTATGCCACTTTATTTTCTGACGAGTTTAGTAGTATTAAAGAATTGCAACAATGAAACTTTAGGAATCGAATTCAATATTTAATGACATACCACCTCTGGTACACATTTATTTGTCTATAGTTTCTATTTCAATATGGCTAATGCAATTATGAAGTAAAATGCAGTTTATTTATAAATGATCTATAAATTCTGTTAATACTTTAAAACATAATAGCAACTACAAGTGGACTAGTTGATGCATAGCAGACAGTAGCTCTCATCCTTTCCATGAGACACGGTCTCACCTCGACAGCTAACCCATCAGCATGGGGACATGTCCACTAAAGCAGATGCTAACAGCTTCTTTCGGAGGCCAACCTCTTGGCTTGCTCTGAAAGGCATAAGGACAGTCCTTTCCTCCTCTGTACCCCTTCAGCGTGGCTGGGTTGTGACGAGCATAGCGTGACTGGCCGCGGAGGGCATTCGAAGGCTGGAATGGGCTGCGGTTCGGTCATTCAGGAAAAGACAGCGAAGACGGCGGTCGCTCTGCTGTGGAGGGTCGCGCGCCCTTGCGACCACAGCAGGTGCGTTCGTGCCAGGCGAGTGACAACTCTATGAGTGCTCCCTACTTCAAACCATGCTACCCTTGTACACGAGTTGTAAATAAATGTCATGACATTTTGTCGCCTTATTTCATCACGACGCCACAGTGGCCTGCAACAGCGAAAAGTTCGGTCGAGTGTGTGGAAATAGAGTTCTGGATCAGCAACAAATGGCTGATCTGAAACGGAACCCGTGGAAACGAAAGCCTCTTTATTCCTCGTTGCTTGGCGTCGGTTGTGTTGTAAGCGTGGGTGGACCGAGTATGATCATACAATAATATTGTAACACCATATAAGAGAAATTGCGAATTAAGATATTTAAATATCTGAATTTTTTACTAAAATTTTAAACTGTTTCATTTTTGGTATTTTTTAAATCTTCCGAGGTATTTAATGCTAGTAGTGAAATCTCAGACTTAGCCAGAGTGTGCTTAGCCAGAGTTAGCTTTGAGTCTGAAAAATGTAATGTTGACAAATGTGTACGTTCAAAATTGACGATCTTGAAAAGTCAATTCATCAAATGTGCAAGACATGAAATGTAAAATGTAAGAATATACTCAGAAAGCAGATGATTTCATAACGCGAGTGAAAGTATTCTGTAATTGTATGTTAAATATTTACTTAGAACTACATGGATTAGGGTACCCTCCGAACAACCAAATTATTATTTCAAAAACTCGTGTTAATCATACGCATACAATCGTAAAACTCTCGTAACATAGATATAGATGTATTAATATGTGTGTAGATCTCTTTATATAGGCATGCCAAGTGGATTTAATCGAAATCATTTTTACCACAATTGCATGAGCAAGCTGACAATTCCGTATATGTAACACACACACACACACACTTACGCGCGCGCACACGGACACACACACACATACGTAACGATTGACATAAAATGTGATATTGTCTGTCTGCAGTTTCAGTTCGAGCCCAACTGACTGTCAACGACATCGTTCGAATAAGTTCATAAACATTTGGCGGCGTTTGAAATTAATTTTGCAATATATATTGAATTAAAATATATAGAAAAGCAACAAAACTGTTAAAAATATTTATTCATGATTCAATACTTTCTCTGTATTATGTGTACGAGAAATTAAAAATGTATTTTAATATTAAATATTACATTAACGGGTACGCGAATAGTATGTTGTGTTAATCCGTTTGATTTCATTTAGTTAATGGTTAGTGTTTTCGAAAACATTCCAAAACCCCTTTTTTTATGTTAAGATAACTTCAAATACGCATGTCGATTAATTTGTTAGTTTTTCAGAAACCATTTGAATGAGATTGCCAGATCCAATTATAATTGACATGTAACTCATATTGCAATAATTACTATTGTTAATGTTGTAGAATTTTACATTCTACTAAGACTAAGCGTGCTGCAGCACACAGCAGACTATAGGGAAGAGAATAATTGTTTATTTATATATGTGAAAATAAAACACGAGTGATATATACAGATAAACCCGTTTTCAAACCACAAAAAAGAGAAATGTAATATTCATACCCAAAATTAATCAATTTCGGTGTCCAGTTACGCATTAATTAAAATTTAACGTGGAAAAGGTCACGTCAGTTTTACCCATACGATCATATCGCATAAAACATTGCGTACACTGAATCGGAAACCGGTCTTTTCATGAGAACTTTTCTAAAGTAATGATGGAATACATTTGATATTTGAAGAAAGATACATTTCATTTAATCTTCGTTGATGACAAAATAGTGTTTCTCCTTTATGTAGCCATCTGATCTGAAGTTGACATTCACCAACATGTAATATTTAGCCACTTCATTATGAATACATTATGTTAAGATGAAGAATGAATGACGGGAAACTGTAACAGTGGTTGCGGCTTGATTGTCGTATTATTTGGATTTATTCACATGAACTGTAATATGCATTAACTGTCAAGGTGAATTTTCTGCTTCCCACAGAAGAAAAGGTGAAACTCGCCTCATCAACGCCCAAACGTGTCATCAAGTAATGTAAGGGTCACATGCTACCCGCAGCACGTCTTTAGCTTGCTACACTCAGTCTTACCCCTCAAAAGATTTAATTTATTTCTATAAAGAGCTAGACGTTGTATTTCTTATGACGTAATGCAAACAATGTGATTTTGTAGTCGTTTTAATACATTTTCAGAGGGTCCCCTCGTTCTATAACACGACATTTTAGAAACGTTTAAAACTTAATTTCAATATCAAGCTAGTTTCAGTATGAAAATATTGACTTACACAGTATGGAATGTTCACAATAATACAAAAAGAATACGTACGTTTTTACAAAAAATTGCTAGTTTGAAATTGTTCGAACCCGCGCCACCAACATCTGTTATAAATCCTAAAAGTCATGACATAGAATGCGCGTGCAAGCAAGAGTTATTTCAAATGAATGAATCTAAGCATCTTCTCCAACTTGCTCATTTTTTTCACGACTACCGTCGGCACTACTCCATTGTACGCGTCGCCATGCGTGTCTTGGTCGACATAACGAGTTCGAGCTCAGCCGCAGCCCTCTACCCGGCTTCCAAATCCGACCCTCCGACCCTTCACTGTCCACGTCCCCCCTCCGGCTCCAGTTCGCTACCTCATTCCGGCTACTAACACTGCCACAGCCTATCTCAGCACTGTCCGTCCCGCTCTTGGCCCCACTCTCGGCTCCGCTCTCTGCTCCGCTCTCGACTCCGCTCTCGACTCCGCTCTCGGCTCAGCCCTCGGCCCCGCTCTCGACTCCGCTCTCGGCCCCGCTCTCGGACCCGCTCTCGACCCCGCTCTCGGCCCCCACTCTCGGCCCCCACTCTCGGCCCCCACTTTCCGCCCCCCTCTTCTCTCCGGCGACCCAGACTCGCACCGTCGCTCCTCCCTCGTTTACAACCCCCCGGCCCGCACCCGTCTTAAACTCGACCGCCCTTTTCTCACCTCGCACGACTCTCCCACACGACCCTAGCCCCACTCCCTCCGTCACATCCCTTCCACACCACCACAACCACCACCGCCTTCCCATGTCCACTACCTCCGGCACCCACCGGCGCCCGCCACCGCCACCTCGCTTCTGCCCGCCGATAAGCATCGCGCCAATGCATATTTTACGGCGCCATGCATATTTTAGGCCGTCGGCGCGTTAGGAGCACCTGTCGCGCGCCGATAAGGACGGAGGCGGCGGCGGCGGCGGCGGGGGCGGCGTAAGGCGAGAGGCAACGGGCGTGGCGGGTCCCCGCGGACAATGGCAGCGGGCGCGGACGGGGCAGACGAGGAGGTGATGACATCTCAGAAGACAGGGGGAATGGTGCAGATGTCGTACGTGGTGGTGATTAAGAAAAAAGGATGGTAGGGTCGGCTAGTTGTGCGGACAGCGGGACGTCAGAACGTGTTTGTATATTAGTTGGAAGTTCACCACACGGTTACAGTGACCGATGAATGGAGTAGTATGGAAGCCGCTAAAATAATGGAGAAAATGAGCCCGGAGACAGCGGAACTGACAGATGTTGGAAGTGGGAAAGCAACGCAGACCAAGTAAAATCCCCTAAAGATGGGGCTAGTGAAAGTGGCTAACGTGAGATGAGGAGGTGTTGACGAATGGCGTGAAGATACGGAAGAGAATGCGATTATTAGGTGGAAATATAAAGATGTGTAGTAGCAAGAGAAGAGTACGGAGATGTCGAGGGACCTGTAAATTTAGCAAGAATTTGTGAGGCGCATGGGAGGTTATTGAATGTGATATATTGCCATAAGGCGGTAGAATTCTGTGCGTGCGGTCGAGTTCTGTGGAGGCTGTGGAAAGGGCGTAGAAGCGATGAGAATGTTTGCACATAATGACAATCCTGTGGAGGCTATGGGATACTGTGGAGGCAATGGGAACGCAGTGGAGGCAATGGGAACCAAGGGGAGGCGATGGGAAAGCATTCGAGGTGAGGGGAACGCAATGAAGGCGTTAGAATGCCATGGAGGTGACGGAATGGCGTGGAGTCGATGGGATACTGTGGAGGCGATGGGAACTCAACAGAGTCGATGAGAAATCATCAGAGTTGATGGGAAAGCATTGGAGGTGATGGGTACGCAGTGGAGGTCTTGAGATGCTGTTGATGCGACAAGAGAATGGCGAAGGGGACGAAAGTCTGAAAGTGAGAAGCGCTGGATGAAGGAGGCGGGAGCGGCGAGTGCGAGCAGGTGGTTGAATGGACCTCGCGTGTCCCCTTTCTGGCTCTCCCTTTCCCTTTCAGACAGCTCCGCTGAGCCGGGGGGGGGGGGCTGCGGCAGCAGAGGATGATCCTTCCGGTCCTCCACTTGCGTTCTTTTGTTGGAGAAGCTGCCGACTGGGGAATCTCGAGACGAGGTTTTCACAGTCAAGGAAGCGGGGAATGGAGGTGGCTCCAAGTGGACGGTGACAGAGGGCTGCAAAGTAACGAAAGATCTTGGCTCCTGGAGGTAAATGGCCAACTATTTTTAATGGGAATATTTTCTTTATTCTAGTCCGATAATGAAGACTGTCATTAACAAAAGTTGCAGAGAGGCAATACTGCACTCTTGGCACCGGCTAGAGAGCAAATTCAAATGTCGTGGTTTTTCCCACGTTGCTTGGAAAAATCCAAGCACTTGTAACGAGGTAAACACCACGAAAGCATATATGTGTGATCTGAGTTTATTGTAAATAGTTTTTTATTGCGGAAGATTACTTTTACCAATCCACACTTTAGTTTTATAACAATTCTGTTTAATTTTCTACATTATTTTAAACTGTTGAAGAGCTAGATGAATACTCGTCGTTAAAAATTAGAAATTCGTTCTCTTGAGAGAAACACTCACAAATGTGGAGGTGCATGACCTGTAGGGTAACCGAAATAAGGTCATTCAGGAAAAAACAAGGCGACATCACTCGTCAGGAATATAACAATTCACCCCCGTTTTTACATTGGCGTACTGCAGTGAATAAATGGAAATTTTATAATTATGAATTCAATTTCAATATTAAGATTGTTCAAGAATTTATCAGAAACAAGTTCATCATACACATAACACGTTCTATTATATTTAATAAACATTCAAATATCAGTTGGTCTCTTTCAATATGTTGTAAAAAATTTTATTTCTCGTTTTGAAATTACGTGAAATAATTTTTATTTACCAAACGTAGTGAATGGCGAATGTGATATAAATTGCCTTTATACGAGCAGCTTGTGTAAATAACAAGAATAAAATGCGTTGTTCGACTTCATGACCAGCCATTATAACGCTCAATTTAACTTCGGCCATGTTTTTACATTATGCGAGAATGGGGTGAATAACACGAACATATTGATAAGTTAGCGGAAATGAAATGAATGTATAATGATGAAAAGTTTGTTTACGCATGCGACACTATTATAATTATTGTCAGTTAATCAGGCGTTTAATTCATAAATCGTATCAGTACTCTGGGATGAATGCTCAATTTCCGGATGCTAGATTAACAAATCATATGAGAGCAGTCAAATTCCGAAGTGGATGTGAAATTTCACCGTACGAACTGGAAATGAAATTCCTTTACGAAGCGAATAATAAATAGAATGAAAAATCATTTATCATCTGAGTTTTTACGTTGTTTAGACTTCTCGAACGCAAGGGAAGGGAATATTTAGAAGTGACTTATGAAATAGACACAGTTTGTCACAAATAGATATTTTCATAATTTATTGTATATGTGGATATCATTGTAAACTCAATATTTTATTACACTCCGGAAAAGTAATATGATTTACTACTTTGATACTTGTGTGTTATATATTGCATATTTCATGTACGAAAACTGCTGTATCTGGAATCGTGGACTATTTTAGTTTTCCTTGACATATTAACTCGCGTATTACCCCAACAATTAGGATATTATAAGTACGTAGATATTATAAGTACGTAGATAAAGAAATTTATTGAGTATAATTTGTTAAAAGGTAGGATTACAAAACTGTACGTACGTCGACAGGTTCAATCGATGGTAGTGTCCAATTAGATTATAGTGTAGATTATATCTCCAAACGAACTTGAGTGGCATTAAATCCTACAGACTACGCGCTGTTGAAACTTCCAGAGAATTGTATATTGCGAAACAAACCAGTATTAAGACTGAACATTACATGAAATGTCTCATCACGCTATTAGACGAAATGTATTGTATTCAACGTCATATCGAATACAATGTTACGTTTTACGAACAATTTGGTAAATAAGAGTAAGAGTCTTTTTAATATGGAGTATTGTTTTGAACGTACTTAAATAATTACACCCGTGCTAGTTTTCCTGTTGTTATATCGCTACACTCCCCGCCGTACATCTAATCGCCACCACGACCTCGGTGCTTACAGACTTCATGATCCCCACAGACTATCTTTACAAACATCTCCAACATCAACCCTTCTATTACTTCTGTCAACAATGCTACGGCCAGAACCATCGTCACCACCCGCTCTTACCATCTCCAACATCACGATTACAATCTCCACTACAACTACTCTTTCCTTCGTAATTGCTAAAATCGTATTCTTTCTCCAATTGCCCCCGCCCAGCCGATTTTACCGCCATTTCTAGGCACCTAGCACTAGCCTCTATCATAACCTCTCATCACTTTGCCATCACTACGCAATAACTCCGCAATCACTTTACAATCGTTCTGCCCCTATTCTTGCCCTTGTTCTACACAATCACTTTGGCATCATTGTGCCATCACTGTAGCATCGTTGTGGTAACTCTGTGTCTTCGCTGGAACATTGCTATTGCATCGCTCTCCCACTGCCATCATTCTCCTCATGTCACGACCACTGCTCTTGATGTCCACATAACTATTTTTGGCATTGTTTTTTGTCCTCTGCTCTCATTCAAATTACCTACTCCTGTAATGCCGTCGCTTCCATTTACGTCACGTCTGACATTCCGACTCCATTTTCCCTTTTACTTCCACTCAGAAGCCTCTTCCTTCTCCTCTTCTGCCTCCTGCTCCGCCTCTAACTACTTCTACTTCTCTTCCTCTGCCTCCTGCTTCTCTTCCTCGACCACCGCCACCGCCACCACCGCTGCCGCCACCACTACCCCTCTGCGACCAGCGCCGCCGCCGCCGCTGCCGTCATGGCCTCCTCCTCTCTCCGTTGCCTCCACCGCCTTTGAGCGAGCTCCAGGGCCCTGAGGCGACCACCACAACTTGGCGGCGGCGGCGGCTGCGGCATGCTCTCCCAAGAGTTACCTCCGGTAAGCGAGCGGTAAGCGCCCGCTAACCCGGCGGCCGGGTGCTCGGGGAGTTACCGGGCGAGTGCGGCGGCCGCCGCGAGGGGCGCTGGCGCCGGCCGACCGCGAGGGCCGTGTTGAACTTGGCCGCAAGTTGGCGCGTGCCCTCTCGGACGCTCGGGGAGGCTTGCGAAGGGGACGGCGCGCTCTGTTGGAGCGGTGGACCCATTGAGAGCTGGAGGTACGCGCAGGTAACGCTCGGGGTAGTAAAATGATGGGGAAAACAAATTTCTCTACACGGAAGGAGAAGGAGAAGAAGAAAGAGAGAGGGAGAAGGAGACAGAGAGGCAGTGAGAGAGACACAGAGAGAGAGAGAAGCAGAGAGATACTGAGACTCATTCTCATTCTTTTAATTAACACTCAGTGGTGAGTTTTAGGGTAGAGCCGAAGTTAATAGCGGACACTGCCCTGGAGATACAACAATTGATGTCAGGCTTTCCCGACCGGAGTCATGTAAATGATCTTGGCTGTCCAGGTGACGCCGCGTCGGAGGCTGTGTTGCCGACGTTTCGACCAGCTTATCTCGGTCTTCTTCAGGACTAGTCTGCATGAAAATTGTAATGCAGATCAGCCCTGAAGAGGATCACGATAAGATGGTCGAAGCGTCGGCAACACAGCCTTAGAGCCTACAGCAATTGCCAAATCAAAACCAGTGCGACTATGTTGCAAATTCACGTGACCTCTTGGTAGCATCGAAACAACCTTGTTTTTAAAAGACAATAGCTATTTAAGAGTACTGAGACTAATATTATACGAAAAGAAAGCGTCATATATTCTGAAGTTTTCTACTAGCATTTGTACAAATAATATTTGCAACAAATTTAAAAAAGGGGAAAAAACGTATATTATAATGTATGTCAAGTATGTCCCTGTTATAAGTGACTATTTTAAAACTGTTTATCTTTAATATTTGTTTTCATAGTGGGAGTTTTGAGTGTTATGTGTTTATTACATACAGACTTAAGTATGTTACGTGTGTTGAGGACAACATCCCATATTCCACCACCCCCTTTTATGTTGCTTCATAAAGAAAGAAAAATATTATTTTATAGATTTATCTTTTTCTGTTTATATCAGGACTTAAGATCCTGACAATTCCTGCAGATGAAATATCGCCACTAGCAGCACAAGTTTGTTTAATGGAGCTAATAAATCGGGAAAGCTAGTGAATTTATCTGTGGATCTACAGCGCTTGGGTGGAGTATGTCAGGGCAATTCTAGTAAAATAATCGATTCTCCAATAATATCTTAAACAACACATAATTTATATTAGCATTAATATCACAAAATATAATTTTACGGAACATTATAATAGTATAGGCTTAAGCGAGAAACAAAAACGAATAGTGTGTATGCATCAAAACAAATTACACAAATTATTCGTACGTATATAACGAATGGACAAATGTATTGTAAATAACTAGTACATTTCGTAAATATACTAGTACAATCACGCCAATGGCGTCATTGTTCTAATCAAACATTATTAAAAACTACAGGATTCATACAAGAAAACTACAGGATAATAATCAAACATGATTACAAACACATTTTTAAAGTCAGTGGACCTTTCATATCTCGCTTTTTGTTATCAGTTACAATATAATCCGCAGAATAAAATGGTTCGATATTGTGGTACATCCCTTAAATCCCAATCCCTAAATGAATTCAACTCTGTGACAACTACAGTGGTTTCGATTTCGTTGGCGACGCGCAGGCTTTTCGGCTCATTTCCGTCCACTGTGCGGTGTTGCGGAGGGCGAGGGCGAGGGCGAGGGCGAGGGCGAGGGCGAGGGCGAGGGCGAGGGCGAGGGCGAGGGCGAGGGCGAGGGCGAGGGCGAGGGCGAGGGCGAGGGCGGGGGCGAGGGCGAGGGCGAGGGCGAGGGCGAGGGCGAGGGAGGGGGCGATGGCGAGGGCGAGGGCGGGCGAGAGGGCGAGGGCGAGGGAGAAAGGGCTAGTGGCCCGGTCGATGGCGCCGAAAATACCGCGGGCGCGTTGGCGCGAAGGCCGTCGGGCCGCGCCGGTTGCTCTCTGTAGACGCAGCGGAGGATTTCGGGTCGGAACGTGGGGGGGGGGGGGGATTTCCCGGAACGGAACTCGTTTGAAATTTAATCGATCTGATTCCTAAACTGCGCGAAACAAACGGTGAAAGAATGTCGGTTTGGTGTCGCTTGAATAGTTGTACAGCATTGAGGATGGGCATGTGACGTTAATTTATTTATCACGTACCTGTTTTAAGCACAACTTTGTTAAAATGTTTTTACAGTTTGGGTATTTAGTATTTGTTCAGTGTTTGTGGTGATTTATTTTATATAAATGTTGAAGTTCCCTTTCGTGTTTGTTTTATTTCGTAATAATTATGTAATAATCCGCCACAATACCCGATAAATACAGGATGTCTAAAAATGAAGGTTACAAATTTTTAAAAAGTAAAATATAATGATAGATTTTCGCCAATGAACATGAAATGGAAATATTACGTTACGAAACTACACATGTAACATTTGTCCCTGAATGAAAAGCAACATCTCAAGGACTGGTCGCGTTCTGACGAATCATAGGGATGTCTTGTGTCATCCTGCATACAATGTACTAACGGCATGTATAAAATGAACCCAGGCCGAATAAGGGCCCTCGAATCTGTCCAAGGCATTGATTGGTTAGTTTAATAGTTAAAGCAACTTCAACGTATACCAAGAGACTAGGGTCATATTCCCATCGCGAGTCACAGATTATCTGACGCCGTGTATATTTTTCTGCAGATATAATTTTTACTTGTGTGTAATACCTTATGGGCAGAAGACACTAAAAAAAATAGCTTAGTATTGAGTCTCCAATACATAAAAAACGTTCACTGGTATTTCCATATTTGCTAATACGAAATTTTTTAAGGAAATTAACAGATTACAGAAATTGACAGTTCCCACTAGTAGACCATCGATAGTAGATAGTCCATCGACCCATTGATATCTTACTTGCGCTATGCAGTGAACCGCAGGGGGACTTTCCGTGGGTGACAGACAGACAGACAAACGTACGCACGTGAAGATTACCCGATTACTATACAAAGAAATATCGAGGAAAATGGCCGTGCAGACGTTAGTCGACACGTACTGCTGGTCGCTTTCAGAAAGCCATGGGGTATTATTACACATTGCAAATATTAACGAGTAGTTAACCATAAACGCGTCGCGCACGTCTACGTGCTACGCTTCCGATTCCACGGATTCGTCCCTCATTTCCAGAACACGTTTCGATTTCACATCTGCTCTTTAAGATGTCTACGCTTTCTATTTTTTTATTGTTACTACATTTTGAATTTGCTCTTTATCATCAGTGAAATAATTATATGTGTCGTTATTGCCAACAATATTGTTTATAATAACATCAGATTTCGATGGATTAGCCATCATCATCAGTTATCTAGTACAAGAAAAAACATAATAAAAAGTGAGAATAAAAACATTACAATAAATGGATTACTAATTATTAAAAATTTAAAAAATAGAATTAACGTTTTAAGAATAGAATGAAAGAAACGAGGGTGTTAAATCATTTACTATGAAAGAAAGAGAATGAAATTGAAACAGAAAAAATGAAAATGTAAGTTGAGCCGTTTCTTACCTGCTGTATGGAAGTACCAATATCCTTAACATCAACTACTCCTAAACGATTTCAGAGATTTTCCATATGTATTTTGTAGATTCCAATAGAGAGTTTGTTTGCTTTTCCGTGTTTCTGCATTGATTAACGCATGCTTCAATTCTACCAGATACTTCAAATATGTAATTACATCTATAATTTACAACGAGCTGAAATTTTTCAATAAATTAGTTACTGAAATAATCTTCACTCGGAGTGAATGGGATGATTAATTGATGGAGTGGACGTGTGCGATTTTTTAATAAAAACAATGATTTATTTCATTTTAAATACTATCCTTCAAAGTTTCCGCCATTCGTTTTACGCATATTTTCATTGACAAAACCTTTTGGCAGAAGACAATCTGATTATAATATATATTTACTTTCAATTATTTAATTCATAAATATCGTGGAGCCCATGGAGTTTTGCTGCAAAGGTAAATGCAAACTGTGAATACAACTCGTGACGAACAAGCGTGCCCAGGACTGAGAGGTCGAGAGTTGTAGTGGACTGGCCTGCACAGAGTCCTGACTTGAATCCTATCGAACACCTGTAGGATGTTTTGAGACGCCGACTTCGTGCCAGCCTCACCGACCTACATCGATATCTCTCCTCAGTGCAGCACTTCGTGAAGAATGGACTGCCATTTTCCAAAACAACCTTCCAGCACCTGATTGAAAGCTTGCCTGTGAGAGTGGAAGCTGTTACGATGGCTAAGGGTGGGGCAACATCTAATTAAGTTCCAGCAATACCGATGAATTGCGTTACGAAGTGGTAAGTCAATTTTAGCCACGTGTCCGGTTACTTTTGATCACAAAGAGTATTTAGTTACGAAGTAGGGAAATAATAATAATAATAATAATAATAATAGTAATAATAATAATAATAATAATAATAATAATAATAATAATAATAATAATAAGAAGAAGAAGAAGAAGAAGAAGAAGAAGAAGAAGAAAAAGAAGAAGAAGAAGAAGAATATTTTTATTTTGCAAAGAATTACATCGATAGTGTACAACTGTGTTACTATTTATATAAAAAATTAAGAACAACAAAAACCATCATCATAAAAACAACAAAACAAGAAGAATGAATACTAATTTTGCTTGACTACATTACACCCGGTTTAATAATAATACATCCTATTAACACTAATAATGAATAATGACAATACTAATAATGATGATAATGTTATTGATCGCATTGATCAATTGCAAGGAAAGAGGTTTATTTAACTATTACTCAAATCGGCGAATTAGTACCGTATCCGCACGGGTGTCGAAAACTTGAAAACCCGCATTGCTCGCTTTGCCTTTTCCGCTCGGCGCAAACAACGTGTCGCGCACCCAATCCCGCTTCCGCGGCCCTTTGCCGCCGCGCGGGCACGCGCGCACGTAGGCGCGTCCCGCGTCACGCGCGATCCATAAACAACGCGCGCTGATTAATTCTAAATCATCAGCCGCGCGCCCCACCCCACCCTCGCACCGCGCGGTGCAAGCGGAAAAATAGCGTTGCGGCTTTTTAACGTAGTTTGCGTGCGCGCGGAGATTCGGGGTGGGGAGCGTGACGACGCGACGCGCGTGCCAAACGAGCGGCCGGGGCTGCGCGCGGTTGCGATGCGGCGGTGATGCTGCGAGGCTGCCTTTGATCCCCCGTTCCGTCGTCCGCCGCGGCGGTGGGGGCGTTGCACGCGCCCCACTGCCCCCGCTGCCGGCCCGCGTCTGATACGTCTGCTCGCTAGTCGCTCTGTGTCGTTTCCGTGTTTGGACTGCTGCAGGTGCGGCTCGTGGGAAGTCGCCTGGTCGTCCAGGAAACGCGTCTATTGTCTTCTCGCCTTGACTCCCTCGCTCTTTTTCATTCTGTCTTCTTTTTGTGTTTTTTTTCTGTCTTTCGCTGTCTCTCTGTGTGTCTGTCTCTTTATTGGAGACTCCTGTCTTCTTATCTCTGAGTCTGCCTCTTTATTTCTGAGTGTCTCTGTTTCCTTATCTGGTAGTCTCTCTTTATATCTGACATTCTCTGTTTATCTCTGACTCTCTCTCTCTCTTTCTCTCTGTCTTTTAATCTCTGATTCTCTCTTTATTGTGTGTGCTTCAGACAGTTATAATAATAATAATAATAATAATAATAATAATAATAATAATAATAATAATAATAATAATAATAATAATAATAATAATAATAATATGCCTTTATTAATATGGCGAGGCGAGACAGTTATTACTGTTATTTACGATTTAGGCAGTCATTACTAGTATTTACATTGGTTATTATACAGTACACACGTAATGATTAATACGTTCATTTTTCAATTGAAGTGTAGTGTTTTTATGTGTGTGGGAATGGAATATAGAATGGAAAGGATGTGAGATACCATGTAGTGCTGTGGAGTGAAATGTAGGCTACAGTAGTTATAAAAACAAGCGCTTAATGCTCTAAAATATTTATATATGGTAGACAAAAATATTTAAGTTATTTTTGTTAATAATTTCCTATTCTTATTATTCGTGTGGTGTAGTCATGTTCTGTGTTTTTTATAGTATAGGATTTCTATAGTGAGGAGATTGATAATCACGAATTTTATGTTTCGAAACAACTACACAGATTTGGCAAAAACGTAGAATTCTCCTTTTCTTTGCATTATTATTATTATTATTATTATTATTATTATTATTATTATTATTATTATTGAAAAATATCAAAAATCAGCTTAGGTGGCTCAGGACAGCAACTCATTTCTCTGCAATGCCTCTATTCGCGAGGTCTTAGGTGTTGAATTCCGACGGTTGCGGAATTTTTGGCGCTAGCTGCGTAGAACGGATTGAACTGCTGTCTTCAGGAGAATTTGAGTCCGACTGCTCTACTCGGAAGATTCTCCGATCAATTCTAGGCGAATATCAGAGCAGAATCCTAACAAACGAGCCATGGAAAACACGCGATATTTTCTTTTTCTTCCTTACGTAATCGTCATCTCTTACACACACACCCTCTCCCCCACCCACACTCCCCCACTGCCGCACACTTATGTGAACTTCTTACTACACACATTAGACAAGTCCGGAGCTTGCCTCGTCTGGGGTTATGTCCCGCGCCGTTGGGAGATACCCAGATAAAGAATTCCCACACGCCAACTTATAGGTCGACTGCGAAACTCATCTCGAGGGACCTCCACCTCCCGCTAAAACTGTACTACACTTACGGGACTAATGATCCGTGCAGTTGACGCGCCCGGGAACAGGAAATAATAAAAGAATAATCTAAAAAATGTCTTAACTATAAGTAAATTATTCAGTGTGATCGTTTAGCCACACATGTTTCAGAAAAACAGTTTGCAGAAACAAATTTGTCTATTCATGTACCTATCTATCTTATTGTCTTTTATTATTACTGAAGCATCTTTCGCGCCGGGCCAAGCGCCCAGCTGCACCCGCCGTTCGCGCAGGTCCGCGTTTCCGCCCCGCTTTCGCGTCCCCACCTGGGCGGGCGGCGCGCCGCGCCGGCGGCGGCGAATAAACGCGATTTTCACGCATGTGCTCGCTAACCGAATAACGGGCGGTTTGGCCTCCCCGCCCCGCCCCCGCCCCCGCCCCCGCCCCGCCCCCGCCCCGCCCCCGCCCCGCCCCCGCCCCGCCCCCGCCCCGCCCCCCGGCATCGCTTCGGGGCCACACCGGCGGCATCGACTTCATATTGCCCGCACGCAGGACGCCATTATGCATCAGAGGGGTCAATTTGGAGGCGGCCAATTTAGAGCGGTATTGTTCCCGGCGTGGGTGGAATGGACTGCCGCTTGGAGAGCACTAGCCGGTATTGGCGTTCTCGATCAGCGGCGCTCCAGTTTTTTGAATATCACTGTGGCCACAATTATGGTGTTCGAAATTACTAAAATAAGAACTTATATCTTTATTTTATGTACGTTTTTTTGAAGTCGTTTATTGTATTTTTATATAAAAGTTACGAACGAACAGTAAATTAAAATG
Source organism: Gryllus longicercus (assembly GCA_038098605.1). NCBI lineage: Eukaryota > Metazoa > Arthropoda > Insecta > Orthoptera > Gryllidae > Gryllus > Gryllus longicercus. The sequence goes on from JAZDUA010000714.1 coordinate 34,475, forward strand.
TTGTACAAATTTTTCAAAGTTACGCTTCTGATTCTTTCAGTTCTACTCCGTTAATCGTTTCAATATATAAGTACTTCGGAATTTAATACTAGAAATAATTAACAGTGAAATAACCTCGTTTTTGCTACGTGATGGTAGAGAGATGGTTGTAATATGAAAAGATTTTTTCGTCAGTGAACTATCATTTTAATTCATGAACATTGGCTCGAAAATTTATCTAACCGTTGTAATCCATTTTTTCTGTTTGAAATACATAATTACTTTCAAGTATGGATTGGATTTAAAAGCGTACAATTACTTAAAAGTGTACATAAAAGTGGATGTGTTAATTCCAAAAAATGTTTCTTTACTACAATCTTCTTGATTATTCTGCAGCAGTTCAAAACCTTAAATAAGATCGCAACCCCCAATACACCAGCGTACTGCCGTACCGAATACTGTCCCTGTTTGCATAGTCTCTCTCTTGGCAATGTGCCTTCAGAATTCTTTCACAGAGAACATTTATTGCTTTTTCTCGGATAGCAATTCACAAGCGTGCTGTCTATCTTCCCCCATTGGAGATATTTTTCAGTCTCAGAATACTCGTGTAACCTTGGAATGACTTTGCATATAGCTTCTGCATACGCCGCGTATTCCGATGTAAGACAGTATTTTGTGTGTGTGTGTGTGTGTGTTTATGTGTGGAAAAGAAAGGGAGAAGGGTTGGCATTGGAGATTCTTTGAAAGGAGAAAGTTTCTTCCATACTATTATGGGAATTGCGTAGTAGGAGAATGCATCGAGGGCGGAGTAGTGTCGAGAATGAGACGTAGAGGGAACAAGCGGCGACCAACGACGAAAGTCGGGCAACTCTGGCAAAGGGCTCCGCGAGCGCCGCCTGCGTCGGGTGTACGCAAATTAGAAGGCTTCATTACGCGCTCCTCGACGCCACCTGCGAAACGCCTCCTGGGCCCAACTCTCGCAGCCCCACGCGCGAACTGCGTGGAAGAACACGTTCCAAGAGCGAAAAAGGCTCTTGCTTTCCGAATGGGCTTGGCTTCACAAGCTGGCTGGATAATGTAACCACGTTTTACACTACTTTTGCATTGATCCTGGGTCTCTCAAAATGAACAAATGCTACCTGTAAATGAAAAATGTGTTTGCTCTCAGTTGTCTTGTGTGTTGGCGAATATGTCGTAATGAAATGTATTCGTTTGACTGCCCAGATGACTACATTTTAACCGTTTTTGTTGCTTGCTTACTCAAAAATTTCTCCTCGCTAAAAGGCACATTTTTTCTTTATATGGGCAAATACTTAAGAAATATTTTAACAGATTTGTGACTGTATGGTTGGAGTTCGTTTGTTCAACTCCCCTTTGAATACTGTTAATCATGTTATTTGTTTAACGTAACAAAATTACATATGTTTCTTGTAAAGCATACTCCAACCAGTTTATCATCTTCCTGTTTACATTCTCAGTAACATTGTCGCTTTTAACTGATAATCAAAGAAGTCTATGTCGATCCCTAGCTACACGGTTCCTAATGTTTGAAAGAGTTCATATTAACAATCACAAAACGAGACACTCCATACGTTAAAGTTGGGATTTACACCACCCTTTTATTCCTCTTCTTCTGGTCTAAACTTGAAACCTGATTTCTATTTTGGCCACGACATATAGAACGTATTTCCCGAAAAGACGACGTGAAAACAAGGTTCACACCATCGAGATATTTTTCTGTCCCTATACACTGTTTATCCTCGAATTTGACTTCTCCGCGCTGCTTGCAAATATTGTGGACGAGCGCGGCCTTTCGCTGACCCGAGTGACCTTTCCCCGCGCGTCAGGGCTCCGACCCGGGGCCGCGACAGGGCGAGGGCGAGCGGTGGCCCAGAGGACCGCGCGCAACCGCTGGGCGTCGCCACCGTCGCCGCCGCCACCGCCGCCGCAACCGCCACCACCGTCGCCGCCACCGCCACCACCGCCGCCGCCGCCGCCACCGCCGCCGTCCCCGCCCCCGCCACCGCCGCCACCGCCACCGCCGCCACCGCCACCGCCGCCACCGCCGCCGCCGCCGCCGCCGCCGCCGCCGCCGCCACCGCCGTCACCGTCGTCACCGCCGCCGCCGTCGCGGCCGCCATCGTCGCCGCCGCCACCACCGCCACCGTCGCCACCGCCACCGTCGCCACCGCCGCCACCGCCACCACCACCGCCGCCGCCACCGCCCCCGCCGCCGCCGCCACCGCCCCCACCGCCACCGCCACCGCCACCGTCGACGCCCCTGCCGCCGCACCCAACTCCACCACCGCTACCCTCCGTGGCCGTTGCTGCCGTCACCGCAGCCACCACCGCCGCCGCCACCACCATCTTCGCCGCCGCCGCCGCCGCCACCATCGCAGCCGCCGTCGCCGCGGCAAAGAGCGCCGCAAAACGCACAAAGGCGCTAATGAGCGCGTGGGCAGCGAGGCGTGCGCCGCATCCTGACACGCACCTCGCGCGGCGGGGCGGGGGATGTGGGAGGTGGAAGTACGCAGGAGTGACAGTGCGTCGGAGCGAAATGAGGAATGCGGGATTAGAGGTTAACGGGACGAAGAACGGGTTCAAGGGGCGGCGAAGTGAAAGGGAAATCTGTATCAAACGAGAAAAAGAATGAACCAGGATCATGTCCGAAGTGGGATCGTGTGGGAGGTGGGGTCGTGTGCGAGGTGGGAACGTGTGGGAGGTGGGGTCGTTTTGGAGGTGGGGTCGTTTTGGAGGTGGGGTCGTTTTGGAGGTGGGGTCGTGTTGGAGGTGGGGTCGTGTTGGAGGTGGGAACGTGTGGGAGGTGGGGTCGTTTTGGAGGTGGGGTCGTTTTGGAGGTGGGGTCGTTTTGGAGGTGGGATCGTGTGGGAGGTGGGGTCGTGTGCGAGGTGGGAACGTGTGGGAGGTGGGGTCGTTTTGGAGGTGGGGTCGTTTTGGAGGTGGGGTCGTTTTGGAGGTGGGGTCGTGTTGGAGGTGGGGTCGTGTTGGAGGTGGGAACGTGTGGGAGGTGGGGTCGTTTTGGAGGTGGGGTCGTTTTGGAGGTGGGGTCGTTTTGGAGGTGGGGTCGTTTTGGAGGTGGGGTCGTTTTGGAGGTGGGGTCGTTTTGGAGGTGGGATCGTGTGGGAGGTGGGGTCGTGTGCGAGGTGGGAACGTGTGGGAGGTGGGGTCGTTTTGGAGGTGGGGTCGTTTTGGAGGTGGGGTCGTTTTGGAGGTGGGGTCGTTTTGGAGGTGGGGTCGTGTTGGAGGTGGGGTCGTGTTGGAGGTGGGAACGTGTGGGAGGTGGGGTCGTTTTGGAGGTGGGGTCGTTTTGGAGGTGGGGTCGTTTTGGAGGTGGGGTCGTTTTGGAGGTGGGGTCGTGTTGGAGGCGGGGTCGTGTGGGAGGTGGGGTCGTGTGGGAGGTGAGGTCGTGTGGGAGGTAGGGTCGTGTGGGAGGTTTGAGCAAAGGAGACGTGTATGTGAAAGTGGCGAATACGTCGTACAGACGTTTATGAGGAAGTGCTGTGTTTAACAGTTGAACGTGTATGGCATTTAAAGAAATATGAGCGAGGTTATTTGAGCATCATTACACATCCATCGGAGCAGTAAAAGTAACGTAGAAATTGCAGTTATATTAAAATACGGCTCACTTTCGATTTACTCACCCTGTTGAGCAATGCTCAAATGAAGGAAATACAAGTGCCGGCATGATTTGCAGTATGCAAATTACGGAAATTCTGTGCACGTATGAGGAAATTACATTTCATCAAGTACGTGCGCGCAAAAACGTATTCGGATTTTCGCCGTAACTACCGCCCTCGCCCTCGTGAAACGTCGTAGCTGCTAGTTTAGAGAGTGTAGTACAGCGGGACTAATGTGTTCCTCCCACCCACCCCCCTCGGCGAGCACCGCTAGAAAATAACCGAAACAAGAGCATCGCGCGGCGCGAAGTGGGCGTTGTGGCGCGGGGCGCGGCGAGGAGCGCTGATTGGCTGTCGGGCGGCGATCGCGATGCGCGCTTGTCAGCGCGTGTCGTCCGCCCCTCCCGCGCGAGCGCGCGCCACGTCCGCCTCGTAATGCGACGCGACAGCCGCCGATTGGGCCGCGTGCGATATGAATGCGCGTCCGCTTTCGTTAGGCCGCGCGCGTCGCCTGTCTTGTCACCTGTGGCACTGGTTCTTCTAAATCTGTGCTTCCGCCTGTCCGGCGGGATGCGTTAGGCGAGTGATCTCGATTTAACTGTTCGTAATCTGATTTATCGGTGACGTTTTGTGGAGTACTCACGCGAGACTACTAAGCAATGGTTAACGTGGATGCAGATAATCGAGAAATAATTTTTCGACTTTTCGTTGAATTTGAAATTCACCTCCTTTATTTTGAAATAAAATCTAATGAATATTTATTTTTATGAACATATTCAGTTACCATTTTAACTACACGACAACCTCAGAACTTATTTTCGTGGGACGTGTATTATTTTATTTTTACACAGATTGTTTTATTTTTGTTTTTCATATATTTCTAACATTCTTAGTTGTGCTAGTGAATTGTACGGCTTCTGTATCTGTTGAGTAGGCTCTCTAGTATATGAACATGTTTTTGTTGGCGTTGTTATTGTTGTTGCCGACAATTATTCGTATTCAATGGAAAACCCCTGAAGATGTAGCCATGCGTTCAGATATAAAGGTACTTACATAATTCTAAATGTACATTCAACACATTACGAGATAGCAAGCACAACATAAAACAAACACACATTCTTACATAAGTACATGTACACATATACCATAATTCTGCCTCCACCCAACTCGTTTCCCCACCAACGAACAATTAAAAAAATAATATTAATGCCAGAGTAGTTTTAATTGTTGAAAATAAACTCACTCAATGGTTTTAAAACATTTTTTTCTGGATAATGCTATAATTATTTTAAAAAATTGAGTTAAGAAATTGATTTTTCCCTAAATATCTTGTAGTCTCGAAACTTGTTAAGAGGGAATAAAAACTCGTATTAATAAAATATTGTAACCAGAAAATTAAAATTTTCAGTACTATAATTCCTTTCAAAGTGGCAGGACAAAAATGTAACCGAATAAACCTTTATTAAAAAGGATCGCTTATCGCATAATTTTAACTTGAATTTTCTAAACGGTGCGTTGGTACCAGCTAAATACAGTTATAGTGGCAAAATGTACGTTTGAGGCCTCCAATCTGGCAGTTGCCACAGTCGTTTTGATGTGTCCAATGCGCGATTAGTAGGCCCATCGCTGGATTGTCGTCGGTCGCGTAGCCCCGTCGTGTACCAAGCGAATCTGTGCCCACGATTCAACACAGGAAACAAAAGCAAATTGAGCGGCTTTTTTTATTTTATTTAATCGTTTGTTGAAGTACAATGTTCAGTTTACAATTAAAAACTTTGCAATTGTTTGATGACTTAATCTAATTAACTTAATCTAGGTTAAAATTGTACTTAATTAATCTTAATATAGGGACAGGAAACAAAAGCACCTCAGGAGAATTATTCTACATTTGCAAATATCTGGAGGAAATAATGGAGCTGAATCTGTTCTTAATTCTGGTTTTGTATCTGGGATCTTTTCCGAGTATGTAGTGAGTTGATGCCTTTATGAAGGATAAGTTTGTGTAAAAGTTGTTTGATAGGAACGCTATTTGGTGAGTTAAATTGAGCGGCTAGTGACTTATTTAACATTGTGTTCAGGAGTGAAGGACAAGACCGGCTTGGTTGACTCGGGTCGTCAATTGACGTCACTCCAGTGCCTCCGACCGGGAGGTCCAAGGGTTCGAGCCACGGCGGTGGCAGAGTTAAGATGCTAGCTGCAGAGCTAGGCCGAGTTCAGCCGCTGTCTGGAAGAGAATTCAATCAGGCGGCTAATTTAATTGGTAGTTTCCTGGCCTTCCACCGATCGTCACCGGGTGAATGTCGGATCTTTATCATAATAAACAGGGGTCAGAGCGCGTGCGATCTTTCCTTCTTCTTCCGATATTTCTTCACCCCTTACTTACGCACCCACATGAACTACACTACTACACATGTCGGGGTACCACTCTGCAATTAGAGCTTGCCGCAGACAGGGCGGTGCCCCTGTGTTCGGGAATACCTGGTATTCCGACTTTATCCAAGTTTCAACTAGCCCTATAATGTCAAACATATTTACGTATCTCCAGAAGTACTGATTTTCGAGTTTAGAGCTTAGAGTTTTTATATTCCAACATCCTATTCTTCAAAAACCTATTCTTGTGTATTCAACGAACTGTTGGATTCTGACTCACCGCGAGGTTCCTGCTGCTGCATGTTGTTTGATGCAGTTTAGAAAATACGAATATTAGATTTGGATATATTGGTGATTCCTAAGCCACAAATACCGCAAAGTTCGAACGCTCTTGACAAATGGAGATAAAATAGAGGAATAGGATTTCCTCTGTATGCAGTAAAGAGTGCCCAGAGTTACAGAGTAACACAACCGTCGCCATTTTAATATCCTCTTTTAAGAAAGTCCGTCAGGCAGCATTCAGGTGCTGTGGAGAAATAGCAGTGAAAGATATTAGATGATGAAGCATATTGATTTAGGATGGTTTGATGGATCTCAACCCACACAATACCGCAAAGTTCTATCTCCCACGACAGCTGGAAATAAAATGGCGGAATAGACAGGATAAAGAAATGTGCCCGTCTATATCTAGGGATTCGAGCGCGCACGAAAGCTCAGTGGTTCGGGTAGTGCAACCGCCGCCGTTAAATATCTTCTCAGGAGAGAACTTCGCTAGGCAGCAATTAGGTGCTGAAAAGAAATTAAAACAGTTGGTGAAATCATGGAGATAATCTAGAATATTAATCTTGGTTTAGGGTAGATTCGTTATTCTCAATACACAGAATACCCCAGAGTTCTAACTCTCGTGACGAATGGATGTGAAATGGCGCGATCGCTGAAACAATGGAATGCGCTGCTCCCTGTATCTAGGGATTCTTGCGCGCAGCGGTCCGGGGCGCCCCACGACACCCGCGGCGCCACCCGGAACTAATCCAATTGGCGGGCGAGACGCGTGCTGGCGGCGCGGGCGGCGACGGTGTCGGCGCGAGGTACCTGTCAAAGGCGCGCCCTTCGCGCGGGGGGGGGGGGGGGGGGAGGGAGGCGGGCTGCGCTCCCAGCGTCGGAATTGTGCAAACCGAATTTGTGCTGTCTCACGGGCGGCGGGAGGGAAAACACGGGCGCTGCCTGGCGGCCGGCACTGTAATTAGGGAGTCACCCCGGCCATTCCGCCCCTCCCTTTCCCGCGACGAGACTCGCCAAACTCCGCCATCCCGCCGCCCCCTCCCCCCACCCCCGCACCCGCAGCGGAGAGGTAAAAACGTTTCAAGAGGAACAAAGGTCTCTGTTTAACTTGCCCGGCACCACCTGCTTTCTCGCCCGAACGGACGCTTAACCGGTTTTTGTCTGCGTTTTTTATATTTTTTCCTCTCTCCCGGACACGGTTGGATTTTCTTTGATAATTAACGAAACCCCTCCCGTCCTTCCCTCTTTTTAGTCGTTTGTTAGGTGTTTTTTTCTATTCGTTACAGAGGATTTCTGCAGATATCCTTTTGAACGCAAAGGAATAATAATCCCACTTTGCCGCGTAGCGTCCGGCACTGGATATGGTTGCTACGGGGGGGGGGGGGCGACGCGGAGGACCGAACCGAAGGTGGATGGAACGCCGGGCCTCCTGGAGGGAAGTGACGGGGGGGGGGCGCAGGTGGGCAGCGGGAGCGCGCAATCGATGGGAGATCAAGGGGATGTGCCGGTGCGGGCACGAGGAATGTCATTAGAATGTGATTAAAAACACATCGTCAAAGGACGCGTATTGGAAAAAGAGGGATGAAAGGAATATGGAATGTGCGGGAGGCGGACGACGAAAAAATGGCCGGTGGCGGACGGCGGTGAGGACTGGGATTAGAAAGCACGTTGAAGTCCCGGCGAAGAGCAGTTGAGCAAAGAATTCGCCGATGTAAAAAGGGACGCGTGAGGCAGCTGTAAATAGAATTTTTGCAAAAAGAGCAATTACGGGAAGAAAATGCTGTGTAACAAACGAATTTCGAAATGAAGCAGAATGTTGTTGCCGTCTTCTCGCCAAATTAATCACGAAATGGACTTTAAGTGTCCTTAAGTCTTTCTGCTCAAAGAAGAATGTAATCCTAATTTGAAATTACTCTGGTGATGGGATGCTACAGTCAATCTCATCTTACAGTAACTTTTTCCTTCTTTTAGAAAAAATCAGATTGTAGTGGTGACCATTTGGAAATGTGAAAAAAGGTCAAGCAAAAAAAGCTAAACAAGAAATCAAGCAACCAGTGTGTGTAGCTATTAATAAAATGTCGTTGTGTTTTAACAACAACAACAACAATTGCAGATAATAATTTTTAATTTGAATATTCACATTGGCTGATCTCTTTTTCTCGTATTTTGGACTCAACATCGAATTTTGAAAATACTTAATTATGTGTGGAAAATATTTCATCAACTTCATCCCTGCCAGTGTCCAGTTTTTAATGGGAGACGTTTTTCCTCTTTCATGAACTTCTAGTTTCAACAATGACCGTAGTACCACGACTGAAGGCAAAGCTTGTTTTGATTAACATGAGGAAATGTACTTACCATTGAAATTCGAAAACTCGGCCAGCAACTAGAAATGATGATCATGATAAACATGTCTTGTAAGCAAGTAATCTTCCTTTTACAGAAGTTTTCCTTTACCGAAACAGAAGAATTTGAGGATATTCGAACAAATTGATATGCATGGCACACGCATCTTCCAGAAGTCTTCGTTTTTCGTCGCCACTTGATGCAACGGAAGTCTTTCTTAAACGCACTGTCACATTGGCCCAACGACATCGTCTTATTATGCCACTCTGGCTCCGTCGCCGCCGCCACCGCCGCAGCTGCCACCGTCGCGACTGCCGCCGTTCCCGCTGCTACCGTCACCGCCACCGCCACAATCGCTGCTGCCGCCGCTGCCACCACCATCTCCATCATCACCACCGCCGCCACCGTCACCGCTACTTTCGTATCTGCGTCCTATTCATTTTAGTTCCGGAGGAGATCGCCAGGGAATAAGCGCTCTTCACTGTAATACGTATTTTTCCATATACGTTGTGCAGAATGCTGAATTAGCAATCTTATTGTACGGGAAGTGTGAGATGGATTTAGAGTGTGGAGGCCCGATAGTGACCCGTTAACGAACGTCAGAGGGTGTCGAAACTTTCTCAATATCTGAAGCACTTCAGGGGGGGGGGGAGAAAACAAACAGAGGAACAGTGCTAGAGTCAGCGAAAATGCGTTAGATGTTTGGTCGTGGTATAATGAAAAATCATATTCAAGCCGGATTCTATTGCAATCTTTAAAGAAGCAAATAAGTAACAGTAAAAAATAAATCTGTTAAATAAATGCATCAAGAGTGAGAAAATAGTGGGATCACAAAAAGGAAATAATGTATCCATTATGTACCCATAGTTCTCATGGGATTTACTTCAATTATGCTTTGTATTAATTTCGCTTCTAGATCAATATCAAAGCTTATTATTCGCAATAAAATTATTATTTGGAGCACAAAGTGTTGACAAGTAAACGTAAATGAGTTACGTTTTTGGGAGACGTGAAATACATTTTGTTATTAAATTCAAACCTGGAAGAAAGTTCATCATATAAAATCGTTACAGAAATGTTCATAATGTACAGATGTATTGGAAAAGATTTCTAAGGCTCCCACAGCCCGGTGCGGGAGATTTGCGGGAGTGTGCGGCACGGAATACGTCGGGCTAGACGCAGCGGCGGAATCCGGGGGCCCGTTCACCCCAGAGCGTCAATTATAACTCAGCCTTTGGAGACAGTTTTCTTCATCCCATAAACAAAACACCCTCTATTCATACACGAGATAAAAAATGCCGGAACTCCTAGTACGTTTTCTGAGCACATTGGCTACGGTACTTTTACCTTCTTTATCTACGATATTCATCAAATTGTTAATATGTCTTTAGAAAATAAAGGAAAATTGATCATTGTACCTAGAAAGGAAAAAGTACGGAGACTATCACATCTTGATGCCACACTCAGAAATGCTTTCAATTTACTAGAATGATCAGTGACAGTTTGGATGAAATTTTCAAATTGATCGCAGAAGACATTAGAAAATATAACACTTAACCATTACAAAGTTATGGCTAAAAATCTATGTACTAAGCCACCAGCGGACGCGAAACTTTCGCTGCAGCCATTCCGCGTAGGCTCAGGATGTTCCGCAGGCCTGAAGCTCGCTCATAAGCTACCAGCGGACGCGAAACTTCTGCTGCGGTCATTCCGCGTAGGCTCCGGATATTCCGCAGGTCTGAAGCTCGCTCATAAGCTACCAGCGGACACGAAACTTCTGCTGCGGTCATTCCGCGTAGACTGCGGAAGTTCTGCAGGTCTGAAGCTCGCTCATTAGCCACCAGCGGACGCGAAACTTCTGCTGCGGTCATTCCGCGTAGGCTCCGGATATTCCGCAGGTCTGAAGCTCGCTCATAAGCTACCAGCGGACGCGAAACTTCTGCTGCGGTCATTCCGCGTAGGCTCCGGATATTCCGCAGGTCTGAAGCTCGCTCATAAGCTACCAGCGGACGCGAAACTTCTGCTGCGGTCATTCCGCGTAGACTGCGGAAGTTCCGCAGGTCTGAAGCTCGCTCATAAGCTACCAGCGGACGCGAAACTTCTGCTGCGGTCATTCCGCGTAGACTCCGGATATTCCGCAGGTCTGAAGCTCGCTCAATAGCCACCAGCGGACGCGAAACTTCTGCTGCGGTCATTCCGCGTAGACTGCGGAAGTTCCGCAGGTCTGAAGCTCGCTCATAAGCTACCAGCGGACGCGAAACTTCTGCTGCGGTCATTCCGCGTAGACTGCGGAAGTTCCGTAGGTCTGAAGCTCGCTCATCAGCCATTAGAGGACGCGAAACGTCCGCTGCGGCCATTCCGCGTAGGCTGCGGATGTTCCGCGCCGGTCTGTGGTATCCTTTACGGTCGAGATTTACTAAAAGTGACTGAGTGCTGTGTTACTTCAAAAGTGGTGAGTTCTTCCATTTCGGCGGTCATGGCACCGGTCGCAAGTATGTGTACACGGGTACTTGGCTGTTTGGGATGAGCTGCATCTCAGGCGACCGAGCTGACTTTTCGGTGATCGTGTTGTGGCCTTCTTCACTGCTATACTGCCGGAGGTCACAACACAGTGGCCGAAACGTTAGCTCGTTCGACTGATACGCGGCTCCCGGACAGCTGTGTATCCAATGACTGGGGCCACGAAAACCTATGAATGCATTTGCGTACACTGGTTTATTCACAGATTTGACAAGACGTTAGCAACCTCAGAAAACATGGACATTCTAGTACTCTTTAATGCGTTGTCTTCGACTCTTCCGGATCCTGCCACTTTTTCTCTTAGTATCTCTTCCATGCGGTATCGTCCATGCACCTTTTCTGTCCATTTTTTTGTCGTGCGAGCCAATTTTTATGGGCTAGTGCTTCCTGTGAAACAAGTAGATTTACATTGCACGTGCATCGTTAAAATTGGGTGATTTTGTGAAGTGAAAACGTACTCATAAGTTAACGATTTTCTTTCGTAACTTGTCAACCGAGAAAATATATTTCAGTATATTTTTAGTGAGTTCTGCGTTACGAAACATTCATGAAAATAATTTTATACTAGACTGTTTTTAAAACTTTTCTTTCATAGTGATCACTCGTGTACTTCAGTAGAAACGCTGTGAATCCAACACTTCTACAAAAATTTCATTCTGTTCTTCTCACTCTCATTGCGAGAGAAAATAACCCATAATCTGTTTAACTTCGGCTAGTAATGATATCGATAAACCCAATTGCTTTCCCACTGTTCACGAAGACATTCGATGAAATGTAAGCTGGCGCTCTCGAAGGGGTGTTGGTCCCTAAACGGCTAACAACGGATTTCACTCGAAACTTTAAATTCTAGAGCGGATAAAAAAGAGCCCTGGGATTACCCAAGGGGCGCGCGCCGGGGTTGGGTTGGGGTGGGGTGGGGGTGGGGGTGGGGTGGGGGCGGCGCGGGCGACTTTGGTATCGACGAAGGGGTGGCCGCTCGGGGGAGAGTTGTATAAAAATTAAAACTGTTTCGTCCGCCGCCGCTGCCGAGAGTTGAGATTGAGGGAACAAAGCCCGTATGCCCTGGGGCGCCTCAGCGGGGTGGAGGGAGGCGCGCGCCCAGCTGCCTCCAGCGCTGCCGGTGCGTTGCTCTCTCCGCCGCCCTCCCCAGCGCCCTTTCGTCTGAGAACACACAAGTTTAGCATCCTCTGCCTCTTTTCCTTGCCCCCTCCTCGTCTCCCTCCCTTCTCTTTCCTCTCATTTTTAATCTACTTCACTCTTCTTTTTCGTTCTCCCCTTTTATTTATGATTTTTTCGACCTTTCTTTCTCGTCTCTTCTAGAGCCCTATTCTACCTCTTCCTTCTTTATACCCTTCATTTGCCTGTCCTCGTCTGCCTCTTCATTTTTTCCTGAACAGCCCTCTCTCCTTTGTTGCCTCCTAGTTCTTCTCTCCATCATCATTACTTTTCATATCCAGGTCCTCCTGTTCATCCTTTTCTCCATGCCTTACTGATACAAGTATTTCTTTACTTTATTATTATCATTTTTTATTCTCTCCATCTAATATTGTTGCGTTGTCATTCATGCTTATCCAACATCTCACTATGTCCTCCAAACATTGGCAGATAATCGTTACCTCCCCGATTTGATTTTCAAAGCCATGTTTGTTTTACTCAGCATTTTCTCAACTAGCTGTACGCTGCATATCCTCCGTTCAACAGCTTTCTCTCTGGTTGCTACATGTTCCACTGCCGTACACATCTGCCTCTGTTTCTGTTGATGATACCAGACACCGTGGAGAACTTGCTTTGCGTTTTCCTTCAGACCGCGTCGTTACGTAATGTACTTGTGCAATGTTTCTTCTGAAATAAAATATTTAACTTCATACGGGACCTTTTAAAAACTGGACTCTTGTGGAATGAAAACTCAGCGAAAAGTTGAATATCTCATTAAAAATTTCTTCGTAACTTGTCAACCAAAATATTTCACTTCATATTTAGTGAGATATGCACTACAAAACATTCATATAAATAATTTTATTTTACACTGTTTGCAAACATCTACTTCCGTTCAGTTGCAGGGAAATTTGCCAGTGAATTCGCTAAAGAAAATTTCATTCAGTACTATTCAGTCTCATTGCATGTGTAAGTAACATAATCTCTTTAAATTTTTTGTGTCGCGTTTTTAACGAGTTTAACTATGGGAGGAACTTTAGGAAGAACACAAACACACACAAACATCCACGTCTGAGGCGGGATTCAAACCCGCGACCCTTCGTGACCTGGCAGATTCGGCTCTCCAACCTTAGCAACTTCGGCTGCAGACCGACTGTTTAGCTACGGCTAGTAATAATATCGATATCTCTGCATTCTGGCCCTGCTCGGTAAATGCTCAAAGATATTATCTCTAAAACTGCTCCAAATATTACAATGGAAATTTGCTTACACGACCAGGTTTTACTCTGCTGTAATATTTTTTAAGTAGTATTTCTGTTTTATTATTAACGGATCGAAAAAATATGATGTGATGTCTTTTAAATGTCAATACATTGCGGAGGTATACGGTAGAGCAGCACGAAAACTTCAGGCCAGACGCAATATAACAGGAAATAACCAGTAGGAGAAAATTCTGCGCCCTTCAGTAGCACCACAAGTTAGTTATTGTTAAGAGGTTTTTATTTGTATATTAAAAAACATAAAAATGAAGAAATTAATTGTATTATTTGAACCGTGAACTATTTTTGCGGAAACGAGAAAAGAAATTGAAAATAAAATATTAATGACCATTAGCTTGTTCAATGTTTTTAAAGTAGTGAATGCATGCATGAATTATTATGCAGTGTAAACAGAAAGCGACTGATAATAGATAGCACCGAAGAGTTAAGTCATTCCTTCACAAACTTTTGAGAAAGAAAGTAAATGAAGTGTAGTAGTATATGAACCTACGACCCGTCATATTTATACGACTTTATTTTCTCGAGTCCAGGGGTTCAAAAAAACGAAGAGGTGTCATATTTGGTTCCCTCATTATTTTCGGCTACAACTTGTGCCCAATGACGGCGCCATCCTCCGTCGCGGGGCGAGTTCTCCGCGCTCCGATTGCTTGCAGCGGGCGCCCGGGGGCTTTTCTATTTGTCACTAATTTAACACGCTCTAAATCAGTCGGGCTGTGCTTCACTCTAGTCACCACCACCGCCACCGCTAGCACCACTGGCACTACCGCCGCCGCCACCGCCGCCACCGCCGCTTCCGCCGCCTCCGCCGCCTCCGCCGCCTCCGCCGCCTCCGCCGCCTCCGCCGCCTCCGCCGCCTCCGCCGCCTCCGCCGCCTCCGCCGCCTCCGCCGCCTCCGCCGCCTCCGCCGCCTCCGCCACCACCGCCGCCACCGCCGCCACCGCCACCGCCACCGCCACCGCCGCTACCGCCGTCACCCTGCCACTACTACCGCTCCTCCGCCATCGCAACCGCCACCGCCATCCCCACCGCCCCAGTCCCCGCTCCCACTGCCACCCGCCCCGTCTCCACCCGCCACATCCACCCGCCACCCCCCTGCCCCCAACCCACCATCCCCGTCGTCGCCGCCGCCGCCGCCGCCGAGCGAGCTTTCGGGGCGAGCGGCCCGCCAGGCCCTGGAAGCAATCGCCGAGGCCGAGCGTTGGATTTATAACTCCATTCCCGCGGGCCGTGACGTCTATAAAGTTGAAGATCGCTGAGCGCAGGCCGGCTTCCGCGGCCGCTCCGCGCGCGGAGACATCTGGCGGCGGAATATGGAAATACCTCTTCCGTAAAAACCGCCTGCCGCCAGCCGCCCCCACACCCCCACTGCCCTCGCGCTAATTTGATGGGCCCGGACATTTCATTTGACGCTCACCTAACTTAATAAACGCGGGCTACATCTGGAATATTGAATAATAGCGTTAAATTAGTTTAGTGCCAAGTAATTTGTATTGCGACGTGCGTGTAATACGAAATGATGTGGCGAGGGTGGAAGAATAAAAAAAAGGAGAGAGAAAGAGAGGAAAGAGTGGCGGTGCGCTGGAGGTAGGAAAAGAACTGGGCAGGATTCTGGAAATTGACACCCGGAAAGATCCGGGGCATGAATCATTGAACAGGCTGCGCAGAAGCAAACACGGGGGGAGGCCCGCGGCCAAGGATGCGAATGGAGACGGCGGGCGGCGGAGGCAGGCCGAGCTATCGAAGTGGGCGGGTACGGACGCGGCGGCAGAGGCGGGGGTGGGCCGAGGAAAAGTGTGGGGACGGATGTGGGGGGACTGGTGTGTGTGGGGACGCGGGGGTGTGGGAGGACGGGTGTGTGTGGGGACGGGTGTGTATGGGGACGGGGGGTGTGGGGACGCGGGGGTGTGGGGAGACGGGTGTGTATGGGGACGGGGGGTGTGGGGACGCGGGGGTGTGGGGACGCGGCGCGTGAATGAGGGGATGGACATGTTGCGTCGGGCATGTCAGGCTGGGGACAGGTATGGTATTGGAACGGGCGGGGACCGATCTGTCGGAATAGGAGGGGCGAGCCAGGTGGGTATTAGAGAACGGCCGGGAACGGAGTGCAGGGGCGGGCGGGGACTGGCGCAAGGGGCGGAGGTTGAGAGGGTCGGGGTGCGGAGGGGCGCGGCGGGGGGCGGGTGGGCCGAGAAAAAGTGTGGGGACGGATGTGGGGGGACTGGTGTGTGTGGGGACGCGGGGGTGTGTGGACGCGGGGGTGTGTGGACGCGGGGGTGTGTGGACGCGGGGGGGTGTGGACGCGGGGGTGTGTGGACGCGGGGGTGTGTGGACGCGGGGGTGTGGGGACGCGGGGGTCTGGGGACGCGGGGGTGTGGGGACGCGGGGGTGTGGGGACGCGGGGGTGTGGGGACGCGGGGGTGTGGGGACGCGGGGGTGTGGGGACGCGGGGGTGTGGAGTTGCGGGGGTTTTGGGGACGCGGGGGTGTGGGGACGGGGGTGTGTGGGGACGGGGGTGTGTGGGGACGCGGGGGGGGTGTGGACGCGGGGGTGTGGGGACGCCGGGGTCTGGGGACGCGGGGGTGTGGGGACGCGGGGGTGTGGGGACGCGGGGGTGTGGGGACGCGGGGGTGTGGGGACGCGGGGGTGTGGGGACGCGGGGGTGTGGGGACGCGGGGGTGTGGGGACGCGGGGGTGTGGGGACTCGGCGCATGAATGAGGGGATGGACATGTTGCGTCGGGCATGTCAGGATGGGGACAGGTATGGTATTGGAACGGGCGGGGACCGATCTGTCGGAATAGGAGGGGCGAGCCAGGTGGGTATTAGAGAACGGCCGGGAACGGAGTGCAGGGGCGGGCGGGGACTGGCGCAAGGGGCGGAGGTTGAGAGGGTCGGGGTGCGGAGGGGCGCGGCGGGGGGCGGGTGGGCCGAGAAAAAGTGTGGGGACGGATGTGGGGGGACTGGTGTGTGTGGGGACGCGGGGGTGTGTGGACGCGGGGGTGTGTGGACGCGGGGGTGTGTGGACGCGGGGGGGTGTGGACGCGGGGGGGTGTGGACGCGGGGGGGTGTGGACGCGGGGGTGTGTGGACGCGGGGGTGTGGGGACGCGGGGGTGTGGGGACGCGGGGGTGTGGGGACGCGGGGGTGTGGGGACGCGGGGGTGTGGGGACGCGGGGGTGTGGGGACGCGGGGGTGTGGAGTTGCGGGGGTTTTGGGGACGCGGGGGTGTGGGGACGGGGGTGTGTGGGGACGGGGGTGTGTGGGGACGCGGGGGTGTGTGGGGACGCGGGGGTGTGTGGGGACGCGGGGGTGTGTGGGGACGCGGGGGTGTGGGGACGCGGGGGTGTGGGGACGCGGGGGTGTGGGGACGCGGGGGTGTGGGGGGATGGGTGTGTATGGGGACGGGGGTGTGGGGACGCGGGGGTGTGGGGAGGCGGCGCGTGAATGAGGGGATGGACATGTTGCGTCGGGCATGCCAGGATGGGGACAGGTATGGTATTGGAAAGGGCGGGGACCGATCTGTCGGAATAGGAGGGGCGAGCCAGGTGGGTATTAGAGAACGGCCGGGAACGGAGTGCAGGGGCGGGCGGGGACTGGCGCAAGGGGCGGTGGTTGAGAGGGTCGGGGTGCGGAGGGGCGCGGCGGGGGGCGGGTGGGCCGGCCCGCCGTTTGTTACGCGGCAAGAAGGCTCGGGGCCGGCGCGACCCTCCGCAGCGGCGCCGACAAATTGCGTTCTGTTCCTTATGCTATCTGCAGCCTCATATACAACGCCGCCTCGCGCCTCCGGCTTCCTTCCCCGCCCGTATCAGATGGCGAGCAAAACAATGTTTGCCGAGATTTGCGCCGGAATGCGCGACTGGGGCTGCCAAGTCGGCGTCGACGGCCAAGTGTGTCGCGTCTCGGGCCTCCGGTGCGGTGAGGGGGGTCGCGGTCTCAAATGTGGGCCAATCCTTTGATAGACTGCGCATGCGCGTGCAAGCGGGCGAAATGAGAAGCGATTTACTCCAGAAATGTCACAACTGTCGCTGAGGCTCCTAGTCTAGATACGGCAGTGCACGTTTTTATTTGGAAACGTGTTAGAAGAAAGGTCAGGCTTACATGTCTTCCATGTCAAAGTTTCTCAGTTTAAATTTTATGTGCTGTCGCTGGTTGAATGTCGTGTATCTTCGTACTACAAGATTAGATTCTTTTTCACGAAGTCTTTTGGTTTGAATAAAATCATCATAAATAATTGTGTTTTCTTTGCCCATTTATAATACGTACTAGTTATTACATTTTTAGCTAGACCTGATAGTGACTCTAATGTTTCAAATACTTTCTTTTCGATGACGGAACATTCAATAATATTTGTTTCATTGTTGCCAATTAGGTATTTAAATGACTCCCATTTTGAACTTCAATGACATTCGACTAAATATTATTTGCTAATGTTCTGAATTTGTTCAATTACAATAGTTAAAACATTAACAGAATTAAACAATTGAAGTCGGTTTACAAATTTAAGTTAAAAAAATATTTTCTCCTGCATAACTGTCTCTATACAATTAGAGACTACGCTGATTTTCAAAAATAAAATAATAATGTTTATTTTAACAAAAAATGATATATAATGATTTAGTTTACATTTGTATTGTATATTTTTTAAAAAGACTTAATATGTTTATAACAAATAATGTACTTCAGCTTCCGGGTCAATGACCCCCATCTCGATAAGATTTTTGTCCAGTTTCCCTGATCCTTGAGCAAATGCTGAGATAGCCTCTTGTTTTGCTTCTGGTCGTAAATGTAGCTTCACTATGCGTACGTTTTATTGAACTCTCCTTTTGCTTGTAATGATAAGAGTAGAGGTAAGGGAGAGTTGCTATTTTGTTAGCAATACAGAAAAATCATACTTGCAATTCGTGTACCAATGCAAATAAGGTTTCTATTACTTGGAAACGAAAATGTCTATTTTTTAAATATTGCTAATCTCGCGATTTTTAAAATGTATTTTTATTTATTTATGTTAAACTTTTACTTATTTTCAACTATTTATAGTTAAAATGACGGGAAGGGATTCTGGAACTCAAGAAAACGTGCGCAGATAATCTTTTTCCCCCTACGTCACATACAGTTTTTACTGTTTTTTGACTGAATAAATCTAAATTTCGGTATTAGAACACAGTATTGAGAATATTTCTTGCACTCACTCTGCTCTGCCATTGATCAACATTCAGTGAATAATAAATTGTTAGCCAACATAGGGTAGTTACGCAATATGAGTTAATTGATACGAATTTTATGTACCTATGGGGAGAAAATAAATTGATAATTATCGAATGGAAAGTATTTTTAAATGTGTGAAGCATAAACAAGCTAAATAATTAATGTCCACCGTTGAACTCAATCACACTTTTTGAGCAGTAACATATTTTCAGTAAAATATTTTACCACCGCATAAAATGATTCAGTACAAAAGACAATGGAGCACAATATAGTGCCTGATATGCAAGCGAACATATAAATACACGATACGGATCTGTGG
This sequence comes from Gryllus longicercus, assembly GCA_038098605.1. NCBI lineage: Eukaryota > Metazoa > Arthropoda > Insecta > Orthoptera > Gryllidae > Gryllus > Gryllus longicercus. Next base: position 53,566 of record JAZDUA010000714.1, read on the forward strand.
CCATTAGTGCAACAAATGTCTCTGTTTAACAAAAATTTACACCTACTTCGATATTGTGAACGTTTAACTAAATAGGCCCAAGTAATATGTTATCACGTCACTGCAAAATTAACAGCGTTCACGAGCTAGCGTTTACGAGATTAATAGTGTTAATGTTATATTAGTTATTTGCTGATATCATGTATTAATGAAACTCAATTCTGAAATTGCATGTTATACATTCTTATTGGGTAATGATTTATTTTGTGTTTAGTAGTAACACACACTTTCTTGAAAGCCTATTATATATGATTATCATCCGTTTTACAACAAAAAATGTGTGTGTCATCAGTACCTTTAGAAAAGGTGAGTGAATATGTTTTGTTAGTTTCGACGGTAAATGTCATTTGTTGAAAATGTCGGGTGACTCGCTACTCCTCTTCTGCAGGGGATATAATTAAGTGTGCTGGTATTCAAAAGAACTGCCAAGGCGAATAAATGTCACTGCAAGCAGGATGTCCCTTTCGGCCTGCTCGCTCTCCCCCTTCTCAGGGGCCCTGCAGATGGCCCTTAAGCGAAATGTCGCCTGAGTTGAAATGTGAGTAGGGTGTGAGAAGAACGTTGATTACTTCTGTGGAGATTGATGAATGTAAAAAACGTGGACAGAATTTTAGTTCTGATACACGCGAATTCATCACGCCGCAGGCAAAAAGTAGAGAATGTGAATACGATTCTTAAAATTCCATTTGTGTTTCAATTATCTACCTTTCGATGTGCTTCAATTTTTTTTGCCAGAAACAAAAAACAACAACAAAAGATACCGAATAACCCAACAAAAGATACCGAAGAAATACTCATTAGTATGTTTGAAATATAATTTTTCCAAATATCATTAGCTTTGAATGACAATGTAAAATATTGTGGATGTTTTAGTTATTTCGTATTTGATAGTCTGAATAGTTAAAACAAAAAAATTTGTAGAATATACAAGAATTAAATAAATATTAGTTACTAGTGACAACTTTTGGTTATCACTAGCTCTCGCTGGTTGTAATAACCCCCACCTACTGCCATTTTTTACAACAGTATACCATTCGCAATTCCAAACCTCAACCTGAAAATATGTTTTCAAGCAGCACCTCGAGTTATCTCTTGTCTGCTTTAGTGTATCTTACCGCACACAACCGCCTGCAAACTTATCCACTCAACCCATCAATAACCAAGAACATTGATCATCTAAGCTCCCTCCACTACTGGTGGTTGACCGACATGTGACCGACAATCTCAGCCACCTGAGATTAATTGGCAAGCGGCGTCAATTACCAGTGCTTGGCTGCGATATGGCCACATTCACCGAAGCTTAACCATTAACATCCCACTGAAGAATGGTCATCATCCAGCGACATGCCGACCGAGAACCGGCGACTTTTTCGGGAACTTGGCAGACAACCGGTGTTAGTTCATCGAAGGTAGACAAACAGCTTCATCCAAACGGAGCTTAGACAACAACCACCGACATCCAACCGGAGCTTAGACAACAACCACCGACATCCCGACCGACTACCCGCGACTTTCTCCGGAGCTTGGCTGACAATCGGCGTCAGCTCATCAGCGCTTGACCGTGAACCAACAACTCCAACCGGATCTTAATCGACATCCCAACCGACAACCGGCGACTTTTTACGAACATCGGCAGACAACCGGTGTTAGATCATCAGCGCTTAACTGTCAACCAGCATATCCCATCGGAGCTGAGTCCTTTACTAACGACGTGGAGCCAACAACCGGTGACCTTTTCCAGAGCTTGACCGTCAACCGGGAACATCCCACCGGAGCTTAACAAAGAAGCACCGACATCTCGACCGACAACTTGTGACTTTTCCGGAGCATGGTAGGCAACCGGTGTTAGTTCATCGGAGTTTGACAGTCAACCAGCGACTCCATCCAGAGTTTGACCGACATCCAGCGCCATCCATGGAAACTCGGGCCAGCGGCTTCTGCGCCGCCCCGGCTCCGGGCTGCGACGGCTGATGGATGGAGAATGTGAGCGCCGGAGGGGCCAAGGGGGAGATGCCGGCTAATAAAGCTGTAAGCCGATTGGGAAGGAAAGGTAGGAGCGGCGATGGCACATTGCAAAGAGAAGGCTACTCGGAGCGCTTCCTGCACGGTGGATCTGTCGAGATAGGCGCCGTGGAAAACTTCCCTGAGATATAGAAAATATTGCACAAGTGGTTATGTTATGTCGGTGTAATAATATTCCGCAAGTGGACCGTGGAGTTTGAGACTTATAAGTTATTGGAATGGAATGCATAAGTCGCAGATAACAGAATAATAAATACTTGTACAGGTAGACGTATCCTTAATATTGTACTTCAGCCCCTGTCTTGCAGTTCTTGCAATAAATATGTTTCTTGTAAAATATACTTATATAGGCCTATAAGATATTTGCACGTTTTTGTTAAGATCCTTTTTAAGGAACTTGATATTGAACCTACTAAGATTTATTGCTAACATTAAATTGTCTTCTTACATTAGATCGCATCAGTATTTACAAACTCATTTTTGATTAATTTTTCGACGCTCAAAACTGCTAAAATACCAGTTTTTCTTATATTGTTTACTTTTACCAATACTACTACTTGTCTAGTGAAGAGAAAATTTTATAATACTGTTGCAAACAGCGGAGTTTTGTCGACAGAGAAACGTGTGAAACCCTGATATTGAAAATGTAAATAAATATTGTATCTGTATGTAGTAAACTAATCCGTCTCTCATGTGTAGTCAAAATGCATGTTTCGTGGGTCATTGATACCGCCAAATTGGATTATCGCAAAACGTCAGTCCGTCTATCAGTAAACGAGGCTAGCAGCTAAACCATTCAAATGATGAGACAAAAATGATATCCCCCCGTCGATATGACTGAAATCGAGGCCTTGCAAGTTTGAAATGAATATTTTGATTTTTAGGAGTACCTCATGTCAACGTTACATGAACATTTTATCTTCAATTCTTTTCGTAAATCTCTCAAATTTAATTTGCGCAACGTAATATCACTTTCGTTGAATTCTTTGAATTTTCGAAAGTTGTTTAAGATATAAATAATGCCAAAGAAAATGTGCTCTTTTCGCACCTCTAATTTCTGAAATGGAAGCATGTCCAAATTTGATTAGAAGCGAAACTATCAAGAGTATTATTTTTGCTATCATAATTGCTGATTTGGTTTTATGCTAATTGTCAACAGAAGGTAGGAAAAAGAAATGAAGAAATATAGAAAGATGGAATTGGTAAAGGAATGGAAGAGAAACGAAAAATAAGAAGAGGAAGACAATGAGAAATCGGAAGGCAAACTTTATATGTTCCAATTGGTAGAAAACCTTTTGTACACTGGTATTTTTAGGGACACTTAATGACGCGACGACATTTTCGTGCACCTTCCAAATAGTGAAAGAGATGTGTTGCCTGTCAATCAGGAGTAAATGTCACACGTGTAATGTCGTTACATAAGATTTCCCATCAATGCATTCTTTCTGGGGAAGGGAACACTTCTGCCCTCTTACACGCTTTAGATGTTAATAACATATTTTCTGAGACTAAAATGAATTGACAGAAACTAATATATCGGTTCAGGAATGGAAAAAATCTGATAACAGCATTGAAGAAGTACAACATTGTAGAAGGACATTCAAAAGTTGGAACAGGTGAAAATGTCTATTCTGGAAAAATGATATTTTTTCAAAACGTACATCCTTCAGAATACCTGCTGAACACCACCTATGTCTTTCGGCGCCATTCTCCTGTCGATTGTGTGCCGGCGCGCCAGAAGGGCAGTCGCCCAGAGGTCTCTTTGCTACACTGCCCTCTCCCCTTCCATATGCCAATCGCCCCTCTCCACTCTCTTCTTTCCACTCTCTCCTTTCCACTCTTCCCTCTCCACTCTCTTCTTTCCACTCTCTCCTTTCCACTCTCCCCTCTCCCCACGCAACTTGCCTCTCCCCCCTCTTCCCTTGCCCCTCGCCTCCCTCCCCTCACCTCTCGCCACTCATCTCGCACCCTTTGCCCCTCTTCTTTCACTTGCCCCTCTCCCCTCACTCATGTCATCTCGCCCCCCGTTACTTTCCCCTCCCCATTCTCTCTTCCATACTCACCCTTCGCCCCTCTCAATTTTCCCCTCCTCACATTCCCCTCGCCTATGGACCCTCCTTACACTCTACTTTTCACTCGCTCCTCACCCTTTTCATTCGCCCCTCTCTACTTGCTCATTTCCCTTCTCCGTCCCTCCTCCTTTCGCCTATCACCTCACCCTTTGCCCCTCTCCTCTCTCTCTACCCCCGCTACTTTCTTCTCTCCACTCTCCCCTCCCCATTTTCCCCTTGTCTATTGCCTCTCTCCACACTCCACTCGCCCCTCGCCACTCTCCGCTCAGCACTCTCCAATGTCCCCTCGCCCCTGTTCCTCATCCCCTGCCTCACCCGGGTGCCAGCCTTCTGCCCCGACCTATCGCCCGCGCGCAGGCCGGCGCCCGCGACTGCGGCCGGCCGCGCTGAGATATTCAGCTGTTTCGCGTGCGGCCGGGAACAGATGGCGCGGCCGCGGGAGATTAATCGGTTTTCGCCGGAGACTGGATCGGTTTTGGCTTCTGACGGCGGCGGTGGCCGCGACCACGCGTTGACGCCTCTGTCGCCGTCGCCAGCGCTGACGCTTCGAAGACTCGGCGGAGAGGCTACGGCGGCTCTGGGATTCTGGTGGTTCGTACTGGCGCTCGGGATGGCCAATAGTTGCAGCCTCTCTGAGAATCAAGACTACTGGGAATTTGACTTTGCCTGGGATTTGTGGGATAGACAGATTGTTTACGGAATTTAATTAATATTGTTTATATAATGGATAGACTTTGAGTTGATATGACGTAATAGATAATCTAAGAAATTTGCAAAGCCTACGTTTCTGAAAGTTATTGTGTCTTTTTCGGTACTGAAAAATGCAAAGTATGTGTTTCTACACAATACGATGCATTATAATAACAGTCCAGTGTGTGAGTGTGTGTGTGTGTAATGGTAAATGAATTGTAACATTACAATAAATGTTTACGCTACACAATTTTCCATCATGGTTATACGGTCAACATTCTCGCATCACCTAAACAGACACACTCAATGACAAACGCACAAACATCAGCTTATAACATTGTATTCTACTAATATAATCACTTAAGTCACACGTCAAGAACCAATTCAGAAGCATTAGATTTTGTTGTTGTTTTTTGTATTTTTTGTTAAGCTTGCTAAGTGTTTTGTCGTATAACTATTGAATCTCATTGTAAAAGATGAGGAATTAAATGTTTCGGGTGAAGAGTTAAGTCAGTTTTTGGTCTACTCATTACGTTCCTTTTAGATTATTTAATGAAGAGTATATTATATTAATTATCATCAGTGTGACTATCACACTTAACTAAATTAGTGGTAATCGAGATCAAAATTTAATAAAAAGGCTAAGTTGTATGGAAAGAGGTTTTGAAAAATAATTCACGATTGAACAAAATGACGAACACAAAAAATCTGAAAAATTAACAGTTTTGATGACGTCTCTTATTTCATTACAAAATAGATCCTAATCCTTATCACAAATACATAGTAAATGTTTGGCACATAGTCGTGATTGACAAAACACTTAATCAAAGAACATATGTAGCTAAATATTATATTATTTATTTTCCAACGAAACCTTTTAAAATCAAAATGCGAGAGAAACACCTAAAAGAATTAATTACACAAAGTTTCCTAAAACTAATTCATTTAATCACACACTTAGTTTATAAACTTTATAACAAATAGTTTAGTAATATTTTGGTACTCATACTAATTGTAATATTCGCAATTTGCGTTAAATTCAATATATTGATATTGAACTATTCGAAAGTAAAAGTCTGAAATTAATTTTTTAAATAAAATTTTAGCATTTCTTTTCACAATAGTTTCTGTTGTACACTAATAAGCTAATAATTGTTTCTGAAAATAATAACGTTAAAATACAAGTAACGAGGGTGACTTGAATACAAATTTCCTTTTTTTGCATAAAGGAGTCCCTTTATCATTGGCATAAAATTATATTTGGTGTAAATAAATTTTGCTTTGTACTGAGTTCTTGTAACTGAGACAAATTCGCGTCGACATACATACGTGTAGGCTCCTCGTGTAAATTGATGATCCGTACTTCAAACAGATACCGCATCTCAAGACTCGCATTCTATTCCGCACAAGGTTGATCTTGAACCCACGAGACTTCTAGGAGTAGTAAAATGATGGCCTTTTTTTATTCTACTTGATGCATGGCATGAAATTTCTTGGAAACTACCTATTTTATGTCTCCTATTTCAGGGAACACCGGGCTGCAAAGCAACTGGGAGTGTTCTATTCTTCGTAGAAGAAACGACTTGCTTTTTGTGATACACGGATGTCGTAAAATTGACATTATTTATTGCATTTACAAGGTCGTATGCGAAAGGACATATAGCTCACATATTCTCCAGTTAGGAGGCAAATATAAAAATTATCTATTAGGAACCCAGTCATAGTACCACACATTTTGTTTTTCCTACTAACATAACGGTATTACTTGAAATGTCTTATTATTGTTATAAATAAATGAGTAACAATGTTTGGTAGTGAACAGATTCATCACAGCAATTTCGTCTTCAGATGTTTTGAATGAGGAGAGAACCATCGTTTCGCCAGTACAAAACCAAACTTTGTACTGTGAAGTCAACCACGAAGGGGGGTTAGCGCAAAAGGGGACAAAAACAGGAAGGGCGGGGAAGTCAGGAGCGGGAGAGATAGCTAGGTGGGGAGGGGGTGTTCTGTGCGAGAGACGTTAGTGGCCGTGTTGCAAGTCTCGTCGAAGCGAATGATGAAGTTAGGGCGACCTCAAGTGGATAATGAAGTTGCTCTCGCCACCTTATAGAGGAGACAAAAGGAGAAGAGCGCCAAGGCATGCCTGCAGTCTAGCAACACATTTTCTCTTTCACGCTTATGTAATTGTGCAATCTAGTTCGAAATTTCTCTTCGTTTTGGTATGGCCCAGTTCTCCGGTGTCCTTAACCCCATTTCACTTTTAGTCCTAATCTTCACACTGGCAACCTCAAAGACAATTGATCTTTTTTTCTCACAAATATTCTTAAATCATATGAGATATATTTTATCATTTCTAATTTCTTACCGGTGTAGGCAGACATTCCATCCATCTACCCTGAGTTATTCGTTTAATTCCTTCCTCTTATATCCACCGATCTTCCCTCCTTTCATCACGCTAGTCTGACAGGGGCTGCCGACTGTTGCTCCCTTCACGAGCAACCACATTGCCTCGACTTCATCTCTAACTTGACTCTTCCAACCAACCAACCATTTATTCCTTTCCTGCCCAGCCCCCCCCCCGCCAGGCTGCCCCCTCCCCGGCCAAGCGCCGCGCGCTCTCGACTCGCTCGAGGACTTAAAAGGTTTTATGGAGCTCGAGATGGGTTTATACGTTCACCTCCTCGCGCTGCTCTCAGGCGCTCTCGAGGATTAGTTAATGCGCGCGCTTGTCCGCCTCCGCGCTCGACGGCTGCCGCGCGGCCAAACCGGACGCGCTCGGGGACACTTAACCGCCCCGCCCCTCGCCACCCCACCCAGCCTTCCCCGCCGCACTTCACCGCGCCCCGCCCAGCCTCGCACCGCCCAGCCCAGCCCAGGCCAGCCTTGCCCCACCCCGTCTCGCACCGCCCAGCTCCACACAGCCCAACCTCTACCCGTCCCGCTTCACCCCGCCTTGCCCCACACAGCCTCGGCCCGCCAGCTTCGCCTCACCCCGCCCCGCCCCGCCCCGCCCCGCCCAGCCTCAACCCCTCCCGCCAGCCTCACCCCGCCCCGCCCAGCCTCACCCATCTCCGCCCTGTCCCGCCCCGCCTCGCTCCACCCAGCCTCAACACGCCTCGCCCCTCCCAGCCCATCCTCACCTCACTTTCCCCATCTCGACTTTCCTCATCTCGCATTCCCCATCTCGTCCCTCTTCCAGTCTCTCATTCTCATCTCCCAGACTCCTCTGTTCTCGCGTCGCTCCGTCCCTCAACGATGCGCCTCGCCTCTTGCCGCGCCCACATTTCCCCGCGCCCCGCTGCGCTCCGCCCTGCCGCCCCCGCGCCCCCGCGGCCCCGCCTAAGCTTCACCTTAATTATTCATAACTAGAAGGGTGGAATGCAATATTAAAGTGGAAAAAATACGGGGACCGCAACTGCCGTTCGGTTATAATGCGTTGGTTTCGACGAAAGGAAAGAGTGAGTGAGGGGTAGCCAAAATGTAATCGTAAAGCATCTCTTTCCCTATTGTTGGGTATTAGTCTTGTATTGTTCTGTGCTATATTTCCTGATATATCAGTTTGATGAAAGATGAAACGTTTTTACAAACTGAAAGAATGCCATAAACTGTTTTATTCGAACTACACGCAGTACATATTAGTACCTGTAAAATCATATGCGTTTCAGACACTTCAGTACTTCTCAAATTTCAACCCTATTAAAAATTCATTGAGATATTAATAATACCCTACATTTGACGTTCTAAGGGGTTCTGTGTAAATATTAGGAAAGCCAGTTCTTTAGATGAAAGTATAAGTTTAGGGTACTATAATATTTCTATTCATTCATTCATTTCGTAAATGAAGGTATTCATAAAAAACTAGCACGACGGAATATAAAAACGTAATAACGAATATTTATTTAGCTTCAATACTTGCAAAACTGTTATGTAATTTTATTTTTAGTATTTACGAATTTTGGCATTTATTGTATTTTCCCCCATTAATGTGTTTTCGTGTGCAGGTACGTATTGCCTCACTATATAAAATAATAAAAAGGGTATAAGCATATTATTACCCTATAACGAAATACTGCGTATTCCATATAGACAAATATTTTGTTACATTCGACCAGAGGACCAGACTCAACATTCAATACTTCATAATTCGCATACATTCTCTTGAGGCATCGAATATTCAGTATTTTTATCTATATTATATACTATAAAGAAAGCATTGTTTCTCATGGTATTGCCTATTTAATATATTTAATTTATCATTGACAATACCACTCGTGAAATTAAAGTTAATAGTGTTTAACTATACATTAAAAATGCCCTAATCAGGGCGGTGTATCTCAAAAAGATTATTGCTTTTTCTATTCTATATTTCTTACCGCTTCTCCCTTCTGGCCAATCATAAACTGTGACTCATCTATCTTAGAAGGCGATATACATCGATCGCTATGTCGATGTCCAAATAAACAGCATATACATAACATTTTAATGTAACATTTTTGATTATGATTGAACTTATTTTCAATGTTTGGCGCCTTTTGGAACTCTGTTGTACATGATTTGACTTGTGGAATAGTCCTATTCAATAGTACGCGTGTTTTATAAATTCTCAGATAAATCCCCTCCTCGCTTCTCGAGGGGGGATTTGTCGACAATTTCCAAAGCACTCATGGTATTACTTATGACAATTTACAAAGCAAGCCTATTTCTAATTTTTCCGCAGATATTGCATTATCATGTACCACATAAGCGTCACGTTTCGGGTCCTAAGGCTATCTAAAATCATCCTCGTGTATTTCAACCGTAATGCGTACCTTTAGGTTCGAAATCTCGTTCCATCGAAATTACACAAATTGATTCAGAAAGCCCGTTGTAAAAACCACTTAACGTTTTCTGAAAAGAATTTTAAAATGATTTCTGTCCTTCTCTTCATTATCTCCAACGCTGCGGCCGGAGAGACAATGAGGGCGATGCCGCGACTTCGCCCCACAAATTAGCAGCCATTTCCCGGAACCTGGTTTTTGATGGGCACAAAAGACACCGAAGGGAGCGATAGGGCGGCGGGCTGCGGAACTAGAGGGCGAAGTGGGCAGAGAGCGAACGCTCTCTCCTGCAGGGATGGGCACATTGTGGGAGGAAGGGTTTTTTAGTGAAGCAGAAATGCCCACACTTCCCATCGCTATTTTAACGCGGTGCCAGCTTATCCGGGATGTCACTAGACTCGTTGAGGATTGCCCTTTGATAACCCCATGGCAAAATATGCCATCAAGAATCCCCTTCAAAATTAAAATTCCTCTTTTGTTAAAATATCAAAATATCCGTTTAAAACCATTAAAGCCTCGAGTTCGTTCATATCTATCGAAGAATATTTTGGATAAAATCGGCTGAACAGTTTAGAAGCTTTGACCACAGACGGACAGTCAAGCGCTTTCCCGTTAACCAATTTTTCGGTATCAAGGACTCACAAAGCATGGGTTCTGGCTGTACTACGTGTTAGAAGAATTGTTGTTCTTTATTTAGCAACTAGAATTACCCTCTTTTACTTACCAGGGCCCGGCAGTAGGAGTTTTTCTGTCGAAAATTCGACGTTTTCCGACGCACGATTTCGTAATTTTCTCTTCTTACGAAGGGCAAAAATCAAGAAGTCATCGTAATAGCGAGAATATAAAAGAGAAGCTAATTTGAAAATATGCTAACTTCCACCGATGTACCTTTAATATAAGCTACAGTGCCTACAATAGCTGGATTTCAGAAATTCTTATTTTGCAGTACTGAAACTATGATACGAGCCTTAGTATCTTATAAGAACAACGAAGTGTATACAAGTTACTAGTAGGCCCAAAAGATAATTGCACGTACATTTTTTTTTCGGTAAATTACTTGTAAATAGCTCTGAAATACTCATCGGTGGAGAAACAACTAGTGTTTAAAAAACGGGGTACAACTACTGGAGGGTAATTATATGAGTCGTCATTACAGCAGAAAACTGATGATGATGGCTAAGCCATCGAAAGCTGCTATTTTAATAAATAATATTGTTGGCAATGACAACGCGTATAATTATTGCGTTGGAAATGGCAACGAAAACTCACCCCAATACCTATACTGGAGGGTAGTTATGCGTGCACGATTTCATTCGTAGTTGTATTGCAAAACTTTTCTGTACAAAATATTTGAGAACATTAAAAATCTGAGGCTTCTAAATGTAAAAAGTCTAACCTCTTTAATTTGCAGCTGAAGAGAAAAGTAAGTTTCTTCAGATGATAGAGGTATTTAGTTGGCGTTAGTTTCAAATTAATGTGAAAGTAATAAAATTTAGCTCTTTGTCAGAAACTTTAGCTCTTAAGCGTAAGAGAAAACATCTTACAGCAAGTCTTGTTTCATATTACTCGCTCAAAAATGAAATAACATTTAGTATGACAGTAGAACATAAACATTAAACCTTTTAATAGTTGATGTAGGGTCACTTAAATTTCATTTGAATGCAATAACTTTTTAAAAGCTTTTTGGGTAAAAATATTGTTCGACTCAAAATACAGTCTTTGTTACGATGAGATGCTTTTTAAATTCATTTATATATTCATTAAATAGAAAAGTATGTACGCTACATGAAAGAGAAATAGAACAATAAGGCCCCAAATGTATTCATCTTACTCTATTGGTAAAAAACTTATTTAATGTGTAACGGCCCGCGACGCAAGTGTTCGTATTATGTCACTCAGATAGAGCCATTCGTCGATCCAACTAATCGCTTTTATAGAAAAGTAATCATTGCATTGAGTGTATTAAGAAAATTTACACAGAATGCTTAGAAGTAATTTTGTTAAAAATGTGGCGGCAAGGCATATAATGAGTATATTCCGTATTCCAAATTTACTACTTTCAGTTAATAAGAAATGCTGTGGTTACGGCAGAAATATTGTGGAACAATTACTGGACAATGAAGGTAGTGGTAATAATGTTGGCGGTGGTGATATCGGTAGCGGTGGTCGCGATGGTAGCAATGGTTATGCTGGCGTTAGTGAGAGGGCGGCGGGGCAGGGACGTTGAGAGTTGCGGTAGCGTTTATAAAGATATAAGCGGTAGATGGGGAGTGGGAGTGAACGTGGATAGTGATGGTTGCGGTGGTGATGGTGGCGGTGACGGTGATGGCGGTGCCGCCGATGGCGGTGGTGGTGATGGCCGCGCTGGTGGTAACGATGATGGTGGATGAGGTGGTTGTGATGGCGACAGTGGTAGAAGCAGTAGTATTCATTGTTTGAGGCTAGTGCGGGGGTGGCGGGGCAGGGGCGTTGAGAGTGGAAGTAGTGTGTCCAGGCGGATGCGGTAGTTGGGGCAGTGTTGTGTGGTGGTGAAGGCGGCGACAAAAGCGCTGGTGGCGGCGTTGGCTGCAGCAGCAGCGGCGCTGCCCGGCGTTGCTGGATCGGCCAGGGGGGAGGGGGGGAGGGGGAGGCAGCCTCGGCGCGGTGCCGGCCGGACTTTATCGACGCCCGGCCGCCCTTTGTCAAAACGTCGCCAGCTCTTTAGCGGCGCGCGGCGGGGCGTTCGACGCCCCGCCCCACGCCCCCCGCCTCCCGGCGCCGCGTCACCTCGCCCCCCCCGCCCGGCGCCAGCGTGTTTAACGGCGAAGGATACCGGGCTGAGCGACAGACCGTGCTCAATTCAGTTCAACGCCTAATCTAAAAAATATCCTACTGCTCTGACAAATGTTTTACATTCTAATAAAAAAAACATTAATTGCAACATTTATTGCGTAATATATAGCAACGTTTTATCAAATTTCTTCCTCTGAAATATGCTTCTCTTATTGGATATTTATCATTGCGCGAAAGTTTGTATTTTATCCGCAGGATCAAAACCACATTGTAAAGGATTTATAGAAATAAATAAGTGTTTATAAATAATCACAAAAATCTCAACATCAATTTCAAGCAGATATTATTGTTGATTGACAGGGTGTCACTAAGTTTCCAACGGAGTACTCGTAAAATATCTACGTGTGCCTCGGATATTTATAGTACGAGTAACAAAAGATGAGGCAAATGACTAAGGGACTTTTATTTAAAAAGCCATGATGAATAAAATTATTCAACACTTTCATCAGAATTTTTTACCAGTGTTGGTAACGGTTTGTTGAAAGTATTAAAGCATGTGAACCTCCTCTGGGTCTATAGTATGTATTGCGTGGGCCCGAAAACTAGTCTAACCCTAGCTAGTAACCAGAAGATCGAACGATTACCAATATAATATAATAAATATAATATAATATTCAATAATCGATGAATGCACATTTTGTGCTTCAATCGCTGAACTTACGAAATCGATGGCTCTTCTCTGCTCTTCAAGCAAGGACGTCACATTAAAATTCAAACCCTGACCACCGCACTCTGCAGTTTCTAGCGCCTCCACCAGGGCGGCATTCGGAAACGGATGGCTGCCTGGCCTACCAGTAGTGCTTATCGCATTTCGGCAGCACAACAGTTTGCGCCGACTCTCGACACGTTGCGTTGCCTTCAACTCAGTCACACACAATTGGCAGTTGCCCCCCCCCCCTCCCCACGGAGTCACCACTGCCTCTCTTTTTGCCACCACCCGCCCGACCTCCTACGCCCCCGCCGCCCCCGGCCGCCCCCGGCCGCCCCCGGCCGCCCCGCCGCCCCCACCGCCCGCGTCCGCCTCACCCACCCCGTCGCCTCCGCCGCCCCCGCTGCCCCCGTCACCCCCGTCCGCCCTATCGCCCTCCGCCGGCCCCGCGGCCGGGCCGCCTCCGCCGCCCCCCACCGCCCATGCCGCCCCCGACCCTGTCGCGGAGTGGCGAGATTTGCGTTTACGGCCTCCGTTACGAGGCGGAATGCCGTCGTGGCCTCCCGGCGCAGCCGCAGCCGGTCTCTTGCTGCGAGCTGTCACTCGAGGGGACGCGTCCGCCTGCTAGCGATGTAGCGCCAATAAAGAGAGGTTTGGCTCAGGGCTGCGGGCGATGGCGGCTCGTTCCTCCGGGGCCAACGCTAGCTTCAGTTCCGTGGTGAGATCGCTTCTAATTAAGACTACACTTAGAAAATATATGTGATTCGTGCAGCTTACGAAACTTGAGCAATTCACTTCATTTTACCATTTCGACTATTTCACTGAAGTACTAGAACACCAACTATTGGGAAATTACGAAAATAGATGGGAGAACCATTGCTGATTTGAATGCACTACTCGTTGCTAAAGAAAGCGTACTGTTGTCATTGGCATTATTCACATTCAATTATTTCAAGAGTGGGGTGTTAGGACGATTAATGTAGTGTTAAATTAAACAGCCTTCTCTTAAACATTCATCTCTTAAAGTCAATTGTTTCACGTTTAGGTGGAATGCCTTTTTCTCATTCAACTGGCGGTGTTCTTGTTGGATGCTGCCGACACTTTATTAGACTTCATTATAGCTGTAATTTTTTATTTGTTCAAACCGTTACACTTTGATTATCCATCGACCTACACTGCGTTGCTGAAAAAGGGAAGTTTGGTTTAGCTGTTGGTGACTTAATTAGTGATCATTGAATTTAGTAGCTTGTCATGTGAATAAGAAGGGCACGTAAATAAAAATTTAAGAAAAATATGTTTTTAATTATTTTGAAAACTTAGCGCAAACAGAGATTCTTGATTTTAAGTAAGCATTGTGCTCGTTACGTACATGTTTATTCTCAGATGAATTGTCTCGTCTTCAAGATATGGTGTAAGGATTGTAAAGAAATATATTGATCTTTGTGTTTACATAACATCTTCTCAGATAAAATTTTCGGTACAGCAGCTCGTTTCTTCATGTGTGTTATCATCAAAATATCTTCTAAAACTATTGGAATATTTAATAAAATATATAATACTTAATATTCGTAAATTAGGTACTTTGTGGAAAGTAAGAAGTTGTCTAAAGCTAGAACAAAATGGTCACACTAAAAAATTAAATGTTAAAATTATTATTCGTTAAATCGTAGACACCATATTTCTAGTCATACAATACTCTTCTATTTCGCTACAACAGTTGAATGTAATGCAGAAAACGAGGTTGATGTGGGGGGGGGGGCTCAGCATCGCTGCCAACTCTACGGCAGTGAAGGACGCGATGGAGACGGCAGAGAGAGCGGCGAAAACGAGCAGCAATTAGGAAAGGCTTTCAAGGGAATGAAGACGGCAACCGGCAAACGAGCATTAATTACTTCAAGAGATTTTTGTTTAACGCAACAGCCGAACAGTTCCGGAGACGCCTTCACTCGGCGTCGTCGAGTTGTTTGTGAGTGACGGAGAGACAACAGAGGTCCCGAAGGTCGCTCTGAGTGTGGCATCGATCTGCTGGAAGCTGCTCGATCCATTCGCTCAACGAGGCCATTTGCGAACGATGTCGACAACCTCTTCAGAGACATTAAGCCTATGCAGAGCAAGAAATAAAAGCGCAAACGCGTATTTAAATACTAAAATTCCTGAATAGTATTACCAGGTTAGATGGCTTAGAGCATCAACCAGTGTCACTGCCTCTGACCGGGAGGACTTAGAGTTCGAATCCCTGAGGCAGGATTTTCTATTACACCCAGATCGACTGCAGCTGATGACTGGATGGGAATGGTAGCACCTGACTGCTCTGATCGGTAGTTTTTCGTGATTTCTCCCATCAGTGCCAGGCGAATACTGCAATAACACACTATCACGTGAACCAGGAATCTCACGCGATTTTACAGTCCTTTTTCGCGACCTATCCTCATTCTTTTTTTGACACGCACTACACTACCGCATATATCGGGAGACCAGTTGTGAGCTTAGAGCTGGTCCATACAGGGGCGCCGTCGAGGCATACCGAAAGAAGGAAATTCCGCGCAGGGCGAAGTGTAGGTTTGCACCGATTATCAGCATCCGACGAGAGTAAAATCACCATCTGCAACGATAAAATATTCACTACACCCACGTGAGAAACGATCATAGTAATTAACACAACCGAATTCACGAAATAATCCATCATGAATGCTATTGGGATCAAATCACCAAATCTAAGATCTGACCTCCAGTTGCTGCTTATTGTTTAAAAAAATACTAAAACATTAATAACTATTTTGAAAACGTCGATTCAGTTTTAATATTTCGGTTTATTTTAAATAGTGACTTAAGATTACAAATGATGTCAAAACAACGCCAGTAGAAGATACTAAACTATCTCCCTATTGCCAAAGTAGTGTGCGAATAATAGCGTCATAGGCAAAAATCCTGACTGATGAGTCCGACAGGATGAAACGCTGATTGCTGCTAATAGCTCTCTCAGTATTTTGCTGCAATAAGCTCTTCGTACTGTCTGACTCGTCAAATAGACTTTCTGCATGTGATTCTATTGCTGAAAGTCGCTTAGAGTTCATCCGCCTGAGACGCTCAATGTGCACTGCGACCTGACTGCGTTGATTGGTTCAGTTGCATGATGCATGTTGTGATTTGCTGGCGCCGACAGTCGAGCTGTGGCGCCGCTGCACAGAGGAAGAGACTTCGAGTGCAGGAGCACACCTATCGAGAGCTATCGAGAGAAGCTTTTCACCAGGAGTGTGCCAATGACGCGGCGTCTCACGGACAGCCAAGTAGACACGGACTCCCGCTGCGGAAATCTTCACTTTCTTGTGAGCTTGTTACCTTGCCCGCTAGCCCTTTATCATTATTAGGATAGAGTGCTAACCCTCTAAGCCAAGAAATTTGTATTAATTTTATTAATTAAATCTGAATTTCGTACATCGCAATAGTCTATCAGTGATTTGTTTTTTTTTAAATAGCAACTGTCCTGTTATAAACTTCAAGTAACATATTTGCACTTCAAAAATTATTTTCAAAGATTGCATTCTAAACAGATGCGTCTCACTGTTAATGATAGAAATATATGCAAAGATTGTCTCTTGAACGAGCAGTTTTCCAATAAGGGGGACTTGATATCTTGAGATCAAGTAACGCAATACTATGAAAAAAATCATGGGATTATAGAGTTATAGGTTTTCTCATAACAAAATGTTTCACATTTCAACCATCATCCAATACAAAGATTATTCATCAGTTTTCATCTTTGGGCCTTCAGAAATATTTCTGGCCTGATGCATACATACATTATAAGATAATGCCCAACTATCAATAGTTAAAAAAAACGAAAAAAAAAAAACAGGGAACCTAGACACACAACTCTTCTCTTTGTCTTCCCCCAAGAAACAAGGATAGGACCCAACATCTTTATAGAAACACGGCCATAAAAACACGTATACATTTTAATTCGATCCCTGTGTTAGTCGTACGCCAACTCGATGTGTATTCCGCCGCGCACTATTTCCTTCCGCGGAGGAGAATGCGCTTCTGGTGCGCGCGCGCCGCCACGCAGTTGCTGTCTCGGCAGCCGCTTAAAGATTCACGCTGCTCATCTCGGCGCCTCGCCCCCGAGGCGGCGTCTTCGCCGTGGTGAAGCGAGGTCGCGAGCGGTGACGCGTGAGGGGGAGGGTCCAGCGGACGAGATGGCTGTCGTCACGTTGAGGCGTGGGTGGTGTCATTGTCCCCGAAAGCAAGATTGCCAACTGTGGAATGTGACCAATCGGGTCAAATGGAATAGTGGTATTGTGGTGAGTTTTCGTTGGCATTTACAATGAAATAATTATATGAGTCTTCAGTAATTATCGTCATTATATGAGGCGTGGGTGGTGTCATTGTCCCCAAAAGCAAGATTGCCAACTGTGGAATCTGACCAATCGGGTCAAACAAAATAGTGGTATTCTGGTTAGTTTTCTTTGACATTTACAATGAAATAATGATATGAGTCGTCATTGCCAATAATATTATTTATTACAATAGCAGCTTTCGATGGCGACATGTAGTCGGTTTTTGTGGCTTCCATACAGCAGAAAACTAATGATAGCTAAGACATCGAAATCTGCTATTGTGATAAATAATATTGTCGGCAATGACCACTCATATAATTATTTCAAGTGGAATACGTAGAGGCTCACTCGTCTGTATTCTTAGGACCGATCAAAATATCTTCAAACATTACCTCACAATGTTTCGTAGCAATCATCCTTACAGTTTTGATGGGGTATGACATGTTTGTGGAGAATGTACATTCTAAAAGTGTAAAATAGATCTTTAAGTGTACATTTTAGGCCCGCCCGTGTGTATATTTTTTATACACACGAGTGGGCATATCATTACTCTGTGTATCGTCCGGCGATAGAGATAAAAGCAAACCAAATGGCAGAATTATATATCTGGGTTTTCGGATCAGAATAGTGTTATGAATCTAAAGTTGTCTGTCCTCATATTTCAATTTCATTGTTGAGATCTACATCCTATCGTGCGATCGACAAAATTATGTGCACTAAAGCCATTAGGGTAATACAGCCTGGTAGTCTAAGAGTTAAACGACAATAAAAGTCAACTGTTTGATAGAAAGAATGACGTATTATATCAAGTATCTAGAAATTTAAATCTATTCTTTATAAAATTCCAACTGGATTGCTATCAGCATTTATAACTTTTTTAATGATCCCAGTAGTTTGTAGTAAATATTGAACAGAGGTGCGTGTCGCGGCTTGCCCAAGACTAGTGCCCCGTAGGAAAGTGCGCATCTGCAAGCCAACACCAACACCACATACGTACTACTTCATTTTTCTGAAGAGAAGCGTGCAAATTTTTCCGACCCCTCTTAGCTCCGGGGAAATTTATACCCAAAAGGTTGGCAGCATCGTTGCGTGCCGTGCGCGGCGTCACCCCACCCCTTCCCGCCCCCTCGCCGCGCACCGCACCGCCGCGCCCTCGCCCTAGGCTACTGCGAGGCGGCGTGGGCGGTAGCACAGGTGATAAAGAACGCGCAGGGCCGGCAGATAGATGGCGCACGAGTCGCCGGAACATTTCAAAATTTCATGTTGACAATGAAAGAGTGCATCTTTTATCACGGGTGGGCGCGCGCGCCCCAGCGAGAGAGAGAGACAGAGTGAGTGAGAGAGAGAGAGAGAGAGGGAGAGAGGGAGAGACAGGCAGCAGGAATGCGCGTGTGAGTGGGGGTCTCGAGCGGTCGCGTGGAGATGAGCTGAGCGGGCTAGAGGGCAAGGCAGTGGGAGGGTTAGGCACCGGGGAAGGAGCGGGAGGTGACTAGCAGCGGAGGGGCAAGGGGGAGGTGGTGTTGAGTAGGAGAGTGTGTCGTACTGAAGGGTGGAGAGGAAGTGGATGTAGGGAGGAGGAAGGGTGGCGAAGAAGAGGGATGAGGAGGAGGGTGAAGTGAAGAGGAAGGGTGTGAGGAGGAGGGGTGTGAGGAGAAGAAGAGTGTGGAAAGGGGCGAGAAGGAGGGTAATGCGAGGAGGAGGCGGTGGTGACGAGGAAGAAGGGGAGAGGAGGAGGCTGCAGTAAGGAGAAGGGGTTGGAAGGAGGAGGGTGGCGCGGAGGAGGGTATAGTGAGGAGAAGGCGTGGCGTTAAGGAGGGGGCGAGTAGGAGACGGGTGCTGAGCGGAATAGGGCGGGTACGCGAGGATAGGCATGTGGGAAGAAGATAAGGGGGGTGACCCTTGACAGTGGTCGAGAATACATTACGGAGAGTGCGAATGGAAAGTCGCGAAAAACAACACAGCACTTTCCTTTTGCTCATTCCTGCATCCGGCTAATGGTGATGGTAAAGTGAGTTATGGTTGTTGCAAATGAGAACTAAAGAAAACTCTTGATTTAAAAACTGAAGTACTAGGTAGTAGTTACCGGGTACCAAAATGTTAACATAAGAAAATACGATCAGGGGAAAAATGGAAAATTAGAAGAAGTAACAAAAGAAATCCCAAGTCATCGAAGGAAGCAGCATAAACGTTTGATTGGCGATCAATTTTATGAATGACTGCACAATCCAATTAGATCATGATGCCGCCATAATGGTTTGAGTGCTGAAGACGTGTGGTTTTTGCTCAGATTCTGATCAAACGTGTGAGTAAACTATGTGCGTTGAACGGTAAAGAAACCAAATGGCAGAAAGATAAAATAATCTAAACGATATGAGAGGAACGAAATATTAGAGATGATTCTACAGCTGACCAATGACCAATTCTAGATAGAACTCACTAATACGCCACATCTGGTAGCAGACATTCAATGACAGCAGCAAAGCAGAAGAACTAGAGTGAAGGGAACGGGGCTTGGAGGGCGTAGAGATGTTGCCGCGACGCTCACACGGACAGCGCTCTGAAACCAGTCGAGGTCCCATATTTCACGAGTACATCTCGGATATTACGGTCGCGTGGCTCTTTAATATTAGTGCCGAGTGGGCTGGCGCTCGGCAACTGCAGAGGCGACCTCGAGGACGCTACACAGTCGGCTAGCAGCAACCTCCGGGCTCAAGGCACAGCCTTGGAAGGTGTTGGGTGGAAACGTGGAAGAAGGGTGGGATAGGAAGGGAAAAGATAAGAACCCTGAGAGAGAGAGAGAGAGAGAGAGAGAGTGAGAGACGGAGGGAGAGAGGCTGAGAGGCTGAGAGAGAGAGAGACAGACAGACAGAATGAGAGAGTGGAGGGGGGAGAGGGGGAGTGAGGGGGAGAGAGAGAGAGAGAGAGAGAGAGAGAGAGAGAGAGAGAGAGAGAGAGAGAGAGAGAGGCGAGGTGGCGAAGAGGTTGGGATGGAGGAAGTGGACGAGGAAGAAGGCAAACGAGAACAGAAACTGAAGAGGGAACTGACACTTCAGAAGGTGCCAAAGAGTTTCTTTGATCGTGCATTTAATGAGACAATTTACAAATAAAACATTGAATTCTAAATTGGGAAAAATTGACTTTAACTAAAACCTCTTCGTTATTTAAGTCGCTTTTTACTAACCAGGAGCACTCATTTCTTCCGCAATTAATGAATTGTAAGCAAAATAGTTTTGGACCTGTTCCAACTTATTTTAAACTTATTTTAATAATGGTGTAATTGCACTTGATTAATTGTTGTGTGTTTTACAAGCATGAATATTACATCTTCAATGTTCTGTAACATTATGTTTTATCAAAAACGTAATTTAACAGAAAGGAATACTTCAATTGTTGATTTTTAATGGATGAAACGGAATAACAAATCAATATAACATAGAAAAATCATAACGTTTTTCCTTTAATTTGTTCAAAGTATTCCTAAGTAGCTCTAGGAAAATTAGATCTTCCGGGGGAGATGGCCCAGGGCATCAACTGATGCCACTGCAGTGGCTCTGGCCGGGAGGCCTTGGGTTCGGGTCCTGACAGTGGCAGGAATTCCGGCATTGGCTATGTAGATAGATCGAGTTCTGTCGTTGTGTGGATGAGAATACGAGCAGCCGGCTGCTTTGATTGGTGGTTTTTCGTGGGTCCTCCTATCGATACCAGATGAATGCCGAACCCAACCAAACGGGTCACGGACCGCACGCGATCTGTCTCTCCCGTTTCTTGTCCCATTCTACGCCTTACACACAGCCGGCTGATGTGATCGGTAGTTTTCTTTGATTTTTCCTATCAATACCAGGGGAATGCCGGAACAATTTACTAAAAAATAGGTCACGGATCGCACGCAAATTTTTGCTTCCCCTTCCTTATCTTATTCTCATCCCTTACTTTATACACTTACACTAACATGCACCGCACTACCAGACATGCCGGAAGACCGGTCTGGAGCTTAGAGCTTATCTCGGCCGGGCGCGGCGGCCCGCTGGTGGGAGGCATCAGGTTGGGGGAAAACCCAGCTGGCCTATGGTGTGCCAGCGCCGAACCTCGCCACCTAACAGTGTAAGATCACAGCCCCCTCCCGAGTCAAATCATGCACTACTCTTACGGGAAAATGAGCTTAGATTTTGACGCTCCCGGAATCGCTAAAAATCAATCAATCAATCAAAAATTGTATCCTACTCATTTTCAACTGTAACCATACACTTGAAGAGTTTTGTGGCCATTTTCAGCACAAAGTAGGAAATTTGCTGTACGCTTGTGGAATGTAATAACATTATTTTTATGACTTTGCAACTTAGATCAATACTTTTCTACCAAGAATATCTTGTTTTTTTTCATTTAATTGCTACTGTTTTTATAATTAATCTTATTTATGCAGTATGTTGCAAGTTTGTGAGTTAGATGAATTGTCAATGAACATGTATTTTTGCCAGCTAAAATTTTATTTAGTTTTGATTTTGGATTTCATTTTGTTTTCTTTTTTTAATACTTGATGTTTTCCAAAAGTAATATTAATTATCTCCCTTATTTAATATTAAGGGAGTACGTATTTGTCATAAATTACTTAAAACATTTGTAAGTTCTGAGGGATCAGATTATGTAACAATATTTCTTCTAATATCTGCCAGTAAATGTGACAGAATTTTCAACATAAAAGAGGGATCAACTTTTAGAAAATAATACAAAAATTATCTTGATAATGTTCTGACAATGTGTTAAGTTTACAATATTTAACAGATTTTTCCTTCTTTTTCAGGTATGGCTTTGAATATATCCATCATACATCGTGAATAAACAACATATGATTTGAGAGAAGGTAAGAATCTCGAAAGACAAATAATATTTATATCTCTCATGTGAAAAACAGATTTATCTTAACATTTATTGTGTAGCTTACTTAAGTATAGCCAAGCCTTCGAAAATATATACGATTCACTTATTCACAAAACAAATTTGAGCTATGTGAAATAAGCTGCAATTTATTATACACGGATACAACATCAACCAAGAAGGACCCAATGAAATCGTTTTGTTACGCGTCACGGGGGCTTCAGCCGCGGAACGAACTTCCACCACCCGGAAGCACTGGCCGGCGGCTTTGGCGGAGCTGCGACCGGAACAGGCGACGGGAAGAAGCAGGGGGAAGAAATTCCCGGGGCCGGCAAAGGGCGCACCTGTGGTTGGACAGAGGCGAATGGCCGAAGGAATGGGTTCATAGGTGCTGAGAAATTGGGAGTCTGAGGTGGAGATGGGAGCGGAGTTCGCAACGGTTTGGGAGCAGACTGAACAGAAATCTGAACCAGAGTCTGGAACTGAAACTGGGATTGAGACGACACGTAAGTCGATGGAGGCTGAGAGTGAAGTTGGAGATGGGGTTGGGGTTGTGGCATGGGTTGAGGTGCGGATTGAAGTGCGGGTTGAAGTGCGGATTGAAGTGCGGGTTGAAGTGCGGGTTGAAGTGCGGGTTGAAGTGCGGGTTGAAGTGCGGGTTGAAGTGCGGGTTGAAGTGCGGGTTGAAGTGCGGGTTGAAGTGCGGGTTGAAGTGCGGGTTGAAGTGCGGGTTGAAGTGCGGGTTGAAGTGCGGGTTGAAGTGCGGTTTGAGGTGCGGGTTGAGGCGCAGGTTCAAGCGCGGGTTGAGGTGCAGATTGAGGTGCGGGTTGAGGTGCGGGTTGAGGCGCGGGTTGAGGTGCGGGTTGAGGCGCAGTTTCAAGCGCGGGTTGAGGTGCGGATTGAGGTGCGGGTTGAGGTGCTGATTGAAGTGGGGGTTGAGGTGCGGGTTGCGGTGCGGGTTGAGGCGCGGGTTGAGGTGCGGGTTGAGGCGCAGGTTCAAGCGCGGGTTGAGGTGCGGATTGAGGTGCGGGTTGAGATGTGGATTGAAGTGCGGGTTGAGGTGCGGTTTGAGACACAGGTTCAGGCGCGGTTTGAGGTGCGGGTTGAGGTGCGGGCTGAGGTGCGGGTTGAGGTGCAGATTGAGGTACGGGTTGAGGGGTGGGTTGAGGTGCGGGTTGAGGTACGGGTTGAGGAGCAAGTTGAAATATGGGTTGGGGAGTAGGTTGAAACACGTGTTGAGGTATGGGTTGTCGCGAGATTAGAGAGACGATTTGTGATACATGGTGAGATGAGAGTTGTGACACGGGCTGAGACGCAGGTGCAGGTTCTGACACAGGTTGAGGCGCGAATGCTCCCAGATATTGTGATTGATATTGTAGCGACCACTCTGTCTGTGCTTGAGCCACAAATTGAGGCGAAGGTAATGCTGAAAGCGGCGTCCCCGTCGGATTAATCGGGAAGGAAGAAATGTAAGCAAGCTCAGGTTGAGGCGCTGTGGCTGTCAAATTCGATGCGAGGGCAGTTGGGGGTTCGTGCCAAGATGGGTTCAGCAGTGAAATTGCTGGGGCAAACGATTGTGTTTGCCACAGGGGCGAAATTGACGCCGTTGTTGAAGTCTGTGCCGCTTCTTGATATATCGGATGTATTTCTGCTGTGTTTACAGGAACAGCGGTCTGCGGGGAAACTAAGACCGGTTGCGATGGAGGAATTGCGATCGAAAATGTCGTAGTAAATGGAAGGGGCGCTGTCGACGGAAATGGGGCAGAATTAAATTGCGAGTACGATGAACTAAGAGGGGATTCGATGTGTTGCGTGAGAGATGGAGGTTCTGCAGGCGGTTTTATTATGGGGAGTTGCGGAGTGTAAAGAATTGCCGGAGACTGTTCCAAATGGAACGATACTAACTTGGAAGTTGATGGGAGTACTAGAGATGTTGAGGGTGACGAAAGTGGCAGAGTTTGTGCACTGCCTGAGATTGATGCGACTGAAGCGCCCGGTGATTTGGGTGAGTTGCACTGGACTGTTGAGTTCGGTGAGGGCGAGGCCATCGTCACTGTCGCCGAGGATGAAGCTAATTCAAGTGGTGCGAGGGCCGGCGATGAATTTCCAGGAGACCATGGCGGAAACGAAGTCGGAGATGGCTGAGGGAGAGAAGTGATGTTGGGGGACTGGGGGAGCTTCCCTTTCAGCGGAGTTTTGAGTATGCTTTTCTCGAACCTTTTGACATCCTCGTGCATCTTCTCGTCCAGTTCGGGATTCGCCTCTGCAACATCCAGAAAAGGTCAAATTTGTAGAATTTCGCGAGGTCTGAAACTTATACTCACTTCTGCTATCCATTATCTACTTATATTTGCCTCATCAGGGTTACATTTTTGACAAAATATATATTTAAGGTGATTATAAAAAATCAATAAATGTCATATTAATTACTTTTCCAAATTGAGAGATTTTGTTATTACATAAAGGGAATACCTAACATTAAAAATTATGCGAGTAAGTTTAAAATAATATGATTAGTATATTAAATATACTATTCCGTTTTTTCAGGAGGAAATAAATTTGTCAAATAAATCTATGCAAACAATGCCAGCAGGTGGATCTTTCCAAATGCACTGGAAGTGTTTGACGGACCCAATTTCAACTGACATGTGTATAAATGAAGTGTGAAGAACCGTGTTCTTTTCTAGAATACAGTTGTAACGCAGAAACCTGTTTACATCAAGAGAACATAACTTAATTTTCCCATACTTTCGTTTCCTTCCCATTTTCTTTTTTCTTGTATATTTCAAATTTTGCGGGTACTTTATATGAAATTCCTGGGACGTTTTCAATTTTTTTTAAAAAGACTACAACGTTTTTTTTTAAATTTTGTTGTTGCATGGTGTAATAGACGTTTAAAAAATGGTGTAGGTCTCATGTTCATGAAAACCCTAATTTTCCGAAAATTGCAAAATTTCAAAATTTGTTTTTGGTGTCTTCCTACAATTAAAGTATTGAAGGTAGAAATGTTTTCCTTAACTAAATATGTTCCTTAAAGATAACTTCGAAAGACGGTCATGTAATTTTTTCGAAATTTTGAGTTTTACAACAAATAACTGAGATTCAGAGATATATTAGGGTATAAATAGTATTACGTAAGTATTACTAGGAGCGAGAAAGTATGTGCTGTTGTAGTTTGTAACTAGTTTTAGTTAGAATAGCATTGGGGCAAGCGTCGATATCTTGCGTGGAAATGAGAGCTGCTCTTACTGCAGAACGGGCGACGGCGCCTCGTGCGCACGACTAGCGAGCCCCGCGCGGGGTATCGGACGCTCTGCAGCCCCAGGGGCGCGCAGCTCTGCGCGCTGCACTCCTCGAACAAGGGCGACACGTAACTGAAGGGCCGGCCCGCCATCACGTCTCTGCAACGCACACCAACATCCTTGGCACCTCTTCTAGTTGTTTCTATCCGCCGAGTTTTTCTCGCCGTTGACTCTGCAGCGGCGTTTTGTCTGGGAGGTCCTAGGTTCGAGCTCAGACGGTGGCGGGTTCGAGATAATAGCTACGAAGCTGCGTCGAATTCAGGCGCTGACTGGAAGAGAATTCGATTGACCGGCTGCTCTGATCGGTAGTTGTCAGTGTTTTTGCTGATCAATATCAGGCGAATGTCGGAGCAGTATCTCAACAAACAGGCCACGAAGCTCGACATGCTTTCCTTCCTGTGTTCTCTTCCCATACGCAAGGCCCTCAAATTGTGTATAAAAAAATTAAAACGTTATTCGATAAAAATGTTTCAATTTACCATTGTAGCTCAGAAATTATGATCGTTTTATGACTAACTAATAATTGGTTTTATCTCCATTAATTGATGGATTTTTGTAATAAATTTGTTTATCATTGGCGTTGTTTGTTTGTTAATCGAAACTAAAAAAATCAAAGTATTAACTTCTTTCAAACAATATACACCATACGTAAGAATAAGGCAAATAGAATTTTCCCTTTGTACGTTAATATCATAAGTGATTAATACTTCACTCACTCGGGATCTGGGTCCACAAAAGCTCCCGGTTGCCCCCAAAATGTGCAGTTGGGGTTCCGAATGGCTTCGGTATAGATAACAACGGACCTCTTGTGGTGACAATATCCCTGAGAGTATGCAACTGAAAAAGTAGGAATTGACAGGAATTTTCAATCAATAAATACTATTATTTTTCCAAACTATTTCATTTGCTTCTTACTTATTCATTCTTATTATTACTCATTCATTTCTTACTTACATTGTGCTGTGATGTTAGCGAAGTCCGCTAGAGACTTGAGTGTCAATTGATGTGGAGACGCCTTGCAGCCAGGTTGATTAATACCTCCGTTGATGTAAAAGTCCACATCACCTATGGCACACATTTTCATTAACTTATGTTATGTCGAAATTATTTTTAAGTTGTTTAAAAATATTATTCAAAAAATCAACTATTTAAAATATATTTTTTATTAAACGTGTTAAATTTTCTTTCGTTTCCTTGCAAAAGGCCCGAATGATGAATATATAATTATTTGAGCGAATCAAATTTCACTTAATTTACAAAATATCATTTAAAACTAATTTTCACGATATGTTTTTGCAGTAATACTAAAATTTCAGATATTAATGGAAATTGTATTAATAACTTGCTTTCAGACTAACTTTTCAACTAATGTCATACAACAAATGAGTAATTTAACTGATGGCATGTTGGTAGTTTATCACTCGACTAGTCATGCTAACTCGTCGATTTATACCTCAAGAATAAATTAGATTATTGCAATCCTATATACTATATTATGATTATGTAACTGACATAGTCTAGAAAGCGTCTAGTAACAATTGATTTTTAATGCCACAAAATTAAAATAACCTGTTGATATGTATACATTTTCTTAAAAGTTATATAGCTAATTTTATTTTTAGAAGATTTGTGAGGATAATGCCATTATTTAAAAGTCTGAATGTGTGTTTTGTACTCATTTACTTCTTTGTTTGTTTATTTGTACATTTGTTTGTTCATTTGTTTGTTCGTTTGTTTGTTCGTTTATTTGTTTGTTTATTGATATAGTTTCAGAAATGTAGATTTTTTGTATCTATGTATCATGTGAATATGTGCTTTATTTTTCAATATTCATAACCCAAAATTTATATTTCATAAACCGGACTCTCATAAGTTGAAACTGCGTGCTCCAAACATTTTCTGTACTCTTCTGGTTACAATGCGCTGGATGTAGAGCGCTTCGGGAAACGTGCGTTATTAAGGTTACGTAAGGTACGCGCGTTATTCCTCCTTCCAAACCCTGATCCCATTTGTGTTCTTAGGGCTGGGAATTTAATGGACTGTTCCCCCTTCCCGTACACTCCTTTTCACGTGATCTAGAAAGACCCCGGCGGTTTTCCAAATTCGAGCTTGAGAAGTTTGGATTAGACTTCAGAGTCATAAGAAGAAGAAAACATGAAATAGTTTCATTCGTGACAGTTTCGTATCCTACATTTCTTACTTTGTTTCTGTAACAGATGAAATAGGTTTTTATACCACATACTAGTTTCTTTCTAGTATTGCCTCCTGAAGTGACTTAGCTAAACAAACTTTACCTTACGTACTTATTCTATGGAATGTATCAACCTGAAAAGACGTTGAATATAGTGTTACGTCTTGTTATATATTTTCAAACACGCGTTGTATTTTAATAATATATCTGAAGCGCCCAAATGTTGTCTTTATACCTCACGTTTGGAATAGAGATGACAATTTTCGGTAACGAGAGAATTGGGGTGCGTTTCCGCAATAGCAATCTGGCACTTGTGTGTTACTTTTCGCGATTAAGTATTAGAAAAAATGTGATTTTTTGCAGTTCAGTATTAGAAACATTGTTTTTCGAATTGACATTAATAAACGCAATATAAAAATAACAAATATTTTGAAGTAATAACACCCGATCTGCATTCCTATTACACTGTTACGTAGTCCACTAATAATTTCGTTAATGAAGTAGTCCAGTAATAAATAAGCTAATTGACGTCTGTTAGATCAATTCCAACGTGGGAGTAATGAAGTCACGAAAGCAATCGCTGGCAAGTTCCAGGTCAATCGGTCCACAGGTCAATGACCACAGCAGAAATGTGCACACAATATTTTCCCCTGCATAATGTCTATTAAACAATGTCCACACCAAAAAATGTCCACAATGAAAGGTACTGAATAGTATCTACAAATTCAAATGTTAAACTAGGAGGAATGTGCAAAATAAGTAATATGTAGCTCCGGTCGATCGAAATATACTGTCTTAAACAATAATAACATTCGTGTATCATTATTATTACTCCTGTTAATATTATAAATGTGATGGTGTAGAAATTAAATTCAATTTTAGAGGTAATTCGCACTGGAAACTTATATTTTTTCGTAAATAAGAAAAACGTTCTTGTGAGTAATGGATACACATACATGCATTCCGATGTAAATATGGAGGTGTTCCGAAAAGGGTTTTGCCAATGAAATGTTATTATCAGTATCATTCATCTGAGCGTTAATTCCTGTGGACATTGTATTCTACTGGACATTTAAGTAGTTAACATTTAGGTACTGGACAAGTAGGTACTGTACATGTAGGTACTGTACATGTAGGTACTGGACATGTAGGTACTGGACATGTAGGTACTGGACATGTAGGTACTGGACATGTAGGTACTGGACATGTAGGTACTGGACATGTAGGTACTGGACATGTAGGTACTGGACATGTAGGTACTGGACATGTAGGTACTGGACATGTAGGTACTGGACATGTAGGTACTGGACATGTAGGTACTGGACATGTAGGTACTGGACATGTAGGTACTGGACATGTAGGTACTGGACATGTAGGTACTGGACATGTAGGTACTGGACATGTAGGTACTGGACATGTAGGTACTGGACATGTAGGTACTGGACATGTAGGTACTGGACATGTAGGTACTGGACATGTAGGTACTGGACATGTAGGTACTGGACATGTAGGTACTGGACATGTAGGTACTGGACATGTAGGTACTGGACATTTAGGTAATGGACTTTTCTGCAATGAACGTACAAATATCTCGGCCGGAACAATCGTGGGCCTACAAAGAATCGGATATTTGTGGAGTGCGTGCTGAGCAAGAGGGGGCCCACCGGCGGGGCCGCGGAGGCCGGCGCCCAGGAAGGGCAGCGAGGGCCGCGCGTCCGAGTGCAGCGCCTCCACGAAGGCCGCGTCGTCGGCCGCCAGGCGCACGCGCCGCTCCGCGCCCTCGAACGCCGCCTGCGCCGCGTCCAGCGCTGCGAACGCACACGCGCCAAACCGCTAGCCAAAGGACAGGGCAATATACGGCGATGAGAATTGCTCGCTTTATGTTCGGCACGTTGGGAGTCGGCGTGTTTTCCTCTGCGCCCCCTTTCCGGGCTATATGAATGGGTGAAAAACAAAACAGTGTAAGTAACCTTTTATAAATTCTTAGAAATTTGTTTATGCACGTCAATATCACTGTAAAGTCGTCGTGATTTATTTCATAATTAAAACAACGGTATGTCAATTGTTCATTATGAACTACGATAATACGTTGCCACTGAAATATTGCCTAAAATAAACACCATTTTCTCAGAATTTATAAAATATCACTTATACTGTTCATCCACTCATTTAGCTCCGAAAGAGGGCCAAGCCAAAAACATTCCGACGGTCAACGTGCTGAACACAAAACGAACAATTTTCATCGCAGTATATTGTCCTGTCCTTTCGCTCGACAGCCCGATACGGGCCTTGGCCGACCAGCGGTGACCAAGTCTCTCGGCCCTGGGATAAGAGATTTGTGTGGTTAGCACGAAGACATTCCTTCACCGCATATTCTGGTCTTCATAACCTTAGGGTGGGCGTTCACATAGTCATACAGCAATAGATACTGGAGTATTTGTAAGGAAAGCGCGCAGTTATAATTTTGCTCCGGCCGGGAATCGAATTCGAGGTAGCGCCGTGGAAAGCGAGCAACGAGCCATCAAGAGTCTAGTATCAATAATACGCATGCCGCAATACAGCCTCGAAAGAAGGCCAAACCAAATACACGCTGACTCTCAAAGTGCTGAACTAGCTTGTGATAGTGAAAAAATGTATAAAATATACATGCGAACTCATTGTTGACATTACTTTATACTAATTTTATTGTCACACAACATGTTCAGCAACTCATTTACTGAATAAGAGTTTAGTGCAAAAAAATGTCAACTCAAAATGTTATTCTTTTCACTGGATACCCGCGGTTGTGGAATGATTTTAAAATATCTATTTTTAGATAAATACATCCCTATTATTTGACTCTGTAATTAATTAAATTAATTTTCAATAAACGTTTAATTATTTTTCAACACTTCCCTTCAAATTATTTTAACATTATCGCATTTCGGTATTACAGTCTCAAGGGCACTGTTTACCTGTTATTCGGCCAACTTCTTTGATTCTTTTGCCGGCGTAAGAGGCAATATGCGCTCCGACACCAAATCCAATGAGATGCACTTTCGAGAGCGACACGTTGTGATCCATAACCAAGTGGTGTAGAAACCTAGGGTTGAAAAGCATTCAGTTAGATCCAAACTCAACAGCAAATTACGAGAGACAACAATAAAACGCACGTGATAGTTTATTTACATGAAGTCCACACGGCTCTGGAATGGATGAAGAGATTCAAAGCCCGGCGTGAAGGCAGAAAGTGACGTGGACTTGATGTACGCAATTTCAAAAAGCCAAGAAGTGGTGGTTGAAGCTAATTTGTGTAAAGGTTTATGTGGCATACGTCTTCACTTTTCCCTAGAAAACATTTATCGCTATTATTGGCATTGTCTTATGGTGTTGCAAACGTGTGTAAATATTACATCCGTCAGTTCACGAGAGCGATCGACTTAGTTCCTTGGTAATTATAAAGCAGTTAATTATGCTGACTTTTTTCCTTTTTTTTTGTTTTTGAAAATAATTTTTTTCAATGTATTGCTGTATACCAGACACAGTATATTATTTCTAAAAGTTTGCATGAAATACGTGTTTTGTATTTACTAACTTGCATTTTCTTCTTGATATCTTATTAACTAAAATGTGATGTTAACGTTCCTAAGACAAAATGTCACATGCTCCAGGAATAACTTGGCGTGCTTGGAAATATTCCTTGCAAGGTTTTGACGATAGAGCGTACAATTATTTGGTTAGTTCATCATTAACCTGTCGGTAAAGAGTTCTGATTTCCTCAGCGTAGATAACATTTTCTGTAAATGCTATAGAAAAAATATTGAAAAGTCAAAAACTAAAAGTTATGTCACCTAGCCCGTCTCTTCTACGAATATAATGTGGAGTGAGATAAGCTAGGGCGTGGAACTTTTCTTTCCCAAAATATTAAATACATCAGCGCCACTGCAACAATATGTTAAAGTTACATCTTGCAGCGAGTTTCGTCTTGAGTATTTATTTATTGTTTCCTTTATAATTACGATTATTTTAAATATTTTTGAGCGTACATAATCACAAGTATATATTTTATATACTATTAATAATTTGTCATTTTCTAAACTTAATGTTTTGTTTTCTGATACCAAATGTTACAAAAGGATATTATGTTTTTATTTATTTATATTATCAATAATACAAAAACATCTATACGTTTATTTTAATTTCTCATCATTATCGTCTCCTGAAAATGTATTTAAATCACACGCAAGAGGAGACCATAAAACTGAATTTTGCACTGAAAATAAAAGTGCATCGAGGTATTTAAGTGACCATGCAGGAGAAACTCCTAATCGTAAGTCTGACCTGCACCCGTTGTCGCCGATCTTCACCACTAACTGCCTCGTTTTGGGAACAATTCTGTGGTCAAAGACCTTCAACCGGTGCAAGCCAGGATTGCGAGCTAGGTTTGCTCGTGTGTGGTTGTCTTCGCGGGTGAATGTATGAGTAGCTATGAAAGCGGGTGAGCACCTGGTTAGCTGCGCCTTCACTGTGCAATTGTGTCTTAAATGCCACCTGCAAGTATCAGATTAAATTTTCTGAATATTTATGTGAATCATATATATCTGATCATAAGTCTTGAATGTTGGCGTGAAAATAAAAAGCCACCAAGCTATTAAGAGGGCTACTCATGAGCAACCCCGGTTGTCGACGATCGCCACCTCTAACCGCCTCATTAGGGGAAAAATTCTGCGATCACATATCTACAACCGGCGCAAGCCAGGATCGCGAGCTAGGTTTGCTCATGAATGGTCGTCTTCTCGATAGCTATGAAAGCGGGTGAGCACCTGGCCAGCTGCGCCCCCACCACGCGAGCGTTGGAGGCAACCTGCAGGTAGCCGAGGGCGCCGTCCGCGCCGCCGCCCCAGTCCGTCAGGAACACGTTGCCGTCCACCTGCGGCGCAGCCACTCCTTTAGCATCCCCACATCCGTGGTTTTGAAACTGCGTCGCCGATTCCAAGGAAAAAGTGGCATAACGGTGGAAGTGACGCAGTGGCCTCGTAAAATATGATACTGTGTCGGTTTGCTCTAACGATTTACTTCAATATATAACGATTCAATATATATCGAACTAGACCTGACCGTGGTTTCACAATGTAGCTGAGTATCGGAATAACACTCCTTGATGAGCTGTGCGCCAGTGATAACTAGTGCTCAAATTCTATGATTTGTTATGTATTGATCTATGATTTGTTTTATGTTGATCTATTCTTTGATTCTAAGAGTTGTTATTCTTACTTGTAATTAAGTAGATGGCAGTCGAATTGTACTAAGTGTCACATTTGTCTTAATTCCGCACTTAAAACGCACATTTCTCGCCAAATATGCCTCTTTTTACACAATATCGTATTTGTGAATTAACTGACAAGC
The DNA here is from genome assembly GCA_038098605.1 of Gryllus longicercus. Lineage (NCBI taxonomy): Eukaryota > Metazoa > Arthropoda > Insecta > Orthoptera > Gryllidae > Gryllus > Gryllus longicercus. The sequence goes on from JAZDUA010000714.1 coordinate 86,774, forward strand.
AGTTTCAGATATATTCAAAATTATGTCGAATCGTTTGAGAACCTATATCGTTTTGAGATAAATCAAATAATGTGGATTTGCTAGCACATTTGTGTATAATCCTTCACCTGCTCCAGCAGTGCGTCCTTGAGGTCGGTCACCCAGGGAGTGTAGCGGTTGGAAGCTAAGTCGTGGATGATGAAGTAAGTGAATCTCCCAGGTACAAAGTCAGCATCACTGAGAGACACGTTCTGACCGGCATGTACAATAAAGCCGCTCGGTTTTCCTCTGAAAGAGGGATGTATCATTATTTGGATTTATTTTACCCTTAAGGATGCTAGACCTACAACGACCTTTAGAACTATATGTAGATTTTCATTGAATAGATTTGTTCATATTATCCCCCAATAAATTTATTTCTCATGTTTAAGCTCTCAATACATGTGGTACATATTAGTACGTTACTATAAACTATGCGACTTTTGGCCAACTGAGAGAATTGGAAACGCACATGAAACAGATATTGCTGATCAAGGCCTAAAAGACGCACGCTAATATAATGAATCGGTTATTCGGCTGATATGTCGTAAATAAGGAGATATTCGTGTGAAAAGGAAGAACCAATACCCTCGAAATTTTGCCGGTTAATTTTACAAACAAATGACTATTAGCTAAGTGTCACGCAGACAAAACGTTTTACGTGCATGCTTGCGAGAAACGTACTGATTTCTTTACAACTCGTTTAGTTTCTATATTGAAAAATTAATATAAAATTTAATATCAGTCACAGGACAGTTACAGTAATTATGCAATGCATACGACCCAAATGCTAAAAGTTCAAAATTGTTGAAACCGTTTGTATTTATTTGTTGTCTTTTACAACACCTGTGCTGGTGTTCATCGAAGCTTTTAAAAGTTTATATATATAATTAATAAGCGTTTAGAAAATATATCTTTGTTACAATTTAACTCGTATATCATATCACTCTTCTTCAAAAAATTATTCTATTATGAGAATTGAAGGTCTGAATAATAAGAACATAAATCACACTAGTCCTACAACCGCTATTCGTGACAGTTAATAACGGCATTGTTGACGGTGTCTGATCAATCTCTTTACTGACCCCAAACCTTAATAAACATGAATAAACCTATGTAATATATAAAAATCAATGTTTGTATTTATGTGCTGTTATACCCTTCATCCGATTGTGATAAAACTTTGTCGATGTATTGCTTGGACGTGCGTGAAGAATAAAAGCATTATACAGTGATAATGTATGAATTTTGTCGCAAGTAGATGCGCGTTGATGATGATTTTATGAGTTTATGCTTTCTCAAACGCCCCTAAACAGACTCTCTACGCAATTCTCCACACCCTCATGTATTAGTCGCTTCTTCACTGCATATTCTGCCCCTGCGATTAAGAAATATCGGCCGGAATTATTACTTGAACTTTATCTCGGACAAGTAAATCATACTTCCATAAGCAATTGTCTTAGCGAATGCATACTCAAACGTGAGGGAGAACGTCTTAACAATAGGATACTCTCCACCATGTCCAAACCAGAAAATAGAGCAAACCCATTCTCGCGGGAGTGTCTTTCATCTATTAATTTGTTTGCACAGCGTATCATTAAACGTGACTAACAATCACTTAACCAGTAGCGTGTGAAGTGAAATACCCTGCAATAGCAAAGCATAGCTGGGGCAAATCTTTCCCCAAAATCGAGCCATGAACATTTATGAATAGCTGAAGGTTTGCTGTCCTTGTTGTGGCTGGTCTTGTGTCTGTCCCGAGCCATTCACTTGGTTAATGAGATTTTGGGAAGGCGTGGTGGCCGGTAGCCGACCTGGAGGTGAGGAAGAAATGCGTCTGGATGGCGGCTGGGGATTGCGGGGGGTGGCAGCGGGCGAGCCTCAGTGCGCCACGGCGGCTGCATGGAGAAGCAGCCAACGCCCTCGAAGCACACGTCACCTGCAACGCGCCTTTATCACGGCCCCATCCACTAATCGCAACAAGGCCCACTGCAAAGCGGACATTCGACTTTTGGGTGGAAAACAAAATTGCTGGTCGAATTCCGATGACGTATGCCTGATAAATCCTGTGATGGCAAAGTATAAAAATAATTCTTAGGTAAAATACAGTGTTTTAAAATGTTTTCATCTTTTTTATTTAAAAAAAGGAGTGCTTTAACACGCACACTCGCGCATCGAAATTATAGAACTTTTTTAATGTGTGCAATAGTTACCTTACGCTAAGAAAATTAATATGTTCCTGATAGTGTTGAAATCTTTTAATGAGTTTTAATTATGTTAATGTCAACTGACGAATATTAGTTATTGAAATGTTACCAGGATGAGTGGTGTCATTTGTTGATTCTGTTGTAACTGTGGTGTTACCGACTTCATCTATGACCTCTTGAAGAACAGCGGATCGTCGAATGATCTCCGATCTCTGATTTTGTCTAAAGGAAAAACGAGATGCGACGGGGGTATTTTTAGATATCAAGAAATTTCCTTCGGTTCCGCCGGTAGCCACCCTTACTGCAATGAAAAGAAATAGACATGGCAGCACCCAGCTCGTTTCTCTCTTCTTGGCATCTGCGTTTCTCATTGTGGGAGGGTGGTTGCCGGGACAACAGTCAACAATTCCGGCGATTAACGACAATGTTCAGTGGCAGAAATAAGTGCTTCAGAGGTTTGTGCTAATTTTTTAGTGTACATTGTTATAATACGTGTAGTTGTTTCGTCTTATACGACATACTGTAAAATATACTCATAAAATAAATTTATAAGTAATTTGCTGTATTATCAGACATTACTTAAAATAAAGTGGATAGCGACTCGAAGTTTTTACATCAAAAATAAAAATACTGAGTTTTGTACAAATATGTTATATACTGTATGTTGCATTATTTGTAAAAAATAACTCAAAATAACATAAAAATAGAGTAGGACACCAATACATCGCAAAACAAGTTTATTTCTGGTTGAGCTACACAGACAACCGACTTTCCCAGAATAATGTATTGTAATAACAATTTCTAATATTAGTAAAGTTAAAAGTGAAACAAATATGTTCTTATTTGAAAAAAAAATTCGCATTAGGAGAAAGAGTAACACCCAAAACACACAATCGAAAATCCATTCATCAAAATTGAAACTGATGGGAAAGCGAAATTCCGGAGATACACAAACGAGGGAACAAGGCCCAATCGCGGCGTGCGGTTGCAAGAAAAGCCCTCGGAGTGTCAGCGAAGAATGGCCCCGTCGTGGCAGAAGAAGCGTGGGTCGGATGAGCCCAATGCGTGGGGTTGCATCGGCGGTCGGCGGTGGGGGATGAAAGGAGGGGCGGGGGTGGGGCGATTCGATGGGCGGATAAGACGTGGCGGCGAGGCGCCGCGGCGCTTATCGACGCGATAAGGGCGAATTGGGCCATTAACGCGAAATAATTCCCCGCCTCCTGTCGGGTCCGCGGCGAGGAGGCAGGCGGCGTGAGGAGGTGGAGGGGCGGGGGCGGGGGCGCAGGCAAATGACGGTCATTTGTTTCCGACGGGGAAGCGGGAAGTGGGGAACCGAGGCGAATCGGCCTCGTGACAGGCGCTGAGGGCGGGAGGTGCGGGGGGGCGGTGGGAGTAAGAACGGTGGCGATGGGAATGGAAGGAGACACGACGGGGCTTCGCCACAATAGTGGAACGGGAGTGGCGGAGGCGGAGTATGCGGGGTTGGTAAAGACGGCGGTGGGGACAGTGGAGGCAGCAGGACTGGCAGAGGCGGTGATCTCGAGGAGGGACGAGACAGGGAAGGCGAGGAGGGGCGTGGAAGACAGCATGGGAGAGGGGGAAGGGGGGATCGGCAGGATTGGAAAAAGACGAAGAGAAGCAGCAATGGGGTTAGTGGAGGGGGCGCGAGCAACAGGGGCATCGAGGAATGTGGGAAGCGGGTGCGCGGATGGCGTAAGGGAAACGGGGATGAGAGGAGGGAGAGGGAATGTGAGGCAGTGGGGGTTGCGGAGGAGGCGATAGCGAGAGAGGGGGCGACGAGAGAGTAGGTAGGTGGTGGCGAGGGTGGTTGCAAGGCCAGTGGGTGTGCCTCGGGTGATGGTTGAGTACGGGGGTGGACAACAGCGATAGGGAGAGTGACGAGAGAAATGGTAGGCGGAGACGAGGGCGGTCGCAAGCCCAGCGGGTGAGCCACGGGTGGGGGTGGGGAACTGAGGGGCGGGGGGGCGTGTCAGGTGCGGCGTCACCGAGAACGAATGTGTCGTCAAGACGGCTGAATTGGTTACGCTAGCGATTGACGCGATCCCGCGGCGGCAGGGGTCACTATTTTTCCTCCCGAGAGAAACGTTTTCCTGCGGTCGGCTCGACGGAAGGGAATTGGAAGCCTAACTCTTCCGCCAACGACGGCGTCGTGGCACGTGAAATTCACTTTAGCCTGAATTATACAATTACGCGTATCGGTCGATCAAGGCCGTTTTTCTTCCTCCACTTGAGAAGGTAAAGTCGTCTGTTAGATGCGTTTGATACTTTGAAGCAAAATTAACCTCTCGTATTTTGACGGCGCAATTAGTTGTAATACCTGAAGTGGCCTTGAAAGAAAATGTTTCGAGTCGTTAAGTTGCATAATGACAGAAGTACAAGACAGGGGTGGCGGAAGAGACATTTATATCGTCTGAAAAATAAATTTCCTAAACATTTGAATGAATTAGAAATGAAGATTTCCGCTTAATAATTTGTTTATTTTGCGTGCTAAATGCAACATTGTGACATCTTATGTATGGTTCTTTTGAGACAAGTATTTATTTTTCATATCTTATAATTGTAACAGAATATGCCTCATACTTGAGATTCCGATGCAAAAATACGACTATTTATTTAGTAAGAAGTCCGCAACTGGCGTCAACCCAATTACTTTGCATAACATGGAATTAGAGAAAGAGGTCATCCTCAAGACATGCGCAATAGTCTGAAAGTTCTTCAACAATAGTATTACTCATGCCTAATACTATAATTCTACTTCGACACCGAAAAGAGCCGTTACCTGGCAAAAGCCCCTATCGTTACTTCAATCCTGGGATTTTAACCAGACAGAGAATCAGTTAAGAACAACAATAATAATAGTAAGTCATTATTATAGTAAGCGTATTAATAATAATAATTAATAGGACTTTATGAGTTCAAAAACAATATATTTTAAATTTACTGATGTCAACTTCAGTAAATTTAAGAGGACTAAGAAAGACTAAAACTGGAAGAAGGATTAAAAGAACTAAAAATAAGAAACAGGTCACTCATTTTTGGGATGGGCTTATAAAATTAAAAGTAACCTAAAGTAGACCTTTTCTTTTTATTCGCATATTTATTTATTCACATATTTACTTATTCACATATTTATTTATTCCATATTTATTTATTAATTCGCATATTTACTTATTTTCATATTTATTTAGGACACATTGACACATTTTGTTGTGAAGTTTCTCTTTCAAGGACACTTTTACCAAGAACAAAAATCTGCTTTTTAATTAAGTATAAAAAAATTATTTATATAATATTTATTATAATATTTAATTATATAATTATAGTATTTATTAAATTTATTTATATAATATATTATATTTATTTAATTTATAGCTCACTATGTTCATGTTACTCTTCTTGGGAAATCCCCACCGAATACGTATGTTCCCGCGGAAGTGCTGGGCCTCAGGGAAAGCTTTTCGTCCGCATGGGCGCTGCGACGCAACGCGACGCGACGCGACGCGACGCGAAGCGAGGCCGGTGCGCGCGGAAAATTCCGCTGGGCGTTTGTTTTACGGCCGTCGACTGCTGCGCCACGCGCCGCCCCCGCCCGCCCCTCGCCCGCCCCTCGCCCGCCCCTCGCCCGCCCCTCGGCCGTCGCGCCGCCGCCCCCGTGCGCCGAGGTCAACGACGCGGGACGGCGCCGTCGCCCGCTGGCTACCACGCTGGGCCGTGGCTCTCTTCGTTACAACGACCGCCGCCGCCTGTCCACGCCCCCTTCCCTCCTTCGCAGCCCCCGCCGCCACCCCCGCCTTCCCGATCACCTCCGCCCCTCCGCCGACGGCCTCTCGGCGACCCCTCGGGCTGCGCGGGCGCTCAAAGAGCTTCTCCTGACGCCAGCGGTCGCCGATTCGCGCGGCGCCCGCGCCCTGTGTACCGCGCTAGAAGCAGACGCTGCAACTGTTTGTTTGTGTGGCCTCAGGCTTCTTCCGCGACTTCGTTTTTACGGCGTCGGGCGACGTGTTTGGCGGCGCGCCTATGTGCGATTAAACGAATTGTATTGTAGATGTGTTGGAATGCATCAGTTTACGGACCTTTAATTTTAAATGCTTACACGCAGACTATTTAATTCGTAAGAAATTATATTCGTTGAAGAATTACGAAAACCAGCCATGGATATTACGTAAATTTTTATATACAGACTCAACGAGGTAGCACATGTACGATATCGTATAACACAGCACGCATATATTGTCATTGAAGCGCAATAAACCAGCCATAAAATCGGGAGTTCTGCTTCCGAAATCTATGATTATATATCTTTTTAAATTCTTCACATTTTGTATTGAACACGGTTAACTTACTGCTCGTTATTTTCTATGATTACATTTTGTTTTTGCATTAACTTGAAAATGAATTTCAACAGCGAAAACGTAACTTCGAGGTCAATTAAAATAACTTTAACCAACGTAAAAGGTAAATTTGATCTCGTCAAATTAAAGTATTCAACTGATATTTCACACATTTTTGACATTATCTGGCTTTAACACGCGCAAATACGATACATTTCTGAAACAATTAAATAGTAGTAAACTAAAGGAAACACGCAATTGAAGGGCATGAACTACAATTTTTGTTCATTATTGGTTTAAAACCTACAGCTCCACATCGCTTCCTTTGTATTTCCTTCATTAAGTAAGTTGTAGCTGCGCGAATGGGTTGTGCTTCTCCGTCCCTGTTCTTCCGGGTCTGCCTCCCCATGTGTGTGTGTGTGTGTGTGTGTGTGTGTGTGTGTAGGGGAGAGCCCGAGGCGCAGATCCGGGTGGAGAACGCTTTCATTGCCGCCGCCGCCGCCGCCCCTTGGCCGAGGAGCGACGGGCGACGCCGTGACGGCCGGCGCCGCGCCGCTGCCTTTCTTTTATTTTGCCCAGGGGTCTCCAAACCCTTTGCCAAGCGCCTAAATAGATGAATAGGGTTAGTACTGGGTGCTCGACGCTCGGTTAACTTGAAAGTCTGATGTCGTAATTTGTGTGTGAAAATACTTCCGAAGTTACAATAATACATCCATAAAACTTAAGAGGTATCTACTGGAGAACCAAAAGTATGATATAGTGATGCGTTCGTCGTGTTCACAGTTTTTCTGTATCTCTAACATCCAGAAACTCCAGGGCTGGCGAGCTGATTAATATAAATATTATCTTTTAGGTTCCAATTGGCTTAAATATACAAATAAAATAAATGAAGAAGTAAAAATTGCGTTAAGAAAACTCACAAATTTTAATATTTTCCCAACAGTTTTTTTTAAATTTGAGTGTCTTCAATGTTACAGAACATCTTAAAAATAAAATAGTAAATATTTGTTCAGTATCGTGAATGATTTTACAGTTGTGTACTTTTGTTTTATAAGAAGACTTAATGAATCTTGTAAGTGTTGAGATGTTGGTAACCTTCTCTCGTACGAAGTACCAAGACGTTAGAGATGATCTATCGAAATTCGAATCTTTGATTGTGCACCTGGCGCTTGCTAATTTCGGGTCAGGCTGAGGGTCGGTACTTGTGTCCCCAGAGAGATGATTGCAGAGTAAGGGAGAGACTTTATTATTATTATTATTATTATTATTATTATTATTATTATTATTATTATTATTATTATTATTATTATTATTATTATTATTATTATTATTATTATTATTATTATTATTATTATTATACCTTTAACTCGCGACAAAAGATGTTATGAATCGGTTGAAAATGAAATGTAACCCGAGTTGCAACCAGCTTTCTGAGGAGCAGATCTATGGACCGTCCGCGCCTCTCTAATACGTTGAGCAAAATGTGGGCTGTCCCAAATAAGTCAATGCCTTGTACTTTCCAATGTTTTGAATGACCTGGGAGTTTATCCAAATTCTTGAATAACTTTTTCGAAACAAATCCCAGAGCTCCGAGGATTATCGGAACGTTCTGGACTGTGCTTTTACGCCCCACATTTGACTGATCTCGATTTCCAAATTTGTATTTTGCTGCTTAGAGGTTCCAGATTCTAGAGCGTTGCGCCTATTCTTTCACCCACTTTGCTGAAGATCGAACTTGAATGAATTTTACTTAAAGTTCCACATTTTTTAATTTTGAATGAATTTTTACATTGAAATCCTTCTTTTAGGCGCCGTTCTCACATTGACCGTGTTCGTGTGTAGTAACCTAAGCAAGGCTGTTATTCCCTACACTGCATTTACAGCGAGAACAATCATAAAATTGTTAAAAATTAAGTGATCTTTAAATCAAGGAGCCAAACAAAAATTTTGAACTGTCCATATTGAGAACATCAGTTATTATTTAACTGCAACTGTGATTCCTTCATTCATTACTGATCCCTTCATTTTTATTCATATCTAATTTCAAATTGAATTCCAGTTGTATTGTACATGTAATGTAAACCTGCCCTAACTTGCTCGCAGCCAATTTCATGTGTGTGTGCGCGCCGCAGGTCTGACCTCGGAGCGTGCACCCCTGGGTTTGCTGGCTCCGAGGAGGTCGTGCGCGGGGAGACGGGATGGCGGGGGAAGGGGAGGGGGAGGGTGTGGGTGTGGGTGTGTCCTGTTGGCACGTGCGCCAGAAGATGACTCATGGGGTGGGTGCGGGATTGCCCGCCGCTACCGCTGCCGCCACAAGGCGTCCGGAGCTGCTGACCGACAGAGCTGGTCTTTGCGCCCCAGTGGAAGCTGGAATGCGGCGTTTGCGCTCGTAATGATCCTGTGGACATTGTGTGATCTTGTGGCGACTTTCTTTCACCATTTTTCTCCTGGGTTTCGTTCAACGCTGTCTGGAGGAGAATTCTAACGAACGGCTGCTCTGATCGGTATTTTTCCGCCGTGTCTTCGATCAACAACAGGTGAATACCGGAGAAGCACGCTAAGAAACGCGCCACGGATTGCGCACGATGTTTCCGTCCTCGTCGAAGTTCTATCCCGTCTCCTTACTTACTCACACTTCCCCTTACACTACCACACATATTAGGAGACCTGTCGGGAGTTTAAGGCTTGCCCCGTCTAGGGTAAGGCTCTATTGGAGAAGATTCTTCACCAGCTAACGTGTAGATTGCGCCAGATTCCGGTCTCATATGGGAGTGGTGCATCACCTCCAGGATTAGAAAGCATTCACTACACTAACAATATTAATGAACATAGCAGTTGATTTGACTGGAAAAAATGTATCAACTAGAAGGGAAAGGAAGACGTCCGGACAGAAGTCTTCAAGTTTAAGAAGTGAGAAGGTAACGAACTGAAAATCCAAAGAAGAGAATATGAAGGACTTCAAAACGTTTAATGAGCTGGTTATTAAAGCAAATTGTGGTAGCTCCTACGGGAGAGTAAGTGCCGTAGATCCCTTTAAAGTCTTCCCCCGTCATAAGACACTTACAATATATGTATACAACTGAGTGTCTTAAAGGACCGTAGGTTTAGACGAATAGAAACACTTCTTGTATTACATGTACAAATACTATTTTGGAGCGGCGAGTATAGCACGTGCTCATGCATGCACTTTTAGGGGCACCAAACATCCCATATTTCCTGGAATTTCACGACTGTAACACATGATTTAAGTGCTTCAGCATGCGAATAAATTGGCTCAAGTGGGTTTTACAACAAGAAATATTTCGCCGAGATCCACGAGATGTGTCTAGGGAACCGCAGTGTTTACTCTTTGTGATCGGTGTAGACGCCCAAGTGTAGTTTCTGAAACGAGCGTTAAATCCAAGGTAAAGCCATGGACAGATGCCCGAACCACAACAGCAGGAGGCACTCTCAGTAACGGTGTGTAACAAACTTAAATAGTTGTAAAAGTCACCATATGATATCACACTTTTTGAGTACTTTGCCGAGAGTCCCATTTGCAAAGTTGGTACATCAACAGTCCTGAAAACGTACGGATCTTTTCATTCTTCTTAGATTAATTTTAGCATATTTACAACTTCGTAGGGCATTGTTTTCTCCAAATATCTGTGTTTTCAGATCCATATAACATACCTTGAAAATTTTACATTTTCTATTTAGGATAAGGTTTTAAACGTGGACCATTTAGTTTCGTTAATAGAAAATTATGAATTGTCACATACAAATAATATAAATGACTGTTGTAAATGGCTCGGAAATTGTAAATGACAGTTGAGAGATGCCAATGCGCTAACAACGAGTACTTTATATAAATTTCGCTGAGGACGCTGAGGAGAAGACTCCAAAGACTGGTCAAGATTTATCACGTTAGCAATGAGGATAACAATGTACCGTAAACGTGACTATTCTGTGGCCCTGCCGTAAAGGTCACTGTTACATTTAGATAACTTTTATGAAACGTAGTTTCAACGAGTTTTGTGTAGTCTAAATGAAATTGACATACTAATATTTTACTGCTGCTATGTTCATTTTTAATATCGTTTGGACATACTCGTACTTGTTTTTAATACTTCTAGGAAGTGCAATAAATTGAAACTTTTAAGGTAAAATTCCAAATTGTAGCGAGAACGCAAAATAGAGCGGTTTACCTCGAGGTATGAGTACAGGTACAGAATTCAGTACGTACTTCTTTCTTATAAAAGTGAAAGTGGCTAAAAACTAGCTTTATATTTGTGTTGAAACGATACCGTTTCATGCATTGATGCGATGGTTTTGTAACTTCACTGGTTGCGGTCTTGGACACATTGTGAGGAACGAGACACATCAGTGTGTGTTATTCGAGAAAGCGTCAGTGGTCGAACACTAAAATTTGATATTTATGAAACTGAAAATTATCACAGATTTGCTGGAAATGTTTGTGTTGGATTCAGTCCTCTGCATTGTATTTAAGCTCCTTGGTTCAGTTTGTCATGTGCGTAGTCTTCACGATGGTAATTATAAAAAAATAAGAGAATCCAGTTATAACTGTTTAAAATTATTTTATCTAATAGTTGCATTGTTTTTTATTTGCCATCACATGAAGAATTAATTTAAAAAAACATTAAAAAAGTCAGCAATTTTTTTGAAAATATTGCTCACGTAATATTCGTAAACATTTATTTTTTACAAATATCGATAGCATTTGTGTAAATTTATGAGCACTTAGCTTTGCATTAAATGGCATTCCATATCCTCCGCCGTGTTCCATTGCTGAGCGCGCAGCCCCGATGTGGTTCGAAATTGATGTGAATTGGACGTGGGTTCTCCACGCGTGGCCGGGTGGGCGCGTACGTGCGTGCGAGTGTGTACCCAGCTCCCCCGCGGGAGAAGAGCGCTGTTCTTTCGGAGAGGACATGCAATTATCTGGGCGGAGCGGTCGAGCGCCCGCCGCCCCCGGGCCGCCCCCGGGCCGCCCTCCGGAGAGCGCTGAGCAAATATGAAAGATCGCAGATCGGCCGCCGGTCGGCCGCCGCGCAGTGCCCCGGGATGGGCGTCCGTTCGTCGAGACGGAGACGGAGGCGAGGCGACAGGGGCAAGTGGCGAGTGGTGGGCGAGAGCGTGGGCGGAGGAGAGGGAAGGGGGGTTTGGATTGGAGAGCGGGAGATGGCGCAGGGGTGGGTTTAAGGGTGGGGCAGGGATGGTTTAGGGGTGGGGCAGGGATTGAGCCTCAAGATGGGTTTAGAGGTGAGTTTGGTGATGAATTTAAGGGTGGGCCAGGAGTGGTTTAGGGGTGGGAGATAATAGAGGGTGAATTTAGAAGAATGTGCAGGGATGGGTTTAGGGATGGGGTTAGAGGTTGAGATGCAGACTCTGTTGAAGGGTGGGGCAGTAGTTGGGGGTGGTTTCGAGGGTGGGGCAAGGGTGGTTAAGGGGTGGTGTGGATATTGGGTGAATTTAGAGGGAGGTGGAGGGTTGGGTGGAGGAGTGAGGCAGGGTTGGCTTCGAGGTCGGTTTAGAGGCGAGTCAACAATGAGTTTAGAAGGTGAATTTGAGGGTGGAGTAGTAGTGGTCCAGGGGCGGGGGTGGATGTAGGCTGGTTGTAGAGGTAGGTGCAGGGGTGGGTGTACGGGTGAAGGTAGGGGGGAGTTCGAGGAAATTGCCGAGTGCTGTGATGAGATGAGAGTGAGGGTGAGGGCGATGGAGAGGTCAGAGATGGACTTGGGACGAGAGCGGGCGCGGAGTTCGAGGCGACGACGAAGACAACGGTGATGGCAGTGGGGGATCAGACAAAACAATCAAGAGACTGAAATTAAAGACACCACTTACTTGTAATGCTACCCAAACCCAATTGTCTTAGTTCTTAGACGGCCAAGATACTTTATCTTATACTTGATTGTTTTACTTATTTACTACTCATTTCAGCATTTGAGAAATATTTACAAATGGATCAGTAACCAAGGATGAAACATTGGTACGGCAAAATTCAATGACATCATCAAAAGATGTCCATGACGTGGTTCTTTTGAATCGGGAGTAAATACTATTAATGATATTCAATTTCTTCTAGTTTCTTTAGCTTCTTTGTTTCCTACTGAATTTTCTTGTTTAACTATCACTTTTGGTATTTTGAAAGTGATCGACCATATCACTCCTTTTCAATTTTTCAGAATTGCAATGCAAAGCGCTGAAGTTCATGACGAAAAATGAACGTTGCCGTTCTCATAAATAATCACATAGTATGTTAAGAAAACGAAATGTGAAGTTGTCGCTCTTTATGAATAACCACATAGCTTATGCCTAACATTTCCCTATTTGCAGTTCTGAAAGCACTCTTCTCAAAAATAGGAAATGTGTTATTTTGATATGCAGGATCAGCTCCTTATGCCTACTCCAGTAATGGAAAAGAGGACAGAAAAAGGAAGAATGGTTGGCTCTTGGATCTCTGTTTATAATACGAGTATAACGTCAGCATTTGCCTAAATTGATCGGAGTAAACACAGAGCTCAAGCTCTGTTTCGAGCATGCAGCATTTAGAACTCTCATCCAGCCTGTCTTATTGTCTGTTCTAAATTTTTATCTGACATCTAAATGACAAAACTGTCAGGACTCGGCCTTGGATCCTCTCGATCTACAACGCTCAGCCACGAACTCCCAACTACAGTAGCTTTGCAAACCCACCTGGGGAAATGATATCTACCTCCACTTTCTATGAAAGTAAATAACTAATATTATCTTTACTTGGAGCTGTCTTATTACTTTGCCGTGCCTTTTTCAGGAATGAAATTAAACCGTCTAAGGTTAAACAAATTAAAGCAATATCTGAAATTTTACTTTCTGCTTTTCGCAGGTACTACAGGAAAATTCGGTCTTGATGTGTGATTTTTTTTTCACCCAAACCTTACTGGAGATTGGTCTTGCGGGGACCGAAATCTGGATCGTGAGGGTAGTTGGAAGGGAGGGCGGAACGGGGCGGGGCGGGTCGGAGCGAGTACGTGCCGCGGCGGAGGCGGCAGTGGGGGCGGGGGCGGCAGAGGAGAGCGGAAAGGTGGAAGAGGTAGCAGTGCCAGCGGAGGCGTTCGGGGTGGCAGAGGTCGTGATACTAGTAGTGGTGGTGGTGGTGGTGGTGGAGGCGATGGGGCTGACGCTGACGGAGGCGGTGACGCTGGCGGAGGTGGGGGCAAGGGCGGAGGTGGAGGCGGGGGCGGGGGCGATGTCGATTGCGGGGTGTCGTCGGAGGAGGAAGCGGAGGTGCAGGGAGAGGCGGGGGCGGAGTTGGCGGAGGCGGCGGCGGGTCGGGGGTGGGTCGGGGGTGGGTCGGGGGTGGGTCGGGGGCGGGTCGGGGGCGGAGGCGACGAGCTCTCCTATCGATCGGCGAGGTGGGAGCCCTGCCAGAACGAAACGTGCTTCCCCGTGCCCTGGCCCCGCCGCGTTTCCGCCCCTCGAATCTGCTGTCCGCCTCGAGGACCCTTGCCAGCGCCGGCGGCGTCGCCGACCCGGACGTCACCGTCAGCGTGGTCGTCTCCTTTTCGAAAACCTTTCCCTGCTCACACTGTCTCACAAACAACGACCGTCCGCCTGATCAGGCGACGTTTTTTCTTAGAACGTTTAGCCCGAAGCCTTCTACACCCTAGCAAGGTGGATTTCCGTCCGTAGAATGCACTGTAACATAGCCGCTGTCTGGAAATTGGGATCTGCAGTGCGCAAGGTCCTGTACGAGAAAACACTTTCGAGTAGCAAAAAAGTAGTATCTTTGTCCCATGAGATGGGCGAAAAACAAACCTTTTTGCAAGTGACAAGTTTCAAACGCCACGCGTAGTCTAGGAACACTCCCTGGCCGCATGGGACGAACTGATAATTGGCATGGCCATGGCTCCCCTCTTTAGATGGAAGACTTGCGAATATCTCATGCGGTTGGATACCTATTCGTAGGTCTCAGAGCTCTTGACGATCCGGAAATTTAATTGTCAGGCTTTCCTAAATTGTAATATTACGTTTCTTAGACGATTACTCGCCACCGAGAAAGAAAATGGAAGAACTGAAATATTAAGAATTATTCCTATTTGGATATAAGAACAGTTCAAATTGCCGTACTGAATCTTTACAACATAGCACAAGATCCTGAAGTTTCAAATTTTCAGGCTCATTTACCTCGATTTGCCTTTACTCGGAAGTTATTTTTTGCCAGCTTCTTTCTACTAGAATCAATTTATTTCTCATTATTATTAATAATATTATTAATATTATTATGAATACTATTAACACTATTATTAATACTGTTATTAATACTATTATGAATATAATTGTTATTTTCTAACCTTGGTCCACATGGTATCCTTCACTTTGCATAATTCATAATGTTTGTGCTTGTTTGTAATCTACTACTGTAGAAACATTGGACCTACTCCCATTGACTGCTTCGTTCCTTTTTACACTTTAGCATCTAAACCACTTTTAGTCTTCGTTGTCATCGCATTACCCTCCCTTCAGTCTCTTCAGCTCTCTTCATTTTCGTGTTCATCATTCAAGACCGTCACCGTCACCGACTCGTCACCGACTAGTCACCGTCACCGTCACCGCCTCGCACCACCGCGTGTCTCCTGTCACCGCCGCTGTCACTTCACACTGTGACCTGTCTTCGTGAGGGAACTTGTTCACTTCGTCACTCTTAGCGCTGCACAGTAGACCGAATGCAAAGGAATTCCGAAACAAATTCATGGTTTATTTATCCGTTCCAAAATGTAATTAAGAAGTGAATTAAGCAGCTGTCACTCTCTATATTAGTATAAACTAAGTTTCTTGTGATTCCGTTATTTCTTGTAAGGAAGAACTCCTGGCCATTCAACAACGCACATTTTCTTACAGATTTGTTTGTAGCTATTAAAATGTCGAAAATTCAGAGAGTTAAGTTCAAATCGAACTTCAGTTAATAAGATCAAATAATCAGCAAATCGCACAATCAAGAAAAAAGGTTAAAGAAAACAACTGGAGTAATTTTACAGAAAAGCTTGCTCTTAAAATTCCGCATATTTCATGTAGAATTACGCGTAATCATAGTTCCAGTCTAAAAGGTGCTACAATACTACATACTTTCTTGCATTATTTCTAAGCGTTAAAGCGTTTAAGCGTTAATTTGTTATTCTTAGAAAAGTTCAAAGAAAAAATTGGAGCAGTTGTTTAGAAAATGTGTTTTCTATAAATTACAGTAATTTGAGGTCCAAATTACTAAAAACACTGCTCGTTTTTTAAAAATGTATATCCTCTATTTTAAAGAGTTGATTCTTATAACAAATTTTGTTTAAATAAAAAAATATATCTTCATCTTTGTAGTTTTGAAATGTTAACTTTCAGCAATTTTCCAAAGTATGGCGAGTTTGCTGGAAACTAACTCTAATTTCTTTTAACGGCGTTTGATATATTCGAGGAGAAATTTTAAAGAATAAAATTACAGCATTATTGAGAAAAACATGTTTAAAAATTTTAAAATACGCAACAGTACGAGAACAAATTAATATTTTTGAATAATTGTATATAGCCCAACCTGTCTTTAAAAAAAATTATTCCATGCAGTAAAAAATCTTTCTTCAACGTTGCAGTTGTCGCAAGAACATTGAAATTTGCTATTTTTTAATCAGAAATTATAACGAAAAGGAGACGTGGATCAGACTTCTTAAGCGTTCTCTTAAGCAATCCGATAAAGTTAAATCAAAAATTGGGACATATTTTCGAGAGAATTATGAAAATGTTCACGCTTCATGTAAGGTAATCAAAATATCAATATCAAACTTAGAGGGCCTCGAGATTATTTAAATGTGCAATATTAATATTGGAGAAAACCGTTTAGGCTGAACAATTTAGTAGACTGGCACCTAGGCAAACAGCCGTATGTAGTAGGCAAGGAAGTAAAAATTCGAGTATACCTTTCAGTCGTTTTTTGTTCTGTGTTGGCGTACTTCTCGTCTTGACATTCGCCTACGCCGAGGAATACGCAATGCATGACATTTAAATTGGGAAACTCCGGGTGAGAGGACGTGTGTTTGACTCCATTTTACACAGACCGTCCGTCAGTGGGAATCCAGTCAATAGCTGTTCTTTTTTTGATGTCTTCATGCTGATACAAACTTTGTGAGTCTCGGATTTCTTGCTCTTAGAAGTGCTCTACAACATCTTTTTGGGATTCGAAGTATCGGAAAGTAGTCCAGTACCGCTTTTTCTAATAAATAATATGTGTTCAGTGATCTTGAACTAGGTACGTGAGCATTACTGGGCGCTATTTATAATTCAAGTTGTATTATTCATTGAAGATACAGTAATTTTCTCATTTCATAGGGCAAAAATAATGAAGTCTAGAAACTTCTTACAAATAGGCAGATGAGAGATTTAAATCAATGCCAATACGACTAATGAAAATATTATTGGACAAAAAAGCAACACAAAAAGCTGGTTTTGGCCCAGTTATTTTATTTATAAAGTCATCGTATATTCCTTTTGCATAATTAAATCTAATAATTTAATAACATTTTCCATTATCAAACTGCGTTTATTAGCCGATAAAATAAATCGGAACTAATTAATATCGCTTTCCTCCTTAAAAATGTTAAGTAAACATATACATTTTAAAGATGATATTCTCTTTGGTGAACTCCGTAGTATCAAAAGAGTTATTTTTAGATGTGGTGATGGAAGTTCAAGAGAGGATTACTGCATTCGTATTAATAATCTCAAACATAGTTGTGTTGTTTCTTGGTGAAGGAAAAATTAAATACATAATCTGAAACTTTACGCAAAAAAGAGTAGATTCGTTAAAATATTTCTTGAACCGTATTCCTTGAACCGTAAGGGCATTACGCCCTGAGGAAGATCGCAGAATGGCGACCGAAACGTAGGCACCTTTGCTATGGACGCGGTGTCACCCGGACAGCCAATTGAGTTCTGACTCCGGCCGCGGAATCCAACGCTCTCATTTCTTGAACCGTTCTCCTGATTCTACCAAAGACCAAATTAACACTCGTAAATATTACTTGATACTATTTCAAACAAAAACAATCTGAATACTTCATAATATTTGTAGGATATACATTCACAAATGTTGTAATGAAATAATTCATCATTCATCGTCCGACGGAGACATTTACAACTTAACATTGAATTCCAATTGTCAGCTCGACCTTTCTAAAATCGATTGTGATGCTGAACGTTAGATTCTTTGTTCGTGAGAGAAATAACCTTAAAGGGACCACTCCCGACCATAGCGCATTTTGACCTCCCTTTCCCCCGACTCCACTCCTCTCCTTGCCTCCATAACCGTCCTTTCGCAGTGTGCTTTCGCAACCTCCCTTTCTGCCGCCCTGGCTTTCGATCCGATTACACGCCCTCCGCCCTCCGCCCTTCGTCCCAGCGGGCGCGTTCGGCGGCCCTGCAGCCCTTCCGTTCCCGTCCAAGGCCTCCCAACGGCGCCCCATGTTCTTCCTGAGCTCGACGGCGGACCGTGAGGTCGCTGATGCAACTCTGTGGTCACCACGCTGTGGTCCATCACTAGAAGTATACTGGGAGAGGTGGCTCAGGGCATCAACTGATGCTTTGTGGTCACGACGTGGTCACGCTGTGGTCCATCACTAGAAGATGTACTGGGAGAGATGGCTTAGGGCATCAACTGATGCTTTGTGGTCACGACGTGGTCACGCTGTGGTCCATCACTAGAAGATGTACTGGGAGAGATGGCTTAGGGCATCAACTGATGCCACTGCGGTTCATCTGTCCGGGAGGCCCAGGTTCGACTCCCGACGGTGGCAGAATTTTCGACACAGGATAGCTAGGTCAAATTCAGTCGCTCACTGGAGAATTCTAGGGGCCAGGTACTCTAATCGGTAGTTTTCCGTGGTTGTTGGGTCAACTCCAGGCGAATGCCAGAGCACCGTACCAAACGGGCCACGCATCGGCACGTCCTTTCCTTCCTTTTTCTTGCCCTATCCCCACCCCTTCCTTACACCCACTTACATGCGCTCCACTGCCACACATGCGGAGACCGGGAGGGATCTTAGAGCTTGTGCCGACTGAGGCGGTGTTCCGTTGGAGGGAAATACCTGGTTGGGGAAAACCCTATTAGCCAACTGTAAGTGGGCGACAGATCTCACCATCCAGCAGGGGAAGGTCACTGCTACCTCGCGCAATAAAACGCACTACACTAACGGGACTAAAGACCTTAGCAGTTAATGCGCCCTTGATCACTAATAAATCAATCAACCAAGCTAGTAGAGATGGAGGTATAAGGAAGGCAAAGAATGATGTCGGCGATGGCTTCTGAGCACTGACCATAAATGAAATCAAATACGAAAAGGAACGCTCGAAAGAGTTGCAATTTATAATTCATTAGACCAAAAACATGAAACGTTTGGTGCGGTGCGTGTAGGTCAGCAGAAAGTTCATTAGTATTGTAACGTTTCTCGTGGTGAATTAAAACCCACACAATATTTACAACAATTACGTTTTATTCGGGAACAATTATACACTCTAAAATTTACTTACACTTAAAACTACTTGGTCTATTTACAGATATATTACACTTAATTATTTACACTGTTACACACGACTCCGTTCTCTTGATTTATTTACACAGTTCGCTTCTTACACCCTATTTATTTAAACAGTTCTCTTCTTACACCCTATTTATTTAAACAGTTCTCTTCTTACACCCTATTTATTTAAACAGTTCTCTTCTTCTACAGTATCAGTCAGTCCATGCACTGTCCACGGTCCACTACACTTGACCCTAATTCCCTGCACAGACCACAATTCCCCTGCGCAGACCACAATTCCTGGCGCAGACCACACTTCACTGCGCACACCAGGGTCCACTGCACTGCTGTTTACCGCGATGCCCACTTCACAGCTCAGCTTCCACTGCAGACTTCAAACTGCTGACTGCTGTTTCCCCACTGCACCACTGCTTACCGCGATGCACCCTTCACAGCTCAGCTTCCACTGCAGACTTCAGACTGCTGACTGCTGTTCAACCACTGCACCACTCTTCACCGCAATGCACACTTCCCAGCACAGCTTCCACTTCGGACACACTGACGGACTGACGTCTTACTGCTCACTACTGACTGACTTCTGTAACTCTTTCTCACTCTCTTCTGTGACTGACTCGCGGCCGCCGGCAGAGGCGCATTTATACCTGCCCGGCTCATTCTCGGCGTTTCTCCGCGGCTCGCGGATTGTCCGGAACCGTCTAGTTCGGGGGAAGGGAAGGGCGGCGGCAGATGACGCAATCCACGCGCAGCGACTTCGGCAGGTGATGCAATATTCGTTACATTGCCCCCTCCTTAGATGCGATCCGTCCCGGATCGCGTTTAGTGAAATAATGCAGATATTGTTGGCGTAATTCAAGCAGAGTTTTCCTAAGATTCTGAAGGTGGCCTTGCGATGTGACTTTCTTTTTGTGATAACAAAATGCACATCTTTACTCACGTCGCGGAGAAGAAGGTCATTCCCAATATGCGGTCGCAGGTTCTCCAATTCTTCCATTCTCTTGTATTTTCTTCCGAATACAGCAGCAACACCTCTGGTCATATCCAGATCCTGGGCAACACAATGCGCTAATGAATATTTCTGGAGTACCGTAAACAGATCCTGTGGCACCTCCATTGCCACACCACAACGCGCCATATCATTTCCGCCATGGTGAGACATAAACTCGTCAAAAGTGAACATTTTCATGCCCAACTCACAAACTCCTGTGGTGTCTTCTCTGTCATTTTCATTACCTCCCGCACACGGGGCCAGCCGACTGGAATAGATGACCCGCGTGTTTTCATACTGGAACCTTTCAATTCGGTAGACAAAATCATTTCTCCTCTTTTGAGAGCCATCTTTATTTTCTACAACTCGTTTAAAAACTTCTTTTTCTACTGCTGCTTCTTCTTCTTTTGCTGCTGCTTCTTCTTCTTTCGCTGCCGCTTCTTCTCCTTTCGCTGCCGCATCTTCTTCTTTCGCTGCCGCATCTTCTTCTTTCGCTGCCGCATCTTCTTCTTTCGCTGCTGCATCTTCTTCTTTCGCTGCCGCATCTTCTTCTTTCGCTGCCGCTTCTTCTTCTTTCGCTGCCGCTTCTTCTTCTTTCGCTGCCGCTTCTTCTTCTTCTTTCGCTGCCGCTTCTTCTTTCGCTGCCGCTTCTTCTCTAACCAATCTATTATTCGGCGTTATCTGTTGTTCCAGGTTTTCTGACACCTTTTCTTCCGAAATTCTGGAATTTTCTGTCAGTTTTTCTTCTGACGTTGTGTCATCTATCTCGAATATTTTTCGCACTTCTGCTACGAATGCTCGGACACAGACACCGTTGCAATATATGTCGAAGCGAAAACTCTCTGGATCCTCTCCTGCTGCCTTCAACGCGTTAGCAAGACGTTCTTGTAATGTTGCTTTCGTTCCGGTGGTCTCCAGATCCCTGTCTTCTAACTCCATCTTCAACTCGGTTACTTTCAGTTCCCGTAAGGTTTTTGTGAACTCCATTTTCATTAAGGTTTTAATTCACCACACGTTATTCTGAGTTAAACACACACAAACCCCACACCTGACACCAATTGTAACGTTTCTCGTGGTGAATTAAAACCAACACAATATTTTAAACAATTACGTTTTATTCGGGAACAATTATACACTCTAAAATTTACTTACACTTAAAACTACTTGGTCTATTTACAGATATATTACACTTAATTATTTACACTGTTACACACGACTCCGTTCTCTTGATTTATTTACACAGTTCGCTTCTTACACCCTATTTATTTAAACAGTTCTCTTCTTACACCCTATTTATTTAAACAGTTCTCTTCTTACACCCTATTCATTTAAACAGTTCTCTTCTTCTACAGTATCAGTCAGTCCATGCACTGTCCACGGTCCACTACACTTGACCCTAATTCCCTGCACAGACCACAATTCCCCTGCGCAGACCACAATTCCTGGCGCAGACCACACTTCACTGCGCACACCAGGGTCCACTGCACTGCTGTTTACCGCGATGCCCACTTCACAGCTCAGCTTCCACTGCAGACTTCAAACTGCTGACTGCTGTTTCCCCACTGCACCACTGCTTACCGCGATGCACCCTTCACAGCTCAGCTTCCACTGCAGACTTCAGACTGCTGACTGCTGTTCAACCACTGCACCACTCTTCACCGCAATGCACACTTCCCAGCACAGCTTTCACTTCGGACACACTGACGGACTGACGTCTTACTGCTCACTACTGACTGACTTCTGTAACTCTTTCTCACTCTCTTCTGTGACTGACTCGCGGCCGCCGGCAGAGGCGCATTTATACCTGCCCGGCTCATTCTCGGCGTTTCTCCGCGGCTCGCGGATTGTCCGGAACCGTCTAGTTCGGGGGAAGGGAAGGGCGGCGGCAGATGACGCAATCCACGCGCAGCGACTTCGGCAGGTGATGCAATATTCGTTACAGTATTGTAAGTGGAAGAAGTCACAGAATGGTTAAGGTGACTAGCAAAATATTGATGTGGCGGGAGCCTCTTACAGTGAAATTAAGGTATAGGTTCGTTCCTGGGAGAATAGGGAAGCAAAAATATATTTGTTGATAACAATAGTTGGATGGTTTAGGCTTTAATGTTTCCAAACGACACCCAATTAACGGATCGCTTTATTTCTGGAACTTCAATTAGGCAACATAACCAACAAAACTGTATTTAATAAGCATTATATAGAAAAAAGCATATAGTTATTTGTTATTGTTAATCTTCTTTTAATGAAAGCTCTTATGTTGATTTTGAAGATAGGTTAGAAGATCACTTTGCAGTATTTCCTTTTGGACACAAATAAATCTACAAATTTAATCCAATTTTACAGCTTTCTAACGGCTTCATGATTTAAGAGGTTTGGAAATAAATTCTTGTATTAGCTTATTATATACCGTTTAACTTCTTATTACGTACATATGCTTTCTTACAATTTCATGATTTGCTTATTTTTGCAGTAAAAAGTATGACTGATAATAAATTGTGCACTTGGTGCAACATTCATTTTCTACTAATAAAAATTTGCGTTTTATGGTATCACTTCAAACTCGAATAGTTATCAAATACACAGTTTCCGTCGATTGTTGGCAAGTTTGCATCAGTAAGCGCAGCATGTGTCTACGCTTGTGGAGGAGAGTAGGCGGGGGAGATGTGGTGATCGGAAAATTGGCAGCGGATGGGCGGCGGTGGGCACGTGTAGACCGCCCCTTGGCATAAAAGCGCTCAGGACATGAGATCGTAGAATGGAACTCCTCGAGTGAATTTTAGATGTGCTGAACGCCTTATTATTGGAGCAGCGGCGTCTGTAAGTGGGCTTTTGAATAGAAAGCACCTCTTTTCTTCTAACTCTTTCAAAGACCGCAGCAAATGTTCAGTTGGTGGTGAAATAACTTTCATATGCGCCCCCAGAGAAATTTCGAAAAGTAAATGCTTTTTCACGTTTCATTTCTTAAAGAGTTTGAAAAGAAATTTGTTAGATTGAGAAGTTCTACACACTCTATGACAATATGCACATTATTTGTTGGGAACTGGTGATTTTCTTTGAACACACGTATACGAGAAGGACTTGCTCAAACCGTTTTTTTCCGGTGAGTATACATAATACATAATGGACTTTCTGATGATCACATAGCATAATTAAATTGCATCTTTTAAAAACAGGTTAGATTAAGAATAAGTATAAAATACTTTTTACAATTGAAGGAAAGTTGATATAATATTTTAAATAATTCTGAAAACGTTTGTATATTACTTACTTCTTGTAAATTTTTTAATTTTTATCACGTCATTTTAAACATAATATATGAAAGGAAAACATTTTAAGAAATCTATTCTACGTGCTGAAGCATCTGTAGAACTCTCCAAAAAGAGGAACATAGGCAAATGAAATGCTATAAATTATTTATATTGATAAAATAAAATTAAGAAAACCTGGCAGTATTAGTATACCGCACTTTACAACATTTCTGTATCTGTTGTAAGGATCCATTTTTCACGGAAACTTAGGTCATTAATTTTTCCTGCGTTCCCAGCAAGAATTAGGTTTCTTTTCTTCTCAAGGAAGCGAAAGTTTGCGCAACTCCGCTGCGTAAGGCGCACCTCGGCAAAATAAGGTATAAACAGCTCGCGCAGACTCACCCTCGTAGATTCAGGTCGCTACGGAGGAGAATCGAGTGGCAGATGGTAGAAAGAGGTGAAAGGAGATGCGCTTAAGAGATGAAAGCAGCGTAACACGCCGACGTAGTTAGGAAAGTTGTCATAATGCATGATATCACCTTGAAGTGGAAGCCAGAAAACCCTCACTACTTTTGCGGTTCGACTGATTATTTCGGATTTACGGATGTGTCAACTGATACTACTTTTGTAACTGTAGTGAATATTTTATGACGGGTGGTTAAAAGTAAAGAAAACATATTTGTTGCACAAGTTGTCATATAAGACAAAGTTTTGAAGTGCAAGCAATATTAAAGAATGATCTTTTCTGTAGCTTTAATGTGAAAACCATAACCTTCTAGAGAAAATATTCATTCAAAAAGATAATACGTAAAGAAGAGACTTGAAACCAAAATTCATGCAGTTTTCACGTATGCAGATAAAGGAAAAGAATCATAAAAAT
Source organism: Gryllus longicercus (assembly GCA_038098605.1). NCBI lineage: Eukaryota > Metazoa > Arthropoda > Insecta > Orthoptera > Gryllidae > Gryllus > Gryllus longicercus. Next base: position 111,015 of record JAZDUA010000714.1, read on the forward strand.
ATGTTGAAAGTGTATACTTTACAATGATTAATTAGAAAATTAAATATTTAGAGAATGTTAAAAATCCCAAAAATGTCTAAACTTCAGAATTTTGCTTAATGTCTTACCTTAACTGCCTTTCCCCATGGGTTGGGAACGATTTAAACGAAATTGGACCTCGTCAGTAGTTTTGTAAATATAATAGCGATGCGCTTAGATGGATTGACTGTCAGTCTATTATCTATGGCCCATTGTGTCAATAACTCGGCGTTACGTTACTGATTATTGATTGCTGTGAGACGTCTGTTGATCACGGTAACCACAACATCTGCGTCATAATAATTCACCTTATTTACAACGTCAATATTGTTTACATAGTGCCAGAAAAGTGTTGGGAGAAATCCCGGCACCTTGAGGGATGAGGGTCTGAATATTACGAGGACGACATACAGGGAAATGCCTAACTTGGAAGGATCTTAGAAAGGCAAGGTTGATAGTTATCTAATTTTAGGTATAATTTTAATTATTATTTTCTTCATACGACAGGGTAACATTATAGACGGATGTAGGTGTTACATATGAACGTAAGACCTTGTCCAGCCTTGCTGGTCAATTAGTCGAAGGCACTCATTTTACCTCCATTACGTCCAGTTGCTTTGGTCTGGTCTAGTTCATGCAGATATTCTCCCTTATAGTCCAAGGATCCTGTAATGGTGCAGATTGTGTGATTTTAGGAAGAATAATATTACAGCATCGGAGTTTGAATGTCCCGGGAGGAGGATCTTTCTTTGACAATAGAAGTGAAGGTTGCGGAAAAGGTTTCGGGATCGTAAGTTCTATTTCCATTTGGCAGGATTATGGGGAATATTTAGTTCGTCATCGGTTTTTTTTCTCCTGTCAGTTTCCAACGTTTCTGAGCATGATTGATGGAGCGAGCTTTAGTCTCTCTGTAGTCTCCTTCGTCTATGTTTTGTTGTTCGTTCTTGTGTAGTTCATCTCGAATCTAAGTAATTATAAAAATGTGGAGCTGTCCTGCTGAATTTGTGCAAAATGGTTTTTGTATTCGTTGTTTGTATCGTATTGAGGATAGAATGAATTCGTTCAATTAAGAATTGGACACCGCAGTTGAGGAAGTGCATTGCATGGGACATGATTATTCTAAGATTAAAATGGAGTGTGTCTTTATCTATTTTGGAAGTGTCGCTGAGGTTGGAGGATTTTCAATTTTTTTAGAAATCAGGTGTTTGAAACTTTTCCAATTCACCGTTATTTCTCGTGATATGAACTTGAAGTCATAGGAGAAGGAGTTTGGATAAAAATAAGGCAAATTTTTGTTTTCTAATTCACAATTTAAATACAAAAGTGTGGTGTAATATATAAGTGGTGGTTTTTAAATTTGAATGAATAGTATGTTCAAGGATATTAGGAATAGGTCGTTATCAGAGGAAAGTGGGTTGGTCCAGAGGTCACGGTTGGAGTTAAATGTTTTGGTCTCGAATGTATTCGGTAAGTCAGTGTTTATTTGTCGGCATCGCCGAGTAGTAGATTTTGCGTAAAGGTCTTCGGCTAAAATGCTATTGCCTCTGACAAGGGCTTTCAAGTCTGTGTGAGTTAAGGGAACGTATTCGGACTTGTAAAGGATCGGTATAGGACAATGCGAAGTTGATATTTCGATTCGGGGATTTTCAAAATGGGAAATTTGATTCGAAGTTTGGTATGAGGAAAGTTTTTGTGGATGCTTGGTGGTGTTCGTGGATTAAAGACAGTAGGTTTAAGTTGCTACAAGATCTCGAACACACGGACTACTTATGATTCACATGGCAAAAAATTCCGGGATAGGATATATCCCAAAGCGACTACAGTACCTGATTACGGCTGATAATATATAGCCTTTTTATATTGAAGCTTATGCGTTTACTCGTTTGACTGTTGAGAGATGATTGTTGCGATTTTCAAGTCGCTTAAATATGATTTCATTTTTACCTTTAACTTTCAGTGTGTTTTATTAAAGCTAAAAAGCACAAGGATTTAATAGAAAATATACTTTACAGGCAAATCCCTCTCCCAACTATATGTTTACCTTGCGATTTAAATCAGGGTACAATATTGTTTATATTGTTGCAATTATAGCTAAAATAATCTGAATTATTTAAAGGAAAATTTCGAAATCATAATATAATTGCCATGTTTTCAAACAAAGTTATTAAACTTGAAAAGCAATGTTTACATTGAAATTTAATTCGATATTAAAATGTAATAACCTTAATTTGATATTTAATTTAATGAACACTTAACAATTGATTTAGTGTGAACGAAATTATCTGTGAATGTTAATCGAAGATACTGAATAGAACACAAACAAAATATAATAAAGAAATCGTAATTTTGGGAATGGAAATGGGGGAATGGAAAACAAAAAACTTGTGAGACCTGAATTCAAGACATCATTGCAAAAATAACTACAATAACGTTAAAGAGTAAATATATATTTATAAAATAAGAAATACGCTACGTAATACCTATTCCATTTTCATCTTTCTATTCTAAGTTTTGAAAATTAAATTAATGAAAAGAGATATTATACCTTGTGAATTTATAAGCAATTAAAGAACCGATCGCAATGTGGCACAAATGCGTCACCATTCTTCATTATAGCTGGAGAGGGAGAAAGAATATGCGCAGAAACTCTGGCAGTGTCCCGATCGAAAGAAACGCTGCTCGGCTGGGAGAGTGGTTGTTAGGTTGGACGGGAGGTCTGCCGGTTGCAGGTATGGCCAGATGTGTGGGTATTCACCGGATGGTACATCATTTGAATGAACCATAAATTGCGAGAACGGTCTTTCATAAAGACAAGAGTCGGCTGAGCAAATGATACTTCAGTTACGATAATAGAGGATATGAATGGCAGTTGGTTGTACGCATGGAACCTTTGTTGGGGACGAAATCAGGTCAGCTGGAGGAATGGCTGAGCAAATATTTGACTGTCTGGCGCAAGATATGCCATGTGCCCAAATAGTCAGCGTCCTACACCAACGGCGGGGTCGACTTTGAAAATGTCGGTTGACCGCACTAGCGAAGGACCGGAACATACACACACTACGCTCCTCTCAGTTGAACCGGGCGGAGCGTGCCACCGCTGCCCAATCACGGGCAGACCGTCCCCACACACGTGGGAGGAGGATGGGGAAACCGAATGTGGGAACGAGAGGGGGTGAAGGGGCGGGTCGAGAGACGGGCGAGCGTTCGCAGGTCGATAAGTCTGGCGGCAGCGGCCGTATCAATAATGCATGGCAGCGGTCCTCAGGTTCATATGAAGCCCGGCAGACACATGCAGGCGGCGGCGGCGGCGGCGGACGCATCGATCGCAGGCGGCGGGCCGGGCCGTCGGGAGGGGCGGGGCGGGGCGGGGCGGCGCGAGGAGAGACTTGGGCGCTGCGCATTGCAATACAGTGGCCGTCTCATTAGGGCAACACGTGTCCCGGGAGCGCCCCTCCCCGCCGTGCCCCCGCCCCCGCCTCCGACGCCCCCGCGCCGCTCCGCCGCGCTCGACATGTGTAGCGCCCCGCGCTCATTACATATGTACGACCGCCTCCGCCTCCGCCCGCCCGCGCATTTCAACTTACGCAATAACACAGCTGCGTGGGGCTGCTGCGGTTGGCGGCGACCGCGACGGACGGGGTGGAGGCCGCGGGGGTGGGGATGAAGGCGGCGGGCGGCGGTGGGGCACGCGGTTTGACGTTCTGATGACGCGTGATATCCTCCAGAAAGGTGCCAAGATGTGCGTGGAAATTAAACAGATGGCAGCTGTTGTGTCGATGATGTAGACTTCTGCGATATTGGAAGACATGTGATTGCGTTCTGCGATAAGTGGGTTCATCCAACCCCAGAGAAGTGTATTTCCCGGATATGATTTGGGAAAGAAACGTAAGACAAAGCGAATTACTAACATTCGAGGAAATGTAAGCAGAATTTTTTATGATGAAGATAATTAAATAAAAACACGGATGACATAATGAATTACTCAAATAAAACAGAAGTTGCATTTTTGAGAAGAATTTTCTGAAGAGCTGTTATTTGACAGTTTGGAAGAACTCCGTTTTCTGCCCATTGCAACCTCCGTTTTCCGCCACAGTGCAAGATAGCTCTGAAGATGATCTCTACGTCACCGAAAACATCTTAAGTTTAAACATCATTGCAGACAACACCTTTCATTTATTTAATTATTAGGTGTCTACGTCACCAGCGATCTTAATAATGTTGAAAGAAATGCCCAATCTGGAAGCAATAAATTACTCATATTTGCATTTTTATTAAGTTCCCTTTAAATCTACACACATGCCACTAGAAATACAGATAATGATCCCAGAGAGATAAATGAAAATGCTGCAAAAGAAAGCAACGGCGCCAGAACTATTAGTAAACTGCTCACACATGGGACGCAACGTGGTTTATTAGGATGCAGTCAAAGGTGTTCTGTGCTATATCTCCCTGACACTTGAGGCCAAAGAATTTCAGTTTACGGGCACAATTACACACATCAGCATATAAGAAGACACTGCGTGATTCGGGGGAGTCAGATATTACGTTGCATGGACGTTGTTTGATGTGAGTGAATTGATAGTTTGGGGTATTGGTTGGTGTTAATGGCTCACGGAGACAGGTGGGACTGGGAATGGAGGTCTAAATGAGGGTGAATAATAGGGACTGTAGGGATGAGGAGAGCGTATAGAGGGGAGAGTGGTGAGAAATAGAGGAAGAAGTGCGGGCGGTGAGGAAAGGGCAAGGGGCCGATGGTTAAAGCGGTAAGGCGAGGACTGGAGAGATCATGACAGAGCGAGATCCGTCGAGGCGAGGGCGAAAGTGGTGGGGCGAGAGCCAGAGCGAAGAGCCGAGGGCGAGAACGGTGAGACGACTAACTAACCAGTGAGGTGAAAGTGGGGAGACCGGTGAGAACGGGATCAGAGTGAGGAGGTAAATACGAGAACGGTGTGGCAAGAGTGGAGGGAGGAGCACAGTGTCGCGAGAGCAGAAAAGATGAGGTGAAAGCAAGGGCGGTGTGGCGAGAGTAATGTAGCGAGGGCGGTGTGGCGAGAGTAATGTGGCGAGAGCGAGAGCGGTGTGGCGAGAGAACGAGAACGATGTGATAAGACCAAGAGCGTTGGGGCGTGAGCGGTGTGGTAAATGCCCAAGCTGTGCGACGAGAGCGAAAGCTGTGCGATGAGAGCGAAAGCTGTGCGATGAGAGCGAGACTGGCGAGTGGAGGGCGAGACTGGCGAGTGGAGAGCGAGACTGGCGAGTGGAGAGCGAGACTGGCGAGTGGAGAGCGAGACTGGCGAGTGGAGAGCGAGACTGGCGAGTGGAGAGCGAGACTGGCGAGTGGAGAGCGAGACTGGCGAGTGGAGAGCGAGACTGGCGAGTGGAGAGCGAGACTGGCGAGTGGAGAGCGAGAATAGCGAGTGGAGAGCGAGGCTGGCGAGTGGAGAGCGAGACTGGCGAGTGGAGAGCGAGACTGGCGAGTGGAGAGCGAGACTGGCGAGTGGAGAGCGAGAATAGCGAGTGGAGAGCGAGGCTGGCGAGTGGAGAGCGAGACTGGCGAGTGGAGAGCGAGAATAGCGAGTGGAGAGCGAGAATAGCGAGTGGAGAGCGAGGCTGGCGAGTGGAGAGCGAGACTGGCGAGTGGAGAGCGAGGCTGGCGAGTGGAGAGCGAGACTGGCGAGTGGAGAGGGAGACTGGCGAGTGGAGAGGGAGACTGGCGAGTGGAGAGGGAGACTGGCGAGTGGAGAGGGAGACTGGCGAGTGGAGAGGGAGACTGGCGAGTGGAGAGGGAGACTGGCGAGTGGAGAGGGAGACTGGCGAGTGGAGAGGGAGACTGGCGAGTGGAGAGGGAGACTGGCGAGTGGAGAGGGAGACTGGCGAGTGGAGAGGGAGACTGGCGAGTGGAGAGGGAGACTGGCGAGTGGAGAGGGAGACTGGCGAGTGGAGAGGGAGACTGGCGAGTGGAGAGGGAGACTGGCGAGTGGAGAGGGAGACTGGCGAGTGGAGAGGGAGACTGGCGAGTGGAGAGGGAGACTGGCGAGTGGAGAGGGAGACTGGCGAGTGGAGAGGGAGACTGGCGAGTGGAGAGGGAGACTGGCGAGTGGAGAGGGAGACTGGCGAGTGGAGAGGGAGACTGGCGAGTGGAGAGGGAGACTGGCGAGTGGAGAGGGAGACTGGCGAGTGGAGAGGGAGACTGGCGAGTGGAGAGGGAGGCTGGCGAGTGGAGAGGGAGGCTGGCGAGTGGAGAGGGAGGCTGGCGAGTGGAGAGGGAGACTGGCGAGTGGAGAGGGAGACTGGCGAGTGGAGAGGGAGACTGGCGAGTGGAGAGGGAGACTGGCGAGTGGAGAGGGAGACTGGCGAGTGGAGAGGGAGACTGGCGAGTGGAGAGGGAGGCTGGCGAGTGGAGAGGGAGGCTGGCGAGTGGAGAGGGAGGCTGGCGAGTGGAGAGGGAGGCTGGCGAGTGGAGAGGGAGGCTGGCGAGTGGAGAGGGAGGCTGGCGAGTGGAGAGCGAGGCTGGCGAGTGGGGAACGAGGCTGGCGAGTGGAGAGCGGAAGAGTTGCGGAGGTGAAGCGCCAGTGGGAGGGGCATCGGAAGCAACGAGGGCTGCGGCGCGGAGGCGTGACTGTCAGCCACGGGGCGGGGGCGCTGGCAGCCGGCGGCGTCGCAGGGGCGCGTGACGATGTTGTCAGCTTGGGCGGATCGGGGGTTTACCCCACGCAAACAGCGCCGCGTGCGCTGTGCCCGCGCGGGATCCGGCGCCCGCGCGCCCAGGGCACGTCCTACTTTCCGACTCGGCCTATTGCGGAGCATAGAGCACGCGAGATGCAAACCGCATGAGCTTGCGTATCCAGGTGGGGGGCGTGCCCCTCCCCCCAAAAGCCTAAAAATTTCGTTTGATGCTTTCTTTTATTTAGCAAAACTAATTTGAATATTTATATTGGAGTTATGTAATTATTTAAAAAATAATATTGTATTGTATCATGAATACACTACAAAATGAATGTTTAGTATTTAACAAAAATGTATGATGTCCCCCTCCAAAATTATCGGATAGATCCATCCCTCCAGTGTGCCAGGTAGATGTTCTTGGTTCTGTATTTTTAAGTATCTTACTTACGACATATTGTGTGAGGGTAAATTAGAATGATGAATACGCGAACTTTAGTTACGTTGAAAAGAAATTTAAAATCTACGTTGCATTTGGTTAAGCTATTCTTGTTTTAAAATACGATAAAAATAATGGAAGAAAATTATGTACATACAACTTTATTATATATAATTACGTAAATATGTAATCACGGAAATATTTATTAAAGTTGTAATTATCACATGCTATGAACGTTTGCTCTTTAATTACGTAAATTATTTTAAATGAAGCAAAATAATGACATTCATTTTCTAATTAGTTTTTTAGTTTTTTGTAACATAATACTTAATAGCTTATTTTATTACTTTACGTATACTTAAGCACATATTTAATTTATGGGTTCCTGAATCCCAAATGAATGACTAGTAATATATTTTGGCAAAATTTAATTAGTTTTGATTGAGGGCATTTTCGTAAATCATTCATTAGCTTTTAGCTATAAACACAATTTTAAAATAAAATTACACTAAGAGAAGTTTCCCACAAAGATTTCTTGCTTCTTTAGATGGAGGAAGTTTTAACATATTTTTTCCAATCATCGAGCGCCAAATAATATTCCTCCTCTTACATTGCGTTAGATTTTTGTTCAGAAGTGGGAGACAACGCATTGAGTGTATAATGGGATGCAACTTGCACAGCTGGTTGAATGAACCAGTCAGGTTTTTTTTACCGGATATCATTTGTACACTCTTTTCTCAATTTCATTTCTTATTACGGATTTTGTCCTCGAAACCAACATACCCTCGAGTCGCAAAAGCTTCCTGTTTATTTGTCAGGACGCCGCGGTTTTTCTGTTAACTGGAAACACGTGGCGCACGGACACGCGCTCCGAAGAGCACGTTGACAAATGAAGACGCATCGGCGCAATGAGTCAGCGTGCTCGCGCCCAAAGCAGCCGCTGTGCCAAATAGAGCAGACACATTAAAATAGCGCATAGCTCGGCGTCAGGTTCGGGCTATTATTTGCATTTCTAAAGTACATTCAATCGGCAAATGTTCCAAATGTTAATAATCTGTGTATGTTTTCAAATTGAAAGTATAAGAGGAACGTGTTCAAAATGATGAAAATGAATTAACGAATTTTATAACTGCTTTGTCATAAATATATCCCGTAGTATATGCATCTTTTATTTATTTGGTTATTCGTTCTTTAATTTACCTTCAAGTGTCCTAAAGATCTACGGTTGCTTCTAGCTGTTATTTGAAATATTAATAAGGAGGAAAGTCGATTTTATGATTGATTCACACATTAAGTAGGGTATTTAATGGTTGCTACTACCATAAATCAATAACACTTGACCGTTCCATGAATAAATTTTGCTAGCAGTGTGAACATGATACAAAACAGTACAAATTGCAATATCTTTAATGTTGACAATATTTTCATATTATGTAAGCGGTGTAAATAAAACGAGAAAGTGTAGACCTGTAAGACAAAGCTAGCGTAATTTCGTGACTTTCTTAGTTTAATATTCCGGCGTCCGTATGCCTACAAGCTTACTAGACATCTTTTCGTTTGTCTTCGAAACTAGAAAAGTAAGCGGGAGTTGCTCTTTCGCGTCGCCCGTTTGGCTCTCGGCCAGCGCCGCGACGGCGCGTCTGCGCAATCGGGTAATTGGGGCCTAATTTCGCGATGGCGCGCGCTCCTCGCACCGTCAGTGGAAGGGGCGCGCCGCCACGGGCAGGCGGTGCAACGATAGGAAGAACGCGAAGGGCAGTGAAGCTCGGTACTTGTGTATTGTTGTGGAGAGTTGAGTCAGGTATTCACTGAATATCACACTGATGTAGACTTGAACATTGCTTTGTATAATTAACTTAATTTTTGTAGTTCCTTGCTTATCAGTAAAACCTGGCAATATGTCTTCTCATAAAATTCCGTAAATTGGATGTGATGTGTATTGTAAAAACGATACTTTTTAAATTTTGGATCGTATTATATAGTACGTTATGTGAAATCAAGTCTAATACCAACGGATATTAAACATTCTTTACGACGAGTTTTTAGTTGTAATAGCCTAAAAAGCAGGGGTGGAGGAGGAAGCCCACACAACAGGACTTATAGGTCGTCAGCAGATCTCGTATATAAGAAAAAAAGTAACACTGGTAGCTGCTGAATGTAACGTTCTAACCGAATGTAACGTTAGTCTAAGGACTAACAACCTCATTAAGTGACTTGCCCAGAATCAATAAATACTCGGGCAAGCGTTTAGAAGAGTATTTTGTTCCAATTTCATCCCGTAGAAAGGTTTTTGATTTGTATGCTTCGTGCCACACTGGGACGTATTTTTGGGGCCTGCGCCCTCCCGCATTCCATCCACGTTGTAGAGTGCAGTCAATCAGTGTCACTCAAGCTGCATATTCGCGGCTGTCATCGTCCTCTCATCCTGCGCACCGGAACCGCGAGACATGATAGCAGGGCGAGTTTATTTCGCATTATCATTTCCCTCTTCGCACAGCGTCACGTTGAAAAAAGCTCACGGTGCACGATCAGCAATTAGGTAAACATGAAATTCGGGAAAATGTTCATTGGAGTTATCTTTCGGTTGAGTGACAACGCACGTATTCGCTTAAATGTTGTTTTAATATAACTGGTTTCATGCACATTTGTAAAAACCAGAAACATGAACGTCCATAAACCTAAACAATATTATTTTATTCCCGTTTTAGTGTATTATTTATTAAAAACTGTAAAACTTGTCACATGACACAATTTAGCTGGGCCAAACCATTTAAGTCATTACAAAGTCTACATCTTACAATCTATCCCCTCGATTCGTGATTTTTTTCTTTTTTCAAAATTTGTTGCATCTTTGCAACACGTCTCCAAGACCTCCTTAGGCATTAAGCGGATGTTGAGTACTATTTCATTAACCCATTTTGTATTTTTGTGTCGTCACGCCGCCGTCAGTTAGTGCCATTTTCCCTTCGGCTACGGGCTCGGCACCATTCTCAACTAAGGTTCTCAGTCGTCACCCATCCAGGAATCCATGGTGTCTCGAATTGCTTATCTTCGGTGACTTCACGGAGCACAGTTAAGTAACTCTGCCAACAACGGGGGAAACCGAAAGAATGCAGGGAGTTAGAAATTACTATAGCTTAAAAAATATACATGAAATACGTGAAAATATTTACGGAAGTTAAAGGTTGAAGTTGTAAAATCGCAAATTTTGACAGGTAACTGTCTTTTAATGAAATGTATTTATTGTTTGTTAATCATGAATTAAAGATCGCTATACATTCCAAACACAAATCCGGTTTATAATTTCACTGATTCTAGAAATTGCTTATGCTATGTCATGGCCTGATGAAGGGGACTAATCATCTAAGCTCCACGCAACTTTGCCAAATATCTACCTCAAGATCTGACTATCTTTAATAATTAAAACAACAACTTTGTCATGAATTTGTGTGTTATTTTACATTCAAGTCTGTCTTCGCACTTGATGGCCATCGGGCTGTAATAGATATTTTGTCTCGTAGTATGTTTTATTTTATTACTCCGTTATTTACATGCTACTATCACCTGCTCTTCTCTCTCATTGAAAGGAGAATTGCCCAACATGTGAGCAAATCTTTCAGCAATGATCCATATTCAAGCATAAAAATTAGGGCGGCGAAGTATTAGATACGTAGCTATCGAAATAAACACATCAGTTATGACGATCAAGAGCTGAATAAGATTTTGTGTATTTTAGAATGATGTGTTAGCAAAAACTAGTAATTGCAGAAATGGTATGTGATCCCACTTGTGTTCATTGTTGTTTTCGTCCAATACCTAACCCAGCAATTATCGTATTTTTTCACTTTCATTGCAATGCAGTGCTTCAGTTTTTGTAATGAGAGTTGAAATGCCACAAAGTTACGTGATGTTCATTTTTTGCTGTTAAAAATACTAATTGCTCCGGTGCGGAATTCTGTGTTAGGCTGTAAGGAAGGGGTAAGATGATGAAGTTAGCGTTTTGCATAATCGACATTTCCTTTAATTTTGCTTTCTGTTGATCTAATGACATATTTGTAGTACTGGAAATTGTCGGTTTATGAATCTACATATTCGTAATAAGAATCTATAAGGAGAAAATATTGTAATTAGATACATTACTTGGATACTACTATTATGTAGGACTGTATGCGATTATTGCAACATTTCGTAAGGATGACTCTGAAGTAAACAACAATTGGCACGAACATCAACACTCCTCTGTATAGAGAAATCAATCATCTAGAACTCAAATGTAAATATATTTAATGACTTCCTACGGTAATACTCACGACATGAGTTTCATATGAGGTACTTTAGCGGTGAAATATCGTTTCTACAGGAAGGGTGACGACGACAAATGAAAGGTACAAATTGCAACAAGACTATTTGCTTGCGGAGAACTATTTGCGAGCTCTCTCCGAAGCCGTGAAAAATACTTCTGAGGAGGAAAAAAGGGGCTGAGCTGCACGTCTGCCCAAAGAAGAAAAACGGCAGTCGTGGCAAACAGGAAAGTAAATCAAAGCAGCTTAATCTGCTTGTTGGCGACGCGGTGGCTCTGCAAGGGAGCCGGAGATGCGCGTCCAATCGCAATGCGAGCACAGTGGGGGTTGTGAAGGATCTGCGAATGAGCCGCAACACCGTTTTCTATTAACTATTTCAATCAATGATCGATATGCGCGTCCAATCGCAATGCGAGCACAGTGTGCGTTGTGAAGGATCTGCGAATGAGCCGCAACACCATTTTCTATTAACTATTTCAATCAATGATCGATATGCGCGTCCAATCACAATGCGAGCACAGTGTGCGTTGTGAAGGATCTGCGAATGAGCCGCAACACCGTTTTCTATTAACTATTTCAATCAATGATCGATATGCGCGTCCAATCGCAATGCGAGCACAGTGTGCGTTGTGAAGGATCTGCGAATGAGCCGCAACACCATTTTCTATTAACTATTTCAATCAATGAACGATATGCGCGTCCAATCGCAATGCGAGCACAGTGTGCGTTGTGAAGGATCTGCGAATGAGCCGCAACACCGTTTTCTATTAACTATTTCAATCAATGATCGATATGCGCGTCCAATCGCAATGCGAGCACAGTGTGCGTTGTGAAGGATCTGCGAATGAGCCGCAACACCATTTTCTATTAACTATTTCAATCAATGATCGATATGCGCGTCCAATCGCAATGCGAGCACAGTGTGCGTTGTGAAGGATCTGCGAATGCGCCGTAGCACCATGTTCTATTAGCTATTTCAATCAATGATCAAGATGTGTGTTCAATCGCAATGCGAGCACAGTGTGCGTTGTGAAGGATCTGCGAATGCGCCGTAGCACCATGTTCTATTAGCTATTTCAATCAATGATCGAGATGTGTGTTCAATCGCAATGCGAGCACAGTGTGCGTTGTGAAGGATCTGCGAATGCGCCGTAGCACCATTTTCTATTAACTATATCAATCAATGATCGATATGCGCGTCCAATCGCAATGCGAGCACAGTGGGCGTTGTGAAGGATCTGCGAATGCGCCGTAGCACCATTTTCTATTAACTATTTCAATCAATGATCGAGATGCGCGTCCAATCGCAATGCGAGCACAGTGTGCGTTGTGAAGGATCTGCGAATGCGCCGTAGCACCATTTTCTATTAACTATTTCAATCAATGATCGAGATGCGCGTCCAATCGCAATGCGAGCACAGTATGCGTTGTGAAGGATCTGCGAATGAGCCGCAACACCATTTTCTATTAACTATTTCAATCAATGATCGATATGCGCGTCCAATCGCAATGCGAGCACAGTGTGCGTTGTGAAGGATCTGCGAATGAGCCGCAACACCATTTTCTATTAACTATTTCAATCAATGATCGATATGCGCGTCCAATCACAATGCGAGCACAGTGTGCGTTGTGAAGGATCTGCGCATGAGCCGCAACACCGTTTTCTATTAACTATTTCAATCAATGATCGATATGCGCGTCCAATCGCAATGCGAGCATAGTGTGCGTTCTGAAGGATCTGCGAATGAGCCGCAACACCATTTTCTATTAACTATTTCAATCAATGATCGATATGCGCGTCCAATCGCAATGCGAGCACAGTGTGCGTTGTGAAGGATCTGCGAATGCGCCGTAGCACCATTTTCTATTAACTATTTCAATCAATGATCGAGATGCGCGTCCAATCGCAATGCGAGCACAGTGTGCGTTGTGAAGGATCTGCGAATGCGCCGTAGCACCATTTTCTATTAACTATTTCAATCAATGATCGAGATGCGCGTCCAATCGCAATGCGAACACAGTATGCGTTGTGAAGGATCTGCGAATGAGCCGCAACACAATTTTCTATTAACTATTTCAATCAATGATCGATATGCGCGTCCAATCGCAATGCGAGCACAGTGTGCGTTGTGAAGGATCTGCGAATGAGCCGCAACACCATTTTCTATTAACTATTTCAATCAATGATCGATATGCGCGTCCAATCACAATGCGAGCACAGTGTGCGTTGTGAAGGATCTGCGAATGAGCCGCAACACCGTTTTCTATTAACTATTTCAATCAATGATCGATATGCGCGTCCAATCGCAATGCGAGCACAGTGTGCGTTGTGAAGGATCTGCGAATGAGCCGCAACACCATTTTCTATTAACTATTTCAATCAATGATCGATATGCGCGTCCAATCGCAATGCGAGCACAGTGTGCGTTGTGAAGGATCTGCGAATGCGCCGTAGCACCATTTTCTATTAACTATTTCAATCAATGATCGAGATGCGCGTCCAATCGCAATGCGAGCACAGTGTGCGTTGTGAAGGATCTGCGAATGCGCCGTAGCACCATTTTCTATTAACTATTTCAATCAATGATCGAGATGCGCGTCCAATCGCAATGCGAGCACAGTATGCGTTGTGAAGGATCTGCGAATGAGCCGCAACACCATTTTCTATTAACTATTTCAATCAATGATCGAGATGTGCGTCTAATCGCAATGTGAGCTCTGTGTGTGATGTGAAGGAACTGTAGCGCCATTTTCTTGTAACTATTAAATCAGTGATTGTGTTGTACTTCCAATCTCAATGTGAGCATAGTGCGCGTTCTATAGGAACTGCGTATTCACCGAGGCCCCATTTTATACAGACTATTTAAATGAAAGATGATTATGTATTAATATGTTTATGTATTATAAGTGAAGTTTTTTAGCATCAACAGATCTACCATCGGTAAGCTACAAATTCGATTACTCCATTCCTCAGTAAAAACTCACGAATAACTAATATTTTTTATTCAATACGATGAACGACCTCAATGAGCGATTGGGACGTATTTGGTTCATTGATGTCTTGGGTGAGTTTTCGACTCGAGTGAAGTGAGAATCTGTTTTTAAGAATTTAGCAGCAAGTTCATTTTTAGCTCAATCATCATTAGCTCAATGGTATTGACAACGCAATTGCATAAAAAGTAATTGTACTATTATGCTTGTATTAATTTGATAAATATTATGAAAACCAGTATATTGTCTATTTAGTTACTTTTCAAGATATTAATATATAAAGATAAACGTACACAATTAGAAGCAACTTGTGGAAATAGGTTGCACAATAAATACTAGACGTAGATAGGGTCTGTCTTCTTAAACATCTTCGTACTATGAAAAATCAGATACTTGTGTCAGCACATCTTAAAAAATTTATTTTGACCTCACGGCTGACTGCAAAAAAAACCTATTCAGAAGCTATTGTTTAAAAAATGACATCCAACAATTTCAATACAAATTGAATATATAATCAAAAACTAATACTTACGACTTTTGTTGTTTTTTTTCGCATATCAGTCTCGCATAGTGTGAAAATTTTCCATTCTTTCCAAATTTTCGTCGCTGGGATCAAGCCAGTCCATAAAGAATTTCAATTAATCCTTTTGTCGAAACCGTTGAATGGCTACTGAAACTCGATTGATCCAGTATATTAAAGAAGAAACGATCGAAAACAAACGATAATTCGAAGCATTCAGGATATTATTGGTAAAACTATTAAACGGCAAACCCGGGTAAAGAGCAACCATTGATCAAGATAAATTCGCCAGCAGTTCACTTCGTTCGCAATCACGCTCCAATTTCATATTTATGATCCCAGAGCGCGCTGTTTCCCACCGTGGGCTATGGTCGCACTGCCATAAATTGCTTCGCACGACTCAGCGTTTGTAGGTCCCACCTATAAATTGCGTAGAAATAATATTTTAGGGTTCCGAAACACCCATCTAATATTTTTTCCCTCCATTTTTGCGATTATGAAATACAGCAACAGCGGAATAATAACAATTTTGTGCAAAACGAAACGCTATGCACGTAACGGCACAACCGCAACAAGCCGTGCTTACAAAAAAAGAGGTATTGCGGGGTTGTGCCGGTAGTAAGTGGAATGCTTAAGCCAATAACCCTAATGCCATATTAAAGAGACATGGCGCTCTATACCTGATAGCGGATGTGAGCTAAATTAATCTACCCTTCCCGACCTCACTTGATTGCGTGACCTCATTCCAGGCTACCTGATTTCCATTGTAGCACGTGAATAATGGTTTCATGTTATCTGCTGTGAAAGTGGCGTCATCTCCGCTTTGTCAGGTATTATAATTACCTCAGAGTATTACTGTCAGCCGAATTATATTATTGAATTTTAATACGAGATTTCATACTAAAATTTTTATTTTATTTTTTTTGTTTTGGTTATGTGTTGCTTACGCACGAAACGAAGTAAGAAAAATTATGAAGTTCATTAATTTTTCATTAATTTATTATGAGTTATCTTAATTAATACTCGCAAGGGATGTAATTTGAGGTGGACTTTAAGATCCATTACGTATATTCTTCGATAAATCGCACCATTAAATTACTACCACGATGAACAACTAAAATCAGTAAAATGAGCATTTCCCCTGAAAATACTCAGTTAAAGAGTTACATTCCAATGATTGTTCTCAAGACACATTTTAATGAAGATGTTTATGAATTTTTTTCTGCTTTAGCTTGTTACTCTTAACTGTGTACACGTTTGGGGGTCGAGTAAAAAAAAGGGTCCAGTAAACAGATGTACAAGTTCATTTTCAAACAAAAGATTCTCTGTTACCATTGTTGGAAAGTTTAATTTTCAGTTTTACAGAAAAAAATAGTTAGAACGTTGCTTACGTGCTAAAGAGTCCGTTCTGTCCGTTCGCAAGAAATTCAAAATGTTTTATGACAACACTGTGTATGATCGATGTAAATAATTCAAAACATTTTCTTTAACAAGGTATAATTATTATTTTATTATGGAAAGTAACAACTTATTGTTTTTCTTGAGGTCTCCTTTCTCTTTACATTTGACACAAAGATTTTCTGCACAAATTTCTCTCGGCTTTAACACCCACCGTAGTAATCCAGCAATCTAGAACTACATAGCTCCGACATCAGACAGGCTACTCAAGACAGCCGCTCCAAATTAAAAGCGTGTTTTTCAGATTCCGAAAACTGTCTCAAGCTTTTAATTCAATTTGCGTAATCTTGTTAGAACGGAGGGGCCGAACAAATTAAGAGCGGGCAGGGGGACGGGGGGCAGTGAGCACCCGAAGAGGGGGGCGGGGGGGGGGCAAGGGCACGGTGCTCGAGCGCCCGGCTAATTTCATACAACATTAAGAACACACGCACTTAGCGTTGCCGACAGGCGTTGATTAAAGATGGCCGCCGCCGGGCGTACGTGAGAGGCGCGATATTAAAACAAAGCGGGGCAGGGGGTGCGGGGGAGGGGGCGGGGCGGGGCGGGGCGGGGTGCAGGGAGAGGGCGTTGTACGGGATCATTTATCACGGGTCCGCCGCCGCCACCGCCGCCGCCGGCTCGCTGCAATCTGCATGGGTCGATTCTCGCCGGAAACCACCCTCCCCGGCCCTCTTTCGCCCCGCTGCCCTCGCCCCCGCCGCCCCGCATTTGGAAGTGAAATTGAGGCAGCTGCTTACGACGTCATCGCGCGACGCTGCTGCTGCCGCCCCGCGGCGGCGGTGGCGGACGACGAGTGGCGAGCGACGCGGCCGCGCTGGCGTCGCCGTCAGGGTGCGCCGCGCCTTTTGAAGAGCTTTCGCCGCAAGGGGCTCGTAAATCAAATGTGTCTCTCGATGCCACGGGATTCAATTGGTCATCTTGAGCGACGGAAATGTTGTGCATTCACATTTGTTATTACTTTTTGATCCCGATTTGTGACGGTTATCTCTTGTAAGCAGACAGATTAGCCGGGATGATTGGCAATATTTGAATGGATTAATCAAATTCTCCAAATCTAATGTCGGGAAAAGTCTTTAAGCTTATTGTTTACACAAATAGTAATAAAAAATGGAAGTATATAAACGGAAAGTTTATTTTCCATTAATGAAGCTCTTAATATTAGTTATACTCTATACAAAATCGCAGTAGTCATTTAAAAAACATCTAATCTCTCCTCGTAAATACTATTTCAATCAGACACGCAACCTTATAATGATGAACTGGGACAGTGATAAGATTGGGTAATAGACTCTTGAAAATAGTCTAATAATTATTTTTTTCATAAAAAATGTTTATAATACACAATGGCATTTTTATAATTTGAATTTTAAGTATTTCGAATTCTGTTCTAGATTTTTTTTCGTTTGAGAGGTCTTAGGTTTTTCTACAAAACTTGTGTTATTTTTGTTCCCAAATGTTAAAGTAAATTTGATTTTTATATTCGGGGATGGTTCGAGGCAATTTAATTTCCATAAATTAGAGATTTATAATTGATTTTGATGGTATAGTAATCAAGAAGAGGGATTTTTGCCTGCCAAATAGCTTCTACTCTACCAAATAACTATACGCAGAACAAACATTTCACGTACAAAGCAGAAAAATAGCTTTTTCCGGGACCCAAAGTGACTTGTGAGTATATACTGAAGGAGCCAATAACTTATATTCCTTCGTTACCTCTAAGGCTACAGCACAAACGAAAATATTGAAACAAAAAGAGAAACAAGAATCTCCTTGTGGAAAAAGGAAAAAAAGAGGAATGCGGAACAAGGCGATTCAAGAATGGTAGAATAAATGGGTCTCTTTGAATAAACTGCAAAGAACAAATGCGCCATATTTGTGCAAGTCCATTTCTCGCCGAGAGGGCGTTTCGTGGAAGTGAGGCGGAGAGGGCGGGCGAAGCGGCTGTTTGCTGGTTTCGCGTCGGGGCTAGCGCGCTCCGGGCTCTTTCGGTGTTGGGTTCGAGCGGCTGCCTTGTGGCAGGCGCTTCACGTCGGCGATGCATTTTTCACACCGCGGATTCAGTCTGCGCCGAGCTTCTGCGACTCGTGCGTTTCCCGAATGGAAAGAGGAAGGAGCTTGCAGGTTGGACCTCCGGAGGAGATTAGTCGTGGTTCGGAGAAAGCTGAAGACGCATTATTGTTTTTTTCTATTTGTCACGATTTTCTGCAATCATAATAAATCGTCTGTGATCGTTCTAAATAGATTTGGCAATAGAAATGAATATAAAATTTACTTTCGCCCGTATGGTGCTGAAAAGAAGATTTTTCATTCCTTATCAAATCATTTATCTTTGAATTTCATATCGTATTCAGGTTGTCAGTTTTAAAGCTATGTTTTATTTAGAAGGTAATATTTAGCCACAAACGTTTTATTTTTTTCAGTATTTTAAATAGTTCGTATCATGACGTAATTTACAGAATTGATGCAATAATGAAATGCTTTACCTAATCTATACGTGTACTTCTCTAATTGGTATGTCTTCGTATAACATCATTTAAGTGTTAGCTCTCTTAACAGCTTATTCAAATATTGTTATCCTTAGAATTGTATATTAAATTTCTAATTTGTCACGTCATTAAAATAAGTAATAAGTAATATGCAATATGTAAGATACTATTCCTTTCTAATTGATAAATTGCTTCGACAATTTTGTACCTAAATCTTCTAAATTGAACTAAGGGCTTTTTCCATCAAATCCGATGTAGCGGTAAGAAAAACAATTAAACATAATACATCATATTCTTTGCTCTACCTTACTATGGTATTAAACTTTATTGTGCTCTCCCCGAACTACATAATAATAACATTTTCTGTAATATTGCTGTATCTTTTCTTCGAAGATTTTAATCCCTCTGTTTCGTTACATAAGTTCTCTTAATCGAATAAAAAATAAAACCCCCATGGCATGAGTTTTTGGTAATCCAAAGACCACCTATGAACCTGTATATTTTACTTATATCTTTGTCCATCGGAGTTTCACGCGACAAAGTATTTTTCAATGCAAAGCATAACTTTCTTCGCTCTTACTAGAAGTCATAAACAAATTACAGACACGAAATTTATGACGTTGTTTATAACGTTATTTAAATCGGAGTATTACAATAAAATATGTAATAGATGTTAGTGCCACATTTTGGGAGGAAAAGGAATCCTGTTAATGACAAAGTCAAGTATATGAAGTATGTTGCTGCGCAATTTAATCGTATTTATCCACCACTTAGCGAACTTCGGGCACCGCGCGACCGCTTCAAATTTGACGAGAGCCCTTTGAAAGACGTGGCGTGCGGTCATGGCGGTCGATAGACGAGATTGACACACCGCAATATTTCAGCATCTTTTTAAGCCTCCTATGAGTTAGTTGTCCGCGCGGAACGATACATATGGAAATTCAAGCGCTCACAACGAGCTGTCATATCATCTTTGCGATCGGGAACGGGAAGCGTACGATATATCATTCTGTCGATCAGTCTGTCAGCCGCGTTTCCATCAAAATATGCGCATCTTCCTTTATGTTCTATGCCTTCGGGATGTTGTAAACGAGAGGTTCTCATGCAGTGAGATCAGATACTACGCCCCGGCAGTTTTGGTGAACCTACTTGTTGCGGATACAGCCGTATTTCTTG
The DNA here is from genome assembly GCA_038098605.1 of Gryllus longicercus. Taxonomy (NCBI): domain Eukaryota; kingdom Metazoa; phylum Arthropoda; class Insecta; order Orthoptera; family Gryllidae; genus Gryllus; species Gryllus longicercus. The sequence continues at coordinate 131,067 of JAZDUA010000714.1, forward strand.
TCTTCTGCGTTTCGGTGACACTTTTATATCGTATTATATGTGTTGTTTTTTTAGAACAATAAATGTGACAATAAAGTAGAAATATAGACAAATATTAAGCTTTTCAGAAAAGACCACAGAAAATAAATGGGCTTTCAAGTATCCTAGTGGTTTACGGCTTATTCTTCTGTTACTAAATTTGTATTCATATTTACTGTAGCAAACTGGACAGTAAAACATGTGATGATAATAATTTATACAAATTTGAAGCAAAAATGATGTGAATAAAGATGAAGAGTAGTAACATACACAATCCTCTTATATTTCAATATTGGATACTAAAAATTGCTCAGATAATGAGAAACATCTTCAAACGCATTTTACTCGAAATAGAATTGGGAACACCCAACCATTTTTGTAGTAAATAAATGAATTAATTGATGTAAACATAGAGCTTAGTCTAGAAGAAATATCACGTGAAACTAATACTGAATACTGGTAAAATATTTAAAGCAAACCACCCACACTCATGGTCTTCGCTGCCCAGCTCATATTATACCGAAAATTGGTGCAGCTGAGATCATGACCACACCAGCTAACTAGAACGTTACGAGACTAAGTTGATTGTTAAAAATTCTGTCATAATACAAACTGTTGAAAGATGTGAGCAAAATGGAAAATAAAAAAAAACAAAAACAATTCTATTGAACAAGAATGAAACCTACTGACACGGAAGAATTCCCCAAGATCCTACAGCGTGTGTTTGCAGCGAGTTCCCTCCGCTGCAGCTGCTCCCGCGCGTTAAGAGCTCGAGGAGTCTCACCGGAGTCGTCGCCAGGGAGAGCTAGCAGCGTCATCTGGGGCAGAGGCGCCGTTCTGCGGGGCAAGGTGAGGCGGCGTTGGACGGAGTGGGGCGGGAAAGGTCGGGAAGGGCCGCGTGGGGCGGGGCATGGCGTGGCGTGGCATTGCGTGGCGGGGCGGGGCGTGACGTGGCGGGGCGTGGCGGGGCGTGGCGGCGCGGGGCGGGGCGGGGCGGGGCGGGACGGGGCGGGACGGGGCGGGACGGGGCGGGACGGGGCGGGGCGGGGCGGGGCGGGACGGGGCGGGACGGGACGGGGCGGGGCGGGGCGGGGCGGGGCGGGGCGGGATGTGGCCGGGCGTGGCGAGGGGCGGGCGAGAAGGGACGGAGAATGAAGCGGGCGGGGCGCGGCGGGGCGGGCAGTTCGGGCGGAGGCATGAAAAATGCCGGCAGATTATCAATACTCCTCGAGGGGTCTTTCGAAAGCGCTTCTGGGGGCGGAGAGGAGAGCAGGCGGTGAGGCGGCGCCGTTCTTGTCAAAGACTGCGCCAACTGGCGGCGAAATGACAAACTACTGTTCTCCGCGGAGCACCTGGGGAGTAGTTCTCCCCCTCCCCGCACTCACCGCGCTTGCCGTCACTGCTTCCGCCACCATCGGCGGCCTGCTGGCGCTCAGAGTGCAGTCGCCGCCGAAGTCGCCACCATAGTTCCCACCACAATCGCTCCCGCTACCGTCATTACCACCGTGTCCTCCATCGCCACCGCCTCTCCCGCAGATAACGCCGCCGACACGTCCCCGCCACCGCCCCCCCTAACTGTCCGTCCCATTCCCACCCTCATTCTGACTCAGGGCACCAACTGATGTCACTGCGGTGCCAATCTGCCTGCAGGTTCCAGGTTCGAGTTCCGACGGTGGCAGGATTTCCTACACCAGCGTGTCGGCTAGGTCGAATTCAGCGGCTATGCGGGCGAGGCTTCTACCTGACGGCTGCTCTGATCATTAGGTCTCCGTGGGTTCTGATTACGTTCGAGGCGAATTGCGGAGTAGTACCCTAACAAACGAGCCATGGGCCGAGCACGGTCTTTCGTTCATCTTAGAGCGCGTCCCAGCTTGTGCGGCGCCCCGCTGGTGGGAGGCACCTAGCCGCGGAAAATCCCGCTAGCCGACGGTAGGTCAGCGTCAGTTCCCACCATATAGCGGGGGAAGATCCCCGCCACCACCCCAGGGAAAAAACATACACTACACTTACTGGCGCTCGCAATCCCTAACAACCAAGATTCCCCGTCGCCGACTCGTCTGCCCTTGCGCCCGCTGGTTCCTACTCGCACGCTGGCGTCGCCCCCCTTCCTGCCACTCCCTCATCCCGGCTGCCTCCATCGCAAGGTCTGACACTTCCACGCCCATCCCCACTGCCCCCGCTATGCTGCCACCGCCTCCGCTGCTGCCACCCCCCGCCCCCGCCCCCGTCCTCGTCCAAGCCCTCGGCCCCGCTCTCGTTCTCTCGCCCTCAGCCCCGCCTCCACCACATCCTCCGCCATCGTTTCTACCTTCACCGACCCCGCCCCTCCTCCGCCCGTACCCCTCTGCCCCTCCCTCGCCTCCGCCGCCCCCTCCACAGCCTCTGCTACCGCTATATCTTCCGCCATCGTCCCTGCCTCCCCCACCGCCGCCGCCGCGGAGCGCGCTGTTTACGACCCAGCCGCCGCCGCCGCCGCTCGGTAACAAACGCCGGTCGATGCGACGCGTTTAACACGGCCGTTTAATACACTTGGCCCCGGGCGGCGCGCGGCGGGAGGGCTGGGAGGCGGGGAGGTACCGAGCGCGGGGAAGATGTGGTCCTGTGGTGGAGCGGTCTGCACGAGCTGTCGGTGATGTTGCGGAAAACATAGCGACTTTCTGTTAATACCATTCATACTGGTCGTGATGTAATATTTATTTCTACTTTGCCTTTAGGGGTTTAATCTGCCACGTCCGTGTGGTCACGTGTGCTTATTCACATTTCATACTTTTATATGGATGCTAGAACTCTACTTCCCTTCCGGGTGGTATTGAGCGTCTTATAGGCTTTACAGTTCTACGAAGTATTCTGTACAGCAAGGTATACAATACAGTTCTACGAGATGTATACTTTGTCTTTTTCACACGTACACCTTTCCACAATTTGCTGAGATCTACATTGATCCTTTTAGGGTCAATCCAAAAGTATACTCGTAATATGTCTACGACAATTTGTAACGTTCTTTTTACCAATCACGTCAGTTGTGGCTGTTTGAAATCTTGGCTGCAGACCTGAAGTGAGCAGAATTTATTGCTGTTTTAAAAATCCTCCCTTTTGTGCTTTTGTCCTATGTTTAGGAAATTTTACTGTGTAGGCTTTAGCAACTTGTTTTTCTGTGTTCTTAAAAAGAGGCTTAATATTTCGGTTCCCATATCGTTAATACTTTCTCTATTATTTTCTTTTAAAAAGTTGATATCGAATTTTTTATGTCATTCCGAAGCACTTAACTATTTTTTGCTTCTTTTTGATATTTTTTGAAGGATACTTTGGTGTTTCGATGTTTAATCTTCTCCGTCACTTACCTCGCACTCCTTGCAGACATCAGACATCAGTAGCCAATTTCCATTTCTGCTGTTCTATTTTCATTTGGTCATTGACTTTTGGTCCAGGCCTTGGGACGTTTCTCTACAACGTGAGTTGTCTGTTTTCAACTTTTACTTTCTCGCATACTACGTAAGATGTATAAAGATCTCGTACATTCTATGGTAAAATGCTGTTATTCTTAATTTCTTTAATTTACTTTTTTTTAAATATCGGTTTAGAAATACGCAAGCCAAACATGGCATCACGAATGCAGAATGTTGGATAAACATCCAAATTTTTCTTATATCTTTATGTTTTTCTGTATTCTGTAAAATCATCCATCCTTCAATATTCGATGCTCATGGTGGCTAAAATTATTCTCTAGTTTACTAGTCCTTTTGGCCGTGAAGACTGGAGACATGGTTTAATTTCATTAGCCTCGTATGCTATGATGTCGCAGAGCGAAAGGAATGGCCTTGACATCGCACTTTTTACGACTCTTCAAGGTTTTTGTCTGATCTTCGCCTCCCCGGTAACATTCTTCAAAATGGCCCAGGAAGGCGTAGCAATGGAGGTGAATATTAATTTCTTGACGTTGAGGGAGAGGAGTTAAAAGATGCACCCTTCGCCGTTTTTCATCCCTCCTGCTACTAATAGATCACTTGGCCTGCGAAGTAATGGCACAAGGGGCTGAAGGTGGTTAGTCGAAACAGCGTTCTTCCCTATGTAAAGGGTGATTTAACAACGTGTCTTTGTGAAGGGAGGTAACTCCCTTTAAGGCTGTTTGTATTTGCACGAGTCCCTAAAGGACGTATTGTAAATGGCCCCGTCTGGCGAAAAGAGTACGGGTTTTGCCAGTAAATGTAGTGCAATTTGTGTGAAAGCATTATTCCTATATTCATTTTACGTTTTATCTACCTTATGTCGGCGAGGCAAATGGTACAATATTCAATGAAATAATGGAAGACGTTTAGTTCAGGTATACAAAGATACAAAAGGATCGTAGTCTTAATAGTATTTTCAATAGTTGGTGATATTGGTGAAGAAACCAATATATCTAGAATATTTATATTATAAATGTGTAGTATATGGCTGTTTCTTAGCAAATGTTTACATTATTTCGTATTTTTCATACAATGCGTATATATAGTTATAGTTAACCAATTTTGTTCTAGCATATTATAGTGTTTTCCATTCAGTTTACGAAATAGCTCCAGTCTAACATTTTGAGAAATGTTAAACACCACAAATAAAACTTAATAAGAAATTAATAATTTAAGTAGTATAGTAATATGTAAGCAAGTATCAAATATTAGTCTCCCGGCTTACGCAGATGAAACCAACAGGCCCATGATGAAAATTATTAACAAAATAAAATGAAGCAATGAAGAGATAATACCAATTATATATCAACGTTTTCCAATTTATAATAGTAGATGCGACTACTCGTAAATATTACTTCAGAGACCAATTGCACCCCATGCACCCCACTGCCCTAGTTTTGTAACAGTCCAGCATGTGTTCGTCAGTCCCCTGAAATTCTCAAACATTACATTTCTCCCTGAAATTTTCACATACATCTTTCAATGCAAATCAAGCTACCTTCTCAGTATCTGTCAGCAACTGTTCAAAGGAAATATCATTTATCAAAGCACGGATCTGAGGGGCAATGAAAATTCGTTCTTTAATTTTTGCAGTGCTAACCGCAGGGCATTTAGATAGAAAAAATTGAAAACTCTATTCCACTGAAACATCTTCTGTATCAGATTAGCTGCAAGAGATTTTCCCTCTGCAAATCCAACAAAGTGAGGGTTTTCTCTTCTTTTCTCGCCCCAGTCACCTGCCCTCAAATCTCGTTAGTTTTCGTCTAAATACAAAACACATTCTATGTTTTATTGATTTTTAATATTCTATAATTTATAAAAAATTTGCAAGGAAGAAACTTAACTTTAAGAGTTACATTACGAACGGTTTCCTTTTCTCAAGACTCTACACAAGATGTGTGAAGTTAAAATGTTTCTTTGAAAGAGGTGTAAGAAATACCGTTTTCAGGCTCTAATTGTCTTTGAGGTTAAATCACTGTTCATATTGTAGTGGTACTAAACAGATCTGGTTATTTTGATACTAAATATATTTTAGTATAGTTTTGTTCACCTGAAGTCGGTATTAACCCACTAGTGCATCGTCTTTCACTTGCCCGACCTCTTCCTTGTCTTCGATGCATCGCTCGAAGGCGCCCAGCGTCGTAGCGCGTCGCCCTTACGCGTCGGCGACGGCGGCTCCGCGCGCGCGAATTAACCCTCGCTTGTTTCCGCGCGCGGATCAGGGCCGCCAACCTCGGCGGGACAATGCGGCATCGGCGGCGGCGAGGGCGCGGGCGGCGTGGCGCCGCATGCTAATAAGCAGGCACAATGCGTTCGCGGGGCGATATTGAATATCGCCACTGCCGACCGCCGTTGCCACACCCCACTCCCCCCCCCCCCCCACCGTCGGAGACTCCTAATGAGCCACGCGGCGGCGCCTTTGTCTAGCGTCGTGCGTCCCGGGGAATCCCAGTTCCGCGTTCGCCCCTCCCCACCCGCCGCGACCCTCCGCGCCCCGCCATTCCCCGCCTCTCCCCGCCTCTCCTCGCCTCTCCCCGCCTCTCCCCGCCTCTCCCCGCCTCTCCCCGCCTCTCCCCGCCTCTCCCCGCCTCTCCCCGCCTCTCCTCGCCTCTCCTCGCCTCTCCTCGCCTCTCCTCGCCTCTCCCCGCCTCTCCTCGCCTCTCCTCACCCCTCCCCGCCGTTCTACGCCACGCTACGCTCCGCTTCCTGAGGGCGAGCCTGTGCCAAGCTGCATGCTGCGCCCTCGCTATTAGAGTCCGCGTCATTTCCACGCGGAATTCCACCTTCCGACATGCGGATGGGCCGGAGAGCGCGAGTGGGAAGTGAGATACTTGGAAGAAACGAGAGAAAAAATGCTAGGGGATGTTCAGTACAAAGCAGACAGGAAGATCACGTGACGAAGAGTAAAGGATTCTACAACAAAAGTAGTAGGTAGTGGACGGAGAGAGGAGGGATTCAGAGAAAGCGTATTGTGATGGAACGAACCGGAAATTTTAGTAAAAAAAACAAGAGATAGAAAATCACGTGGTGCCGTTTAGCCACGTGGCTTCCGTTATCAAAGTTTCTTGCGTTGCCGAAAAAAATTGAGACAGACGTGTTGCAGTTCAAGTGAAAACAAATGTGCTAATTGGCTTTTATCAAAGGAAATGAGGAATTCTAGGAAAGTAGATGCAAGAAATCATAATAACATATTAAGTACCAAACTACTGTGACATGTCTAATGACAAAAATGAGTTAAGGAATATAAAATATACCATATTACTTTTTTATTATCTTAAATGGTATTGCACATTCTATCTGTATATTTCTGATTTGGAATGTACACATAAATTGACGCAAAACTATGCAGTCTCCAGCAATATGGTTTTGTTAGGTTTCCAGGATCTCGCCAAATACTAGTGTTATCGTGATATCGTGAAATCATGTTATTCCGCCTGCTCAATTCTGAGCGAACTGGTTTAATTCTTGTATTCTGAGCGTAACTGCTTGTGGTACTGTTGGACGTAGTGATTTTCGTTTTATTTTAATTTAACTATATAAATCACATAAACGCTCATTACGGTCAGCAGTAGCTTATGCGATCAAACGAAAGTATTTATTTTTCTTTGCTGCATTCCCAGATTTTTCTGAGCACTAGAGGATCGTCTCACTAATAGCACTATTGCTAAAGATCGAACTTTTTTAAAATTTATTTATTGAAGGTCGCTTTATAACATCTAAGTCATTAGTGAGCCTATCATTATACAATTGTATTGTGACTTCGCGTTAGTTATTTTAATTATAATTTTTATCTGTCCCACACTTGGAACACTGATGTAGTCGTGTTGTTGGTGTGCCCGAGAGACCTTATTTCAGAGGAATGGAATGGAGAGTTGTTAAAAATGTAATAAAAACTCTTATTTCAGATGAAATTTTAAAGATTATTTTAATTTAATAACTGAAACTTACAAAATTGTGAATTTTTAGGAGTTCATTACCTTGGTCACTATTAAAATGAGTTATTGATCATGAGTCTTTTGTTTCCTTAAGTCGCATGAAGATCTGGTTATTAAACGTTTGCATGCTTTAATACTGAAAGACTCAACACTATTCTTTGGCGGCGGGGTAGTATTGCGGGCGTGGCGGTCGTTGACCCGTCAGCTTTTTTTCCACTGGGGAAGAGACATGGTCTCCGCGGCTTCCCAGACGGTCACAATGCCCGGGGGCTTCTTGTCAGGGTCCCAAAATTTTGACCATTCATCGCAGACAGCGGTTCGCGGTGGATTCCAGATCCACAGCTCACGTCACACCAAAGTCACTATTGAACTCTTCATCAATTTGTCTTTAATTGAGACGGCAGTTTTTGAATACTTCACGGAACATCATTTTGGTAATATCGATTATTGCTTTATGGTGGCGTAAAGCAAAACGTCTGGGTATCAAAATTAGAACACGTGGGTGCCTAATTGCCACCCACGCCCCTGGCGACACGACTTTTTCGGGTCCATCCCCGAATTGCACAATCACCCAGCGTACGAACGCGATCTTTCTCTCCGCGATTCTCTCAACTCGGCAGTCGTGTCGCATCTCCCTGACCTGCTTTCCGTTTTTAAGTGTCTAGTCCCTCGTTCTCTGTGTTCTTTAGATTACGCGCTGTAATTGGTCAAAACCAATTGCGCATTTAAGTTTTTTGGCCAATCATTGCCGGCGTCTCAATATTCAAGAGTGGAAATTTTTCTAGTGCTCTGTCTGTCACTCGGGAAATGCTGATGCAAACCTCGAGCTCTGCAGACGAGTACTGAGTACGATGCACGTGGGCCTATTTGTTTATATTTGTTTATCCAATTCAAAATTCTCCGTCGCAGTCGGGGATTTTCCACTTACGCAACACCGTTCACGCCCTGGCCGGGGGGACGAGGGGGTGAAGTGAGAACGGAAGTAGGTTTCTGACATCGACACGTAAACAGAGGGAGCGGCGGGTGCAGCATGGGCACGCATGGGCCGAAGTGGGGGTAAGGGGCCTTGGCTGTCCGTGGAACGGCGCTCTCCACACCCAAAGAACTACGCGTTTCCTAATGTCACGTAATGGTGAGGTAAATTTAGCAAGAACTGCTTATATATATTTTTTTATTAAATATCCTTCAATATTTGTGCCACCACAGTATAAACAAACATAATTATTACAATTTTAACAAGAATAAATATGATAAACTTAATTATATTTTCCCCACAAATTATGTTTAATCTAACTGAAGTACTAATACATTATTCTTAGCTATCTGCTGTCTAGTTTTGAGTTACTAAGAATTTTACTTTGGCAGACCTGTCTTTGGAACTGAGTAATAATTTTAGGGTTCCTTTCATTTTCAGATGTTTTCTTATACTATCAGTAGCATAGTATTCAGCAATAAGGTGAGAGGAGGAAGACGGCTGCACCACAGTTTGGACCGGGTTCGAGGTAGGATCTCTTCAATAGATGACAGAAATTGGGATTAAAAAGAGCTAGCCTTAGTGTTGTAATTTAAACCGAACTTTAAGCATGCGTTGCATGCCCTGAAAGAACTGCTTTTGCTAGTGGCTTTTAAAAAACACCTTTTATTTGAATTCTAGGAATTCTAAACAAATGGTGATCCAAGTGGATACTTTGAGCAAGGTGCATTGAGTACTTTTTATTACAAAAAGCTTTCTATACTATATTCATATGCGAAAACATGTTTAATTTATAAATGAAATTCCGTGAAGAGTCGTTATTTATTCATACACTTCACATTAAAATACCTTAATTCTATGGTGTGTGTTATTTAATTTCTTAACAAATAGTACGGTAGAAACAGATCTCGAAAAGTTTTCGCTTTAAAAATGATGAATGTTAATTCTCGAAATTGACTCAAAGTCGTGAAGAGGTATTCTAGTTAGAAAGCGTACAAAAGAAACAAACGACTCCAAAACCGAGAAATGAAGCTTGTACGTTTGATGTTTTTGTATAGTTCTTAATACACATATTGTCCATAACTACGTTAGTCCGATACTTTCTTTAAATTCTTCTTTTCAATTATTAATACCAAAATTAAATAATTGATTAATCATTGGGTAAGATATTAAAGTTAATACATTTCAAGTACAATTTATGAGAAAAAACAGGATATCAAATGGGGTTTGAATTGAGATTTGTTATAAAAATAATGGCAATGTAAAAATTTTACGTAATTTGATTCTTTCACAAAAAGTTTCTCTTGCAGAGTGCGGGTCAGGAAAGAGTGTGTTTGAGAATCAAAACCCTGGCTCTTGATTCGCACGCAATTGATTTTACCTAAAGACCGATTGCAAAAATAGTGAAAAAATTTGTGTTGTTATTTTAGGTAAAAGTAATTCCCATGAACTTTTCTCCAAATGACATTAAAAGTTTTACTAGTTTTAATGAAAATTAGAAGAACATTTTCCCCTACATTTTTCGAAAAACCACTGAAACATAGATACTTGTTAGAGTGTGCAGTAAAAACTGTTTTTCTTTTCTTTCTCCAGCCATGTCTAATTATTTGATCAACAGCGTGTATGTTTATCTATTTCTTTATTTCTCAAATCAAGTCTGAGAATCAAATGCCAAGCAACCACCGCATACTTACAGTGTAAAAATCATAGTAACGATGAAATTCTACCGCTCCCGCGTTCCATATTCTTCCGCGCAGCTATCTGTGCAATTTAATACGCTCGCCAGTTGTCGGGAATTCGGCGCCAGAACATGAAACGGGGCCGGCGGTTGAGGCGGAGCAGCCGCGCGGAAAGTGGCGGCGGGCGCCTCCGTTCCGCGGACCAATACCGCCGCAATAGCGTGTCAGGGCGCGTGTTAACACGGCCAAACGACGGCCAATCGGCACGCGGCGGGCGCGAATCGGCACGGGCGGGCGGGAGGCAGGCTTCTCGCGCCGGCCGCCGCCGCCGCCGCCACCGCGCCAATTACACACGCCGGCGGAATCGGCGAAATTAGTATCTCGATAGGGCAGCGATGCCGTTGTCGGCCGCGCGTCGGATTGCGTTGCCATGGCGATAATCCGGCGCGAGCCCCGGCGGCGCGCGCGCTGCATCGGGAGCCGCTCGCGGTCTGCCCACGCCCCCGCACCCCACCCCCGCCCACGCCCACGCCCACGCCCTCGCCTCGCGCCTCGCGGGCCCTTGCTTACTCCTCGCGGCCTGCCGCCACCGAGAGTGTGCTCACGGCCACGCTCTCGCCACCGCTCTTTGCAACGACCTTGCCACTTGCGCTTCCTGGTGACTCAGGGTGCGAATATCAATTGAAGTCACTACAGTGCTACTGACCGGGAGGTCCTAGGTGGCAAGATTTTCGAAACTAGGTACGCAGCTACGTCGAATTAAGCCGCGGTTTGAAGGAGAATTTTGGCTGCTGGCTGCTCTAATTGGTAGTTTTCCGTTGTTTTTCTCATGAATTACGAGGCGAACGCCGGAGCAGTACCCGAACAAACGGACCTAGAACCACACGCAAATTTTCTTTCCCTTTCCTTGTCCTATCGTTACCCCTTACTTACACACACACATACACACATACATACACACACTTACATTTACTACAGTAACGAACGGCGTAGAGCTTGTTCCGCATGGGGCGATGCCCCACTGGTGGAAGATACTTGGTTATGGGGAAAATCCCGCTAGCCGACGGTCGATCGGCGCCGGATGTCACCACAATGCGCGGGAAGATCACCACTGCCTCTCGAGAAAAAAGTGCACTTCCCTTACGGGACGAATGACTTTAGCCGTTGACGCACCCGCAATCACTAGCAATCGATCATCTTCCTCTTTCTCCCGCGTTTGCCTTTCGTTATTGATTGAGCTCTGGCTCCCGCCCTCGCCCCCGCTCTTGCCTCTGCTCTTTCTTCCCCTATTGCCTGTTCTCTCGTGTTTGCTATTGACCTGCCCTTGTCGTCGCCCTTGCGTCTGCTTTTTCTTCAGCCGCTCCCGCCCCTCATTCCGCTATAATTGCTTCTGCTCTCGCTCCCACACTTCTCCCCGGTCGTGACTCAACGTTTCTCGCCTCTCGTGCTTCTGCTCCTCCTACCTTCTCTGCCTTTTCTCTTGTCTGTCTTGGCATGCCCTTGCCTCTGCTCTTGCCCCAGCTCTTGCTCTCAATCCTGCTCCCGCCTTTTCTTCCATTATCGCTTCCCCTCTCGCACGTGCCCCCTTGTCTGGATTCAACTCTTGGCCCCGCTGTTGCCTCCTCTGCTCTTCTTGTGTTTCAGCTGCGTGTTCCTACTAGAGGAATCTTCCAACCTTCACGTCCTGTTTAAGAGTGTTACCTCTGTAACTATTGTTCTTTCATATTTTTCATTATTTTTAGAGTTGCAAAAATGCAATAGTTTTTTCAAGAAATGTCTAGGGAAAAAACAATTACTCTGATTCTCTGCTCGATTAATTCACCTTTAGATTCAACATCAACTATCGTCATAACACCTGCACTGTCTGTTTTGAGAGAATATTAACGTAATCTTTATCACTTATTTTCATACTCTACTCAATGTAGCAAATCGTATACAAATATCTCAACTGACGAAGAAATTTATTATAAATATATCAGTTTGTCGTGATCAACATTTGTCTTGATCATCATATCATTTTGTCTTGAAAAATTAATTCCTCCGTAATGGTGGCTGGTTGCCCAATACCGCATCTGTCTTCCTCTATAAAATGGCCAATGGCTGTATTATTACATTTTGTGAAGACCTGGGTTTGCGACTAACGATACGACCATTTTTTGTTATTAATGTTTAGTAATATATGGTGTTGAGATCAGTGTGTTATTGAATATTGTTTAAAGTGAAACTATGGTCCTTGGCAACAACACAATCGACCACAACCACCACACTTTCACCTTCAACAATTATGACACATACTAAGAATATATTGTATTACACTATTGTGTACTTTTACTATTATACTTTTTTGTATTCTTTAGTAAAACAATGCAGTTGTACGACATGTTTCCATTTTAGTAACCGCTGCAGTTTCTAATAGAAAGTAACCAGACCTCTTAACGCTCCTTGCAATTCTTCAGAATTTTAATTATGTTGAAATAATTAGTTCAAGATTTTCTAGTATACTAGTACGGTGAGCAAAAATGTGGACATATAAACACTTCGAAAGCATTGCAAAATAACTATTTGTTAATGTAAAATTATCTAATTTTAATGTCAGAAAAAAGTGATATTTATATGACTAATGTTATTAAAATAACTTTTACTTGTATTTGCTTTTATTTTCTTGAAAAATCTGACACCTGTGGAAATAAATACACGCATTTGTCTCTCGATTTTTGCGCTGAGAATGAACTCAGTGATAGACACGTTCATTTCGATATATCCAATTTGAAGGACGTCGCCCTTGGGAGCCGCTGTAGTTATTTGTAATGTGGGGTTGACATTTTTTGGTGTTGGAGAATATTTGACAGTTACTCTCTGACAATTCACAAAGGCTGTCAATTAAAAAAAATATCTGCAAGGTCCTAAATCCCATGCTTCAAACCCACCCACTAACGAAGGTATGACGTTGATATACCTTTTCAACACAAAAACTTTGGTTCACTCAATTCCGATGATGTGTAAAATTTGTATCCCCAGGCATTTTGAATGCTCTGCCATCAATAAAATTATTAACTATGAGTGCTTCGACAGGAGCATTTATTTCTTTTTTTAACAATATTTGAAAGTAAGTCAGGATAATGTATTGTACAAAACTATGTTATATTACATATTAAAATATATTACAACTCTTTTCATTTAATTTTGGTTCTAAATACTGTTTACTGCTTTTTCTCAGGTGAGCGCCAAACGCAGTGATTTTGGGAGGACAAATATACACTAATAGCTAAGGTAAGATTTAAAAATGTACCTAATAGATATTGCATGCTGTATGTAACAGTGATATGTAGTTAGACATTTAAAATTGATGGGAAGTGTGTTTTTTCGTGTGATATCCTTTGACGTCAAGTCTATTGTTATATAAGCCAGATATAAAGATTTCAAGTTTTCGTATAGCATTGTTGGCGCTAAATAGTTTTAGAACCCCATTTAAGTGGCCTGACCTTTGCAGAATACAAAATATGATAAAAGTAGGTTTCCTGCCTGACATTACATTTTCATTTATATGCCCATTTTTTATTTCTCAATAGGCGTGCCTATAAATCGTCCTGCGCAAGTAGTGCTGTTGTACGCGTACATTGCAACGAAACCAGCGAGAAGATGTGGGCGAGAGAGGGTGGGCGAGATGGGATGGGCTGAGAGGGTGAGAGAGAGAGAGGGTGAGAGAGAGAGGGTGAGAGAGAGAGGGTGAGAGAGAGAGGGTGAGAGAGAGAGGGTGAGAGAGAGAGGGTGAGAGAGAGAGGGTGAGAGAGAGAGGGTGAGAGAGAGAGGGTGAGAGAGAGAGGGTGAGAGAGAGGGTGAGAGAGAGGGTGAGAGAGAGGGTGAGAGAGAGAGGGTGAGAGAGAGAGGGTGAGAGGTCTAGATGGGGCGCTCGAAGAGTGGCGAGAGTTAGTACGACGAGGTAGACGAGGATAGACGAGACGGTAGGCGGAGAGTATGATAACTGTACTCAACGCGAGGGGGACCGACAGAAGGGCGTCCTTGGAGAAAAATGTGGTTACATTTTTATCAAGCACCGAGCTGCGGAACGTCGACGCCGCTCGCCTTCCCCTCCATGGCTACGTTGCTCCGCTCCCCTCCCCTCCCCTCCCCTCCCCCGGCCCGCACCGGCGCCTGCCCTCCCTGCTGCACGACGTAAACACAAGATCGCGCTGATAGGCGCCGGCCGGGGAAACAAGGTTTGAGTAACAGCGGCGGCGACGACGATGGCAGCTGCGACGCGAGTAGCGAGACGGCGCTGGTGGCTGCGAGGCGAAGCAGCGAAGAGGATGTCCAATTTTGGAAGGAAAAATATAGTTGTAATCAAATGTATTCGCCGAGCTACCAAATATTTTTCGCTTGCCTAATTCTTTGTTTGATAGTTCTTACATTTTTAATTGCCTAATGATACTGTATCATCCTTAATATTAGAGAAATATATGCAATAAATCATTTAATTATAAACTTCGGATACAAATTCTGGAGAGTCAAATTCAATAGGGTCAAAATATAGTATATTGTGATCGTACTTAAACAACTGAAATAATTTATTGTGAGTCCTGAACTTTGCAATATTTTGTTAACAGTGATGTACAAATGTACATAAAATTCTATGCATAATTTTCTTTAATTTCTGTAGAAAACATTCTTATTTCTTGATGAATATTCTGTCATTTGTTTTCAATCTTGTCGATTACCTTTTGGTAAATGCCAGTCGTATTACTGCGAAACCTTGTATATGAAGTTAAAATATATATTCACGTGTGTACAAATGTGTCATTTAGTAGGTGATATTCAATTTTACGTATTTTTAGAAAGTGTACTACGTTACGAGAGGTCACAATCTATAGTTGCGCACGCACCGCCAAGTATTTTGGCACAGTGCGTAGGCCACGTAGAACCACAAGGCACACAGGGCAGGGAGTATTTTTTTTGTTACGCGGAGCGCGGGTGAAGTCTCTTTCGTTGTACCAGACGCTCCGCCACCGAATCTCCCCTCCCCTCCCCTCCGCCCCGCCCCGCCACGCCCCGTACCGCATCTTCTTGCACGCCTCACCCCGCTCTGCCCCGCCCCGTCCCACACCCTCCCGCACGCTCCGCCTTCCCCGCTCGCCCCGCCGCGCCCCGCTCTGCCCTACACCTCTCGAACGATCCCCGTCGCCCGCGTTTGTGGTGTGAAATATTGATCAATCTGCAGTCGCCAGGCGTTCTTTGCCTCGCCTCTCACACACAAACTTCGCTACGACGAAGTTTCTGTGATGACACTTAAGTCATCGTTACACCCATCCTCCCGGCCACGTTTTTCTATACGATGTGAAAAAAATGGTAATTTGTGTTAATGCTGCCTTGATGTTTATTTTCCGGATATAAACGCACCATTTATGAAACAACATATATCACGATACTACACTGAGTTCGTGACTGACGCATTCGAACTTATGACTCCCTATTAATATTTGAGAATTCCCTTTCACATCCATTTTCTCGTGATAGTAAAAGTACGATCAAAGAATATAATGTAAAGGGAAAAATATGCGTCTATTTTAATGATGACAAAATATGACATATAATCGAATTATAAAAATAATAGATCAATATTGTTTTCATGTTCTAGACATCTGCTGTAAAGCCATGAAAATCTTTTTCATTGATTTCAATTTCGATTTCACGCTTTGGGAATAATGTGTGAAAACAATGAATATTGAAGTAACAAAATGAAAAATAATGTGTCACCATTTCGAAACAACATATCTTCCCGGCTTTACGGTTGTTTGCATAACCTCATTACTCTCATATCATAATACTTCTTCCAAAATTTATTTCAGGACTAAGTAGAGAAAACGAGTTTGTTTTTAAGACAAAACTACAGATTTTGTGTGAAGAAATAAAAGTATTAATTTCGTAGAAACGTTTGCAAACAAACAAATGTAAGTGTGACATTCCGTTTATTTCCATGAAAGATATTACCTGTTTTTGAATGACCTTGTCATTTTTTCTTCCAAAATATGAAAATCCTCATTGTTATTAATATGCATGTCAGTGTTTGTCACCAGAAAAATACTAAATGCGTACTAAGACTCAAAAACTGTATTGAATCGCTCTTCTTGTGGGAACGCTCCAACATAGATATTATTAGATAATTACTGTTTTATCGTAACGATCAAATTAATGGTAGATACACGAACATTTTGATTAACTATAACATCAAACAGTTGTTTTCCTATGAATACTAGTAGCTTCCCTATGTATAATTTGTATATAAAATTTTCTTAATACCTTTCAGCTATTTCGAAGATTTGCCATATTCTGTTGAAAACGATTTGAAATTGAGATAAATGGTCGTAAGAAGTTCTTTGAAACTGCAATATAATAATATTACAATTTTGTAATTTCAATCTTTACATAGTGAAGTTCCACCACGTATATTTAACCTACTGTTCCCAATGCACTCTGAAAAATAGCGAATATAATAAGAATTGTTATATCAATAAATAGTAGTATTTTCTTATATTTACTCCAAATTGTCGGTGTTCATACTCTGTCTTTGTCTGCATAAGTTGGGCAGAAGACCGGCAGAAACGTCTTTCCTTCGGGCAAGTGAAGATTTTGAAAACGACAAGTATTAAGACTGTTAGTACGCAGTGTCATTAGAATATGCTCTTAACATTAAATATTGAAGAAAATTTACGTGTTACCGAAGCGCAGGCGAAAGGAAATTTTCTTTCATTTTTGCCTTATGTTAATGGAGAAACAATTCTTGTTCATACTGCGATTTATGCAACTAAGCCCCTGGTAAGGACCAGCTATTGACGGTTTCATCCAATTGGGAGTTTTAAATGTCACCATAGTGACGTCATCATGGTCACGTTCAAGCTCCCAACAGCTGAACTCTCAACAGCTGAACTCTCAACAGCTGAACTCTCAACAGCTGAACTCTCAACAGCTGAACTCTCAACAGCTGAACTCTCAACAGCTGAACTCTCAACAGCTGAACTCTCAACAGCTGAACTCTCAACAGCTGAACTCTCAACAGCTGAACTCTCAACAGCTGAACTCTCAACAGCTGAACTCTCAACAGCTGAACTCTCAACAGCTGAACTCTCAACAGCTGAACTCTCAACAGCTGAACTCTCAACAGCTGAACTCTCAACAGCTGATACCTGCCAGGGGCAGAGTTGTGAAACTCGCGGTATAATTCCATACAATGCAGTGTCTTGCGGAAAGGAAGTAATGACGGCACTGGAAGAGTTCGCTGGTGGTCGCTTCTGCCGTCCGGGGTGGTGATGCGCTCTCATGGCCATCTTTGGAGTAGGTCGAATGAATATGCTTAGGCAATTATTATTTCTCTCTGTAATGCAGTCGGCGGTTTTTAGGCGCGGGGTTTCAAAATGAATGCCCTATTCATTCATCACAAAGAATGGTTATAACTGTTTATATTCGAGATTAGGCGCAAAATTTAAAATAAACTATGGTGCATATGAGTAAACAACCTTAGTGTTGCGATTCTGACACTTTAAACGGGTTTCAAATGTTCGTATTTAATAATTTTAGTATTTTTATTTACATTAGACGGTATGAAGAAAAGGCCAGTTCCCCCACCAGCAGGCCGAGTCACGAGAATGTCATATCATTCGGCACACTGTTGGATCTGAAAGGCTGGAATAGTGGTTGAAGAATCCAAGGGGAAAACACCGCTACCTCCAGCGGTAAAACAAGCATTACACTTACGGGACTAGAACCATTGCATTTGACTCGCCCAGAAACCCGAAATTATAAACCACTTAATCATGGATCAACCCTTTTGTACTACTCTGTGTAACGCAGTACTGGCGTGTTAGTCGTATGTCCTTAGTAGCAACAGAAGAAGGTCTTGGGGAAACCTCCGTCAAGCTGCAACCCCCACTTGTTCGAAATTCAAAATTAACTAGCCTATAATTTTGTACTAATTATGTACTAATTTCGTTCCACAATTAAAAATTTTGTACTCGACTAGAAACAATAAAAAAAACACATCCAAAAGTGGGGGTGCTAGCTTGACGTTAAGTTAGCACCCCCACTTCTCATAAATTCAAAATCAACTAGCCTAACATTATCTACTAATTATGTACTAATTTCGTTCCACAATTAAAAATTTTGTACTCAACTATAAACAATTAAAAACCGGGTGCCAATAAAGCACTTTTTACTCATATTTTCTGATTTTTTAAAACATATTTAGAGTCAAAGTTTAAACTTGAAATTAATAACGCAGATTAACATCATAGTGAACTTTTACATGTAATAATTTCAAAATTTTATCTAGTCCCGCAACTGAGATATTACAGTCTAAAAACACGAAAAAATTGCGAGCGGCTCTAAACAAAAGTGTCCCCCACTGCATCCTCCTTCGCAGAAATTCCAATTTAACTAGTCTATATTCTTCTAACATGTATGTACTAATACTACAACAAAATAAATAATTTCGTACTCAACTATAAACAACTGAAAAACCGGAGACAATAAAGCACTTTTCACGTGAAGTTCACGAGTTTTTAAAACACATTTTAAGTCAAATTTCAAAGTTGAAATTCACAACGCACTTTAACAATATAGTGAACTTTTACATATAACTATTTCAAAATTTTATCTAGTCCCGTAACTGAGATATTACAGTCTTAAAACACGAAAAATTGCGAGCGGCTCTAAACAAAAGTGTCCCCCACTACATCCCCCTTCGCAGAAATTCCAATTTAACTAGTCTATATTCTTCTAACATGTATGTACTAATACTACAACAAAATAAATAATTTCGTACTCAACTATAAACAACTGAAAAACCGGTGCCAATAAAGCACTTTTCTCGTGAATTTCACGAGTTTTTAAAACACATTTTAAGTCAAATTTCAAAGTTGAAATTCACAACGCACTTTAACAATATAGTGAACTTTTACATATAACAATTTCAAAATTTTATCTAGTCCCGTAACTGAGATATTACAGTCTAAAAACACGAAAAATTGCGAGCGGCTCTAAACAAAAGTGTCCCCCACTACTTCCTCCTTCGCAGAAATTCCAATTTAACTAGTCTATATTCTTCTAACATGTATGTACTAATACTACAACAAAATAAATAATTTCGTACTCAACTATAAATAACTGAAAAACCGGTGCCAATAAAGCACCTTTCTCGTGAATTTCACGAGTTTTTAAAACACATTTTAAGTCAATTTTCAAAGTTGAAATTCACAACGCACTTTAACAATATAGTGAACTTTCACATATAATAATTTCAAAATTTTATGTGGTCCCTTATTAGTGTTATTACACTCTACAAATCCGATATATAAGGAGTTGCTCTTAACATAAGTGGCCCGCGACACATCCCCGTTCTCAGAAATTCCAATTTAACTAGTCTACATTCATTTACCATATTTGTACATATTCATTAACAAAATAAATAAGTTTTTATTTAACTATAAACAATTAAAAAGCTGTGCAATTGAAGCATTTTATGCGTCAATTTCTGATTTTTAAAACTCGTTTTTAGTCATAATTCAACGTTGAAATTTAGACTGCACTTTGGGACTATGGTTGTGCTTTAGGTATAATAATTTCATTTTAATCTTTTTATTATAATAAAAAAAGGCAATATTTCATTTTATTATGAGTGAAATCTCAAATTGGTATGGTACGTACCACTGTTTTTTAACCTAAAATATCTACAATGTCATATGTATTTGGTTAGCAATAATTAAGGTTGCAACTTTATTTGTTCTTAAGCAATTACTGTAATATAATAGAAAATTCTTCATTCACTTTCAATACGTATTGCCTCAAATATTTTAGGTATAAAAACTTACAAGGTGAACCATTATTCCTTTGAATTATAGAACTGCGGTAACCATAACCAGTGCTGTTTTGTTTAAAAATCTACGTCAATTTTAAAGCAGAGTATTAGTAAAGTAGAGTATTAATAGCGGGCTCCTGGCAACCCAATCGCTGCTATGATCAGACCGGCTACTTCCTATGCTAAAGAGAAATTGTAATATTCTGATTGCTATTCTGGAAAAGTGTGTTATTGTTCCTCCAAAAAAGATTTTTGCTTTTCCCAGGTACACAAATGGAATAACAAGTGAAAGTGAGTAGTATTAGTAGGATTCTTCCTGCAATTCAGTCACTGCTATTATCGGTTTAGCTACTTCCTATAAAGAAAGAAAAAATATAAAAAATAGTATTCACAAGATCATAAGTGTGTTCTCGTTTCCAAAGATATATTTTCTTTTGACCAGGCACAGAAATGGAATTACAAGCCAAAGCGTGTATTAATAGGCGGCTCCTTGCAATGCAGTCGATGCAAGGATCTGTCGGTCTACTTCCCATAAAGAAGGAAAGATTATGATATTGTTCTCTGCTCTGCAAGTGTGAGTGACGTTCAGGTCCCTGATTCGCTGCAGTATGGATTTTGATACTATTGTTAATATTAGGTAAGTACGAGCCATTTATTGTTCACATCCAATTTTTCTTGGTACATCCATTTCGGTCCCTACAGAAATGGATGTACAAAATGAAGGCTTTTTTTCTAGGATGTATAGGAGCTGAGGATTTAGATTTATGTGCTACATCAATTATTACTTCCCCATACCATATACATTTTATTATTATTAATTATTTTTTGTATCAACCAATACTTCACGATAATACAATTTTATTACATGGAAATTACTCTTCTAGTAAAACTGTATTTAAGCCAGTTACTTAGGCAGTTGGCAAGAATGTTAAAATCACTTAAGTCGCAATGTTTCAGATCAATTTTCAGCACATAGGCAAACATTTCTTCGCTGGAGAAAACAGAAATTGACAATTCATTATATTTATCATTTAATTGAAGTACAATATTTGAAGTCGAATGTAACCGATACAATTAAAAATTTATAATTTATTTTAGATAAAAAGTGTAAAAATATGTAAAAAATATTGGTAATCCATATATCTAGAAAAAGTTTCTTTTCTTAGTACCAGCTCAGAGATTTTTACGAAATTCTGTAAATATTGATCTCATGTTATTGACGGAAATACACCCTATTTGCAACCTTAAGCCAAGTTTAAGAAAGAATACATTCTTCCTGTAAGAATAATTGGATAGTAGTTATAAGATATTGAAAGGCTAATGGAATGGAAAGAAAGGTCTTCGGAAGAAACAGCATTACATATTCTCAAATGATTCATTTATTAAAATAATATCTTATTATAATTAATTATGTTTTATTGAAATACCTGGACATACAACGTGTCCAGGATATTACACCATTGACACTTATATAAATATTTACAAAATTTTTTGAAGATGTTAACGATTATATAACACGAAATACATATTGTGCAGTCGTGACGTCAAAAATAGACTATAGCTTGGTTGTGTATATGCCTGAAAAAGACAACATACTAGATAAATTAGATCTAATTCAAACAGCCTCTGGGATTGGCCATTGGTGCATTTCGTACATGCTCAATTAGAAATAAACTGGCCGTATTTCGAGAAGAACGACTAACCTACAGAAGAGAAAAATTGATTTCATATGCCTTCGAAGTAGTGGCAAATCCAATAACCGAACGACCAATATCATCTTTAATAACATTCTGTAATGAATTCTGCACTGGCCATAATGCCAAGATAATAGGAGTGCGTAGTCTAAAACAACAGGGGGCAACTTTTTTTGTTCCCCGTGGGTCCTCTTTTCCATTTTTTATCTGCCCATGACATTATTCTATAAACTCTACAAGGGGAATGACATTAATTTATCAATAAAATGAACAAATGAACCATTTTAAGAGTTGTTGGTTTGGAAATTTCCAATATCAGTGAAAAAGAGGAAAAATGTAATTGAGCATATATACGAGGAACATGTTTTAAAATAGGGCTACTGGTCCCCTGTTTAAATTTGAGGGAGGCTGTGACCCCCTACCCTACCTTCGTGCGCACGTCTGCGCCCAAAACTCTTTGACTCCAAATTCACAGTAGTATACTAACAGCCATTGTGCTGACATTTTATCAGCCTAAATAATTTTCTGAATCTTTAGAAATCCTGAAAATATCGCAAAGAAGGCTCGTCATTGAACGAATATGTTAAGAAAATGACAATCTCATAATATACTCAGCACTTTTCTATGAAAAACGTATTGAATATGAAGACAGTGTTCACATACATACAGATTGCTAAAACTTCCGCACGAAACTGGTTGTGCAGTTTTACTTCCGGACAAAACAACACGTGATACTGGAATGTCCAAATACCGTGCAGAGAAGAAATGAATTGAAAATAACCGTTGGTTGAAACACTATTTCAATTGCACTTTCATCTTTTAAACATATGTTATTACTAGGAGAAGTAAAAGTTGGCATCTAATTTTGTCATGTATTTCTGTAATTTAAATTAATAATCTAAGCACCAAACATTACATTGCATTGCATTGCATTACATTTAATGTGGTGGCTAATAACCTCATAGAATGTTACTAAAAAAATAAGATTAAAAACATCGACATGCAGTAAAATACTCGTTGTACGGTGGCAATACTTTTCTTTGTACCTGTATGCTTGCACGTTCTGGGAGCCCACAACGATGCTCAGTGGTATAAACGATCTGACTTCATGTGGACTTAGATCGCTTCTGGTTCTTTGTTATCATATGACTAGATACAACTACATATCCTACGACTTAATCTTGTGCTCGGCGATAAATTATGTAAAGTGGCGAAATTTTGGTTTTTGTTTCTAATACCTTGCAGGTTTTTGATAAGTCGTCCTTTCAAGCCATAAACCATTTGGTCGCCGACCAATGGCTCTATAATGTCCAACAAATGTTTCTAGAAAATTTGAATTCCCAGGATTTATATAATCTATTACGGCTACTACTGTATACGTGGATGTTACCCCGGAGATAATGAAGTTTTCTTCAATATCGCCAATGGTAATTTGCCTTGATGTTAAATTTGCACATACATCAAAGAAAAGAAATAATCCTGTAAAGACAAAAATGATTAATATTTTTATAATATAAATACACTTTATGATGCATTTTGTTCGTGCTCATTTTATGAAATCTTACCTATCATTTTTATCTCCGTTCTGCAGACATTTCCACACCTTTCACATAACTTTTCAGCCATTGATTCAAATAAGAGCTGTTGTACATTTTCGCAGAAATTATCTAATAAAAAACTGAAAGGAATGGTAATGTGTACAATTGATTCCTCTTTTAAAAAGCATCTATTTGTGCAAGTAAGGACTTCTTTGTAAGAAGGCATTCCGTCAAACAATTCCTTAGCAAGTTCGCCAACATTTGATGTGCAGATAATTTCAATGCAGTCTTTTGACAGTTCATTGATTTTAGTCAATTTACATGCATACAAAATAATTGCTCGATTACGATAAGTTTTTGTTGTTATTCCTTTCTTTGACACACTCATCACCATGGACAAAAAAATGTTTTCTGAAATTGCATCTAAATCATCTAGAAACGGATTATCTAGTTGTGCCAGTAACAAAGATTGAAATATGGAATCAAAACTGCATGTATTTACGACTGTGCAATTTTTGGCATAAATATTCAGTGCCTTTAGTTTTAACACATTTCCATTCAACAAGAGGGGAACCTTTTTCAATTTTGTATGTAAATTCAAATCTTCAGGAGTAAATAATGCATTAATATATTTATTTTTGTTTCTAGCCTTCTTTTGTTCTCCTAAACCTTTCCAATTTTCTATTTCATTGTAGAGAACTGGAATGATTGAGTGATCTCTCTTCTTCTTACACATTTGACATAACCTTTTTTGTCCATAACCTTCTTCTTCATCTTCTAAAGCAATGGAACACTCAGGTAAAACATGGACGACTTTGCCACAGTCTTTACATCGGTGAGCTCCGTCTTGTGGATTGTCTTTACAAAGCATGCAAGATATCACATTTTCAGCAACCTGAATGATAGATGCAGTAAAATAATTAATACACGCAATTAGAACATATTATATATTATAAAAATTTCTGAGCTCTTCGAATAATAGATTCAAATGAAATTGGTGTTAACAAAAAGTTTACGAAAAAATTATTAGAAAAGAATTGCGATATGTAACAATTATAATTTTCGATATGTTACTTTTTTCAGAAAATATAAAATATTTACCTCACAATTACTTTCTTGATCATCAATTTCGTGAACATCCAAAATAACTTCATTAGCATTATCTTGTGTTCGAAGTCCATTTGCTGCCTCTCTAGCAAGAACGATTTTGTTTCTGTTTGTGTTAAATTTATGTGTTCCAGAACAAAATCGTCTACTCTCAAGGGTAATTTTCCCTTGAAAGCACGATTTTTCAAATCGTTAAAATCCGATTCAACAGCTGCACTCGATGCAGGGATACGTCCGAAACCAAATTTGTTTCGTATGACGCATGTCCACATTGGAAAGGTCCTACAATGATCGATTAATTTGGTTGCAAATGCATTGTTCTGATGAGCATTGATGTCATCACCTCTTTCTTCACAAGTTTCTTGCACTTGTCGATCAATATCTTTTGCCCAATATAACCACGTAGACAGTGTATTTGAGGTTTCAGGGCCATCAGAAATACTATCTAGAATAGAAACAAATATGTATATAAATAGGTTTCATTTGTTTGTATTAAATTATCACATATATTTCATAACATTTTTACCTTGTATTCCATTGAAATTGTTAATTTCTTCTAAAACTGAATCAATGTTATTGTTTCCAGTGTGAAAAACTTCACCTTTTTTAATTAGAAGATTTTTAAGCTTTTCTTTCGCTTTCGAACATTCCGTTAATTGACCATTGGATTTTCCCCCCTGGTACGTATTACGAGAAATCGTTAAAATCAAGAATAATAAATGTTTTGCTTCTTCCAAACTTTGCGAAACTATCAATTTGCCTATGGCTCCTAGGTACAAATTCCTGATGCCTGGGTGTTGTCCTTTAAGAAAATCGGCATACATTTTCATTATGTGTGCCACATCGATTCTCACATAACACAGCGGAAAGGACCTGTTAGGCATCTGTCAGAGTACTCTTCTGGTGTCTTGCAGTTAGTGTAATTCCATACAACACCTATTTAAAAATTAATAATATTAAAATTTGTTGCCAGAAAACTGGCTTTAAATAGCAATTTAAGTTATAAAATAATACCTACCTAATAGAAGAGCTCTGGATGAATCGCACACAATTTCATTGGGGGAAAGTTGAGATGGAAATAACCGTGAAAATTCCGCTAGCCAGCTGAAGATGGCAACGGATGTGTGTCGTTCAGATAGCATTTGCGCGACTGGAAACTGACAGAAATCCTCATCTTTGCCTGTATTTATTACAATGGCGCATAAAAAAATTGTATTTGAAAATGAACCATCTGATCTTTTAATTTTCTTTACGAAGCCCCCAGAGGCATCAATGCAAATGCATCCTCCCTTAGAATCTATAAGGTATTTTTCATACACATTCAGCTGACTATTGGACCAATAGTGTACGAAAAACGGACGTTTTCCGAGATTGTGAATGGATGTTTTTAGCTGTGTACCCATCAAAATATCCAGTGCTTCTACCGGATCATTGTCCATGCGACGTTGGTTTGTATATTCTAATTTAGCCTGCCGATATGTAGAGCTGTTGCGTAACGAAGCAGGCTCTTGACAATCACCCTCACGAATTGAATGGCCTGCTTCTTCAATTCGGTACACTGCTGCAGATTTCCCTACAAAAAACAATTAGCCACAAGGTTAGAAGGCACTCACAATTTCAGGCAAAAAATATCATAATTCGAATATTTTATGTACGCAAGAACAAATTTTTATTACGCGAGAACATACCTGTCTCATGCAGAAATTTTCCAATACGTAATCGTTCTTCGCCCCGTAAATTTCGCTTACCACATACATTATGCCCTTTTGTCACATAACTTGTAACTTTTATCACTTCACCATGTAAAGTAGTGAAATGACCCCGAATTGTTCCACCACATTTGCACTTTCCAGAAAAGTAAGCGGTGTCTGACATATTATAAATTTTGTGGTTTGTAAATTGAAACGCACATTTAATATTTTGATCATCCAATTTTTTTATAACTAAATTTTGCCATTTGTCAGGGATGAAAGTATAATAACTTCGAATTTTCAAATTGGGTCTTGTAGGTTCACTCCTGAAATATAGCCTTCAGTGATGAATAATGTAAAAAACTAAATTATGTGAAGTTAAAGTTAGGGAAATTTGAAGTTAATAAAAAAATAATCTGTGATTACTTGAAACGCATGAGTAGCAGTAGTAAATTACCTTTTGTAGACTTTTGTTTCCATTATTTCTTGAACTTCACTTTGGCTAAAATATAAAAATATTTCTCGCTCATTATCATCACCATTAACTTGGGCACTGGATTCAGGCGATTTATCTGACATGGCATTTGACGAACTCTCTGGATCAACGTAGTTACTGACCAATTTCTCCCTAATTCCACAAACATTTCTATGCACATACGCATATAACGAAAGTGGGCTTTTCCCGGCATCTTCCGCCACTACTTTCCAAATTGGGTCTGTCTTAGAAACTAATCGATTATTATTCACAAGAGAGTCTTTAAATTTTAATATAGCGCTGTTGATTACATTGTAATCCATCGTTATTGGTCTTCCGACATTTCTCTTCATTTTTTGTCAGTTGACTCACAACGTTAGGTTCTTACTCTGGGATTTAAAGAAAAGTATATTGTCTATTTAATGTTAAAAATACGACTTTTTGTGTGGCACGTATCTTCAAGTAATTCACAAATAATAATAAATATATTTATGTCTGAAAACCAAAAAATGACAAACATATTTTATGATATTGTTTAAAATAAAAGAATTGAAAATTAAATTAGAAAGTAACTAAAAAGGTATAGAACATTATAACAAACAAATCCAAAAATCACAAATAAGGGAAGAAATAAATAAACAAAGAGGGAACAGCTCTAACATCAAAAATCTAATTTGTCCGTTTAATTTGAATAAGACCGCTATGAAAACAAATAAAACTAGTGGTGCTACAGAATGGCAGCATTGAAGAATAGCATGCATTAATAAAAGAATATTTAGCATTATAAATGATGCTACAGGATAACTAGCATTTGCGCAATGGATCAGGGAAACTAGACAAAAACCTGATCGAGATGGGGGTCATTGATCCGGAAGCTGAAGTACATTATTGGTTACTAACATATTAAGTCTTTTAAAAAAAAATTAAATATTAAAAAGACAAGTGTAAACTAATTCATTATATATCACTGTTTTGTTAAAATAAACATTATTTTTCTTTTTAATAATCAGTATAATCTCTAATTGTATAGATACTGTTATGTAGCAGAAAAGATTTTACTTTTAACGTAAATTTGTGAACCGATGGAATGTGGAAGCAAAGGAGAGGCAAAAAAATTATGTGTTTAAACATTTGTAAATTTTATTTTTTAAATGTAATTTAACTATAAATGAATGAATGTTTAACATTAATTTCTATAAATTCTATCTCTGAAGAAGCTCACAAATGTTTCCCGAACTGCTTCCCTTTGTGGCACTTCTAAATTTATTGCAGGAGTTATCTGCCCTTCTTGAACTGCCAATTGCAATTGTTCTTTATCCATGCCTGGAACAGGTGGAGGATCTGCTTCCTTCCTCTCAATGGCAATGTTGTGCATTACAGCACATGCCACAATTATGGGCTGCACTAGTAAAATATCTTGCTTTATTCCCAGTGCCAAAATAGGGAATCTTTCTTTCCAAACACCGTATAATCTTTCCACTGTATTACGTGTCCTAATATGCGATTCATTATAAAAATTTTCCTCGGGTAAATAAAGGTTGCGAAGAGGTGTCAACAATATTGGTCCTATAGGATATCCTGCATCGCCAAGCAGCACCCCATTCAAAAACTCCCCTCTCTCCACCCGAGCCTTAATTACAGAGTTTCTGTATATTGTAGCATTCATCCAGGCCCCCGTGCAATTATATTTTGAATGCGCAAGTCTTGGTTTGCAATGGTTTGTACATTGAAGCTGAAGTAGCATTTCCTGTTTTGAAAAACTTCAGCGATGTGAACCAACAATTTTCTAATGAATTTTATTTAATTTTAGTAATATTCACAAAGATTTAAAGACAAAGCATTTCGTCTTCAGAATCAGTTTCGACATTTATTACATTCGCCATTTCACCTAACCAGCAGTGAACTCAGTAACCCTTATTTCAACCTCCGGTTAACTTAACTTTCCGGTAAACCTCCGGTTTGTCTTTAACCGACACTCGTAATACGAATTTCGCCCGCTAACGTCCGGTTAACTCTAACTGGAACTTTAACTGACGGTGGTAATACACGGCTTAGTGTTGAATATTATGATGTTGCCTGCTCTCACTTGTCATTATCAGAACATTATTATGTATTTTAGACTTTACCGTACAACAGCATTAAAAGTAACATGTAACTCATACATATTCACTGCCTCAAAATTGAGACGGTCAAATTATTTGTTTTCTGATTCTTATTACAAATGTCTTCTATTGAGAATTTTAATTCGTAAATGAACATATACATTTCGTACGAAACAACCCGCACTGAAATAAACATCGTGACAATAATTATCGTGAAGGACAGGTTGATACAAAAAATACTTAATAATAATAAATCGTATATGGTATGGGGAAGTAATAATTGAAGTAGCATATAAATCCAAATGATCAGCTCCTATACATCCTAGCAAACAAAGCTTTAATTTTGTACATATATTTCTGTAGGGACCGAAATGGATGTGCAAACAAAATTTAGATAGGAACAATAAATGGCTCATACTTACCTAATATTAACAATAGGATCAAAATCCTTACTGCAGCGAAGCACGTACCGGAACGTCACTCCTACACTTGCAGAGCAGGGATCACCCAAAAAAACACCGGGCAAGGCCAAACCAAGTGTGTACGAGTATCAGGAACACTTTACACATATATTATTGACAATATAATATTTTAATATTGACAATATAGTTTTTTTGCAAGGCGACAAATCTGAATGTTCAAATTATAGAAGTATAAGTCTTCTAAATTCCTGTTATAAAATCTATGCAAAAATTATCAGTCAAAGATTACTTTCAAAGAAGTTTCAATCAGTCAAAGAAGTTTCTATTGTTGAAACTCAAATATCTAACTGTCTTCATATTCAATACGTTTTTCATAGAAAAGTGCTGAGTATATTATGAGATTGTCATTTTCTTAACATATTCGTTCAATGACGAGCCTTCTTTGCGATATTTTCAGGATTTCTAAAGATTCAGAAAATTATTTAGGCTGATAAAATGTCAGCACAATGGCTGTTAGTATACTACTGTGAATTTGGAGTCAAAGAGTTTTGGGCGCAGACGTGCGCACGAAGGTAGGGTAGGGGGTCACAGCCTCCCTCAAATTTAAACAGGGGACCAGTAGCCCTATTTTAAAACATGTTCCTCGTAAATATGCTCAATTACATTTTTCCTCTTTTTCACTGATATTGGAAATTTCCAAACCAACAACTCTTAAAATGGTTCATTTGTTCATTTTATTGATAAATTAATGTCATTCCCCTTGTAGAGTTTATAGAATAATGTCATGGGCAGATAAAAAATGGAAAAGAGGACCCACGGGGAACAAAAAAAGTTGCCCCCTGTTGTTTTAGACTACGCACTCCTATTATCTTGGCATTATGGCCAGTGCAGAATTCATTACAGAATGTTATTAAAGATGATATTGGTCGTTCGGTTATTGGATTTGCCACTACTTCGAAGGCATATGAAATCAATTTTTCTCTTCTGTAGGTTAGTCGTTCTTCTCGAAATACGGCCAGTTTATTTCTAATTGAGCATGTACGAAATGCACCAATGGCCAATCCCAGAGGCTGTTTGAATTAGATCTAATTTATCTAGTATGTTGTCTTTTTCAGGCATATACACAACCAAGCTATAGTCTATTTTTGACGTCACGACTGCACAATATGTATTTCGTGTTATATAATCGTTAACATCTTCAAAAAATTTTGTAAATATTTATATAAGTGTCAATGGTGTAATATCCTGGACACGTTGTATGTCCAGGTATTTCAATAAAACATAATTAATTATAATAAGATATTATTTTAATAAATGAATCATTTGAGAATATGTAATGCTGTTTCTTCCGAAGACCTTTCTTTCCATTCCATTAGCCTTTCAATATCTTATAACTACTATCCAATTATTCTTACAGGAAAAATGTATTCTTTCTTAAACTTGGCTTAAGGTTGCAAATAGGGTGTATTTCCGTCAATAACATGAGATCAATATTTACAGAATTTCGTAAAAATCTCTGAGCTGGTACTAAGAAAAGAAACTTTTTCTAGATATATGGATTACCAATATTTTTTACATATTTTTACACTTTTTATCTAAAATAAATTATAAATTTTTAATTGTATCGGTTACATTCGACTTCAAATATTGTACTTCAATTAAATGATAAATATAATGAATTGTCAATTTCTGTTTTCTCCAGCGAAGAAATGTTTGCCTATGTGCTGAAAATTGATCTGAAACATTGCGACTTAAGTGATTTTAACATTCTTGCCAACTGCCTAAGTAACTGGCTTAAATACAGTTTTACTAGAAGAGTAATTTCCATGTAATAAAATTGTATTATCGTGAAGTATTGGTTGATACAAAAAATAATTAATAATAATAAAATGTATATGGTATGGGGAAGTAATAATTGATGTAGCACATAAATCTAAATCCTCAGCTCCTATACATCCTAGAAAAAAAGCCTTCATTTTGTACATCCATTTCTGTAGGGACCGAAATGGATGTACCAAGAAAAATTGGATGTGAACAATAAATGGCTCGTACTTACCTAATATTAACAATAGTATCAAAATCCATACTGCAGCGAATCAGGGACCTGAACGTCACTCACACTTGCAGAGCAGAGAACAATATCATAATCTTTCCTTCTTTATGGGAAGTAGACCGACAGATCCTTGCATCGACTGCATTGCAAGGAGCCGCCTATTAATACACGCTTTGGCTTGTAATTCCATTTCTGTGCCTGGTCAAAAGAAAATATATCTTTGGAAACGAGAACACACTTATGATCTTGTGAATACTATTTTTTATATTTTTTCTTTCTTTATAGGAAGTAGCTAAACCGATAATAGCAGTGACTGAATTGCAGGAAGAATCCTACTAATACTACTCACTTTCACTTGTTATTCCATTTGTGTACCTGGGAAAAGCAAAAATCTTTTTTGGAGGAACAATAACACACTTTTCCAGAATAGCAATCAGAATATTACAATTTCTCTTTAGCATAGGAAGTAGCCGGTCTGATCATAGCAGCGATTGGGTTGCCAGGAGCCCGCTATTAATACTCTACTTTACTAATACTCTGCTTTAAAATTGACGTAGATTTTTAAACAAAACAGCACTGGTTATGGTTACCGCAGTTCTATAATTCAAAGGAATAATGGTTCACCTTGTAAGTTTTTATACCTAAAATATTTGAGGCAATACGTATTGAAAGTGAATGAAGAATTTTCTATTATATTACAGTAATTGCTTAAGAACAAATAAAGTTGCAACCTTAATTATTGCTAACCAAATACATATGACATTGTAGATATTTTAGGTTAAAAAACAGTGGTACGTACCATACCAATTTGAGATTTCACTCATAATAAAATGAAATATTGCCTTTTTTTATTATAATAAAAAGATTAAAATGAAATTATTATACCTAAAGCACAACCATAGTCCCAAAGTGCAGTCTAAATTTCAACGTTGAATTATGACTAAAAACGAGTTTTAAAAATCAGAAATTGACGCATAAAATGCTTCAATTGCACAGCTTTTTAATTGTTTATAGTTAAATAAAAACTTATTTATTTTGTTAATGAATATGTACAAATATGGTAAATGAATGTAGACTAGTTAAATTGGAATTTCTGAGAACGGGGATGCGTCGCGGGCCACTTATGTTAAGAGCAACTCCTTATATATCGGATTTGTAGAGTGTAATAACACTAATAAGGGACCACATAAAATTTTGAAATTATTATATGTGAAAGTTCACTATATTGTTAAAGTGCGTTGTGAATTTCAACTTTGAAAATTGACTTAAAATGTGTTTTAAAAACTCGTGAAATTCACGAGAAAGGTGCTTTATTGGCACCGGTTTTTCAGTTATTTATAGTTGAGTACGAAATTATTTATTTTGTTGTAGTATTAGTACATACATGTTAGAAGAATATAGACTAGTTAAATTGGAATTTCTGCGAAGGAGGATGCAGTGGGGGACACTTTTGTTTAGAGCCGCTCGCAATTTTTTCGTGTTTTTAGACTGTAATATCTCAGTTGCGGGACTAGATAAAATTTTGAAATAGTTATATATAAAAGTTCACTATATTGTTAAGTGCGTTGTGAATTTCAACTTTGAAAATTGACTTAAAATGTGTTTTAAAAACTCGTGAAATTCACGTGAAAAGTGCTTTATTGTCTCCGGTTTTTCAGTTGTTTATAGTTGAGTACGAAATTATTTATTTTGTTGTAGTATTAGTACATACATGTTAGAAGAACATAGACTAGTTAAATTGGAATTTCTGTAAGGAGGATGCAGTGGGGGACACTTTTGTTTAGAGCCGCTCGCAATTTTTTCGTGTTTTTAGACTGTAATATCTCAGTTGCGGGACTAGATAAAATTTTGAAATTATTATATGTGAAAGTTCACTATATTGTTAAAGTGCGTTGTGAATTTCAACTTTGAAAATTGACTTAAAATGTGTTTTAAAAACTCGTGAAACTCACGAGAAAAGTGCTTTTTTGGCACCGGTTTTTCAGTTGTTTATAGTTGAGTACGAAATTATTTATTTTGTTGTAGTATTAGTACATACATGTTAGAAGAATGGAGACTAGTTAAATTGGAATTTCTGCGAAGGGGGATGTAGTGGGGACACTTTTGTTTAGAGCCGCTCGCAATTTTTCGTGTTTTTAGACTGTAATATCTCAGTTGCGGGACTAGATAAAATTTTGAAATAGTTTATATGTAAAAGTTCACTATATTGTTAAAGTGCGTTGTGAATTTCAACTTTAAAAATTGACTTAAAATATGTTTAAAATACTCGTGTAATTCACGTGAAAAGTGCATTATTGTCACCGGTTTTTCAGTTGTTTATAGTTGAGTACGAAATTATTTATTTTGTTGTAGTATTAGTACATACATGTTAGAAGAATATAGACTAGTTAAATTGGAATTTCTGCGAAGGAGGATGCAGTGGGGGACACTTTTGTTTAGAGCCGCTCGCAATTTTTTCGTGTTTTTAGACTGTAATATCTCAGTTGCGGGACTAGATAAAATTTTGAAATAGTTATATGTAAAAGTTCACTATATTGTTAAAGTGCGTTGTGAATTTCAACTTTGAAATTTGACTTAAAATGTGTTTTAAAAACTCGTGAAATTCACGTGAAAAGTGCTTTATTGTCTCCGGTTTTTCAGTTCTTTATAGTTGAGTACGAAATTATTTATTTTGTTGTAGTATTAGTACATACATGTTAGAAGAACATACACTAGTTAAATTGGAATTTCTGCGAAGGAGGATGCAGTGGGGGACACTTTTGTTTAGAGCCGCTCGCAATTTTTTCGTGTTTTTAGACTGTAATATCTCAGTTGCGGGACTAGATAAAATTTTGAAATTATTATATGTGAAAGTTCACTATATTGTTAAAGTGCGTTGTGAATTTCAACTTTGAAATTTGACTTAAAATGTGTTATAAAAACTCGTGAAATTAACGAGAAAAGTGCTTTATTGGCACCGGTTTTTCAGTTGTTTATAGTTGAGTCCGAAATTATTTATTTTGTTTTAGTATTAGTACATACATGTTAGAAGAACATAGACTAGTTAAATTGGAATTTCTGCGAAGGAGGATGCAGTGGGGGACACTTTTGTTTAGAGCCGCTCGCAATTTTTTCGTGTTTTTAGACTGTAATATCTCAGTTGCGGGACTAGATAAAATTTTGAAATTATTATATGTGAAAGTTCTCTATATTGTTAAAGTGCGTTGTGAATTTCAACTTTGAAAATTGACTTAAAATGTGTTTTAAAAACTCGTGAAATTCACGAGAAAGTTGCTTTATTGGCTCCGGTTTTTCAGTTGTTTATAGTTGAGTACGAAATTATTTATTTTGTTGTAGTATTAGTACATACATGTTAGAAGAATATAGACTAGTTAAATTGGAATTTCTGCGAAGGGGGATGTAGTGGGGGACACTTTTGTTTAGAGTCGCTCGCAATTTTTCGTGTTTTTAGACTGTAATATCTCAGTTACGGGACTAGATAAAATTTTGAAATTGTTATATGTAAAAGTTCACTATATTGTTAAAGTGCGTTGTGAATTTCAACTTTGAAATTTGACTTAAAATGTGTTTTAAAAACTCGTGAAATTCACGAGAAAAGTGCTTCATTGGCACCGGTATTTCAGTTGTTTATAGTTGAGTACGAAATTATTTATTTTGTTGTAGTATTAGTACATACATGTTAGAAGAATATAGACTAGTTAAATTGGAATTTCTGCGAAGGGGGATGTAGTGGGGGACACTTTTGTTTAGAGCCGCTCGCAATTTTTTCGTGTTTTTAGACTGTAATATCTCAGTTGCGGGACTAGATAAAATTTTGAAATAGTTATATATAAAAGTTCACAATATTGTTAAAGTGCGTTGTGAATTTCAACTTTGAAAATTGACTTAAAATGTGTTTTAAAAACTCGTGAAATTCACGAGAAAAGTGCTTTATTGGCACCGGTTTTTCAGTTGTTTATAGTTGAGTACGAAATTATTTATTTTGTTGTAGTATTAGTATATACATGTTAGAAGAATATAGACTAGTTAAATTGGAATTTCTGCGAAGGGGGATGTAGTGGGGGACACTTTTGTTTAGAGCCGCTCGCAATTTTTCGTGTTTTAAGACTGTAATATCTCAGTTACGGGACTAGATAAAATTTTGAAATAGTTATATGTAAAAGTTCACTATATTGTTAAAGTGCGTTGTGAATTTCAACTTTGAAATTTGACTTAAAATGTGTTTTAAAAACTCGTGAACTTCTCGTGAAAAGTGCTTTATTGTCACCGGTTTTTCAGTTGTTTATAGTTGAGTACGAAATTATTTATTTTGTTGTAGTATTAGTACATACATGTTAGAAGAATATAGACTAGTTAATTTGGAATTTCTGCGAAGGAGGATGCAGTGGGGGACACTTTTGTTTAGAGCCGCTCGCAATTTTTCGTGTTTTTAGACTGTAATATCTCAGTTGCGGAACTAGATAAAATTTTGAAATTATTACATGTAAAAGTTCACTATGATGTTAATCTGCGTTATTAATTTCAAGTTTAAACTTTGCCTCTAAATATGTTTTAAAAAATCAGAAAATATGAGTGAAAAGTGCTTCATTGGCACCCGGTTTTTAATTGTTTATAGTTGAGTACAAAATTTTTAATTGTGGAACGAAATTAGTACATAATTAGTAGATAATGTTAGGCTACTTGATTTTGAATTTATGAGAAGTGGGGGTGCTAACTTAACGTCAAGCTAGCACCCCCACTTTTGGATGTGGTTTTTTTATTGTTTCTAGTCGAGTACAAAATTTTTAATTGTGGAACGAAATTAGTACATAATTAGTACAAAATTATAGGCTAGTTAATTTTGAATTTCGAACAAGTGGGGGTTGCAGCTTGACGGAGGTCTTGGGGAACATCATTGGAGAAATAAACGAGCAGACAGCATTGAGAGGTCGAAGTGAGTTGACTTATATAGCTTCTAAGATCTATGACATCTCTGATAGGTTAGTTGGGGACAGTTTTCTGGAATATTTCCATAAGTACCCGATGTATTAGAACCGTGGAAATATTGTGAAGTACTGCAATTAGATTGTTGTTATTGTTCTTGTTGTTGTTGTTGTTGTTGTTAAGAAAGGATTTAATTTCTTAAGAAGAGTTGGCGGGTGTTCAGCTGGCCCATGCTTGGAATTGCTGACGATTGCGACGTTCCACGTAGTTCACCGAGCCTGGTATCAGTGGTTCATGTCGAGGTTTCGTTACGCCATCATTTGTTTTCACGGTCGCCACAGACCGCCTCCGTCTCTGCCCGCGCGATCCCACCGCCACCACCACCACCCCCTTTCCGTCTTCGCCCCGCCTCCGTCCCCGCCTTCTTCTCCGCCCCCGCCTCCAGCACCGCCTCCCCCTCCGTCCCCATCCCCGCTCCTGCCTCCACCACCGCCTCCGTCCCCACCACCGTCACCGCCTCCGTCTCGCCTCCGCCCCGCTTCCGCCCCGCCTCCGCCACGCTTCCGCCCCGCTTCCGCCCCGCTTCCGCCCCCTCCTCCTCCCCACCCCTGCCTCCGCCGCCGCCCCCATACGCACCTCTGCTTTCGCCCCCGCCTCCACCTCCCCCGCCGTCTTTCCCTGTCACCGCCTCTGTCCCCGCTTCCCCTCCGCTCCGGCGCGCACTCCGACGCTCTTCCACGCGTGTCCCCTCCCCCCTGCATCCCGACTGCACCGGCGGCGCTTTCCCACACGGCGCGCCCCGCCACTCACTGCGCCACTCCGCGCGCCCTTCCACCTTCCACCTCCCTGCGCGGCGCAGGCCGAGGGCAGATGGTTTTTGTGCCCTCGTTGGGAGGCGCGCTTCGACTTTCACGCCGGCTGCTGGTGGATCTGCAAAGGCTTCTCACCACTGGGAATGCAGTAATGTAGAATTGTAGTTAGGGTTAAAATGATATTTTAAAAAAGTGTGCTACCCTCGTCGGGTCAAGAGGATGTGATCTCATTTTATTCTTTTTTGTCTCAAAATCGTGGACAAATTTTTGAAGTTAAAAATAAGTAGATTGAAACGAGAAGTAGATTTAAAATAATTCAGAAATCTACATTCTGCGTAGTAATGTAGGATACGTATATATCAGTAAAGGTCAAAATGTGTTATTTCTAAAAAATATTTTTGAAGGTTTTTGAAGATCAGAAAAATAATACCACTCTTAGATACAATATCACTAAGAAAATACATGGAGTGTATTTTGGAATGGCCGCACGTAAGCGTCCAAGAACCTGCAACTTAAGCTTCACAACTTGTTTGCGTTTAGAGCATTTCTTGTTAAGATCTTCTCAGGCAACGAGGAAAATGTTTCAGAATTTCCGGCAGATGTGTTTTCTACTAATATGCTCTCTTCATCATAGCATTGATACGTTTTTATACTTTGCACGAAGGGTATATCTTCTCAACCCAGGTGTCAATTCTTTAAACCTTAATGCCTAATATCATGAAAACTTCACAAAACTAAGTATTCATTTTATGAGATGACGTTCAACTTGCATCTTTGGGACTTCGTTTAATGAATTGGTCCTATTGTACGAACCAAATGCAATCACTGATGTATCAGAACTTTAATACATGAAAAATAACGTAATTACAGTAATTGTGAGGGATTTTAAATTTTGATAATGTATTGGCAATATTATGTAAAATTCGCCAGCTATGATGTACAAAATAATCTAATCTAATTATATAAGGTAATCTAATAACGACTATAACAGTGAAATTCGTTGCCCATTCTACGGAACATTGGTCTCTTACCCTCCTGCGTTTGCCGGTCATGAGGGAAATCTCATTTTGATGCTGATTTGACAACGATTGATGTATTTTTGCAATTCGTAATTTTATAAAAAATCAATAAATTATTTGTATAGATTTATTCACGAAGATATTCATTAACTGATTTATTTTATCATTAACCAGCGATAAATTTGGTACATCAATTGGACACGTTTCAAACTTTCGTCCGTCTTAGGGCTATTTCATCATAGTTTTCATGGTACAGCAACTTCATTATATAGTAAGTAGGAAGAGTCTTGAAAAAAATATTAGGGATTTCGAATAAGTTACGTTCTCTACTGTCTTTTAAACCTAGCGGGAGAGGCGTTTAAGGAAGACCATGCGCTAGTCAAGGATTGATATGTTTGACAAAATGTATATCCTACAGAATAAGTCAAAAAAATATTTTAAGTGTCGAAAGTATTAACTTCATGTATTTCGGAGAAATGGATATCTTTGCTGATTATTCTATGCAAGTCACTATTTTGATTCATACCAATCTACCTAATCCACCCTATCTTGACCTTACCTGTGTTGAGTACAGCTCCAACTTTCCCGTTACCGTTCACATTGCCACATGTTATTTACTACCTCCAAAATCAACTTTCTACTGAAATGGTTCTAATTTTTCGTATAATGAAATAAATCCACTAACAAGAAAAACAGAAATATCTATTTATTTATTTTCAGGATCGATGATTTCATGGCATACACCCTAA
This sequence comes from Gryllus longicercus, assembly GCA_038098605.1. Classification (NCBI taxonomy): domain Eukaryota; kingdom Metazoa; phylum Arthropoda; class Insecta; order Orthoptera; family Gryllidae; genus Gryllus; species Gryllus longicercus. The sequence goes on from JAZDUA010000714.1 coordinate 169,547, forward strand.
ACTTGAATGAAGTAACTTACCGTTTGATTAAATCAAAAACATTTTCAAAATCCAAATAAAACAAAAAAATTATTCACAATATTAAATAAATCTCAGAAAAGGAATCAATAACAAAGAGAAGAACTTTACACAAACAACTAAAGGAAAACTTTACAGTCTGTTCGTATTTGCAATATACGTCTTCCTGCTTACGTGCACAAGCCGTCGAACATCATTCATATTTTCCCAAACCTCCCAGCTTCTCAAAGACATACATTCCTTGTCGACAATTAATTTATTCACTCTTTACGTATAACTAAACTACGTCTTACATTACTGACGATATATCACGCAGTGTTTGGTAAGACGTTCTTTCTACCTCTGGATATTGACTTCTATAGTTTGTGTACCTTGTCTGGAATTATAGTATCCGCCAACGTATCATTTTTATACAGGCAGGTCGTGCTCGTGAACATCCTCTTAATACCGAAAGACGTTGACAATCTTGACTCGTTATTCTACCTTCCGTCTTCCGCCTATCTTCAGCGTTGCTGCTCCAAGTTGCGTCTGGCGATGTGGCGAACGCAAGTGCGGAAGAGAAATCTCGTCACGCACGCATACCTCCCTGCAGCTCCGCGCACCCGTGCGTGCGTGCGAGCGTGCGTGCGTGTCTTTTAAGACGAAGTCTGGCGAGCGAAGCCAATTCGAGTAGCAGAGGCAAAGGCGACCTTCTCTCTTCTCATTCAAAGGGGATCTAAGAATTTGATGACCTTGACTTCAACTTGAGTTCAAAGGTTTTAAAAGTAATGGAGGGGAAAAGTACTGAGTATTTTTCTAAATATAATATTTTTCTTAAGTTCGGGGGGCAGGGACAAGACCTTTCAAACATTTAAATCCGAAAATTCAGTAACTTTAATGCAAGTTTTAATATAAGTGTAATGAGTATTTAATGAGTATTTTAAAAGGTGTGAAGAACCATCAATTTGTGTACATGTGATGTAAGTTTAAATAAAAGTTTCGGTATTTTGAATTTTAGTATTTAAAGTAACATCCCACTGTATTATTGATAATATCGTACGTAGATAAACAGAGTTTTTGCTAATATGATGAGGTATTTTGGTACACGGGAAATTCATTGTGCTTGGAGATGCAGGTTTTCACCTATTTATTTATTAACGCTCCAGTATCTTTAATCTAATCGTTGAAATTAAGTTCGGTTAACATCCTTTCCGCCATAATACTTTATTCGCCATAATCTTGTATTTACCATAGTATTCTAATCTCCTTGTTGAAGTTGGTTTCAATACCTAACTCAAAATGACGAGCTTCAAAACCCTAAGGGTTTACGTTTGAATTCAAACTGAAGAAAAATATTAAGAAACTACCATTATTTTTTCATTCATTAACCACAGTGCAATTTAGTTTCTTTTCGTTCAAATCAAAGAGAAGTCAAAAAATTCAGAATCTCTACAGTATAATACAAGTTTATGTGTTTACAAAGAGCTCAGTGACGCTCAATTAACATTTCTAATGATTTGCTTTCTATTATTGCGCCTGCTATTTTTAAAGATGATTTGATGATTATTTTGAACAATATCATCAGCAGTGATTCTGTTTTTTTATTAACAGTTGCTTGGGTTTTACATTTACTTACCATTACAAATTTCACGACCAACTCTTTTTGAGAATAATGAAACTTTAAAAACGAATTAATAATTAAGTCTCTAAAAATTGTATTTTACGAGTTGTTAATGTTGCTTTACTTGAGCTGAAACTAGTAATTCTGACATTTTAAAGAGGAGCACTACGAGATACGGATGTGTCTGGAATGCTGAAAGCGATGGTAGTCATAAGACTTATGGGGTTAGAGTTGGGAGCCCAGAGACGAACTTGGTGGCGGGTGCAGCAGGGTAGGAGGCGGTGGCAGCCAAAGCGGCGACGGCGGCGGCAGCAGCAGCAGCACCGACTGAGAAGAGACACTTTCCGATTTGCATGCATCTCGCGTCTGCCGCCGCCGCCGCCGTCCCCGGCCCCTCCCCAGCCCCTCCCCAGCCCCGCCCCGCCGCCCTCGCGCTGTTTTAATCCAGCGGGCGCTGACGTGCCCTTTTCCACCCCTCCCGCCCCGCCACGCCACGCCCCGCCACGCCACGCCCACACCTGACTCCGGGCCGCCCTCCTCGCCCGCATTCGGTTTGCGTCCCGCCCAGCGCCGTCCCGCCTATTTCGCCCACTCCCCCTTCCCGCCCACTCCTCGCTCCGTCCTGCCCCGACCGCAACACACCGTGCTCCCAGTGACCTTCCTCCTCCACCCTTTAGCCCACTCAGTCAGCACCCGGCCCTATTCACTCCCCGCTCTGCCCCCTCCCCGCTCTGCTCCTCCCCGCTCTTCTCTCTGCCTTCCCTGCACACTTTACGCCCTCTCCAGTCCCTGCCCCGCTCACTTCCCCTCCTGCTGACTCCGGGCCCTGCTCCCTCCCCGCCCTGCCCACTCTCCCTTCCCATCAATCCCTGCCCTGCTCCGTCTGCGCCCAAACCTACCCGACCGCTTGCCCCGCTCGCGCCCCACCCTCCCCACTCACCCCGACCGTGCCCTAACGCCCATTCCCGATCGGTGTCCGCTCGCCCCGCCCGAGCCATGCCCTACTCGCCCCCCCCTTTGCCCCCACGGTGCCGTACTTCGCCCGTGCCCTGCCCTATGCCGCCCTCACTATGCCACACTCACGCCGCTCCGTGCGCCACCCGACCCACACGCCGTTTCCGCCCACGCCTCGACGTCGGTGCGTCCTCCGCCCCGCCCCCGCGCGCCCGGAACGCACTCGGCGCTCGCCCCAACTCGAAGCGGAGCGGAGCGGAGCGCGGCGGCCGGCTGCCGAATGCGAGTTGTTCTCTGCGCGGCCGTTATCCCTATATGCTAACGGGCTGGAGCGTTCTTTATCCGCGGATGTCTGCTCGCGATTCCGACGCACAGCGCAAATTCGAGGTCTCTTGGGAACTCGTTGCGAGGCGCGCGGATGGGCTATTCCGACTAGTGGACTTGCTCGGTTTATCGATATTCCGGGGCGGTTCATGAAGTTCGGAAACTGCTCATAGCGCTCGCAACACCTCGTTGCCCCTTTTTTATTCCCTGAGGATTGCTTCTTGCGGAAAAAGCCCGTTACACCGTGAAACTGTCTTGAATCAGTACCGAAATTTCGTTAGTGTAGTTACCTCTTTGAACATTTACTTTGGAAACTCACATGCAGCAAATGACTGTTTTGGAAACTTAACGTAGAAATAATTCCTTATTTGTCATTAAGATAAGTACTTTTTATAATTTTCTAGTTAGTTTAGGTCTCAAGTTTTAACTGAAGCCAAATTACTACTTCATGTAATTTACTACACATTTTTGATTGAAATAATTCCATATTTCCCTATCACGCCTTTATCTGATAATATATTTGTTTTTAATTTAATAAATGTCCGTACATGTAATTTTCGGTTAAAAAGTGATTATTTAAGAGAGAAATTTATTTTATAAAATATAGTAATAATATGGGCTATTTTTTCGTTTTAATAGTTTTCTGGTGAATTAGCATTTCGCTTTCTAATTTGTGTTAGAAGTGTGGATTACTATTCCTTGTCAAAGAAAACTATCATACAATTTTGATCATTTTTTCTATTATAATTTCAGTGGGTAACATAATTCAGGAAATTACTGTATTTCAATACAACAATATTGTTATTATTTCGTTTTTTATTTTAAAATAATTGACATATTGTAATAATATCCTTAATTGTAATGTTTAATATAGTAATGTTCTGCCAGCATATTGCGGAAATCTACCTGCATAAATAATACATTTGTGTTTCTTGGTTGATTAGTGAAATTTTAAACTTAAACGTCTTTAAATAAAGGATTATTTACCTTTCTTTAAGTAATTACATTATTTTTAAACTATGTTCCTATGAATTATAAATTACGAATGTAATGTAAAATTCAGCTTGTCATATTTCAGTTAGAATGGACACCATCTCGTGTATTAAAAAAAGAAAAGCAATATACCGATAGTACTGAATACAAAGGAGACAAACAAATCGGCAGGTGTAGAATTCAGTTCGTGAATCATTTATTTTCCCTGGATTCTGCATTAGAGCGTAGAGTTGCAAGCGGTTTTTCATGAATTTAATACACGTCCATTTACAATAACCACTTACACTGAGTGCCCTTGCTCCGATATACTATTGTTTCGTATTGCCTACGAGGCACATTATGAATCGTTAAATAGAAATGAATTGAAATATGCTGAAAGAGTAACAGAATTTCGGTGCAGTCCATTTTAGCTGTCACAACCAGATTTCGCCCCCATTTCTCTCCCAACGCGCAACACGGAGAGCTGACGACGCGCTGCGTTTTAAATGGGAATCCAACAGTTGTTCACATCAGCAGTCCGCCCCCGGCCGGATGCAGTATCGTAATTCACTTACTCCTGTTATAATTCATGTAATTCATCTGTATAATCGCGTGCCATCTGGCTGCCCTGTCGGGCTTAATGCTGGCCGAAGACACAGGAAGCAACGGGTGTGTGGGGGACGCAGCCTCGCCCCGCTGCGCCCCCGAGGGCGATGCAGGGCTGGGCGCTTCTGCATAATGCGCGCGCAGGAAATTACTCGGCGAGCGCTGCGAGGTGGGCGAGTGCGCCGGTGGACTTAGGTGCGAACGTGAACTCGAGTGGGTTGTGGGCATGGACGTGAGTGTGAGCGGGAGTGTGGCTGAAGGTGACGGAGTTGGCGTGGTCGTGGATGAGTGCGTGATAGTGGTCTTGAGTGCCGACGTGGTGTTGAATGCGGACGTGGTCTTAAATGTGAACGGGGTCGTGAGTATTGACGTGGTCATGGGTATGGACGTGGTCGTGAGTATGGACCAGGTCGTCAGTGGACATGGTCGTATGGGGTCGAAGAAGCACATCTGCATAGTGGCAAATGTTAAGACCGACAGTAGTTGCGATTTTAGATAAGCATTCCTGATTTCTAAGTTATGAAATCGACTGTCGCCCAATTTCTTACTTTACTGTGGCGGCGTGGACCGGTAGAGAATGGGCGGGAGCGGAGATGCGGGCAACGGTGTAGCATGAGTGGAGCCGGAGTTGGGGGAAAAGAGCGAGGATGAGGCGGCTGGGGCGACGGCGGGGGCAAGCGTTGAGACTGAGGCAGCAGGGGCGAAGGGGAAGGCGAAGGGGAAGGCGAAGGCGGGGAGCGACGATGGTGCATGGTCCAGCCGGAGGACGAAGTGGTGCCATGGTGGTGGACGAGGGAAGGAGGAGACAAAAACGAACACGGGATGAAGAAGGGACCGAAGGCAGAGGGATTGGCCCCAAGCGAAGGCGGGTTGAAAAAGCTGCCGGCTGGGAAGACGGGTTCCAAGGCTGAGACGTGGGTGGATGGAGCGAAGGCGGAGGTGGAGGTGGAGGTGGTGGTGGAATGGGAGGTGGAGGTGGAAGTGGAGGTGGAGGTGGAGGGGAAGGTGGAGGGGGAGGCGCAGGCGGAGGCGGGACGGGGACTGGGCGGGGTGGTGGCTGGGTGGCGGCGGGGTTGGGGCGGGGAGAGAGCTAAGCCACAGTGCGTCGCCTCGCCGCCCAGAGCCTCGCGTCGAGCGACGCGTGCTACTATATTATTTACGCAGAGGCCGCCATCGGAAATCGAAGCTCGCCATATTTACGAAACGACCACCGTCCACCGCCCCCTCCCACCCCCTCTCGCCCCTGCCCCCCTCCCCGCGTCACGGTTGTCATACTCGATCAACTCGTCTCAATTGTTCCAGCTCGCTGGCTTATCCCAACCTTCCCGCTTTGCCTGGACGAGCAGCTTATTCCTGCCGTCACTCTGTGATAATTGCATTTCCAACTCTAGGATATTCATGCTGTCCAACGTCGCGTTTTGTACCTCTTTCTTTGTGATTCTTCTTCTTTTTACTTTCCCCTATAATTTCGTATATACGAACAAATACACGTTTTATAGGGAAAGTTATGTGATGTTTCGAAAAATCGATTTCGATCATTCAACGGAAATGGTGTCGTTTGGGACGTTTTTGGTCCCCTGACCTCGAAAAAGTGTCATTTTTCAAAACGGCCGTCCGTCTTTCTCTGTTCGTCCGTCATTCTGTCCGTCTGTCTGGTGTATGTCAACAACACTAGCGCCTAAACCATGCGAGGGAGTTTTTCCAAATTGAAGAAACCGCTCTCCATTTGGCCTGAGTCCAAGCTCTAAGATTTTGAAAATTATTCATTAGTGTTGGGAATACTTTATATGAAGCCACTGGGACATTTTCAAAATTTAAAAAAATGGATCCAAATTTTTGTTTGATTTCCTGCATTAACCTGCTTTTTGCTCTGCGGGTGTGAAACTCGACTGTCTTCTCCAAACTTCTGATGAGTGACGTATTTTTCTTCTGGTTATGAACAAGGTCCCTTCCTCTGTTCTACCGCCTTCTTTCAGCGTTTTCTGAATTATTGTACTTATTAATCAATAAACCTATATTCGATTTGGTATTTTATTGAATTTTGTTTTCAATGTCCTTCATCTTGATTTCTGCTATAAATCTGGTCAACTTATATCTGGATTCTACTATATCTGTTATTTGTTTTTAGAGCTCGGACATTTTATAAGCATTCCAGCTTTCGCGACAATAACAATGTTATCTTATTTCGATGCATTGGGAATAGTAATTACATATTAATGAATATCTTTGGAACATCAGATGCAATGAAGAGCAATATTAAGTTTGAAGTGTGAAATCAGCCTAGTAAATATTGAATCTACACCGTATTTACAAGGTAATTTTCCTCCTCCTTGTCGTCACTAATATCTGCTAGCATCATGCAATATATTTAATTTCCGCTCTTACTACGAACATCATTAAAGCTATAGTGCCAGTTACTCCGTGATTCATTAACAGAAAAGTATTTAAATAATGCATTTGAATTGGAGGAAACAAAACCGTTTGATGTTCGCGAGTCTTAGCGTTGGGGCGCATACAAGAGGGACGAAGCCCTGATGATCGAACTTTTTTGCCTCTAAAAGTTGAAGGACCCTCACACACATCGGTCAGGTCTCGGACAACGAACATTTATTAACGGAAAATTGTACTTACGTTTCAAAAACACTTCCCAACAGTTAACTCCAAACCAGAAAAAAAATTGTGGCGTTGAACCTTTTTGTTTGTTTCGTTTCATATGGAGGATTGAACGGCTGTCACGAAATCAGAAGTACCAGTAAGAGTTGGTAGATATTTTGTATTTGCCAAATATAGTCTTTGCTGTATTATTAGTTATTCTCAGAAAAGAAAACAAATTCAGTGAAACCGCGTGATAGAGTATTGAAGGTACCGGAAAGAGTTCGTCTTGTCTATTGAGCCAATAGCTATGAATCAAAGTTGTTTTCCTTAAACTCTTTGTATATACCTTATTTTTATAATGCATCTTAAACAAGGGATCTGGAATCATTTGCCTTCTCACGAGTAGTATCAAGCAAGTTCTTAGCAACACTCACTTTGTTACAGCGGAAACTCACTTTCCGTTTTTTCAAAATTATAACTTATACATGCAATTCACAACAGGAAACCTCTTAAGGTCTAGGCCGTAAGATGAAGGGATTAGCGAACGAGGATCTCCTCGGTTTCGTGCACACAGCGCGCTCTGCAAGAACTTGTCAAGACTGACTTCTGAAGAGGCAAAACAGGATCACCAAACTGCACGAAAACTCTGCGTTGTGGAGTTCAATGCTGTTTGAAGTCGTATTTCCGTTTTTCAGTGTGTTTCCACTGCGTTGTAAATTCTTAAATAATTTTCGGGATGGTGACAGCGGGGCTTCGTAGTGAACATGGAGGAACAAGAGGGTAATGCGAGCAGGAGCGGGGTCAGGCGAGGCAGACAAGGACAAGGAGCAAGCCAGGTTGGGGCACACTGTAGGTAGAATTCAAACTATTTTTCTTTTCTGAATGGATAAATATGATAAATAAATACTCAGTCAAGTAAAATTGAATTCGGCATTAAATTCCCCACGCGATTTAATTGTTCGTGTTTCCACTAATTTATATTATTATTATTATTATTATTATTAATTTTATTATTTTCTATTATTATTAATCAAGATTTTAAGAATAAGAAATATTTCTTTGTTGACGAATGAAATGAGTACCACTAACGAGGACCAATTGAGAGACACTGAGATCCGTCTTTTTAGTTGTGGTCAAGAACCTATTACTCAATGCACACTTATCTACATGTTTCGTGGAGACGACCTTTCTATCCGTCGGTCACCCCCAAAGATATAGATAAATATAAATTTATAGTGCGGCGATGAGCCCGCCATATTTGATGCTTTTTAAAACGACAATCGTCATGATTTCTGTGAACAACAAAAGAATGTTCGCGTAATAATGAAGTCGATCGAAGTGCATTTAGAAGAGGAATAACATTTCAAGCATGTCGAGTTTAGTCTAGATTAAGTACAAAAATATTAAGTTTAAATTTGTTTATTCGTATTACAAATTAAGTTTTTGCATTATCTTCTTAGTAACACGATTAAAAATATTTTGAATCGTACAGTTTTGATTATTTATTATTAAAACCTCACATTAAATTGATATCGTTTCGAAAATGTGATATCAATAATTTCAGAGCTAACCGCCGACCACCAAATTCTATGTAAATTTAAAAAAATATTTTAAAGAATTTGTCATAACTATTTTGATACATTTTAATGGAATAACTACACCTCTACCAATTCCTACAGAATGTGAATAATAAATCTGAACTAAATTGAGTTGAAATTTACTAACAGAAAACTGTATTATTAATTATGTATTTAATAAAATAATTATACATTAGGCAAAAGTAAAGTGAATTATCTCTTTTTGCTTCCAATACTTTTGTCACTGATATTCGTGCAAAGTATGTGCACAACTAAAGGAGAGCCCTTTAATGTCATGTACCGGCGAACATTACCCCAAAACGCCTAAATCGTGTAAACCTTTTAAGCAGAAACGCGTAGCAACTATTACTTTATTTTGCCATCAGAAAACACGGCGACCAGTAGTGCAAATTGCTTCATACAGGAGCGCTGTATTTGCGCACAATTCCTCTCTACATATCTCAAGCTTTTATTTATTAGACCCCATTTACTTATTGTTCTAATAAGAACAGATTGTAAATTATGCAGAAGTAATAAAAAATATCTCAAGCTCGTTGGTCACCACGAAGTTGTTAAATTCATTAACATGACTGAAAACTAGACTATCTCTCGACCACACAATTAAATTAATCACTAATTTAATAATCATTAATAAATTAATAACTAATTTAGAAGAAATGTGCGCTGATGTATCTGTTAGAAATTGAGCAATTGAAATTTCAACAGGATATTCAAAGTAGCTCCACCGCAGCCGTTCAACCCAGGAAAACCATACCATCGATGCAGGTTCATTCCAATCGGTTTTCTAGTGCATATTCGATGCTACGTTTCAAAGTTTCCCATTGCTAACTGCAAAGTGTAATTTAATGTTGCAGGAAGCAGTGAATAATTACACTTTTAAACGCGAAATTAATGTATTTCATAATCAGAACTGTTTTGCGTAGCGCAGAATTTTCCCGTGGTGACCGTTAAATCGCGATGTGCAATTGGTCCGAGGGGTGTGTTTAATAATTCGCGGGTGCTGCGCCTGGCAGCAGTCCGGCGTTGCCATTGGCTGTGATCAATAGCAGCCACCCTGGAGGATGGCATGCATATTTTGTATGACCTATTAAAAGGGGTCGATTTTGATTTTGCATACAAGGTGCTTCAAAAGCACTAGTCAGGCATTTAACATGTTGCTCTATATCCACACAATAACAATAAATGACATAAGTTTTTTTACATTTTCTTGTATACTACAAACGTTGTATAAAGAAAGTTGTGCAATGATGTAGGGAACAACGGCAATTATTCGGCAAAAACATTTGTATTGTAGTTCTCTGATACCGAAAATGAGGATAATTCTTCTTCCTACATGTTGTAAATTTCTTCCTCTAACACGTGTGGCGAGAAGCCATGTTCTTTGCGTTCTTGATACCGAAATATTGGTTTACGGCAAAATGTATGTCAGTGTCTTTCAATCTGTGAACGAGGCTAGCAGATAAACCGTAAGTATCATTTGCACCACAATTGATATTCCCCTATCATTCTGATTGTCTCGACCCCATGATCTTAAAACCGATGTGAAGTAGGCTTCCGCGGCCAGACTCATGTGGGTGATCTGGGCTGTCCGGGTGACGCCGCGTCGAAGGCTGTGTTGCCGACGTTTCGGCAACACAGCCGACGTTTCGGCACCCGGACAGCCCAGATCACCCACTTGAAATCGATGTTTTCACTTTTAGGGGCATTAAGAACATTTTCAATTCTTTTTTCTAAAATGGCTCAAAATTGCTTGATTAATTTTTCCTGGACAGCGTAAAGAACACTAAAAAAATCAGATCTTTGTTTTGTGGAAATTTTCTCAGCGTCTTTCTACAACTATAGTATTGTAGATTGAATTTTTTCCCCTTGAATAAAAACAGTTCAAAATGAGATCTTTAAATGTGGACACATACGGTACATGTTTCCAAAATATAAATATTTTTTGAATTGTAATGGGTTAGTTATTTTTAAAAACAAGATTTTGTAAAAAAAACGGCTGTCTGTTTTTCTTTAAACTTAATGTACTGATAACGTTAAGTGCATATAACTACACGCGATATACGTAATTTTGAAGTATTCTTTTGATTTTTCAGAAATTACACATGGAAGATATTTTCGAACTATCCTTCACGTCGCGTCGTTCACGTTCACAATAAAGGAATTGCCTATGCATTAATGCGTTTGTGAATACAAATTCTTCAAATTGTAAATTATAATGATTTATCATTAAAAACTCTAAACTGTTTTGTAAAATTTCAAAAATATTTATGAGTGTCGAATTAAAACTTTCCCCAAAATAATTTCTGGCTTCGCAACTGACTCTCCATTACAGCATACTTCTTTGAAGCGTTTCGAAACCCAAGGCGAAAGTGATTCAGGAGGATCAGACGTCAGCAAAGGACCTCTGGCTGCGAACGCGAAATTTACTGAGTCGTCCCAGAAGAGGATGTCTGGCAAGAAGCGCCTTCGCTGAGAGAAGAGAGTTTTCTGACGCGCTCTCTTCCAATTTCTGTCTCCAATGACGAATCGTCGTGTCAACCGCTTTGAAAAATGGCGTTCCTCTTCAGATTTCCTGCTTTCTTTACGTTCTCAGAAACACAAAAATATATTAATGGAAATTGTATGCAGAGATAAAAGTTGAAGGGGTACGATGTCTCGATGAAATGTGAGAATTTAATAAACTTTGTGATGTTGATAAGGAGAGGGAAGGAATACAAATTTTATGATTGATGTACCGCTGTTTTATTTTTCAAATATTACTTTTGAAAAATTATTATTTTAATGAAATATTGTAGTTAACTGAAGGACACATAAACTTTTAGATACTTGATTCAAATATTACATTTCAACTTACTAGTTTCCTAAACATAAAGAAGGCTCGTAGTTTCGTGTCTCCTGAACGTTGTATTGTACAATAAATCACTTTAATTAATTGAATCTTTTTATATTCATTAAAATTATATTTTTATAAATTGAATATGTTAGTACATTTCATGAATATCACGAACGGTAGAATTTTTCCAAATAGATGTTTATAATGTTTCCACGCGTTTACGTCATGAATTTCAGGCAAATACCTACCCTTACGCAATTTATTGAATTTAAGCACAGCCGGTGCCGAACTAAATTTGTAGTATGCGTGACCGCCTGAGCATGAACCAGGATTGAGTTGCCCAAACCACCTCCCCGTGTATCCACAGTGCTAGCGAGAACTTTCTCCTGCACACGAAGCGACGGTCGGTTGATTAATTATATAAGTTTTTCTGAGCGCTATTGTAATTTGTCCCGTAAGGGTTGGGCATTGTTCATCACGGGAGGTGGTGGTGCTCTTCCCTCGCTGGATGGTAACATCCGTCGCTGACCTAATGCGTGTGTGTGTGTACGGAAGGCATACGGATATGACGAGGAAGAGTGGGGAATGATCGCACAAAGTACGTGGCCCGTTTGTGAGAGCACTGCTCCGGCAATCGCCTGGTGATGATAGGAGAAGCCACGAAAAAGTACCCATCAGAGTGGTACCAATCTACTAGATCAGTAGAATTCAAGAGACATCGTTTGAATCCGCCATAGCTATGTACCCAGTATGCAAATACACTCGAACCTAGAACCTCCTGGTCAGAAGCACTGCAGTGACTTCAGTTTGAACTCCTGAGCCACTTTAGCCGGTGAATCGGGCTCGAGTTTCCCAACTCGCCAGGCCATCTATCCACAGCGCCAGCCAGAACTTTCTCCAGCGCCGAAGCGACGAGTGGCAGTGGCTGCGCGGGAACGTAGACGGAGCAGCGGGGGAGAGAGGGGCGAAAGGGGGGAATCGGAGAGGTTCATCTATAGTCGTTTGGGCGGCGAGACCGCGGCGCCGGGGCGAGAGAAATGGAAGTAACCGGGGCGGGTGCGACGCTGCTCCCGAGCGCGCAGGCTGGAAGGCGAAACGAAACGGGGCCAACGAATTCAGTGGAGGGAGTGAAGGACGGCTTGAAACAGGGGAGATGGCGAAAGACGCGAAGCAGGGTTGCCAAGTTGCTGGTTGGGCCTTGCCCTTAAATTGGAATGTTTTCGACCATAACAGGATTTTTTGGGGGGGAGGAACAAGAATTTTAGAGGAATATTGTGGTTGATAGTAAGTTGTTAAAATGTTTTATTTATTAAAATTTAAAAACCATAGTTTCAATTGATATTTTCTGGGTTAGGTTAGTCTGTAATTTTATTTATTTTCGTAAGTTTCTGTTTTATTTTTTGAAATCTATGTTTTTAGTTTGAGAATGTACTTTGTCAAGTAACCCCTGACATTAATTGGATAATTAAATATTTTTTTACGATCAGTTTCGTTACTTGCCGTTTGTTTTTTGATTATGTTTTTGTTCTTTACTGTTCCGTGTTTATTTTATTATAGAGAGTTTGTTAAACCTTTTGGAATAATCTACTATATCATGTATTTTCGTGATGGACTCAAGGTGGCAAAGTCAAGGTGAAGCAAAGACAAGAACGTTTGGAGTAAGATTGGAATTAAAAGAGTGAATTTCTGATTGGAGAAGAGAGATGGAGGGAGAGGTAAAAGCTTATCGTGTGGCTTAGTGAAGGGGATGAAATGGATGTGAAACTTGAAGGAGTGTGAGAAGGAAGGCAAGGCGAAGATACACACAATTTTGAGAGAGATGTACGGGGAACAGATGCGGAAACGTTGAAGACATGAAATAGACGGTGTATTGTCTGGTGAATCGATGTGAATTAATTGCACAATTTTTTTTGAAAGGTGTCCTTGCTTCCCCGTGTCTGGCATAATATCCAGTTGAATGCAGAAGCTTGCAGCAAGCGCTGAACCAATCTTTAAGGCGCGAAATATAAACTATTTTCTGTTTTTGTTCAAACAATCTAAAGAAATGACGGAAGCAGGAGGTATCTCGAGCCATCACAGGAGGTATCTCGAACTCCTGAGAAACTTAGAACGGAAATTATTGAGGCAGACTTCCAAAGCCAAGATTGATTCTCCAGAGATTGGCATTGCTTCATAAAATTTAGTGTTCAATTTTGTAACTAATACCCCCATTCTATCCGCATTTCTTCAATCCATCGTTCAAGGAAATATGCGCGTGAAATACGTTGATGTGGAGTGATTTCGTAAAAAAGTACTTAGAGAAAGGCAACACGGAAAGGTGACATTGAAAGCCGGAGGTTGATTTAAACACGCATGAGCGCGTCAATAATTAGGGCGACGCAATTTAGTGTGCCGTCCAGGAAATAATGATTCGAAATGAGAGAAAATGAGAAAATAAGCTTGAAAATTTTAAAACGATATTTTAATAGCTATTTGATGTACAAAATTAATAACTTTCGAGAGACTTTAAATACAAGTCAAGAGGTCAACATGATCCTCTAAGGAGGATTCGGAAATAAAATACGCGAGATTTGCAAATTAGAAGACTTGTTGCGGACAATTCTCTACAACATCGCCCATCAATTTTTTTCATTTGTAGAACTTGAACTATGAAGTAAATTTCAATTATGGAATCTTCAACCCAAAATACAAGGTTCTAATTATCCAATTTGATCGCTTTTCTCAATTTTAAACCTCCGTGTAATGACGCCAGCGCTGAGACGACAGACAACGGGAAAGTGTTGTACGAACGCTTCAACTTTAATCTAATGGCACAAACTATTGTCACATATTAAAGTTATGAACATTTTGTATTTATGTCACTTTCAGATTTATTGAAAATAATTTAACAATCAAATCAAACCTTGAGTGTTTTATGAACACTTCAACTTCTCTCCAGTAAAATGATAGAAACTATCACTCCATTGAAATTGTAAATATGTTGAAAATATGAAGCTTTCGAATGTATTGAAGTATCAAATGTATCGTGGTCTTCCTCAGAGCTGGTCTCGACTTCGACAGGGTGAGTCAAGGATTCCTCAGACCAGCCCTGAGAAAGACCACGACAAGATGCTCGAAACGCAGGCACCACGGCCTTCGCCCCAGCGTTACCCGACACCCGAGCGATGTGCATTTGCATTTCGAATTTATTAGAAATCATGTAAAATATCATACGAAAACATGATATGGAATTTTCTCAATTACGAGTAGCTTGTAATGAAGTGACTTGACAAAATGTGTCAGCATATCTACTACATTCAAACAATCCTGCGTCAAATTTGCATTGCCGCCTGCATTTACGTGATTGAATTCCGTTTTCTCGCTCGGCTGCGCTCGTCTGGCGTGACGGGGAGGAGCGTGGAACGGAGCGTGGCGGAGTGGGGCGTGGCGAGGCGGAGAGGGGCGTGGCGAGGCGAGGCGGAGAGTGGCGGGGAGGAGCGTGGGGGGGCGGAGCGTGGCGGGGAGGGGCGTGGCGAGGCGGAGAGTGGCGGGAGGGGCGTGGAGAGGCGGAGAGTGGCGGGGCGGGGTAAAGCGTAGTGTGAGGTAAGGCGGGGTAAGGCGGGGCGGGGTAAGGATGGGAGGGGTACAGGCGGGGATGAGCGGGGCTGGGGAAGGCCGGGGTAAGGCGGGGCGTGGCGGGGCGAGCGCAAGCTGCGCGGACACTCCGCCATCGCTACCCGTCCACCCGCGCAGGCGCTGCGCGGAACGGTCGGGGCGGGGAGCGGGGGCGGGGGGCGGGTGAAGCTCGCTGCGGAGCCGAGCGAAGTGAAGAATAACGAGGATTGGGTTCGAAGTTTGAGCCGTATTTCTCCGCGGATCTCGCAGGCGGAGCGGCGGCGTTGGACGGAGGCGGCCGCGCGGGCGAGGGCCAGCAGCCGCACAATTTCTCCTATTGGGTATTTTTCTGTTTACTCGGCGGAGAATTGTTTTGAATTGTGCTAATCATTTTCACTTCAGACAATGTATTTTAGTATTGCCATTTATTTTATATTATGACGAAAGCAATAGACCCAGTTTTATGATATATTTCTGCTTTTCTTCGTCGATTTCGACCTATAAATCATTTTGCCGTCACATTTAAAGCATTTTTCGCTTATTTCATTCATTGAAAGACTATTTTAAATGTACTTGCTTCAAATAATATTTACGAAATGTAACAAATGTTTCCTACAGATTTCCTGACTAGCCTATTCGATTTCTTTGCTCAAAAATTGTGATGTTAGCCGTTCTATGTATGTAATCTGCGGTACCTGTGATGCTTATCAGCGCTATTGTCAATTCGGCCGATTTCGCGACAACTAAATATAGAAAAATTTGGGTAAAGAGCAGCCGATACCATTTTTTTTCAATCTCTGTTCACTTAAAAAAAGGGAAGGAGCTTCATCATCAGTAACATATCCAACAGCTTGAGTTGTAAATCTGCTCTGGTTTTGATCAAATCCTTTACGCCATTTTTCTTTCCTTTTAAGGCATTTAAAAACATTTTAAGCGCATTTTATTGATCATTATTCGTGAAGTTTTAGATTATCAAAATTCATCCCCTAATTTTAAGTCATATTTCAATGCTATTACCATAAATTTGCGAAAGATTATTCGAAGATTTCACACTTATTGTATTGTTCAGGATGTTCTATTCTCTGTTAGTACCCATAAAAATTGAAAAATTCCTGTTCTTAACTGTTCATTAATTGAGGGCAAATGGGACCAGGTGAAAATGAAGTTTGTCACCCATTTCCCAACCGTTCCAGAGATATGGCATTAGGGCTTCAATTTTTCAGAAACATTTCATACAAAGCTCCCTAAAATCATAGTAAACAAATATTGATTTGATCATCCAATGATAAAAGTAATACGTATTAAATATGATGGAATAATTCATGTAGAATAAATACCTCATTAATGTACCAAGTAATTGAACAATGAAGATATTTTTTCAGCTGTGGCATTTCCCACTGCATCACTTTTCCGTTTTTTACACTGAATCAGTTTATATTCTCGCTCTCTAAAACAACACAATTCTTCTAACTATAATATCAATAATGTTGTCAATATTGTTTTATTCACACGAATAAAAGGCGATTGTTGAGAATTATATTAGAGACATTTCTCGAGTTAAAGTTTTTCCCTATATTCATCACTTGGCATGCTTTCATTAAGAGCGGAAAGCTTCAGCTAATACCAAAGTAACGGTTCTTTTCTTTCATAATACGGAATTTTTAATTTTAGAGATTCCTTAATATATAAATTCATGTACTATTAGATTTTAATGTGAAAATTCAAAGTGATCAGACATAATATTTACGAAACAAGACACGAAGCATCCTTCATTTATTCCAGAAGAGGCGCGCTGCCTCGTGTATATTCCTAACGAACAATTCTTCACAGAGCGTGTACAGCATTGTAAAGAGACGTAAATTGAAGAACAAGGAAAGTATGGAGACAAATGCCGAGGGACTGCGCAAGTGCGGGGTTGGGCGCAGCGCGTAAACAAAGGCGGAAGCGAACTCCTGGCACAATGTCGGAATTAATTGCGCGCTTCTCCGTCCAGCGGTGCCCTCCCGCGCCGCCCACCCGTCCGCCACGACCACTCACCCACACACCCTCCCACCCACCTGCTCGCCGTCCGCCCGTTACCCACACCCACACACCCGCCCGCCCGCCCGCCCGCCCACACGCCCGTCCGCCACATCCACCATCCACCCACCTACACACCCATTCGCCCGCCCGCCCGCTTCACGCCCGCTTCACGCCCGCTTCACGCCCCCTCCACGCCCGCGCCACGCCCGCCCGCTCCACGACCGCCCGCCCGTTACCACATTTCGTTCCTCTTTTCCATTTCTATGGTATATTCACGCTTTTCATGATTTCCGCACGTCGTATTCGCCATCTATTAGATCCCCACATTGCAGCTCTTCATTACCACATTTTATTTCTGGTGCACAAGCACGTTATCTCACCCGAATTCCATCTCTCTATTCTAATTACATTTGTCACACGTTCTATCTCGCCCCTGCTTTTTGTCATCGCATCCATTGTTCTCCGCTTGATCTGATCTCATCCTTCGTCCATGCAATGATCTCATCCATGCGTCCATCCGTTGGTACCTCGCATCTCCCTGAACTGCGCTTCCTCTGCTCTTTTTTCTTTATCTTTCTCCCATCTGCTTTTTTTGCGCCGTTTTACTTCTCCGTTCTTTAGGTTGTGCTAATATTTTATTACTTATTTTTGAAATATTAGTATTGAGAGATGTTTTTCTATCGATGAGTCTATGTTTCTATCATGTCGTGTCTTTCACTGCCGTATTTAAATAACGATAATATTTATATTGTTGTCAGAAGGAAAAGTCTTTCAAAAGTCAGCAAAATCTGAAAATCTCTAAAACGAACCGCTCGGTCATAAAACACTCGAGCAGAATTGCTGTTATCAGCGGAATTGGAACTTCTTTAAGCTGACGGACTCGGGCGGGGCGGTGAGCCCGGGGCCGGGAGGGAGGGACGGCGCGTTCCGGGAGCCTTTGTCGCGAGCCGTCTATCTTGGCGCACGCAGGGACTCCCCGTTCTCCAGGCCTGCCAACGTGACAGCGGCGGCACATAAATAAGGGCACGCATTCGGAATTAAGGCGCCCCGGCCCGAGGCGGGCGAGCGGACTGGTAGAATTGCGGGAGCGTGTGGGTGGGTGGGCGTTTGAGACGAGAGCCGTCGACGTGCGACTTCCTCTGGCGCGAAGGGCGCGACAGCGGCTTACGGGGCGCGAGAGTGTGGCAGTTGAGACAGAACGGAGACGCGCGACATGATGCTGCCGGAGCTCTAAACAGTTGTAATACGTGAGAGATAAATTATAATGTTGTAGGGCAAGAAAGTGTGAAGGAACAGGAATTCAATTTTGATAATGATGTGATATTAAATGTAGCAAGAACATATACTCTTAATATACCTCAGAAACTGAACACATTTTAACACAAACATGTCGAAAATTATTGTAATATATTACGAAATACCTGAACCATTAATTGAACACAAACTTTACTTCAATTATTTTGCAATTTATTCTTTATTCTAAATTTTCCATATTTATATTCAATGAAGTAGTGTGTTTCTTTTTCTTGAGATAATAAGAATCCATGACGATACAAAATAACATATTAATAGCGCAACACTCCTTTATTTTTGCAGTTCCATTGTCTCTCGCATGATTCGCATAAACTCAATGAGTTTGTTCAAGGACTTTAAAGAATTGTTTTCTATAAGCGAGCTGATTTATTAACTTCCGAGAAATTTCTTTTGAACTTAAAATATTTTTTGTCCATTCTTGTAAATATAAATAAATTTAGGTTTTTTGCCATTGAGCGCATTATGTATTAAATATATTAGTACGAACCGTGTCTTCTTTTGCATATTTTCTGTACTTACGATTTTTACCGCAGAGGTGCAGATGGCCATGTTATTCTAAAAAAAATTCACTTCGTTGCACCAATTAAATGAAATTGACAGTTCCTATAATAATGTTTTGACAGACCTAGCTTCAATAAAACGCCAAATTTTTACGCTAGGTAATGAAGGTTTCAATTTTTTTCTAAACATCACGTAAATGTTGAAAGACGAAAATATCACTAAGGGTTCCAATCTTATAATGAAAATATTAATTGATGAAAAGAATCACCTCACCAGAACGAAGATGTAGGGAAAAACACCTAGAATCCGTCTTTACCCTTCCTCCCGTTAAACAAACGAATGAAGGGAAGTTTTTATTTATGTAGTAAAAAACAGTAAAACCTGTATGGGAGAGAAGTATTATCTGCGAAGGTTTTCTTCAGCTCCAAAATCACTTCCCGACATTTTAACTATAAGTAGCTGAAGGATCAATGAAAGGTTAAAAATATAACACTTGGTAAAATATAACAGTAACAATTTTAAAAATTTGACATTTCCGAATAAGGGACAAGAATGTTGAGGGAGAATTGAATGGCAGACTTGAATGGGAGAGAACAATACTCTGATTCAACTCTCCCATTCACCTCACCCATTAAACATCTCCCATTAAATATCCCCCATGCACCTTTTCCCAAACATCTCTCCCATTCAACTCTCCCCTTATACTCTCCCTTTAAACTCTTCCATTCCACTGTGCCACTGTTCCTCATTCCACCATGCAACTGTCGCATGCAACTCTCGCATGCAGTTCACCAACGCATCACGCTCAAGCAACTCGCCTATGCAAGTCGTCCATTCATCTCACATTCAAGTCTCCTATTCATCTCTCCCATTCAACTCAACCCATTCGACTGTCCCATTCGACTCTCCCATTCGACTCTCCCATTCGACTCTCCCATTCGACTCTCCCATTCGACTCTCCCATTCGACTCTCCCATTCGACTCTCCCATTCGACTCTCCCATTCGACTCTCCCATTCGACTCTCCCATTCGACTCTCCCATTCGACTCTCCCATTCGACTCTCCCATTCGACTCTCCCATTCGACTCTCCCATTCGACTCTCCCATTCGACTCTCCCATTCGACTCTTTATTTCAACTCCCCCATTCATCTCTTCCGTTTAACTCTCTTTTTAAACTCTCTTATTAAACTCTCCCACAGGTTTTTTCACACCCGCCGCACCCCGCCCCTGCCTCGCCACGCACCCGCCCCGTCCCCGCACGTCCCGCCCCCGCCAGACACCCGCCCCGTCGCACCCCCGTCCCGACCCCGTCCCGCCCTCCCCGCTGCTCCGCCCGCCCCGCCCCGCCCCTTCCCGACCCCGCATCTTCCCGCCTGGCCACGCGCCCGTCCCAATCCTGCCTCGCCCCACCACACCACTTGTTTCCCCTCTCCGCAACGCCTCTCCCTACCTCCGTCCTCGCTCTGCTCCTGTCCACCCTGTTCTTTTCGGCCCGCTCCGCTAATCCTCCTGCCGCCCTGCATCGTCCAGTCTTTCCTGTTGTTTTCTGCCCTATTTTGTCATTTTGTGGCTTCTGCTGTTCATCATTTTAGCCAGCTGTTCCATGATATTACCTGTCTTTCTCTGTGCAACCCTTCCGTTGCCCTACTCTTCAATTCTTTGTTTCACTCCAACATTCCATGTCTTACTCTGTCCAGGCTCATTGACTCCTCCGTCTCGTGTTAGACCTCCGCTCTCCAACCCAATTCAGTATATCCGCAGCCCTCCCCAACCAGACTCCTCTTTTTCCATCAACGACCTGGATTTTCTCTCTGCCGCTGTTTTGGTAATGCAAAGCCCGTGCACTGTTTCTCTGAAGTTTGCTGTTTAATAAAAAAAGTGATAAATAAAAGCGTTGGTTGCAGTGCTGAGGCGAACAGACGGACTTCGAATAATATTTATACATTATTAAATATTTATATTACTTCCTATGTATTAGACGAAAGAGTGGGTTCGATGTTGAACACTCCATATTGCCATGCTTTTAATTTCATAAGGATATCTATTCGTGATTAAAAGATATTCTCGTCTGGACTCTGAATAATTTGTAAAATAGGCAGCAATGTAAATAAATTCACATTCATATTCTTGAATTAACAAGCTAAGTTAAATATATTTTGTAAAACACACTATCCTTTTTTGAATATACGATATCTTCAAAGTAAATCAAACGAGAGAGCGATAGCGTGAACAAAAGAGGAAGAACGAGAGAGTGAGAGTAAGAGAGAGATATCAAGATAGTGAAAGCGAGAGTAAGAGAGAAGAGAGCGGGAGCGCTAGATTATGAGAGAATGTATGATTGCGAGAGGGGGCCGAGCGAGGGATTCAAAATTCCTTGATTTAATAATAATAGTAAATAATGATAATAATAATAATAGTAACAATAGTAACAATAGTAACAATAGTAACAATAGTAATAATAGTAATAATAGTAATAATAGTAATAATAGTAATAATAGTAATAATAATAATAATAATATATTTTCAAATCATTCGTAAAACAGCAATTTCAATGTTATGTAATATTCTTAGAAATATTTTTCATTTCTGCATTTACAACCTCTTTAGTTGAGGGACCGTTATTTTAACCATCTTTCCATCGTATGACATAATTAGTCTATTTTTATACCATTTATTTGCGATTATCATTCCCCCTTTCCTATGTTCCCTCCCCTAGAAATGATCCCGGGCCCTTGGCATTGCCTGCTCCCTCTTGGCCCTGCGTTCCGCTGGCACTGCGGCGCGCAGTGAGGCCCGTCTGCGCCAGATCCCCTCCGCAGCCAGCCCTCGCCCTCCCTCCGTCGACCTCCGACCGCTGTCTTCCTGCCGCGCGCCCCCGCGCCGTCTGCTCGCGCCGTTCGCCACCTCTGCCCCCCGCCGCTCCCGCGGAAAGCCCTGCTGCCGCCCCGCCCCCGGCGTCGTCTCCGTCTCCGCGTCCGCCGACCCGCCGCCCTTGTACAAATCCGTTGTGGCACAGAAAGGGTTTTATGCTGTTACCTCCACCTTTCATCTCCTTCCGGCTCAGGCGGCGGCGGCGGCGGCGGCGGCGGCGGCGGCGGAGGCGGCGGCGGCGACGACGACGACGACGACGACGACGACGACAACGACGACGACGACGACGAAGATGGCGATGGCGATAGCCGGCAAGAGTCTTGAGCTCTCCTTTCCTTCTCACGCGTGTGTTATAGTTCCCTAATGATTGCTAGACTTCCAATCTTGAGGCAAACGCTTATTTTACTTTTTGACGTAGCAACTCGTAGTTCATTTTTGAACATATTTCAAGGATATTTGATACTAAAAAACAATCTACATATAGTCTGAAATTCTTTTTCGCAATTGGTGTCTAAAATATATTTCCATAAACCTTTAAAAATACTTGTTCAGTGTAATTGAAACTTCGAAGCATAAACTCGAATACGTTTCTTCCCAGAAATTCAGACTAAAGTTAAAATCTACATGAAATAAAAATTCTGGATTTCTCGTGCTCAGCTGTTATTTGAACATTAACATATACATCAATCATAGAAGTTCAAAACATCGTTTTGCTTGTAAAAATATTATAAGTCATTGATGTTTTAGTATCCTGTATTCCCTTTAATAATGTGTGCTCATATTCTTAATAGAGTTGTTTAAAGTACGAATAAAATATAATGTATATGAAAAATGCCTTTCGTTTTAATTTATCTGCCTATTTTAAAAAATGATGTAGTTTATTTTCGCTTTTTAAGAGCCTGTCTTATGTACCTAAATTGAAGAATGCAAAGTGTAAAAATTCATTGCTATACATTAGAACATACGAGTAAGTGTTAGACAAATACACATATTTGATATACTTAGGGTTTAACTTATGCTTCAGCAGGTAAATTGTTCATCATTGTTCGATTTACGAAAGAGAATTAGCCGATATTAGATCGCTGAGTTCTTGTACGAATTTTAGAATTATGATTCTTTCTGCTTAATTACGTTAGTTTCAAAAGCCTGTTTCAAATGTCTTTCCCCGCAGAGAAACCTACATACAGCTTATATAATGCTGTAGGTCTAGCCACCTTCCCACGGTTCGGGAGCGACCGTTATTCATTTTGAGAGAGTAAAATACCAGATAATTTATCGGCTCTTTTCTGAATTTTCTCTCCATCTTTTAAGATAGGAAGTAGAATAAGAAGTATATGCTAGCGCATTAACATTACAATTGGCATTCTTCCAAGTAGGCATAGCAAAATGTAAGGCTCTCAACAATATTTTTACGTCGCGATTTACCTAATCTGTCCACCAAATATAACTGCGTAGAATAATACCAAGTACTCGCAGCTAGTGACAATTGGAATCGAATACCTACTTAATTTGTAAGTTACGTTTACACTTCGTTGAGACCTAGAAATATTACTTTTCGACTACTCTGAGTTTATTCTGATGTTATTTATCCATGCCCATTTTTCTAAGCGATCTAGCTCTAGATCGTTTTTCAAGGTTTCTTTCGCATCTCTAACATTACTGTAAATTATACTATCATCCGCATTGTTCGCAATCGTCTTATTTAAAATATTTATTTAAGAGATTTATTAAGTGTTTATACCATACTTTAATTTAACTTTACGTATCATTTCGAATTTCAACCTTTAAATACATCTTCAGTTGAACTTATGTATACTTATAAAATTATAAATTCATAATTATTTTCTTGTCGTAATTTAATTTAAAGTGTTGATAAGTGTACCAACATCTTTTTAAAAATAAGTACAGATATTTTATCAATTAGTGTTTCAAGTTATTCCAAATATTCCTTTGGAATTAATTATTAGAGTTTCAAAGATCATCCGCATTGTACCACGACTGTTTGGCAACTGAATATTATGAGAAACAAGCGTGATATGTACCTTAATAATTCTATAAAATCCGTACGTTAGTATTTACACTGATTCTTTGAGAAATTTTATTCGAGTGTCATATCTGCTAAAATCTTTGGTCTGGAAGTTAAAATAATAATTTATTTTTACTGACACTTTAAAGTTTGTAACTGCCTTCGATATGAAACACGATATACGAAAGGTTTGTGGTTACGAGTAAAATATGAAAACAGTTGAATGATGCTACATGGTTCCTTATGGAGGAAGTTAAGAGAGGAAGGGAATTATGGAAGGGAAAAATGAGAAGAAACATAGTCAAGTTAACATCTAGTTAATTTAGAAAGTAAGTAAATCTGAATCAAATTCATTAGGTAAAAAATAAAATTATTTATAATACGAGAGGCGTTAACTGGTTCCAATGATCTCAAGCGACAAAAAGCCCTCCATCCAATGGCTCCTGGCATTTTGTTGCCGCTCGTTCATTGGAACCCTTCTTATAACGCCCTATTATTGTTTTTAGCCTACAACATCCCATAAAGGACAAAGGCCTCCTGCTTTAGTAGGGTTAGGTTGATACTTGTACAATCATCTTCTTTTCGCTGTTTGTATCCCAGTTGCCTCCATGTTGACCTCTTTTGAGCCAAGTCTCGTCCAGGCGGGGCCATTTACCTTGCTTAGCTCGTTAACCCATATTCTTCTCTGTCTCCCTTGGTTCCTCCAGCCGAGGGTCCCAGGTTGTTGCAGTTTACGCCCATCGCGGTACTGTCTTATTATGTGTCCTCCCCAAGGCCATTTACTCATTTTGATTTGCTGTACTGCATCCTTGATTTCGGCCGTTTTTCTAATTTACGTAGATTGTTTTCTGTCTAACATTTTCGTTCCGTTTTCCTCTGGCCTCGTCGTATCCATTTTATTTGCGCTACTATAACGCCCTTGTTGCATAAATGACTATTCTCGCCCTGAGTGCCTTCTTTCCGGTCGGGGCAAAGCCGACCGCGGGGTGAGCAGGGAGTCGTCGTCCTCCTCCTCCTCCTCCTCCTCCTCCTCCTCCTCCTCCTCCTCCTCCTCCTCCTCCTCCTCCTCCTCCTCCTCCTCCTCCTCCTCCTCCCCCTCCGTGCCGACGCCTGTCACCTGCCTCCGCGCGGCGCGCGCCTGTCGATTTCCTGCAGATGCGCCGTCCGTCAGCGCGGGTGGAGGCGAGGAGGGGGAAAAGATTCGGCGCGGGGTGCGGCCGCAAAGGACGACTTCGTGGCCAGGGGACCGCCGCAATCTGTCCCCACGTCCGGCGGGTGAATGAGAGGGCGGCCTGGAGAGCCGGGGTGGGGCCGGTGGTGGGCGATTGGTAAAGGTGTAGGTGTCGGGTGGATGAGATGGCTGCGGGAGGTTGTGTGAGATAAAGGACGGGTGGACCGGAGATAGGGCTGATGGACGAAAACGGATGAGCAATACGAGTGGTTCGGAGGACGGATGGTTAGGTCGACGGGAGGAAGGGCGGTTGGGAGGACGGGCGGTTGGGAGGACGGGCGGTTGGGAGGACGGGCGGTTGGAAGGACGGGCGGTTGGGAGGACGGGCGGTTGGGAGGACGGGCGGTTGGGAGGACGGGCGGTTGGGAGGACGGGCGGTTGGGAGGACGGGCGGTTTGGAGGACGGGCGGTTGAGAGGACGGGCGGTTGGGAGGACGGGCGGTTGGGAGGACGGGCGGTTGGGAGGACGGGCGGTTGGGAGGACGGGCGGTTGGGAGGACGGGCGGTTGGGAGGACGGGCGGTTGAGAGGACGGGCGGTTGGGAGGACGGGCGGTTGGGAGGACGGGCGGTTGGGAGGACGGGCGGTTGGGAGGACGGGCGGTTGGGAGGACGGGCGGTTGGGAGGACGGGCGGTTGGAGGAAGGTGGAGTGAGTGAGAGGATGGATAAGCAAGTTGACGTGCGGCTGAGAGGGAGGGAGCGGGTTCGGACGTGGGCTTGTGGAAATGTGGTCGTGAGGGCGGGCGAGCGGGGGTTGACAGGCGGGCCAGCCTCGGGGGCTGGAGGCTGGGCCATCGGCACGGCAGTCAACTACGGTCCTCTGAACTTCGCTAAAATGTAGGTCGCTTTGCAGCGGCGAGGGAAAGATTTGTGCTGAACGAGGGAAAATCTCTGAGGCTGGTGGCCTGAATGGGCGAAACGGACGGCTCGAATTTGACGTTCTTTCTTTTTTTCATCGTCGCCATCCTTTGCGCATTTTCACCCTTCGAATTGCTGACTGGCCTCTGCTTCTAAAGAACGAATACGTTTTATAATTTAAAAACAACAACATGAATTTCAATAAGATTTTCTGTGTAGTTTTTGTTTCGATGTGTAACATTTCTTTCAACATTTTCTGTGTATATTTACCGTATTCTGTGAAAGCTTTAATTTTATATACCAGGTTTTAAGTTTTGGTTAACCTTTTCTCTGATATACTGGTTTATTTTATTTACAAAATTCGTTTTAACTATGTTAGAAAAAAGGACGAAATGTCCTCTTTATTATATTGGAAAGGGAGTACTACATTTAAATGCAATCTAAATGTATGATGAACGGAGGATGCTGTGATTCTTCAAATTTTTCGAGTTTCCGACATAACATTTCCTTGTTTTTATAAAAAGTGACATTTAACTCAAACTATCCCGCCTAAACATCGCCAAAATCCATAGATTAGCTATAACTTCATTTACATCCTTTACTCCACGAATTGCGCCAGTGCTGCCACAAGCTAATACAACGTATTGGATGGTAGTGATTGACATAGATTCTGTGCTCTGTGATATAAATATTATTCTGCTTCCGTGTGGAGTTAATACTGCTCGGTAGTGTTTATGTTTCGAGCAGGGTGCCAAAAAGAAAAGCCTTCAGTTATGACATACTTATAAGTTCAAAGCGTTGTTGCAAGGTCCAAAGCAAAGCTTTAATTGTTTAAGGAGATTTCATTACCCACCAAATACTCCCGATAAAAGCGGAAAATACTGTTATAATAATGATGAATGCCTATTGTGTGGTTGTGAATGTGATTACCATGATTTAAGTATTTATTTCGCTAATAGTAAGTATTTTGTCTTTATGAAATATTATCTATTACATAATAAAATACTTTATATGAAGCGTCCTCTTTTTATATAAGGAATGTTAAGTACGGTAACCCTATCTGTATGCAATCTCCAACGATAACCACAAGACCGACATCGGATATATACATTTCAAGTACACCAGAAAATATATTTGATTACAAGTCACGTTTTTGGTTGTGAAGACCAAATCCTGCTCATCCAAATGACTTTTCTTTACTCGCTGGATGTACACGACACTTAAATTGATTTTATATATATATATATATATATATATATATATATATATATATATATATATATATATATATGGAAATAACATTCGTATTATTTGTATTCTTTATACCTTAAGTAAAGTTCATTAAAATACAATAAATATATAAAAGCAAGTAGTAAATGAATACGAAAAATTGAGGAACTGCTTGAAAATGGATATATATACCATATACCAGGTGTACCATAAAATCGGATCACTGATGCCAATGCCTGATAACAATCCGAAATTTCTTCAAATTTATTTTATGGGCGATTGTGAAGAGCGCGTGACGACTCGGTGCCTGTATAATTTTATTGAACATGCAGAGGAAAGAGCAATTGTGATATTATTGGAAAATTTTTTAGAAGATCACAATCAACTAATTCAATTGATCAAAAGAGTTTCGCCACGACTGCAAAATGACAATTATCAAATCGTCATAAAAGCCGACAAAGTACCATTAGGTGAACATGCTGGTAGATTCAACGCTCCAACTGTTGATGAGGTTGCTGTTATCATGGTTGGTGATCCAGTTGACAAAAGATCTATAAAAATTACACGGCGAGACAACACTGTCAGTACGATTTCGGATCTACACCGTTCATATGACGCACTACAATATCCATTGATATTTTGGCAAGGACAAGATGAATATCACCTTAATATCAAACAGTATGATCCAAATACCGGTAAATTTTACAATTATCTATTTACTTTCTTACTGTATGTATAGATTTTAATTTCGTATTGCATTTAATTTTTTATTTTTTTAGGTGATTACAGAAATAATAAAGTTAGCTCAATGAACTACTACGCACACCGAATAATGGTTAGACAACATCAAGACAATTATATCCTTCGATATCGTCAGCTGTTCCATCAATACATTGTTGATATGTATGCTAAGGTCGAAAGCGAACGCTTGCGATTCCTTCGATTCAACCAGGCAAAACTACGATTGGAAGAATATATTCACTTACGAGATGCTGTTGCTGGAAACATCGATGGAAATTTAAATCCCATTGACATCGGTAATGTTTTCATTTTACCTTCAAGCTACATCGGCAGTCCACGGAACATGCAGGAATACATACAAGATACGATGACTTACGTACGTCATTACGGCCGACCGGATTTATTTATTACATTCACATGTAATCCGAATTGGGAAGAGATACAAACTTTACTATTGCCAGAACAACAAGCCATTCATCGTCATGATTTAACTGCACGTGTGTTTAAACAAAAATTGAAATCCTTAATTGATTTTATTGTTAAATATTCAATTTTTGGTATCACACGTTGTTGGCTGTATACGATAGAGTGGCAAAAGCGAGGTTTGCCTCATGCCCACATTTTGGTTTGGCTTAAAGATAGAATCCGTCCTGAAGAAATCGATCAAATAATTTCAGCCGAAATTCCAGACCCATTAATTGATCAAGAATTATTTGATATTGTCACCAAACACATGATCCATGGGCCATGCGGTGCTTTCAACATGACGTCAACGTGCATGGAAAATGTAAAATGTAAAAAAAAAAATCCCAAAGCCGTATACGAATGACACGATCACGGATATTGATGGTTATCCAATGTATCGCCGCAGAAGTACTGAGAATGGTGGCCACACATTTACAATGCGACTGCCGAACTTTCCAAATCAAGTTGAGTTTGATAATCAGTGGGTGGTACCATACTCACCACTACTTTCAAAAACTTACAAAGCTCATATCAATGTTGAGCTTTGCAGTTCTGTTAAATCAATTAAGTATATTTGTAAATATGTAAACAAAGGCAGTGATTTGGCCATATTTGAAGTACAAAACATAAATAAAAATGACGAAATAGCACGATACCAAATGGGCAGATACATTAGCAGCAATGAAGCTATTTGGCATATTCTCAGCTTTCCCATCCACGAAAGAGATCCTGCTGTCCAATATCTGGCAATACATCTTGAAAACGGTCAACGTGTATACTTCACTGAAAAAAATGTTCTCCAAAGAGCGTTCGAAGCTCCGAAAACGACTCTAACTGAATTTTTTACATTGTGTCAAAAACCTGATGTTTTTGGCCAATTCGCGAAAACATTGGTGTTTGGTGATGTTCCACGTTATTTCACATGGAACAAATCCAGTAAAAAATGGGAGCCACGGAAACAAGGAAAACCACATCCTTCCATTACAGGCATATTCAAAGCTAAGACATTGGGGAGACTTTACACGGTACATCCAAAGCAACGTGAGTGCTTCTATTTACGTTTGTTATTGGTGAATGTTCCCGGACCAACGTCTTTTGAATTTTTACGAACAGTTAATGGTCGAGTATTCAATACATACCAGGATGCATGTCGTGAACTGCAATTGCTAGAAGACGTTAACCATTGGGACTTAACGCTTGCTGATGCTGCGTTGACATCAACACCGAATAACATTCGTCAGTTGTTTGCAATTATTTTGACGACATGTTATCCCTCGCAAGCACAAACTTTGTGGGAAAAATATAAAAATTGTATGACAGAAGACATATTGCACCGAATTAGACAAACAAATCAATGGCAAAACATAGATTATACACCAGAGATGTACAATGAAGCATTGGTCTTGATCGAGGATTTATGTGTTCTTATTTCAAATTTACCACTTAATCATTATGGTATGCCATCACCTAATCGTCCAGCCACCTACTTAGTCAATACCGATTTACAACGAGAAAATCAATATGACCATGAAAGTTTAGCAACAATTATCATGAACAGTGAACCATTACTGACAGCAGAACAAAAAATTATTTATGATCGGATTATGCTGGCTGTTGCTGCTGAACAAGGCGTTTTTTTTTCTTGGATGCACCCGGTGGAACCGGTAAGACATTTTTAATATCGTTTATTCTTGCCAAAATACGGTCGCAACAAAAAATCGCATTAGCAGTAGCATCGTCAGGCATTGCGGCTACTTTACTGGATGGTGGGCGAACAGCACATTCAACATTCAAGCTGCCATTGGACGTTCATAATAAACCAGATGCAATGTGTAACATCAAAGAGAATAGTGGAATAGCTGCAGTGTTGCGGAAGAGTTCTATAATAATTTGGGATGAGTGCACAATGGCACACAAATATTCACTTGAAGCATTAAACAGAACTATGCAAGATTTAAACAGCAATAATAAACTTTTCGGTGGTGCTATCTTACTTTTGTCTGGTGACTTCCGGCAGACCTTACCGGTTATACCTCGCTCTACTTTCGCGGATGAGATTAATGCATGTTTGAAACAATCATTCTTATGGCGAAGTGTTGAAACACTTCGATTGACCATAAATATGCGAGTACAATTGCAAAATGATCCATCAGCACAAATATTTTCCGAACAACTACTAGATATTGGGAACGGTAAAATAGAACTGCAACCAAATACGCAATGCATTAAACTACCAGACAATTTTTGCACTGTTGTTCAGGATAAAAATGAATTGATTCAGAGTATTTTCCCGGATATACAGAATAATTATTTGAATCATGAATGGCTTAGTCAACGGGCGATTTTGGCAGCCAAAAACGTTGATGTTGACGAAATTAACTTCCAGATACAACAGTTATTACCAGGCGATATGATGTCTTTTAAATCAATCGATACTGTTGTTGATTAAAATGAAAGTGTAAATTTTCCGATTGAATTTTTAAATTCATTAGATATCCCTGGAATGCCACCACATAATCTTCGATTAAAGATTGGTTCCCCTATTATTCTCCTCCGTAATTTGAATCCACCTCAATTATGTAACGGTACGCGTTTGGTCATCAAAAAGATCACCGGAAACATTCTTGAAGCAACCATTTTGGCTGGGAAGTTTAAAGGAAAAGTGGTCCTGCTGCCACGTATTCCGATGATACCATCAGATTCTACCATACCCTTCAAAAGGCTACAGTTTCCAATTCGTTTAGCTTTCGTCATTTCTATAAATAAATCTCAAGGTCAAACAATGTCCATTTGTGGTTTAGATTTGGAAAATCCATGTTTTTCTCATGGGCAACTATATGTTGCGTGTTCACGTGTTGGGAAACCGTCTAATCTATTTGTGTTAGCTAAAGACAGGTTAACCAAAAACATTGTGCACCGATTGGTGTTAAATTAAATTGAATTTGAAAGTATTTATAATTGAATAGTACTTATATTTGTTATACAAATTAAATGGAAATAATAAATCTGATAAATTTTTATTTTGTACCTATTGATTTCTGCTTAATATCAAGTGTAAGAACATTTTAATTAATTGTGTTCAACGTACTTCCCCTTCAAATCTCAATCCAGTGAATTTGTATACCAACATCAATATTTTCGTCTTTATTGGTAAATAATTTCATTGTACTAAAGGGTTATAGTAGTAGAAAGTCAAATAAGGAGATCACCATATTTTTTTACAAATACCATCTGTGTGAAAAAGCATAGTGGACTCCGTGACTGATGTTCTTTTATTGTTCCTCTTAGATTGTTTACTATAATGTAATATAACAAAAACTTTAGCCACAGCAACGCGTGGCCGGGTCAGCTAGTATATATATATATATATATATATATATATATATATATATATATATATATATATATATATAAGCATATACAAAAAGGCCGCTCAGAGATTAAGCAAGTGAGTCTTATTTTGCCCAGAATACGAGCCATACCTATTATAAACCCCATTTTTAGTAAGAAAAACCGAAATCTCCCCTATCTGCGGCGTCAATTGATAACGAATTTCACGAATTTAACTGGCTGCGGCTTTTCCCAGCGATCCAAAGCAGCGTCTCAGAAGCTGCTAATACTCGTTCTCAGTGGCTCGGGAAAAAACGACGAGCCGAACGAAGCTCTGAGAAGCCGCAGTCGTTATAAACACGGAGCAACTACACCGCAAAGACCCCGATAAAAAAGAGAGCGGGAGACGCCGGGCGAGTTAATTTGGCGGGAGCGAGCTCCGCACAAAGACGACACGATCCCAGACGGCCCCGCGAAGCTTCCAGAACGGCCGCGCGCCGCGCCGAGGAAGACATCCAGGCTTATATTAGATAATATTAATTAAATAAAGCGCTCGGTTAAGTCGCGTGGATTAAAATTACAACCTTTTAAGCCCGAAATTCGCGAGTGTCTGTCGTTTCTTCTCGGCCGGAACGACCCGGAAAGTGCAGGACGGCGGCGGGCGGCGTGCAGCAGAGGCCCCAAGGAAAGCCGACGACGGGTCGAGTGCTCAAACGGCGGCCGTTGTGGTGGCGTAGGCGGTGGCCTAGGCGTTGGCATAGGCGGTGGCGGCGGGTGGTGGCGTAGGCGGTGGCGCGGCGGTGGCGGCTGCTCTGCTGCTGCGGCGGTGGTGGCGGTGGCGGCGGTGGTGGCTGCTGCGGCGGCGGCGTAGGCAACGACGACGACGAAGGCGGCGGACAACAATCGGCCGAGGAGAGGCATAATTGCGGACGGATCTTATCGCGGGGGCGTCAGCGGCAGGCGGGCCCGCTTCGGGGTCGCCGCCCCCGCCGGGCCCCGCCGCGCCGCGCCGTCCTCCCGTCTCCGCCCGGAGATATCTCGACGAGCGCAGCCGCCCGGAAACGCCCTCGACTCCCGCCCCCCGCCCCGCGGCGGCCCTTACACGCCCTCTTATTATCCGCTAATGAGCGCGCTAAAGTCTGGCCCCAACATCGTCAGTCTCCGGCGCGGCGGGGCCCTAGCGGACTGCAGCTTTCAATCGAGGATCCTCTGGCGCTTATGGACTCGCATGCGTGGGAAGTTTGTATCGGGGGGCGTTATGAAGTCGGAAGTTGACTCATTAATTTTACAATTACAAGCGGAAAATAAACTCGCAAATTGTAAGAAATTCCAGTCTAAATGTCCTCTGGTTTTATGTTTGGTGTGGAATACCAAATGAGACACAAGTGCCCGGTATCAATGACGTGTTTTCGAGGGGAAATAATGTTAATGTAATTTCTATGTATAGGTTCTTATGATGATTTTATACAATCTAAATTACATTAACGTGTTCACAGTCAGGTGGGCCATATATGGTTAGCAAAATGTAACACGGTGATTTTATTACGTCCGTGAACCATACGTTTACAACTACCGTGGGTCACATACGTATACAACTTCTAAACAATTTTTTCCACGAAACTCGCCGTAGCTGCATAGATTAAGGCTTGGAATTGTTAGTACTGTCATAGAATTTAGAAATACATCAGGTCGTGCAGAAAAATATTTTTATTTCTGATAATATAACGATACAATTATTATTACAAACTCGTTTGGACGTGCGAGTATATTTTATAAGCACAGCGGACGTGTTAAAAATCCCCATTATTGACATTTATATGCGACACTCACATACACACTACTTCTATAAAGGAAGTTGTGAACTAAGTAAAAAAACTCTCGAAATTATTGTAATGTGAATACTTGTTCTAGGTTTCTCTTCCCTGACTGTTCGTCCGTCTAACTTTCCTTCAATTTTTCCTGAAAACAACGCTGCAAAAGCACTAGGGCCTCATCTGAACAGAGAATTTTATATGAAATATACACAAGTATTTCTTGACCGATCTCTCCGAACATCGAGCACTGCAAATTTTGAAACGCATCATTTAATTTATAAATAAATGACCAAAGTATTTCATCAAACTTCATCTACAACTTATTAATTGGATTGTTGGTGATGTAGATACCTTTTTCATCTACAACTTCAATATTAAATCTTTCATCAATATATATCTTTCTTAATGGATCTATTCTTCAGTATTATGTCTCTAAATTACTTCGCGCGCAGCTGTTTTTCTTCAAAAGATCAGTAGTCTTCGCATATTTTTAAGTGAAATCTTGATTATTTTTTGTAGAAACGCTGCAACGTTTTCTCAACAACTCTCCAAAATTTTTCCTAAAATTGTCGATAAGAACCGAACGTTTTACCCTTCCCTTTTACCCCGAACCTTTTACTCTTCTATGATGTTAAGGAAGACTTATTTCAATGAAACTTTATTGCAATAGTCGTATGTATAACAAAGGGGAGCGACAACATGAGCGAATTTTCTTATCTATCACGAGTGCAAATAAACCTCTGTGTCCACGCGTTGCTTTCAATATTTGTTAATTTCATTTTAGAATAATTTTAATTGTGTTACGATTTCAAAATTTCTGGTCGTGAAATTCAAAAACAATTTAACACAGCGTCCCCATTTCTTTAAGAAGTGATGTTTTCTACCCTGGTAAGCGTTACATGTGGTTAAGTGAGCCTCCGACGGATCGGTAGAGCTACCACGTACAGGGTTAGGTTACAGTTTCACTTAACTTATACCAACAAAAATTACTTAATTTACTCTAAACACTAACAGAATGACATTCACATAATTAATATAACATCTAAGTTCACGTCAGTACTATTCTCTACGTACATAGGCCTACTCTCGTTCCTAATTTTTTGTCGGTTTTCTACTGTACGTGCCTACACATATACGAGAATTTAGTTCTTTTTGGTTTTCATAATATTGAACAGATGAGGAAAAACCTTTCAAAGAGCCACATTTTTAAAATATTGACACCAATTCATTTTCTGCTTCTTTGTTTCCTTTTTATTTGATCTTATTTACAAACATTGTAACAATTGTAAAGTTGTAAATAATGACCAAACCATGTTTCGTGTAAGTTATTAATCTCGAATTACAATTTTTCATTCAATTATTTCGCATCAGTTCCGCTCACATTAAAAAATCATCCATAATTTACAATCACATATGCATGACATTTGTTGACATTTCATTTTTTAGATCATGCAATTTCAATACCTTCTTTTTTTGCCGTACCAGCTGGCTTATAAACATGAATATTGAAATAAAAAAACGTGTGTACAGCACGTGTGCTCGTATTCATTGGCTGTTTTGTCTCGTCGTTGCCCCTGAGACCCGTTTTCGGCCTCAGGTAGCGCCAAGAGCGAAGGCGCCCACCCTACATCTTCGTAGGTCGCTCTCGGCCCCCGCCCCGCCCCGCCCCCGCCCCGCCCCGCCCCGTCCCGTCCGTCCCGTCCCGTCCCGTCCCGTCCCCGTCCCGTCCCGTCCCGTCCCGTCCCGTCCCGTCCCGTCCCGTCCCGTCCCGTCCCGTCTCGTCTCGTCTCGTCTCGTCTCGTCTCGTCTCGTCTCGTCTCGTCTCGTCTCGTCTCGTCTCGTCTCGTCTCGTCTCGTCTCGTCTCGTCTCGTCTCGTCTCGTCTCGTCTCGTCTCGTCTCGTCTCGTCTCGTCTCGTCTCGTCTCGTCTCGTCTCTCGTCTCGTCTCGTCTCGTCTCGTCCCGTCCCGCCCCGTCCCGCCCCGCCCCGCCCGTCCCCTCCCCGCCCCGCTCCCGCCCCGCCCCGTCCCGCCCCGCCCGCCCCGCCCCGTCCCCGCCCCGCCCGCCCGGCTGCGCCGGCGGTCGCAATTACAAGGGCGCTAACTTTTTCCACTTAGGGGCGGATATACTCGTCAATTTACTCCGGCGACGCGCGCCGGTTGGCCCGCCCGCATAACAAGCGACTCGCGGACGCCGAAGACGCGCTCCAGGTGCTGCAGGGGGAAAGAGGCGACGCCGAGGGGAGGAGCAAGGGAACAGGCACAGAGAGGAGGAGGAGCACAAGATGAAAGTGGGCGAGAAGCAAGCGGTGGAGGAGGGAGAGAAAAGGGAGGAAGATGAAGAGGGGAGAGACGGAGCGGAGGAGGACGAGATGGAAGAGAAGAAGAAAAATTAAAAGATGTAGCAGGATGTAAGATAAGGAAGAGAAGGTGAAAGGAAATGAAGGAAAGAAGATTGAGAAGAGATTAAAAAGGAGAATAAACAAAAAGAGGAGAAGGGAAAATAGCAATGAGAAACCGGAAGATGAGGATGAGTAAGTGTAGAAGGAAGATTATGAGAAAAGGGATAGAAAAATTAGAAATACGAAGAGGAGGAGAGTGAAAAACGAGAAAAATGAGAATACTAAGTAGGTTATGAAAGGAGGAGGAAGAGAAGAGAGGGAGACGAAAAGAAAAAAGAAAAAGAGGAAAAGACTAGGAATTAGACGAGGAACACAAGAATCATTCTGATCTTGTTCCATAGTAGAGAGTAGATTGAAATAATAATGTAAATCTGACTGAGAGAGTATTGAGTAATCCAAAGAGTGTAAAGTTATGCAGTTTGTTACGAAGAAAAAGGTTCAAAAAAGGTTCGGCTAGGTGAGGTAATTTTGAAAATAATCGAAAGAGGAGGGTGGAAAGACGACAGGACGTCGTAGAGAAACGTACCTTCTAGAAGATGCAACATTTATATATTCTGAACTAGTGGTCAGAATGTAATTGAGAAAAGAAGATGTATAGGCCGAAGAAATTTACAAATAGCACGTAAGGTTCGAGGTCATTGGACTGGTTCCGGTACACAGAGAATGAGAACGACAATGTCAGAAGAAGACCGCGCAGAAATACGTTGCCGAAAAAGCAACACAAACATAGCAAAGGAACAGCGGCAGAGAGGACATACGGTTCTAGCAGCAAATACTAGAGGCGACGGGGGAACGCTGTACTATGAGGCAGCTCAAACAGCGGAAGGAGCGCCAGAGTGAATGGAGGGCGTGTAGAGCATGCAAAGCGACGTCCCGGGCGGCGGGTGGAGCTGGAGGGCGGCGAGGGCAGGCGCGGCGGACGCGCGCGGCGAAGGGCGCTCGCAGCCGAGACGAAGGCGGCGGCTGATCTAACTTTTGTTTTATTTAAACTCGCGAAATAGAGAGCTCTGAGGCGTTTTCGCAACAAAGTCGACGCAACTTGGAAATGAGAAGTGAAAATTTGTCGCGACCTTAGATAAAGGTGGAAACTCTCGCGACACAAGACGCTAACTCGCCGGGAAGAGGATGCCATCCCGCACGTCCCCTCCGCCCCCCGCCGCCCCCCCCCGTGCTTCCGGCGACCGTCGCGCCCCTCTTCCAAAGGCCCCCCCGGCGCCGCAACTTCGGAAAGAAAACAGTAATGGCGTCGTTATCATAGCGGTGGCGCGGTGGCAGAGACGGTGGTGGAGGCGTCGACGATGATGAAGGCGGAGACGACGAGGCGGGGCGACGAAAGCCGGGACGACGAAGGCGGAGGCGACGACGAAGGCGGCGGTGACGACGAAGGCTCGGCGGTGACGACGAAGGCGGCGGGTGAACGATGAAGGCGGCGGGGACGATGAAGGCGGCGGTGACGACGAAGGCGGCGGTGACGACGAAGGCGGGCGGTTGACGACGAAGGCGGCGGTGACGATGAAGGCGGCGGTGACGATGAAGGCGGCGGGGACGATGAAGGCGGCGGTGACGACGAAGGCGGCGGTGACGACGAAGGCGGCGGTGACGACGAAGGCGGCGGTGATCACGAAGGCGGCGGTGATCACGAAGGCGGAGTCTGTGAGGGTGACTGACAAAATTTCCTGGAGTGGTCAGAACTGTGCTCCAGGCTCTGTGACAAGCGGAACTGTATTGAACTCTAAGAGACACAGAACGGGGAGGAATAATGGAAAATCTTGTTACCGACGGGCTCTTCTTTATTAAAATTTATTACATGCCGCCTGAGACACTCTTAGAGGAAAGAGGTCTCCGAATAAGAACTCTCCGCTTAAGTTTTGTTGTTGAGTTCAGTTGTTTTGTTTTGTTCCAACACATAATCAATGAACTTATGTTTCATGTACACTTGAAAAGTTTTATGTTGTTTTTCCTATAATACGTTTTTGTGAATACTTCGTATTTCTTTTCCAAGAAAAGACAAAAGCTGGATACCAGTATTTTATGTCCACGAAGAATTGAGTGAACTCAACGCTGGATGTTTCTATATCAAAAACGAAAAATTGAAATATCTGAATAATTTAAATTAAAGCCCATCATGTTTCAAAATGATATAATTATTTATCAAACAAGTTGATGAAAGATATCATTGTCGGCAATTTAGTTCATTATTCAGAGCGTCATAGCGAGAGAATTTACGTACATTACAAATGCTCAATATGGACGTCTTTAGTCACTC
This sequence comes from Gryllus longicercus, assembly GCA_038098605.1. NCBI lineage: Eukaryota > Metazoa > Arthropoda > Insecta > Orthoptera > Gryllidae > Gryllus > Gryllus longicercus. The sequence continues at coordinate 207,710 of JAZDUA010000714.1, forward strand.
GTCATACATCCACCCGATAACCCAGTTCTTTCCCAAACACGCTCCATCTCAGCAGTGGTGCTTAGGTAGCTGGCTCTGATGCGCTGCTTCAGTTCCAGAATATTCGTCATTAGAGGAGGGATAAAGACGCCATCTTTACATATTCTCACAGGAAAAATCACACTGCGTGAGGTCTGGTGAGCGTGGTGGCCAGGTGAGGAGCGTCTAATCGCGGTCCATCCCGCGTCCGATCCACCGCTGTCGATGTTCCGCGTTTACAAAGCTCTTACGTTCCTTTGGAAATGAGGTGGGTGTGCCATCCTGTTGTAGTAGGAAATCGTATCTGTCGTACAACCATTCTGTAACCAGTTCCCTGCCGCCTCTTGTAGTCTGTTGTTTAGGACTTGTTTAGGACTTGTTTAGGGGATGAGTTTCCCTGGGCCCGATTCACTTCCGCTCCTGGCACAGCGGGACGTCCACTGCTTCGCCTTTACACAAACAGCCCCTGTCCACAAATTGAGCGTACTATCTACGAATAGAGTTGTTGTTAGGATGGTCATATATACCCATTATTATATATTTTAATGATAAAACAGTAGTGCCGCACCGTGCGTGTGCATGTGCCTCCCACCACCGCCGCCGCCGCCGCCGCCGCCGCCGCCGCCGCCGCCGCCGCCGCCGCCGCCGCCGCCGCCGCCGCCCGCCGCCGCCGCCGCCGCCGCCAGCCGCCGCCGCCGCCGCCGCCGCCGCCCGCCGCCGCCGCCGCCCGCCGCCGCCGCCCGCCGCCGCCGCCGCCGCCGCCGCCGCCGCCGCCGCCGCCGCCGCCGCCGCCGCCGCCGCCGCCCGCCGCCGCCGCCGCCGCCGCCGCCGCCGCCGCCCGCCGCCACCGCCGCCACCACCACCACCGCCACCACCACCACCACCACCACCACCACCACCACCGCCGCCACCACCACCACCACCACCACCACCACCACCACCACACCACCACCACCACCACCACCACCACCGCCGCCACCACCACCACCACCACCACCACCACCACCACCACCACCACCACCACCGCCACCCGCCGCTGCTGGGGAAGCGGCGTTGTCGCGCAGCTGCGGCCTTCACGGCCCTCTGCGGCCGAATGAGGGGAGAGGAGGAGTGGGGGCGGGGGGGGGCGCTGGTAATGCGCTATTGGCTCCCTATTCATTTCGCGGGAGGCCCCTCTCTATGTGTCCATTTGTCATCCGGCCGCTCATACATTTATTAATTGCATATTCAATGAAACAAAGCGCATGATAAATTGCAATTACATCATAACAACTTAATTTATCACAATCACAAACATGTGGCGGGCGCGGGCGCCGCCGATCAAAGGCTGTCGCCGCTAAAGACGCGCGAGGGGCGCAGGCGACGTCCCTCGCCTCATCAGCCCCCAGCCCCCCCCCTCCCACTCGGTGAACGTCACTTTCGGGCAGAGCACGCCGCCGAGGCACGGAAATAACGCCCCTTTCGCACACCCACACACGAGCAAATCGTTAAATCGAAACCAATTATCGAGAAAGTTAAAAATGTATATCAATATTTTGTGATGTATCGATATTATTTAAATCGTTTAATTTTATTAGAAAGCTGCTTCTGAATTTACTCTTCTTTAATATACGCGATTAAAAACTTCAGGTGTGTTTTCTCGGACATTTCAGTCATTCCGCTGATGTCTGATTTGAGTTGTTTACGGAGTGATTTATTCAAAAAATTTGTAAATCGCTTAAGTTGTTTCCGTGCGAATGGTTGCTGCTGCGCAAAGTTGAACTGCTAAATAACGTAATCCCTACATCAACAGTACGGTAAGCGAAAGAACATCTGCACGCTTTGTAGAGTAATATAGTTGTGTCATAGGGCATCTCTTTAGCAGATGCATTTCGTTCACAAGCACTCACTCCTCCACCGGTCAACAAAATAACATTATGTATTTTAAATTTATTAATTTTATTTCGAATTTAACAAAAAATAAATTATAATAATTTAACAATTAAGGATTTCCATTCAGGGCTCTGAGGGCGACTCGACCTTTTCAAGTGAGTACCAATGTCTTTCTTGGGGGGTAAAGGTGACCAGAGCGTTGTGCTCGCCACACAACCTCTTCCTTGTGCCCACTGCGACGAATAGGTGGAACCCTATTTGGACCACTTCAGCCTGTGATTAATTTCACAGGAGTATATTTTTTACAATTAAAGTATATTAGTGAATGTTGTTTGTTTTGTTCAACATATTCAAAGTATCGGAATGGCATTACAAGGAAAATGGAATCATTTATTAATATAGGCTCTCAAATAATTGTACAATACTTACCTTATCTTTCTAGTCCTAAATGGACGTTCCTTTAAAGTAACAGCTTTCTTAATTTTCTTTTTTGTTTGTTACAGGTAATTTCACCGTCCCTCGTTGCTTATTACAACTACTAAGACGTAAGTTAAATTTAATAGAGTATAAGGCTCACTTTTTGTCTTTTGTGTGATATAAATATGTTCTCATAACATTCTCATTGGATAACAGGAATATATTGAAAAGGATACTTCAAATATCAAGGGTACTCTGATTTTATTTTTGCTATACATTTCGATGAGGCTCATTTACACCAATATTTAAAAGTTCTACTGGATCGCTTGTGTTTTAATTTCATGTTGATTGATGTAGTAGTTTTTGAGTTAAATCGGATCTTTCTCAGACGGACAGGCACAACAATTGATATGATGTGGCATTCATTTTAGTAAGCTAATATGAAGGTTGAAAAATAATTTAAAAGTTGAAAATTGAAAATCACAGACATACACTTCAGATTTATCTGAAGTGATTAGATATGTTTTGCTGCCAAATATCGTTTCACAAGAAACGTGGAAAACATGTCATTTTGCAAAAGGAGTTGGTTTTAAGCCGAGCAGATCTGTTTATTTTTTTTGCTAGAAAAAAGTTGTTTTGCTCTATACTCCAGCTATCTTAACACTTCATTATTGATGTTCATAGTTGTATAACTACAATATCAGTTTCAAAAAGAAACTGTGTGTCGACTTGATAAAAACACTAATGGAAAGCGCGTTAGGGCAATCTGTTTAGTTTCGTTAAATACCCTGAATGATTTAAACAGAAATGTTCGATAAGAGACGACAGTAAAGAAGAGAGTGGGAACGATAAGCTGGCCGTAAAGGAAGAAGAGAACGAAGGGCGGAGAGGGACGGGAAGAAAAAAGTGGGGTGAGGAGGGGAAGGCAGGTAATCAAGGCGCGACTATAGCATCTCTGCCGCGTGCGGGGGCGGGGGCGGGTGCAACTTGACGAGGTGGATGAAATTGATGGGTTCTCGCGTGAGAGGGTCCGCAGCCCTCGTGGGCCTGTCAGGGATGGCCAGGGCCGGCGATGGCGGTGACTGTCCCGCGCTTTGAGTAATTGTGTGGAGGTAACTTCATTTCGCTTGAACATAATCATGTTCAGTACGACACCGCGACCCTCGGACGCACAAGGGTAAAGATGTGCCTCTGAAATATCATCTCCGCTTCTTTATAAAATTTGGTTTCTTTAATCACAGTTGTTGGAAGACATGCCCTTTAGCTATATTCTTCAGCAGGACACGTATCATCGTGCAAAGCTCTAGAATGAATTACAGACATATGATTTAATATGAAATTTATTGCATATGCAAATATGAAATGTATTGCATTCAAATATATCAAAATGTTTCGACTTGATTGGGTAACCCTCTAAGAAACACGTACTAAATGTCAAATTAGGGGAAGCTGAGTTTTTTAACAACTTTATTGCATTACAATAGTGTCATGATGTAAAAGTCACTAGCGCGTCGATTTTTCTAGTGTGGTCATAAATTACATTGAACTACTCTAGTTCTTGGCATTCTGAAACACCTGCAATTCTCAAAGAAATATCTCTAAAAATGAAATAATTTCAAAGCAAAGCCTAGGGCCGGTTGAGAGTTCTCAACAAAATCAAAGGATTGAATGAACAATGAAATGAATTGATTGAAAAGAATCAATTCCTATATCAAAGAAAGGCAATTGTAAACCGGTGTTACATTGAAGATACTTCAAAGATTTTTTTGTTCCGCTTCGATCAAGCTACTTGTCATGCAAATGATTATTACTTTGTAGCATAGAAAATCCACTTACGTTAGAGCGAGTTCCATACAATACAAAATATTAGCGTAACCACACCAACGAAAAAAGAGTATTTTCATTTGTAATCGTGAACAGAATTACCGTGAAATTATTTCTCTCTGTTATGAACCAATGTTTTCGACTTCAGTATTTGTAAAAAATGGGTTAACCCGACAAACAAAATAAAACACATAAATAATAAATGACAATATCTCAGTGCCATTAAAAGCCTACATACTTTTAAATATTTAGTGTAGCAACTATTCTCAATCACTTTAACTCAATGGTGCCAATTCGAGATCTAAATAAAGTTTATTTTTATTAATTTGTAAAATATCTTTGAAAATATTAAGAGAGAAAATAACGTTTTTGTTAGTAACGAATGAACGATGAAGTAGTATTATCGAAATTAAATCATTTAGTTTCGTATTGTTAATTGTACAAAATTTTAAAAATTATGGCAAGATTGGCTTACATCTGTGCATACGATTGGCAGCTGTCTGCAGAATGTATTAACTACCAAACCTGAAAAAAAACATTGCGTATCCAAAACGCGGCGGTTGTACCACGTTCGAGATTGCGGTAAACTGCTGCGGAAGAGAATAACGGAGGCTGATGCGACCGGAGTCAGTATTTAATTGACTGTCGCGGTGACGCCACGTCCATGGCGAAAGTGTCGACGTTTCGGTCGCCATTCTGCGACCTTCTTCAGGGGCGAAATGCTAATGCTATGCGTGGCATCACGCCCCGAGGAAGGTCGCAGAATGGCGACCGATACGTCGGCACCTCCTTCGCCATGGGCGCGGCGTCACCGGACAGCCAAGTAAATAATGCTGCGGAAGGGGCCGGTTGTGCAGGTTACGGGCTGAGTGGGCGGAGACCTGGGGAGGGGGGAGGCCGAGTGGGGTTTCCCCCGCCCCTCCCAGCGCCTATAATGACCGACAAGCGACGGCACGAATATTAAGTGCACGTACGTAATGCATATGTAATTTCTTTATTTGCATCGACGGCGGCGCGGGGCGGGGCGGCGCGGCGCTGCGTGCGTGTTTCAGAATGCGCCCCGTCGCGCGTGCCTCGCCCCGTTTTTTCCGGCGTCCACCGGTCTCCTCGTTATTAATTTTTGCGAGATTTATTCGCTTTTTCTCGTTCGCGTCGTCGTCATCGTCGTCGTTCACGGCGCCCTCTCTTTTCTCTTCGCCAGCCAGCCTTGAGGCGAGATGTGGGGCGAAGAGGTGGGGCCGGTCGCCGTGTAAAACGACGTTTGGTGATGCGAGAGATACGGATGATATGTGGAAAGTGTTCCAGAAGTCGTAAAATTTTCTTGGATAATGAGGAGAGACCGCCTAGTCCCGACTCGCAGCACGCGATGTTTGTGGCACGTATGTGGTCTTAGTAGCAAAACGCGAAGTACTAGTTTGCGCGTATGGAATTGTGTCGGTTGACCGCAAATACACGCAAAGAGCGTGCTCATTGATTTTTACTATGATTTGAGTGAGTCTTTATTAATAAACAATATGAATACACTTTCTTCTGATATTATTTTAAACTCTGATGAAACTTGGCATGGAGCGCCGCATTTCAAATAACACCTCGATAAATACTATGTAAAAAGAAGTTGACAGTTTAGTACGATCTATATCTCGTCATTGATACAAAAACCATTAAATAATCTCCTCATGGATAGAAAAGTAATCTCCAAGAGTGCATCATGTATAAAGCGCCCTTGAATATGAATTTACTCTACTACGCTACAGAAAGAAGACAGTTGTGTACGACCTACAAGACATCATAATCCCACACGTATCGGCTTGCTCGCTTTCCATGACGCTACCCTGTGTTCGATTCCCACTGGGGACACATTACAGTGTGCACTTTTTCTTGCAATGTACCAGTGTCAGTTGCTGACTGGCAATGATGAAGGTTCTCAGGTTGCGAAGACCAGAATATGCCGTGCGGATGTTTAACCACACATTCTCCTTAACCCACAGCCGCAAGGCCGGTGGTAGGCCTTGACCTCGTTAGAGGATGTTGTGTCAGGACAGACAGACAGACAGGCAGGCAGACAAGGCATAATAGAAACAAACTGTTAATTGTAACAGTAAATTGTTCACTGCTGGATACAAAAGTAACCCCCTACAAGTGCATCAAAACACATTTAAGAAGGAAAATGTAAAATGTTCTTGATTACGCTATAAATAAGTCAGCAGTTGCATAAACAATCCAAACCCACGTATGTTGCTAGAAACAAGCTACCATTGAACTCAACTCGGACACCGTGAGTCTCAAGCTTTTAAAACCTAGACGGGAAATGCGAAATTATGAAAAATACAATCGTTTCTTTTATGCATTCTATACAATTCAGTTACACTTGTCTAAGTCTTTGCATTCACTAATAAACGCCAAATTATTCAAATGTTTACTCGCATATACTCACTTAGGAATATCATACAATGTTTTATTCGCTTCAATTTATCCTCTACTAGGTTTTAAACGAAATTGAAATGTTTAAATACAATTTGAAAAACTGTATGTGTACGAAATCTGGTCATAATATTTCTTTGATTTTAACTAGTTTGTTGTCAAGGATACGCAAACGAATTGACACATTTTGATATCGTAAATTGTATTAGCAGATAAAGTTTGCAGTGTTATTACTTTTTTAAAGTTACTAGAAAGTAAGTTATTTAAGTTGCCGAAATCAACAAAATAAATTAATGTTTACGAAATACATTAAAAATATTTATTGAAATAATTCGATTAGATGGTCTTTTGCTATAGCTGTTTTAGTGTTCTCGTTGGAAGTTTAGAAACTCGTGTGAGTGTTTCTATGCGTCGAAAGTTCACAGCCTGACAGTGACAGGCGGCGTCTAGCTGATGAAATTCGGTTATCAAAGGGGATAGCGAATCAATATCACATGTGGCCTTGATAGCTGTAGGGCGCTAGAAGGATTTTCCGTGCTAAAGCGAGTGTAGAGGCTTTTCTCGCTCCATTGTTTCCACAATAGCCAAATCACGAACTTTGTCCCCACATTATCCTCGCTTCACGAGTCACCCTTTCATCAATTTACGCGGACCCTGGATTCGGTTATCAGACTTGTTCTTGAAAACTCATCCGCTGCAAACTTAATCACCCAGGGTGTTACATAGCCTAAGTGCGCCTATTGATGGACACAAACAATATTTCAAGAGTTTGCTGATGGCACTTCGCTTTATGGTCTTGAACTGCACTTAACTTCACGAGAGGGCACTACCTGTCATTATCAGAGACGGGAATATAATGGCTGTTTATCGGGTGATCGTTGCCGTCTTTATAGTGAAGCAATTGGCTTTGTACGCTCGATTTCAGATTTTGAGCTTCATGTGCTGATAGTTCGGATTCAAAACTTCAAAGGATTATAAAAGAATTATGTTTTAATATCATTAATATTCTTACTTTACCCAAAATCGTAACAATTTCTAAACAGTTTTATGCACAAAAATATGAATTTTTCTTTTTAATACCACAGCATAAAATCAATAACTTATGGATAATCATAATTATAAATCAATAACTTATTGATATAGTTAGAAATGGAAGGCCATTACGTGACTTTGTAAAGATCGGCGAAAAATGGAACAGCGTCTTAAATTTCTAGAGGCTGTTACATTTATTAATGTCACTAACGTGGAGGTTGTAATTTATTTCCAGTAATTTCTAGATTCCGAGGATTTTTATTCCAAAGATACAATCCGTGATCATCTCTACCAACATCAGCAAATGAGAATTTCACCCCCTGCTGGTTGCAATGGGATTAAGAGCCGCTCGGGCTCCTCGTCCAACTGCGATGCGATGGGAAGGGAGGGGAGGGGAGGGGAGGGGAGGGGATGGGGTGGCACGGCGCTAATTGGGTTTTCGCATGCACAGGGCCAGTCGAAGGCGCCACCTCTGACTGCAGTCACGCTGGGCCCCCGCCTCCCTCACGCGGCGCTCGCCGTCGCCCCGGCCTTCCCCTTCCTCCTGGCCGCCTCCCGCTCCCACGTGGCCGAGTCCTTCCCCGCCTGCTCGCCTCCGCCCCTCACACGACGTCGACCTAACGCCCAGGCTGCCCATTCACTTCCGGGCATTCCCATACATTCTCTGGCCTACGAGGCTCACTTAGCCCTCGCGCCCCCCACGGCCAGTTCGGCCTTGAAGGATACAATTCAATGCACACGTACTCACCACGCTCACGGGACCCGGCGCCGATATTCTCACTTGACTCCCTCCTTGCCTCTATCTCTCTGACGCCTTGACTCTCCTGGTGCTCTCATGCTCACTCCTCACAAATACAAACGTAATCGAAATCATAACCAAGGTGTGAATAATGTTTTCTATGTGAGTACTTGTCAGAAATCGTTCATAGATAAGGGTTTCATAAAGCCAAATTATTCAAATTGTTAGTACAGAAAGCAGTCGGAATCTTGTATCAAGGAGAGTGTTTGGGGGGTGGAAAATAAAGGAAAGATGATACAGAGAGGCACTGAATCCCAAATGGCAGATAAAACAGAGAATGTAAGTATTTTAGGTAATGTTGCCTGTAATGATCCTGATGCTCACATGCTCACTCGACTTGAAGCGCCTATTACAACCCCGACGTCTGGCCCCCACTGCCTATTACGTCCGAGACATCCCGACGTTTTCTATCCTCACACGCTCACACGAGCACAAAATTCACCGCACCAGACGCTTCATCGCACGCAACTCCATCGCCTGTACGTCTCCGACGCGTAGATTACACACGTCTATCCCCCCCCAGCGATACTCACTTCTTTAGGCCCCTTCGTCCGGCTCGGTCTGTTAGCCCCGGTCGAACGTGCAGCCCCGATGTCTAGCCGATCACTCACACCCCTCGCTACCCAGCGGACCCGTCGCCTCCTCCGGAGCACTCACTCCTTGGATACTCACACGTTCTCAATGCCCACAATCCCACGGCTCTCACGTGTTTCTCCCGGTTACACACCCCGGCAGCCCACAACATTCACACGCTCTCGACGCCCATTCGCATACATACTCCCCCGCTCACACAACGCAGCTACGCGGTCATCCCCACTTCCTCTCCTCCTGCATTCCCCGCCCACTCGCTCGCCCCGCCCACTATGCCCATAAGTTCCTGAAGCGCACCCGCTTCCTCCTAGCTCTCATACATCCACCCTCTCGCCTCTACTCTGCCGCTGACGTACCGCCATCGTTTGCATACCACCATGGTTATCACTCATAGGGAAACACTATTCATATCTTTATCATATGCTCCGCGTTAATTAAATCTCTCAGGCGTCCCTGACTGCTTGCACTCCCCACAAGACATCGAAGCTCTCACATGCCCATTCGGCCCTTACGCCCGCGGGCTTATTTGTCTCCCTCAGTCTGTGCGCCCACAACTCCCATACGCTTCCACAATCTATCCGAGTCTTTCCGTAGAGTCTGGTGCTCACACAACCTCGTCATTCATCGGACCCGTCACCTGCACTTCGTCGAAGCCCACACACCAGCAATGCTTACGTGTTGCCGAAAATCACACACGCCCGTCTCTCATCTGTCAGTTTCAGTCCGGAAGCCTGAGGTCCTCCAAGTTCATACGCTCTCTATGTCCATAAGCTGACGTACTCCGTCGCTCACACACACAACCCAACTGCCCACACACATTGCACTGCTGGCTCTGCTCCACCTTCGACAGGGCATGTGACATTTACAGTTCAATTCAGCCTGTTCCGTTCAGCAGCTCTTCCGCTTTGAATTCACCAGCTGTTTTAGATAGATTTGGCGGGCATCCTCGTGATAGTCGCGCATTTTCTTAAAGTTCTTGATTTAGCGCATTCACTTTTTACGATTGCTTTTGTCACTCGTCGTTTCACTTTTTGCACTTGTCGCTGATGTTTATGTCACTTTGCTCTTGATCATTGACTCTCTCTCGCTGATTTTGTTTCCCAAGAAATCTGACATAACCTGTTGGCGCAAAGTGCCGGTCTCCTTTTTGGATTATTTCATTTTTAGTTGACATAGCATACATGCTTACATTACTGTTTTTTACATATTATCTACCTATTTAACTATTTACCTATGAATTTATCTATCTTTTAATACATTTTACTTAAAATCTAATGTATGAAACCTTTTTTAAAAATATATTTGAATAATTTTACTTAATATTTGCCTATGTAAGTACGCCCTCAAGTCTTTCAAATCCACACGCTCCCTCCCCGCTCACATATCCCTTCTCCACTCCGTCACAGACATACCGCCATCTTTTCCATACCGCCTCTGCTCACACACCCCAGCCGCTCAGACACGTCCTTCCGCCGACTCTCCCCCGCCGTCCACACGCAATCGTTGCCCACACGCCCCCCGCAGTCATTGAGCCGGCCACCGATACACACTCGCCCTGCACCTACTTGCGCCCCCCCCCCGCGCTCAGTCGCTTTATTATTTCGCTCCCCTTCAGACACATTTTTCCCTCTATCACTCTTTGGTCATTCAAGATTTCCAATTCTGATTCGCGTATTCTCGGGGATATTCATATTCATGCCGTTGATTACCATCACGGCAGTAGTTTCCCTAGCAGTTGATTACTCTCTTATCAGACTATCAGTTGTCAACACTGTCTCGTCTATGTTTTTTTTCCATTATCGGCAATTTCACAACATTGCCTCGTCACAGGAAACATTAGCTAAAATACTCACATTTTCTGTTTTAATTGCCATTTGGGGTTTCATTGGTTCTCTGTATCATCTTTCCTTTATTTTTCTCCCCCAAAAACTCGCCTTGATACATGATTCCGTCGGATTCCTGTACTAACAATTCGAATAATTGGTCTTTACGAAACACTGCTCTATGAACGATCTCTGACAAGTACCCTCATATAAAACATTATTCACACTTTGTTTATAATTCGCATCGCGTTAATTAAACTTTACTAGAGTTTAATTAGCTGTGTTTTCCTTTCGTTGGCTTTATACATACATTTGGCGCAGGTGCTTTTTGATATTTTCTTGAGAACTCTCTGAGTAAGTAATAGAGATATTGGATTTAAAACTGCTTCAGTGGTTTTTATTGTTCGACAAGATTATAATTTTAGTATATTTTGAGAATCCTGCAATGTATAATGCTGCAATACGAATGTTTTGATAAGTAGTAATAAAAAGGAATTTTAATTTACTTTAATATTGTTTTCAGGTCAGCTGGCATGCAACGGCAACAGAATATTTCCTATATTTAAAAAAAAAAATGCATGTCTATAGATATTCATTTTTATCATGTCTATTTTATATGACGAGTAATACAATTATGAGAAATATTTAGTAGAAAATTGTTAAAAAAATAATTATTCAATTTTCAGTTATTTAATAGTTATGAGGGTTTTCAGTTATGATTATCATTTTCATATGTACCACCGGTATTTATCCCTATTTAATAATTGCATAATTAATACGTTTTTAAATGACAGTGCTTAACTAAATTAAAATAAAATCAATAAGAAAATAACATAATAAAAATAATTTGCGCTTAAATTTTTACAGTAATATATAATTCTTTTGGAGCTTGTTGCATGGTTTTTGTAATATTTTAGCACTTGCCTGACATGTCAGTTTAAAAATAATTATGAAATAGCGTCTCTCCTGGAATAGCTCTTACGTAAACAAAGTGTGTATATAATATTTGTTATGTAAATTCAATAACAATCGTATAACACGCAAAAAATGTAATATTTTTTATCGCATGTTATAGATAAATTTTACAAAAGACTAGAAGTTTGTTATTTGTGATAGGGTTGTTTAAATGATAAAGTAGTTTGTGTGAGCGAAAAACAATTCATTCGTATCAGTAACACATGTAGTTTCCCTAACGAAGTGAAAAGGTCCCCAAATATTTTCCAACACAGTTCAGGGAATGTTTGTAAATTGACAGTATATTCATCTACACCAATAATCTTCATTTTGTGAGGGAAATGATTAAATGTCCATACCGAGAGCTGTTTGATATAATATGTTTGTATTCTTCATGCAGGGTCCACTCTAAAACACGAGTTGAAGGGAGAGTGTAAACCAAATGCCCAGCAGTTCATTTGTATATGTAAACTAAATAAACAGTCTCCTCAAGGGAAACTTAGTATGCCAAAGAGCGCCCAGGCACCTCCGATAGCACAAACGCCGAGGCCGGCCGCTCCAGGGAAGCTCAGGGCTACGGGCGCCGCACCGGCCTCGTCGCTAATTACTCCTTGGCGGTGGGGCCGGCCGCTCAAAGGCCGGCACCTCGGGGAAGACACGGTGGGAAGGCGGGGAGAAAGACGGAGACGCGAATGGGGACGGTGGAGAGGCCGGGACGAGGACGGAGGTGAGGAGTGACGCGGTGGGACGGTGGTGGGGACGGTGGTGAAGGGGGGCGGGGAGGGGCGCGGGAGCTGCGTAAGACTCGGGACGAATGGCGACGAGGCGGGGGTGGGGAATGGGAGAGGAAATGGCGGGGATGGTGTTGGAGGCGGGAGCGAAGGCGGGGGCGGAGTCGGAGTTGGGGAGGGGGCTATCCGGGGAGGGGGCGGAGTCGGGGAGGGGGCGGAGTCGGGGAGGGAGTGGAGTCGGGGAGGGGGGTGGTGTCGAAGAGGGGGGCGGAGTCGGGGGAGGGGGCGGTGTCGAAGAGGGAGCGGAGTCGGGGAGGGAGCGGAGTCGGGGAGGGGGCGGTGTCGAAGAGGGGGCGGAGTCGGGGAGGGGGCGGTGTCGGAGAGGGGGCGGAGTCGGGGAGGGGGCGGTGTCGGAGGTGCAGGTGAGGCGAAGGTGGAGGGAGGTGGAGGTGGGAGAGGGGGCGGAGTGGGCGGGAGCGGAGAAGTTGCGCGCGGGGTGCGGGAAGGGAACAGGCGTAGCGGGTTCTGGAGCGAGTGCTTCGTCGTATGCCATCAGTTCGTTATGGCGGGAGTTGGGACGAGGGCGAGGGCGAGGGCGGGGGCGGGGGTGACAGTGCGAGCAGCTCTGACGGCGGGGCGGCAGTGGGGACGGGAGCGGCTCGACGTCTGTACAGCGGCCTCGGGGGGTTCGTGGGCGCGGGGGAGCTGCCCCGCGCAGCTGGCGCCCCGGGCGGCGCCTTTGTGCGTCGGGGCTCGAACCCGCGACAGCGGCGCCGCTGGGCCCGACAGCTTTGCGGCGCCGGCCGCGCGGCGGTGGGAAGTTCAATTACGCCTTCCCGGTGACGGCGCTTAGGCGATCGGGCTGCGGGGGCGCGCGATGGCCAGAACCTCCGCAAGACGGTAATTGGGTTTGTGGAGCGTGGCAAGGCCCGGTTGATTGCGGCTGACGGTGCGTCATAGCAGGAGAATAATGTGCTCTCCTCTGTGTTCATATTGGAACATGCCTTCATCGCAAGGGGCTAGTCCATATTTTATAATTTGGTAACTTCGTGCACATGACGCCAGACCCTGCTTCCTGACATCGAATACAAGCAGACGCTAGAGCAATTGTTCCCTTTAAAGGAGCAATTGTTTGGAAGAAATGGCCGGAAAAGTTTCTCTAATGATTTCAGGAATTTCTCTAATGATTAACAAATTGCATTTTCTAATTTTGATGGATTTGTGCTGTAGCATCTCAGAAAGTCATTTTCAAAATTCCAATTATTTGTCCGACCGTTTACCTATATGATCTTTCTAGTTATTTTGGACGGTTCGATATAAATCATTTCATTTTGTTTTTAGCACAATTTTTATCCCTTGGCAGCGTTCATTTTATCCCAACATTTGAATAAATTAGCAAATTCTCAGAAGTCATGTACTTTCTAAACAGAAACAAACTGATAATTTTGTTGTTACTGTTTTTATCGACTTCCCATTTGATTTTTATTAGGATCCATGTAAATAAAAATACATATGCACTAAAAATGGAAGAGAGTTGTTTTCGAAACGGAAAAAATAGGTCAAACGCAACAGAATAAAACAAGACTAATTGTAATAATACCTGTTGTTTACACGTCTCTCGTTGTATTACTAGAGACCAAACAAGGTAGGTTCCACTAAACCAAGCACTGCTCAGTATCTAACCTTCGCCTCACTATCTACCCACTTTGTGGTAAAGCATACACCGAGAGAGGTGGCTCAGGACATCAACTGATGTCACTTCACTGACCGGAAAGGCATAGGTTCGAGCCCCGACCGTGGGAGGATATTCGACATCAGCTACATAGCTGAGTCGAATTCAGCCACTGTGTGGAGTTTTCGTTTCTCTGATCAGCATCAGGGGAACGCCGGAGCTGTACCTTAGCAGACGGGCCACGCGCACTTTCCTTCCCCTTTCTTGTACTTTCCTAGAACCTTACGTGCACACACTCACACTTACTTGCAAAACACTGCCACACATACCGGCAACGTAGAGCTTGTCTCATCCTCTCCTTCTTCTTTCTTGTCCTCTCTTCGCCCCTTACGTACACACACTCACACTTACTTGCAAAACACTGCCACACATACCGGCAACGTAGAGCTTGTCTCATCCTCTCCTTCTTCTTTCTTGTCCTCTCTTCGCCCCTTACGTACACACACTCACACTTACTTGCAAAACACTGCCACACATATCGGTAGGGTAGAGCTTGTCCCGGAAGGGTGGTTCCCCACTGGTGGGGACACCTGGATGGGGACACCTGGAGGAAACCTCGTTAGTTGACGATAGGTCGACGCCGGATCTCCCTCTCTAGCGGAGGAAGATCACTGCCAGCTCTTTAGGAAAACACAGGCACCACGGTGACGCGACTTTTCGAGACTTACGACCTTAGCGGTTGAAGCTCCCGCAATCACTAACCAAGGTGTAGATCAGTAGGTCCGACTGAAATCGCTCAACCCGGCGTTTGGGCACGCTCTTGAGAGGCTGGTGTTAGAGCACAGACGAGCGGCGGGGACGGTGGGGGCGGGGGCGGTGGAGGCGATGAAGGTGACGGTTGGCGCGGAGGGGGCAACGGGGGTGGCAGGGGTTGGCGGGGGCGGTGGGAGCGATGAGGGCGACGGAGGCGGTGGACGCGGCAGGGGCGACGGGAGTGACGGGGGGCTGCAGGGGGGGCGGAGGCGGGGGGGGCAACGATTCCGACGAAGACGGCGGCGGAGACGGGGGCGGTGGAAGCGATGAGGGCGACGGAGGCGGCGGGGGGCGGCGGAGGAGCAGCTGTGCAAGAGCGGCGAGGGCTCCAATTAGGCGCGCGCCGCGGGGAGGTGATTGGCCGCGGCGCCGAGGGCCCTCCAGCAGCCCCGCCCACGCGCTGGAAGGAAGGAGGCTTCATTGATTGCTTAGTGATTCCGGGCGCGGCAACAGCTTAGGGCGTTGGTCCCGTAAGAGTAGTGCTTGATTTTGTCGCGGGAGGTGGCGGTGATCTTGGCTCTCCCTCGCTGGATGGTGAGATCCGGCTCCGACTGTTTACAAACGGGATTTTGCACATTCAGGTACCTCCTACCGAGGGGTCACCTCAGCCGCGACAAGCTCTAAGCTCCCACCCGGTGTCCCTGCATCTGTGGTAGTGTAGTGCATGTTCGCGCGCGCGCGCGCGTGGTGTGTGTGTGTAAGATATGAGCTGAAGGAGGTGATAGGTAGTGGAAGAAATAGAAGTTACCTTAGGGCTGGAAGAGGTGATAGGGAGTGGAAGAAATAGAGGTTACGTTAGGGCTGGAAGAGGTGATGGGGTGGAAAAAATGGAGATCGCATTAGGGCTGGAAGACGTGATAGGAAACGAAAGAAATATAGTTCGTGTTAGGGCTGGAAGACGTGAGAGGAGTCAGAAGAATTAGAGGTCGCGTAAAGGCTGGAGGAGGCTATAGGACCTTAGGTAGAAATCGCGATAGCAACCGCGGTAGAAAAAGTGGTAGACCTGGCGGTACCATCACCTGTATTGTAGTGCGTAGGTCGGAATTGGCGGGTTTGGCTGCAACGGGGATAGAGATGAAGATAGGATTGACTGCGTAGTAATGTGAATGTAGCCCAGGTGGGGGCGGGGAACGGTCGTCTAGAAATAAACCTAGACGTCTGCCTGGCTGCGTCGCCCATTTGCTTGGCGTAGCCGGCGCGCACCCCGGGCTTCTCTACCTCATTCTCACGTCGATCGCTCTCTAACGAACGACGCTCTCGAGAAAGACGTGTGCGTAGAAGAGGGCAGTCTGTCGATCTTTAACTTGATCAACCTTCGTTTTCATAGTGGTTACTAGTGAAGTGAACGTGTTAGTGCTGTTCTTTTCAGAAAATAATGATGAGTTGCGTCTACATTTGCTTAGATATGTTTTGCAAGACGCCATGTACTAACTGGGCTTGCCCAGTAACTTCTCCAAGAAAACAAGTTGCAGTGTTAAACATTTTGATATAGACAGGGGAAGGTGGTAAAAGTGTCGTGGAAAATATACTGGTGTACCATTATCAACACCTCAATAGTCGTACCAAATGCTTGTTATAATATTTATTGATTAATGTTTGTATTGAATAGATTTGAAATCTACTTTGTAAAGAAGTGTAAAACATTCCGCAGTGTCAATCTTTCCTAGAATGAATGATGTAAAAAGCAGGCAGGCGTTTGACTTCGACATGCATCTGTGTAATCTATCAAAAGTTGTAAAATAATGACTTCGTAATGCCAGACAACATCATTTTCCGATTACTATGAATACTACTTTGGATTTCGTGTTTCTTAATTAAGCATTTTGAGCTATATTAGATTGTTAGTAATAGCACCTGATAATGCTTCAGCATTTGCATAATAACTCGCGTGTTCCTTTCAATTCATGAAGAAGTAAATTTCTCAAGTTGCGTGTAGATGTCAGATATTCCAAGATCCAGACTTATCATTAATTCAGATCAAAGGGACTTGGCCGTACATTCATTCGTGTCTATCGTGTATTCTTACACGTAATAATTAGTACATAAATTCTTTATTAATGGAGAGATTATTTGCATAATTTGGCAGAATGTATAATCACGAAAAAACGCGTCTAAAGAGTGAATTTTTCTTTTGATTCTTCATTTTCGACATATGAATCTTTTATCAAACAACACTTATTTAATTTTGTTTAACATTTTATTTGTGCTAAGAGATCTTTGAAATTCATACAGTAATGTTATTAGAGTCAAAAATATACTGCGAATTATAATATTAATATTCTTGTTTTGCATAGATCTTTATAGTGACGAGGCTAGACTTCAGGAATTTTCATTCTTGAAGAAAGCTACTCAGTAGTTTTAGAAACGCTGCTTTCAAAATAAATTGTCTCAAAACAATTGGAATCTTCTTCTCTTCTTCTTCTTCACTTCATGGATTAGGCTACTGCCTGTTCCGTCCTCACAGTTTCTCTCCATCGTTTTCGTGGCCTTCCCACGTCTCTTCTTCCTCTCGGCGCGTATAACAAAGCTGCTTTAGGAAGTGTGCTATCACTCATCCTTTCCAGATGTTCTACCCATCTTTGTCTATATTCTTGCATTCTAGTATTAATTGATGTCACTTGTAACTCTTTTCTTATTTCTTCATTTCTTATTCGGTCTTCTCTTGTGCATCCTTTTATTCTTCGCAGAAATTTCATTTCGCTACTTTGTATTCTTGTCAGTGTTTTTTGTGTTAATACCCAGCTTTCGCAGCCGTAGAGTAATGTAGGAACTGCCATGGTATTGTAAAATTTAATTCTTGTTTCCGGTCTTGTCTTATTTTTTAAAGTGTTGTGTATCGTTCCACATATTTTTTGATATTTCGTTAATTTATTGTCAATATCTTTATCTTTTTCATAACTTATTTGACACCCTAAATAATTAAAGGAGCGAACTTGCTCTATAATTTTGTTTTCAATGACAATTTTTGACCTTACTGTGTCCTTCCCCCTGAATGCCATCACTTTTGTTTTTTCTTTTGATATATTAATGTCATAGCTTTTGCAAATTTTATTAAGGTGGTGTACTACTCTCTGTAGTTCGTCTTCTGTTTCCTGGATAATAATTGCGTCATCAGCATAGAATAAAATCGTTAATACCTCTTCTTTGGTCATTCTTATACCAGTGTCAACTTTCTGTTTTAAAGACTTACTTATGTCCTGTACAATTGGAATCTAATAATTATTATTATTAGAATGTACTTGTATAACAAAGAAATATTTTCTATTCCTTTTCATGTTGAGTTTCATTTTTGTTGTTGAATAATTAACTCAAGGGATCATGGTTGATAAACTTGGGTTAATATTCCTTATTTTACACTCTTTTCTTGTCTTCTGTTGTTCCATTTATGCTGCCTCCTTCCCTCCCTTCTTTTCTTCCCCTATTATCTTTTCTTTCTTTTCCTTGCCATCCAACAGTTGATTTCTTTCTTGGTGACCAGAGCTGGTTCCTAACATATTTTCGTAATCACTAAAGCAGGTTGCCTTCTACAAGGTCGAGAATGCTAGCTTACGCGTGTTGAAAAGTACAATGAGAATGTTCAGAATGTACAATGTTCAGAAACATTTTAATCATGATATTTTAATGTGTTGTTCGGAATAACTTTTTTTTTACTTTCTTGCTATGGAATAGAGAAAAAGCTAGATTTCGGCAGAGAAATTGTCAAAGGGCCCTGGTAACGTAAGAGTGGATAAATCCAGTTGCTAAATTAAAGGGAAAATCCTCTAACACATAGTGTGGCTAGAACCCACATTTTGTGGGTCCTTGATACCGAAAAATCAATTGGCGGCAATAAGTCTCTCCGTCTGTGAACAACGCTAACGGCTTTAACCGTTCAGCCGATTTTCTCCAAAAGTGACATTCTCCAATCGATCTGACTGATGTCGCGGCCCCTGGAATTTGAAACTGATATTTTAAGTTTGGGGGGTATATAATATGAATTTTCTGTTTTTAGTAAATATAGAAAGACTTGGGGCTGAAAAAATTGAATTACGAAATTTCTCAAGAAATTACTAAAAGACGAAATATAATTCGTGGTATATAAAAGAAACGCAATACAGATTTATTTCATAATGAGGTGCGGTACCCTCAAAGAAAACATCCATGAAAAGACAATTCTTGAAAAGAAAAGGAAATACCGGAGATGTATTACGCAACTCCAAAGTGTACTGTCATTCCGAAAACACAATGAACTCAGTCAGGCAGCTGCAGAAAGGGAAAACTCATTACACTGATAAGACGTAGTGTTTTAAATGAAAGAAAGAACAGTATTACTTTACATAGTAGTTGGAAATAATATGACGTGAGACGTGTGACGTGACGAGAGGAGAAAACCAATTGTGATATTTTTTTATTCAGAGCCTTTCACTGCTTCTGCAAACAATAGGAACTTGGCTTAAACAACATGAAGTGCTCTAAATTTCTCTAACAACAAATCGTATTAGGCGTTTTCCACGTTCTACATGTAACTCTTCTCGACAATATTTCTCTCACTCGAACATTCTTCATCTCTATCGTGGCACCAAACCAAACTCTTATTTGAATAAACGTTCATCTCTGCGCATTACTTCAACCCGATTTTCATATTCTTTCATTGAGTTACCAATTTCTTCAATTCACTTTATTTTATAGTTCCGTATTTTATTCCCAGATTAGGTTTCCTTATTACTTTTATCGAATTTAAAAATCATAAACCCTTCATGATCACTTCTATTTTTTACGAACATTAGAAGGCAACAGCACCGTGTTTCTTAGCAAAATCTAGCATAGATCGTAAAGGCACAAGCCGCCTCCATTGTCAATGCTTAGTAGTAACTCGGACAATAATTACTCATCATTTTTCTATCTAATTCACGGCATTTTATCTTTTATCTTAGTTCATAGTAGCTCAGACACACCAAACGGTTCGAAGGCAGTCGGATGGCCAAAAAGTCTGCCGTCAAAAGTCTGCTGCGGCGGCGCCCACGCCCCCGCACCGGTTATTTCGGCTTGTCGCGAACTTGGCCGGCGGAGTTGGCCGCGCGGAGGCGGCGGGGGCGGCGCAGGCCACCGGGGGCGGCAAATGGCCGAAAGAGGAAAGTCGCGGATGCTGCCTTTGGGGGCGGGGCGGGGCGGGGCGGGGCGGGAACCGGCACCGGCGTGCTGGCGCTGCAGAAGCCAAAGACGCTGCCGCCAAGCAGCAGGTTTCGGGCGTCGGCGTCTGGTCCCGCCCCGCCCCCGCCCGCCCCGCCCCGCCCCGCCCCGCCCAGCCCCGCCCCGCCCCGCCCCGCCCCGCCCCGCCCCTCGGCAGCGCACTCGTCTGACATCGCCTCGTCCCGCCCCGGTCTGCTCTCCTCGCCCTGCCCACTCTCGCCCGTCCGCCCGCCCCCGCCCGCCCCCGCCCGCCCCCGCCCGCCCCCGCCCGCCCCCGCCCGCCCCCGCCCGTCCCCGTCCGTCCCCGCCCGTCCCCGCCCATCCCCGCCCGTCCCCGCCCGTCCCCGCCCGTCCGCGCCCGTCCGCGCCCGTCCGCGCCCGTCCCCGCCCGTCCCCGCCCGTCCTCGCCCGTCCCCGCCCGTCCCCGCCCGTCCCCGCCCGTCCCCGCCCGTCCCCGCCCGTCCCCGCCCGTCCCCGCCCGTCCCCGCCCGTCCCCGGCCTTCTTTTCCCCTCCCAGACCCTCCCACCTCCTCCCCCTCCTCTTCGCTCCGTCCAGCTGCGTGTCGCCCCGCCCCGCCCCTCCCTGCTCCGCTCTGCCGCTCGCGGATCCCCCGCGCGCCGCCTGTTAGGTAACTCAATTGGCGAAGGGCGCGTAACGAACAACTCGCGACCATCAGCGTCTCCTTCGCCGCCTTCTGTTCAGCATCGGCCCCACCCCCACCCCCACCCCCTCCGCCTCCCCGGACGCCAAATGGCTCCGGATTCTTTCGCAGTCAGCTCGCAAAGAACATTCCTCTCCTGACACACTTCGAAAGTTCACGTTGCATCTGGCTCGAAAAATATCGTTGGATACATGGAATGCCGTCTAATGAAACACAGCATTATACAATTGCTTATTGTTATCCTGGATGCTCATAATTTTGAACTTCAAGGTCAACGTGTCTTATTCTTTTTCTCTGTAGTACATTTTAATGAAAATGAATTGTTTTTCTCTTAGTGACTTGTAAATTTTAGTGACAAAATAATGATATTTTGTTCTTCATGCATGGGTGGATAAAGTTTCGTAATTTGGTTGGCAACAATATCACCCTTACGCAAAAATGTTGACGAGTTCATTAACCCTTTGCAGTGACATTTTAACCACTGTAAATCAAAGTAATATTGTTTTTTCGGCATGTGAAAGAATGTTTGCTATTTACATTTCGTATCTCACGAGAATACGGTTTCTTTGTGAGTAATCCCTGAGACTACTTTTGTTTTGCAATGCAATTCCAAAACATACATTTGCATTTCGATGTGCCCAACATGTGCCCTTGCCAACAAAGTGTTTTACATTCGGTATAATTTTCCTGGCCGCCAAATATCAATGAATTTTTAAACACAGCAGCTTCACAGGAAACCCAAAGATTAACTTAAAGTATCTATTGGCTTTTACCTCATATGCCACCGGCAAAGGTGGCTCAGGATATTAACTGGTCACTGCAGTGTCTCTGATCGAGAGGTTTTAGTCCCGGCGGTGGTAGGTTTTTCGACACTAGCTAGATAGCTAGTTCAAGCCATTTTGAAAATAATGGCACCGTCATTTCTGTGATTATCATTATCATCATCATGTTCTATCTTGTGGAGTTCACATTTTGTTTACTTACATTGCCACTTGTCTTCCGCTTCCAACTTTTCTTCTAGTCTTCTACTTCAATTCTGACCCTAAAGAATTCGAAGATCCTACTTCTACTTATATCGGCATTTCACCTGCCTCCGTCGGAGCGGAAAAAGCATCGTGTAATAGAGCTGACTTTCTCTTGTTTTCTCCCTCTCTGTCTCTCTCTCTCTTTCTCTTTCTCTGTCTCTCTTTCTATGTCTCTCTTTCTATGTCTGTCTCTCTCTTTATCTCTCTCTGTCTCTCTCTTTCTCTCTCTTTATCTTTCTCTGTCTCTCTCTTTCTCTCTCCCAGTCTCTCTCCCTTTCCCCTGCGTCATCTTGCGAATCGCCGGGAAGGCTGCTCCCACCTTTATCTCCGCGAGAGGCACGGCGAGGCGCTGCGGTGCTTTGCTCTGCTCTGTCGCGAGTCCAAAAGGGAAAAAGTCGGCTCTGTGGAGTGGCCGCTCCGCTCCGCTCCTCGCCGCGGTCATTTCGGAAGCTCCTTTTCAAGCCGCTCTCATCAGAGGAGAGAAGTACTTTTAAAGCTGCTGCCGGGAATTATCTTAAGAGATCTGTGATGCTTTCTGCGAACGCGCTTCCGCCGCCGGTAGATTTCAAGATGGCTGTTTCAAACGAAACAGAAAACTCATTTCTTCACGTTTCGTAATTAAAATCTAGCCTTGGAAAATGTTCTGATTAGGGATTTTTGAAGATGAGGGAATGAAACGAGGAAATTTCATGTAAAGGTAATTTTCTGTAATCTCTTAAATCATGCCGCCCAATATTAGTTTTTTATAAATATAAACGTCTACCATCCCTTTTATGTATTTCTATTTATCAGAAGAATTTGTACTACTGTTACTTTCGGTAAGATACTTCGGAAATGTTTAGATTTCATAATAGTTTTTCTGCAGTATTAAATTGCTCTCAGTATATTTCTGAGGAAGTACAATAAAAACAAAAATACATTCAAATTGATAAATATGGGAATGTTAAAAGTCATTATCATAGGCAAGAATAGTTATAGTTTTTAAATAATGATTAGACTTTAGCGTAATTACAACAACGCACTCAGAGCGTAAACAACAAAAGAAGTCACTGAACCTTCGCCGCAGTAGAGCAGCATTTTAGATTTTTAGACTGTATTGGTATTTTGTGAAAGTAAGGGGAAAGAACGGCGAGGGAGACCCTAAATATATTATGGTTCAGTGATAAATACTCATGCTCGAAAAGGTAGTAATAGGCGCCAGAAATATGTGTGGCAGTCATTACATCAACAGAACTCCTCCAGTATGAATCCAAGTTTCTGGAAATAATTGATGTGTAATTTCCCTTCTTCTACAGAACTTTAGAATTCTTGCATTTCAAACCTAAGAGTGGCAATATAGCTCAATGAAGTCGGTACTTGCAATGTCATAACGATGATATATCTTTTCTTTGTTTCTTGATATAGTTAATATTTCTTTAGATCCGGTAATACAACCTGCCGCACTAATTATATTGTCATGAAGAAACGTATATTTTTATACATTTTTTGTATATTCAGGAAAACACGAACCATGTAAAGGGCAGGTCATTTATTCTTTACCATAAATTAAATTCAGATTCTGCCGTATAGCCTAGGATAGGGAAAACCAACACAACAACGTGTAAACCAAACCGGCCCGATGGTGCGAAGATCTTGGCCGGAGGTGTCACGGATTCGAGCCTCGTTTACACATGATTGTTTTTCCGCGAAGCGTGACCTGTCCTTCTATTCAACTTTGGAAATTTGTTATTTCATGCATTGTCTGGTTGCCTTAGGGTTCGCGGGAGAGGTAAATTAGTGACGCACGTGGGCAATGACCCTGATTGCGTGCGTCGTGGCATAGCGAGACAGACCAGTCGCTGTGCATCTCCCGCTAATCTTTCCCTGCCAGAGAGAGACTCTCAGCCATAACCAAGTAGCGTGCAGAGATGGTTCTACGTGGTTCCTCTTCAGCCGCCTCTACGAAGGAAAAGCGCAGGCCTCCGGCTGCCAACGAGGTAGGGCGTCTCGGCAAAAACCCGCACAAGTTGAAAGGATCGAAATGGGAAGAGGGGTGGTCCTCTGTTCTGTGAGCCCGCGGCGCAGGACACTAGAGAGTCGCGAAAGCGGGATACCAGAAAGGCCGTGAGGTTAGAGGTATCCTGATCCAAAACTTGTGGTTACACAATAAATATTGGCCAGAACACAGCGTCTCCAGGACATCAGAAGTCTAACCGATTCAAAACTGTGGAAGCTTTTGTACACACTTGCTGTCTTTTGACTACCTATATCCAGTTGAGTTACTTCTTTTTCCTTTTTTCTTTGCCTTCAATTGTTCTTTCTCCAGCTCTTCTTCTCGTCCTACAGACGATTTTGAGTCTTGGTGTGACATCATCATACTGGCTGTAGTTGAAGATCATTAGAATTGAGTCATGTGAAATTGGAGAACTATTTTCTATCACGGTCAGACAGAATAGAGAATAAAGGATTTCATATGAAGTTTGATCCATTGATTAAAGTTCTTCTTCGGCATCCGTCTTAGTTTAGAGAAAATGGAATTGTTTAAAGATAACTGTAGCGATAACCAATTAAAATACTGATCGCTTACAAACCTCAACCTCAGCAGTGAAGAACTTCTTGAGTTCGAATAATGTCTTATAATATAGAAATAATTAAGTTTAGTTGAAAATGTAGGCTTCCGCGGCCGGAGATACTATCTACTTGGCTGTCTGGAAGACGCCTCGTATTAGACATAGACACCGACGTTTTGGCCGTCATGCTGCGACCTTTTTCAGGGCAAAATGGCATCTATTTCTAGAACTCGGCCTCTCCCGGTCAGCCAGATACATAAATCAGTTGGTATATTTTATAACTCTCTCTCGCTATTTCTCTGCAACTCTATCTGCATAAAACTAAAACTATATAAAAGGAAGAAGAACACTCCATTCCATGAATTTCTCTACAAAGAGTTTACACCGTACTAAACGTAGATCCGGAACTGCCACGTCTCCAACCCAAGATCCCCCAGAATACAAAATATCAGTGGGCGACTCGAAACTCCATCCCCCTCCCCCCTACGCACCCTGTATCGAAGTGGATAACTCTGGCCCAAAATCCTTAGCATAATATCCCTCTCCCCCAATCGAAGGTAATTATAAATAAACAAAATCCCGCCGCAGCGCAGCGCAGGGGCGCCGCCCGCTCCGCTCGCCTGCGAAGCGCACCTGCGCTCCCCGAGGGCGGCGCCGGAGAGGCGCGGGGGCGGGGCGGGGCGGGTGGGCGCGGGAGTCGCCTAATTGAAATAGCGGCGTTTGAAACGTAAGCCGCGTGCTCGCGGGGGCCGCTGCCA
Organism: Gryllus longicercus; assembly: GCA_038098605.1. NCBI lineage: Eukaryota > Metazoa > Arthropoda > Insecta > Orthoptera > Gryllidae > Gryllus > Gryllus longicercus. The sequence goes on from JAZDUA010000714.1 coordinate 232,840, forward strand.
CCGGAGCCGCCGCCCCCGCCGCCCCCGACACCCCAGCCGCCCCGCCGCCCCCGACACCCCAGCCGCCCCGCCGCCCCCACCTCCCCCGCCCCTGCCGCCGCCCCCGCCCCTGCCACCGCCCCCGCCGCTCTCCGCGGGGGATTCTTTGCCCCAGGGGACGCTTGGGGAAGCACGCGCCGCGGTGGCAGGACACGGAGGGGAGAAGGGACAGGGAGGGGAGAGAGGGAAGGTACAGGCTCTAATTAAAAGCGCGACCAACAGCGCCTGCAGGGTACGCCTACCCTGCGAGTAAAAGGCGTAGTGAGGGAGAGCTGCTTTGCGGGTGAGTTTTCGAATTGAAGGGTAGTGTTAAGGCCCATTCGCAATGTAAACACAAGCATAAGAATTCTGTTAATATAAAAGTTAGGACTTCGTCCACAAGCAAACTCATAAGCATGCGTTCGCTCAAACATAACACGTAAGATGTTAACTTAAAAGCTTGCAAGCTTCAAGCTTCTGTAGGACATAAGAGATGAACCGATCACATTTACTTCTAATCGAGTATCGAAATAGGATCAAAGTTGATAGGTGATCTAATGCTACCTATACTAGATGTCGTTGGACGAACAAAATCTCAAAGAGTACTACAGATGTGTACTATTTGCAAGGGGCTATGGGTTGTTTGCGTGCTGCGTGGGTTCTAGTTTAAATCAAACTAATAGGCCATAGACCCAGGGAATATCTCGAAATCGTTTCCCACCAATAGTAAACTAGAATATCTCACAGCCAACAGAAATTCGTATTTTGCAGTCTATCACTTTTGTTAATGTTTACGTATGCGTGTGACGCTTATGTTTATGTTTGGATTGTGAATGGGCCGATAGGTTAGGATGGCAACTATTTGCGAGTTGAAGGGCGTGTCTGTTATGACGGTCAGTGTACGTGCAAGTTGTGGATATGGCTGTTGTACTGCAATAACTACTTTTGAAGATCATTTAATCGCAGTTTTTCACTCCCATTTTTTCCTTATGAGGCTTTTTCAAGATTCAGGGGATGCCGATTTCGACTAACCGCATCAGGTAACCACTATGTCTGTCATCGGGAAACATATTAACCTTTACACTAGACACTGACACACATGCGGACTTTTGGGTCATACTCACAAGGCCTTCCTCAACATCGCACATTCATGAAAGACAAGGGATAAACAACCATGCCCATGGCGAGAATCGAACCCGCAATCCTTCCGATTGAGGCGCTGAGTTGACACACGATTAGGCTATCTCGGCCATGAGTTTGGCTCTCCACTCTTACACAGTTCACACAACACACTTTCACAGTTAATTCCTGTGTTAATAAAATTGAATTAAAAATCTAAGAAACTAATAATATGCTCACTGGTCCTACCAGCACCTGGAGGGTAGGACTACGCTGCGAATACAGCACGCTCCAGAAGAAGGAGCTGCTTTGCGAGGGAGTTAACGAGTTATCTTAGAGAATGGGAATTATTTGCTATCCAAAGAATGTATCTGAAATGGGGGCCAGTATGCGTAAACGTTGTGGTCATGACTCTTGTAGAATTTCAACAAACTTTGGTTCTAATTTTATCGCAATTTCACTCCCATTCATTCCGACATCTTTGAAATTAAGCTGTATAGGTACGGAACTGTAATGGAATGCAATGCTCGCTGGGCCTTCCAGCGTCTGGTGGACAGGCCTACGCTGGTAGTAAAGGGCGAGCAACACCGCATGGAGGTTTTAGGGTGATGTTAGGGTAGGGCGAGAAGTATGTGCTAGCTTTGAAGTGGGTTGGGGTAAAGGCATCAGGGTCAGTGCACGTGAATGTTGTGGTTAAGGTAGTTACAGCGTTCTATCGATTTTGCTGTTTGATGTCTGCAAGGCTTCCACAGACTGTCACGGAATATCCGCGCCGGGTGCAGCACGGAAAGTTCGTAAAAAAAGAGTTCTTTAACCTGAACATGAACAGTAGTTTTTAATTTTTATGTATGGAAATGACATTAAGTAGTTTTCTCAATTAGTAACATTTTGGTTATGCTTCATTTATACACACTTAAACAATTCTTATTACATGCTTAGACGAAGTATTACTTTCGAAAACTGGAAATTGAATACTTCCTCTAAATTGTACTACGTCATCATGTTTCGTATAGAATCATCATTATGACAAATATGTCGTTTGGAGATGTGTGGTCTTTCTAGTAAATTTCATTCGTTTTTACATATTTACTTGCATTGCTTCGTGGTAAGCCGTTTAGCTAAAGTTTTGTTTCGCACCTGAATCCATTATTATCAAGCTTTCCACTACGGGAAGTCGGCGCGCACCAACACCATCCTCTGCGCGTGCGCGAGGCATTCAGTTGTTCCGTTTATTGGCCGGCGAGAGGCCTCTTTGACGCCGCGGGTATTCACCGATGCGCCCCGTTACACAAGGGTCTTCATCTCCCGCGCCGCGTTCAGCGCAGATTCAATAGGAGCGCCCGCGCGCCTCGCCTAATGACGCGGCGAATTCCCGCCCGCGGCCGCTGCAGCCCATCGCCCACGCCCGTCGCCCATCGCTCGCCGCCCGCCGCCCGCCTGCCCGGCCATCCGCCTGCCCAACCATCTGCCGCATCCCTCCATGACCCATCCCCCCAGACCCCCACACAATTATTTTACGTTTTGTCATATTTAGCTGTGTTAATTGGCTAGTGAGTTAACAAATTCAAAATATTTTCACACATAGAACTAACGACACGTTCGAAATGTCATGGTTTTTAAAAATGTATGTTATGATAGAAATATTCATTGAATAAATGGATACGTTTCTCATTTTTGGGAAACTAATCCTTAATCCACACCGCTATAACACGAATATTAATAATCTTAGTGCATTTATTTTCCATTTACAATTGTCTATTCATTTTGCCATTATTGCAGCAATGACATAGTTGTGACAAATATTCTGTGGTAACTATTCTCGCGTGTTTCCTGTATTAAAGTACAAGGAAGATTTAGTTGATAAAAATTATTTTACAATACTCATACAATATTGTGATATTCACATCATTTTACTGTAAAAGTAGTTTTATACAGAAACTTAAAGTAAAAGTACAATGAAAGTTATAATAATTCATATTACGAAAGAAGTAATTATTCTTGTGTAACTCAGTGAGCTTGTCGACACTTCAAAACATCTCAGTCATGTTTATGGATGTAATTATCATCTTGAAAGAATTACTCTGTTGGGTTTGTTTTTATACCCGTCAATAACAGAAGGATTGTTGATTTCGATAGCTGTTAGGATCGGGAATAACATTAAAATTAAATTATTAAAAATATGCTACATCCACGGGGATGATGGTACAGAAAAATTTTCTACTGGGTCCAAAAATGATACTTCATAATATACAACACATAATAAAATCTTTTTCTCATTATCTATTAATAATTAATTTTTTTGCTGAATGAATGTTATGAATCAATGGAAACGAATAGACTGTACTGACACGAATGTGGTGTCTTTGTAACACACTTCAAAATTATTTTTTCCCTGAAAGTTGCCGGTTTAAAACAATGTGTCTGTGAGTTCCTCCTGCGGCTGGAGGTGGAGGAGTGCGCGGAGGCAGCGGAGACAGCGCTTGCCTGGCGCCAGTGGCCGCGTGGCGATCGCGCTGGGCGTCGAAGCGCGGCCCGCCCGGGGCAGCGCCCAAAGCGGAGCGATCCCACGACCCAGCAGTCACACGTCATTACGATTATTGCACGCGCCGGGAGAGAGCGGGCGCCGCGGGGGGCGAACCGAGGGCCGATGCCCCCCTCCCAGCCCCCCCCCCTCATCAATCACTGCGCGATCACGTGAGCCTGGCCGCAGTTGCCGCCGGCGCAGCCTCCACCGTCACCCAGCAGTCGCCCTAGACATCGCCCCAGCCAGCGCCCCAGCCAGCGCCCCAGCCAGCGCCCCAGCCTTCGCCCCTGCCGTCGCCCCTGCCGTCGCCCCTGCCGTCGCCCCAGCCAGCGCCCCAGCCAGCGCCCCAGCCTTCGCCCCTGCCGTCGCCCCTGCCGTCGCCCCTGCCGTCGCCCCTGCCGTCGCCCCTGCCGTCGCCCCTGCCGTCGCCCCTGCCGTCGCCCCAGCCAGCGCCCCAGCCGTCGCCCCAGCCGTCGCCCCAGCCGTCGCCCCAGCCGTCGCCCCAGCCATCACCCAAGCCATCGCCTCTGCCATCGCCGCAACCATTGCCCCAGACGTCGCCCCTGCCGTCGTCCCAGCCATCGCCCCAGCCATCGCCCCAGCCATCGCCCCAGCCATCGCCCCAGCCATCGCCCCAGCCATCGCTTCAGCCGTCGCCCCACCTTCGTCCCAGCCGTCGCCCCTGCTGTCACCCACCTCTGCGTGTCACCACGGCTGTTGCTGCGGCGTCTACGGTGCAATCATCTCTCAGTGCAGAAAGGCGCAAGGAAAAAGGCAGCTTGCGACTTCGCCACTACAGTACACTGCAGCTAATGTTGCTGGGTCTTGGCTCACTAGCGTGCCCTGGGCGTGCACAAGAGTGTCCCTTTTATCTGTTTTTTTACTTTAAATGTCAGGAAGGGATTCTGACATAAAATAAATAACGTGCGCAGATGGTACCTCTCCCCCTTACGTCACAAACAGTTTTTACTGTTCTTTGACTCAATAAATCAAATTAAATCAAGTATTTATGCATTTTATCATTGATTCGCTATGTGGACGTTTCTGTTTATCAGGGGTTGCAACAGTCTTGAGATAAACGCCAGAAAGCTCGGGAAAAATTGATAAAGGTACATTTCAAGTCCCGTTCATTTTTTTATGTAATTCAAAATGTTATTAATTTTTTTTGTTTTTGCACACAAATTTCGCGCATCATTTTAAGATTACACACTTTTGTTTTATTAGTTACTCAAAAGTACATATATTCTATGCGAGACTCTTCCTGCCCAATGTTGAAAAACGTAACCTCTCAGTTAGAGACGTATTGCTGAAGGCCATGCACGGGTAAAAGATAACCATACATTACATGATTTTGTAGGCACTTACATGCATTATTCTGAAAGTAATGATCTAGTGGTTGAAACGGTGTTGTGAAACGTACAGACATGCATACACACACACACACACACACACACACACACACACGCACACAACCATCTATTTTGTATATTAGAGTTAGCGTCCGAAAAAATAAATATTTTGTCGGAAAAGTCATGACTAACAATATACAAGTAACATAGAATATTGTGAGAGGCCGATCAAATCTAAAAAGGAATTAATTAGGTATTTTATAAATCGTGATGAAAATGCACATTCTTAGACCTCTTACAGCTCTCACTATGTCCCTCGGCCCACGATTCTCCCCGTCCTCGATTTCGCTTCGTCTCGTTTCTTCCGTGCGCATTTAGAGCTCTATGCACCCCAACCCCAATGCCTTATCCAATGTACCCCATCTCGTGTGTCATTTCTTTCCGTTTAGCTCTCAGAGCCAGCTTTGCCCCAGTCTCTTGGGGTTGGGGTCCCGGTGGTAACAGTTTGTCCACGATAGCTTGATACGTAGGTCGAATTCTGCCACTGTGTGGAGGAGAATTTTAACGCCCCTGGGCCATTTTTCTTCCTCTTCCTCGCCTTACCATCTTTCATTTTTTAAACATTCACTAGCACTCATGTTCACTAGCACTGGAGACCAATCGTCAGCTTGGAGTTGGTTCGACTAGGGAGGATCCCTGCTGGCGGAAACTTGGCGGGGAGGTCCCCGCTAGTCGACGTGTAGACCGGCGCCAGATCTCACCATCCAGAGGGGGAGGCACAACACCACCTTCAGGCACAAAATCACTCACAACCCAAAATCACTCACAACCCAAAATCACTCACAACCCAAAATCACTTACAACCCAAAATCACTCACAACCCAAAATCACTCACAACCCAAAATCACTCACAACCCAAAATCACCCACAACCCAAAATCACTCACAACCCAAAATCACTCACAACCTAAAATCACTCACAACCCAAAATCACTCACAAACTAAAATCACTCACAACCGAAAATCACTCACAACCTAAAATCACTCACAACCCAAAATCACTCACAACCCAAAATCACTTACAACCCAAAATCACTCACAACCCAAAATCACTCACAACCCAAAATCACTCACAACCCAAAATCACCCACAACCCAAAATCACTCACAACCCAAAATCACTCACAACCCAAAATCACTCACAACCCAAAATCACTTACAACCCAAAATCACTCACAACCCAAAATCACCCACAACCCAAAATCACTCACAACCCAAAATCACTCACAACCTAAAATCACTCACAACCCAAAATCACTCACAACCTAAAATCACTCACAACCCAAAATCACTCACAACCTAAAATCACTCACAACCCAAAATCACTCACAACCCAAAATCACTCACAACCCCAAATCACTTACAACCCAAAATCACTCACAACCCAAAATCACTCACAACCCAAAATCACCCACAACCCAAAATCACTCACAACCCAAAATCACTCACAACCTAAAATCACTCACAACCCAAAATCACTCACAACCTAAAATCACTCACAACCCAAAATCACTCACAACCCAAAATCACTCACAACCCAAAATCACTCACAACCCAAAATCACTCACAACCCAAAATCACTTATGGCCATAGTAGTTGACGTATCCGGGAAAATCAATAATCGAATCAACCAGTTTAACACTCGCGTCATCCAACTCTCCCGACATGTCACCCCGCGTTCTTCCCACTACTCTCCTGCGTCAGTCACATCTCGCCACTCTCCTCTCCAAAGACGGACGGCGGGTATCAAATTAGAAGGGGTGATTTATCTCGTACATTTTACCTCTTCAAAATATTTCTTTAACGAGAAAAATTACAGCATGTGGTGCACATTTTTAGACATTGGGATTTTAATCCTTGTCAGCCAACTTCTACGTTGACAGCGAATGATACAATTGTGTTTCCGCGAAAGCAAGATATTTTGAAAAATATATTTCCAGCAAAGAAAACTGTAATTTATGAAATCAGATGAATGGGTCGGTATTTTTAGCTTACGTAATAGGCGAGGGCTCGACTGAACAAAACCCTGAAGCTGCAAGTTGCGCCCACCCAACTTCCAGGACTCCCACTCGATTTCAAGGTTCCACAAGCACCAACTATGGACGAAGTCGCGAAAGTACACGATTCGACCCATGCAAAAAACAATAATCTTTCACTTAGCAGGCATACAAAAATTAACTCGTCCTCAAAAATAGAGCTGGTGGATTTGCACAAATCGGCAATAATAAAAATGTTAGTTAATGTGACGTTGATGCGATGTTAGTTAATTTCACGTGATAAGATTCATGCAACGAGGTCCGCTCTTACGTCAGACCGCATAAATTTTGCTATGCTCCTTTCACCGTCTAGCATTGAAATAAGGTATTACTTGGAATGACGAAACATGCGATTTTGAATTCAACCCAGAGGCATCATTAAATCTTAAGGTTATTTTACATGCTACCACATGGGACGGGCGGCTTCACTTACTATCTCAAGGAAGGAATACTAAGGATTTTTCACCCGCTTCCTGTCCCTATGAAGACAAAATATATCCGCACGTCCAAACGACATACCAAAAAATATTTTTCTGCACGTACCGGTGTGTTTCTCAATTTTATGACCGCCCTAGTAAGTCCAAACCACAAACTGTGCAGCTTCAGTGAGTTCCATAAAAATATTTCTTATAGAAGTTGTAAATATCTATGGCCCACATGTGGTTCACGTACGTATCAAAACCACCGACTGTTACGTTTTGTGAACCACAACGGCTTACAATACAGTAAACATGTTAAAATTCACGGCTTCGATGTGTTTAAACCCGCAAACTTAGTTTCTTCAGCATGATACCGCTCGAAAATATCTTATCGTAAAGTATGTATCGAATAGGATTTATAATGAAACGGTATCATCTCCTTACATCACTGTTTACACACGCACCCTGTGCTCGTCCTTGCGCCTGTGCGGGGCTGTGCGGAGCAGGCGACGGCGGCGGCAGCGGCGGCGGGCGTCGTCCGCCATTGATTCGCGATGATGGATCGCTACGACGTCGGCGGCTGCGGCAGCACGCCACCCACGTGCCTCCGGTCGCCGAGATTCACGCGCTGGTTTCGCGCTCCGCCGCGGGGGCCGCCGCTGTCTGCCCGCGGCGGCGGTGGCGGTCGCCGATGATCGAGGAACTCGCAGTCGCGCGGATAAATCACTCTCGCCGGCCCGTTGAAAGTCTGTCAACGCGCTTTTTGTCGTCTTCCCAGCGATCGCGCGTTGCTCGTATTCTGCGCCACGTTGTGCGAATGAAACTGCTACCTCTCTAGGGGATATTTACTGCTGGTTAAACGTAGTGTTTGTGTTTTGCGTAGATGACCGTCATTTTGTTTTGTCTATCGTAGTTTTATATTTAAACGTAATATTTATAATTGTGTAAAGGTCTTGCTCATATTCCAGCTTTTGTTGTGTCACTATGAATACATGTAGAGCACATCCAGCTTTCTTTCTAATATTTTTTTAAATTTAAACGTGTTTACTGGGATCCTTTTTAAAACTGTGCAAAAATATGCAAAAATGTGTTTTGGAATGCATGCTTCTAGGTTTATTCTGGACACGAAATAAAAATTCAGTGTACGAGTATATTAATACTGATCCATGTGCTCAATATCTATTATGAAAAAACACACAATCTGAGGAATTTCGGAAACAGAATGACAATAGAATGGCATGAAATTTATCCTGCGAACACGCTCAAGCGAGTAGTGCTAGAATGCTCTTAATTTGTTTGAATATACAAAAATATAATAGTAGTAGAATATTTTTTCGACCAGGAGAATTTACAAACTTGCACGCGTCTATTTCAAAATCAAGTAATAAACTTGGAGTTGAGTCTTGTTAATTACACTGAAAATCTTGGGCATTCTCGGTCAAATTCATCCACTGTCTGCAGAATAATTGTACTGGCCGGCTGGTGTGATCGCTATTTTTCCGAGGTTTCTTATATCAACACCAGGGGAATGCCGGACAAGTACCGAAACAAACGGAACGCGTATCGCGAGCGATCTTTCCTGCCTCTTCCATGTCCGAACCCCACCACACACTTATACATACGTGCACTACACCACCACCCTTGTCGGGAGACAGGGTCTTTGTACAGTTGATGCGCTCGTAACCACCAGTCAATCACTGCCCTGAGGAAGCCTGCGATATGTCAGGCGAAACGTCGGCACCCCAGCCAACGACGCGGCGTCTCCCGGATAGCCGAGAATTCATGGATTCGAGCCGCGGAAGCCTACGTATCCACCAGTCAATCGATCTTCAGAATGAATGTTTATATTTTTAAGTGTTCTAGAGAAATGAAGATTTAAGGATTCTTGTAAAGAAAATATTTTTTCATGTATGAAGAAATGTGTTTAAGAAATGCTGCTCTTTACGAAAGCACCAATTAAAGAAAAATATCGCTTTTAGTAGGAGGATCCGGATTCCGCCAGAAGAGCCGCGAGGGGCGTGCGCTCGGCTTAACGCGACGCGATGCGCTGAGCGTGCGTGAGCGTGCGTGCGTGGGCGTGGAAGCGGCTGGCAGGGTGGTGTGGAGCTGTGCTCGCGGCTCCTCTGTGAAGGCGCCGCGGTCTCCTCCAATTACACAGCCGTAGTTACAGTCGCGCGCTGTTTTGAGGCGGCGGTGATGGCGGTGGCGGCGGCGGTGGCCGTGGTGGTGGAGGCGGCGGTGGCCGCGTCCACCCCGGTGACATCAGGGCGCGAGCCTGTGTGCGGGGTCCGAAATATGTCTGGGCAAACTTTCCATAAGGATTTGCATGTTAGAAATTTATCTGCTGACCTTTACGGAGGGAAATCTGGGGTTTTGAGAAGATGTGAAATAAGGCTGGTCAAACGTTTCGTATCGGTTCGCATGTTCAAAGAAAAACTACTTTTCTCTAAGGAGGGAAATAAGACGTTTTAGGATGGGAAATATGGCTGGTGAAACATTACATAGAGGTTGTGAATTTATGACGTGTAAAACTTGTTATATACAAGCAACATGCAAAGGTGATATTAAGACAAACAGTTCATACGAGTTACGCTTTTAATAAAAGTAAAACTACTTTTAATACGATAGTTTCAAAGTTTTTCCGAAGATGAAGAGTCCACTGTGTCAAACGTTCAAATCGTGTTTTAACACGTTTTTAGAAGTAGCAAGTTGTTTATTGTACAATTTTAAATAAATCGTGTTACATTTGTGGAGTTTGAAAATTATTCGTCAGGATTTAGTTTTAAAGTATCGAGTTTAGATTCTCTTGAACACATTGAGGCATCAAGAATTTTATTTTTTTCTGTCTCATAAGAGAATATTAAGGAATTTCGGTAACTATCAAAACGTAAAATTCGGTATCTACGAAAAAACTAATTTTGATTAATTTTGCTCTTTGATTAATTTTTTCAATTCGTTTGTGTTTTATTGCAGTAATAATTCATTCATAGAACGTCCCTTCTAATTTTCATTTCATCGAGTTATGAACTAAATTTGCAACAGGCTCGTAATGTTATTTTGGCATGGAATTCTTTAAAGTATAATTGTTTATAGTCACCATAAATTGAAAATATTAACTCAGAATTCAATATTCTGTGCTTGTGTTATGAGTGTCAATTTGTGATGTAATATAAGAGGTGTGTATTTTACACTTTTTTCAATACCGCAGAGTGGTTTAGAGAACGAACTCATTCAAACGTTGCAATTTGAAATAAATTGAGTTTCTCTCTAAACACATGACTTTCTGTAATTACCTTGTGTTGTACACTTCGTTTTATGACAATGGTTTTTTATCCGAATTTTATGGAATGTAATCCTACGCTTATTTATCATATTTTGCTAATTAACCACAAAGAAATGTAAAAGCAGAAGTATAAAAACAATAACGAGGTAATGTGTACGTCAAATGTTATTGAAATTGACATATGCCACAACTACTTCTGTTGGTGTAATTTTAGGACTTCATAAACTTATTTTTCAACCCTTGAACATGATGTCAAAAAAACTTTACGTATGATATGATGAATCAGAAGTACACTTCTCTCTTTGAAAATAGGAGTAGAAATACACATAACTACACATTTCTTAAACTCCTTTTAAATTTCGTTTATGCATTACTTATAATCAGTAAATAATTTAAAAAAAATATACTATTCAATGTCTACTACTTTAGGTGCTAAATACGCTAAATGTAGTCATTGAAGGGGGAAAATGTATTTTTTCAAACGTATCAGAAGTTAATTCGGTTAGGTGAAAATGGAATTCAAATGCTTACAATTCTGAAATTATTGCTAATCTTGAACTGACTACACAAATGATATTGGGTCCGACGGTTGAATATGTTTGTGAAATACGTTTTCGAAGCCCTTGTATAGCAACGTTATTTCACTAAAATCAGAATGTGAGTCTAAATCAAATAATCTAAAACTCTAAATAAATAAATTTAATTTCGTCTACGAACGATGCTCGAATTGTAGGAGCGCGTGACGAGACCTCTCCGAAGAAAGGTTGTGGCCGCGTACTTTCGGCAGCAAGGCCACTTCGCGCCGCGGCGGAGAGCGTGTCCTAGAGCAGCAGCGAGCTTCGTTAATTGGGCCCCCTTCTCCTCCGCCCACGGCATCGCCCCCACCACCGCCACCGCCGCCGCCGCCGTCCTGCCGTTCCCACTGCCATTACGTCGCGCCACTGCGGGCCACGATTCCCTCGGCGACCCTGTCGCCCGGGCCACACACCCCGCCCACGTCGTCTGCGCCGACCCCGCTATTGCCTGCGAGCCAACACTACCGCCGCCTGCCGCCCTCGTCTCCTTCCCCTACACCGCCCTCGCCACTCTCACCGCCCTCACCGCCCTCGCCGCCCTCGCCGCCCTCGCCGCCCTCGCCCGCCCTCGCCGCCCTCGCCGCCCTCGCCGCCCTCGCCGCCCTCGCCGCCCTCGCCGCCCTCGCCGCCCTCGCCGCCCTCGCCGCCCTCGCCGCCCTCGCCGCCCTCGCCGCCCTCGCCGCCCTCGCCGCCCTCGCCGCTCTCGCCGCCCTTGCCGCTTTCCCCACCCTCGCCGCCCTGAACGCCCTGGCCGCCCTGGCCGCCCTTGCCCCCTATGCTGCCTACTCTGCCCTTGCCGCCGCCCTCACCATCCACTCTCACCGCCCTCGCCTCCTACTCCGTCCACCCCGCCTCACACGACACCGCCATTGCCGCTCTCCCCTCCATCTGCCCCGCATTTTTTGACCGCCCCGCCCCATCAACGCCATCGCCCATCCCGCCGCCATGCTCCCCGCCTCTTCCACCACCCCGACCATCGCTTATACCTACGCCGCCTCTGCGTCCAACGCCATCATGGCGCTAACAACCTCCGCCTCCGCCACCACCTCCAATGTCGCCGAGCCCCTCGCTTGTGTGATTCCACACGTGTGTGTGTGTGTGTACACGTCGCCTCTCGCCTGTTTCCGCCTACTGCCTTTGCCGTCCTTCTTTCCCTTTCTCCCGTCGCTGCTACCGCCTATGCCGCCACCGCTCCCACCTCTGTCGGTAACCCGAAATTAAATGTAAACAAAAACCTTCATAATTACGGGAAAGAGGTGCACTAAGTAAAGAAGAGTAATAAGATTTTCGGCACGAGAGATGAAGAGGCAGGTCTATGGCAGGGAGCTTTTCTACGACAAAAGCCGCTTCTGCTTCTTCCTCTTTTCCCGCTCGATGCTCTTCGCCGGCTTTGCGGGGAAGAGCCAGAACGCACGGGAATGATGGATGTGCTGCGGTGGGTACGAGTCGTCAGCTCTGAAACTTCTTTCTATTCGGCAAACCTCTAAGTTCCTCCCGTTAAATTGCCAGAGATGTCATCGTTAGCAATTTCTTACCTGTGTTTTTTGCGTTCTCGCCTTACTACGTACGTTGTAAAGAAAAAAGGATTTTAATCGTGCCGCAAAAACCGACCATTTTTCGGCAGAAAATCTCTTGTCAGATCATGGTAACGAAAATGGGAAAAATCTCAATTTCCGTTCTTACAAATTACCGGGTACTGGTACCGAAAAATCGATTGATGGAAAAACTTACTTTTCTCTGTCCGTCTATCCGTCCGCCTGTCTGTTGTTATCGCTAACGCCTAAATCAGACGATTTTCTCCTAAGCTTATATTCCCCGATCAATCTAAACCAAATCAAATTCCTGTTAGTTTCATACAGATATTTTGATTTTGAGGGGTACGTTAGGAAATAACTCAACAAAATTTTCATTATTTTCTAAAAAATGACTCTGATTTTACTTTTCCATTTATATACGGATATACGGAGTAATATACATAGTATAGGGAAACTTATGTAATGCTGCGAAAAATCGATATCAAGAATGTCACGGAAATGCACATTTTGGGCCCCCCTAATACCGAAAGAAAGTTGTTTTTATTTTACAAAACGTCAGTCTGTCTGTGTGTTCGTCCGTCTGTGAACACTACTAGGGACCAAACCATACATAGGATTTTTTTCCAAATTGAAGAAACCCGCGTCAATCTGGCTCGAGTTGAAGCTTTGTGATGTTGAAAATACATTCTTTAAAATTTGGGGGTACTTTACATGAAACCCCTGGGTCATTTTCAAAATTTACTCAAAGACGGCTCCAATTTTTTATTTAAATTTCTTGTATGAATAGAGTAAAGTACGCTTATAAAGGTGGCATAGGTCCGATGTTCACGATTAACACTGAATGTTTGAAAATTGCAAGTGTTTGAATTTTATTCCGTGTCATCATGCAACTACCAAATTGAAGATAGTTTTTTTTCATAAAAATTATTGACCATAATTAGTTTTTTCATTAACGTCATATATATTTTTTCAAACTTTTAGCAGTTTTTGAGAAATATTGCATCCAATATTTGCAATATAAAAAACATACAAAACAAGATTTTTTGAAAAAACGGCTGTTAATAGTTTTCTTTCAACTTTTGATAGGAATAGTTTTAAATGTAGTATACAAGATGACATAATCGCCATAGTGCTTTTTCAAAAATTAAAAATATGTAATTTGTTTGACTTCTTTTGCACGTCCGTAATATTTATATTAGCAGAAATGTGTTTACATTAATGCATTTATGAGTACATGTGCTTTAAATATTGCCAGATATATTTTTCCGTAAACTCAACCATCTTCTGTGAAAAGTAGCTCAAATTTCTGCATTTTCAGAAACGTTCAAACGCATTTTTCACAAACGGCTACACAAACACAAATGTATTTTTTGAAATATCTCTCACGCCTGTAATATGGACATTTCCAATCATTTGTAAACACTGCTTTGTTTGTGAGTACAAATTCTTTGAACTGACTTCTAATTACCTTCTTCGAAAACTCAAAAATTTTCTGTAAAAAAGAGCTTCAAATTTCGAATTTTCAGTTGCGCTTAAACGCCATTTTCTTAATAATGGTTTCAAATTTTTTAAAGAAAATTGCCATTTAGGACGAGGTTTTTCTGTTATTTAATATTCTTTATATAATATTTCCGTTCAACAGTTAGGAAATAAAAAATAGGAAACTTTTAAAAAAACGTACTTTGGACGGCGATAGATGGCAGCTGGCAAGAGTGTGTGGCAAGTCCTAGCAGCTGGCCGGGAACAAAGGAAACTAATACGAAAAAGTGTGTATCATTCCATAGCACCACTATTTAATCTTTAATAAAATCTGTTCTGGAAAAGGATATTTAAATATTGTCATGTACAATGTTTTTATAAAACGATGCTTATTGGCTTAATTCTGCATTAGGTTATTGCATTTTATTTAAAAAATTCCCCAAAACAGTTCTAATTTTTTTACTTTAATTTTTTTCATGGATAGAAAAACGGACGCTTGAAAGAATGGAGCGCGCCGATCTCATTTTCATTGTAATGTTTGAAAATTAGGAGCGATCAAAATTAGAAATAATGAGAAAAAATATATACTGTGTTAATACCACTAGTTTTATTTTACTGTAGGGCATTATATTTTCCGCATATGGGATACTTCTCCAATCCAATTTTGTGTAATGCCGTTTTGAATTTTCATTCACCAGAATGTCATGATGTTATACTTTAATATGCCAATTCGAAAGTATTGATCATTATTAGAATCTATTAAATATGTGTGTTATTTTATACTTTTTACCATATATTAAAACTCCAACAACATAATACCATGAAATCAATCTTTCAATTCAACTGCAGGGCATAAATATAACTGAATGTATTAACATTGCTATTTACGTATATGGGAATATTTTGCAACGATTCACACCAATCTAAATATGTTAACTCGTTTAAAAGTATTTCCTCAAAGAGCCCACAAACCGCAGTATTGGGTCTAGTGGCAAGTCCAAGTACGCCCGAAGAATTTGTCTTCTGCTCCTGCGGGGACCTCACATGTACGCCTGCAAATGAGGATGTGGCGGTATTTACAGGTGCTTAACGTAGGTTGGGAATGCGTACTCCCGGAGTTACGTGGTAGTATCAATGCATCGAGATAGCCACTGCAACCTACGTGTTGTGGGTCGCAGCCGCACATGTTGCAATTGCGAACATTTCTGGATTTGATGGTAAAATCGATATGAGAATTTACAGTCAGGAGGCAGCATAATTCAGTGGAGAGGTCTGCACTATTGGTACTCCACTTACAACGTGGCAAATCGTTATCTTCTCTTGCATTTTCTTTATTCATGATAAATTGGTGTGGTTTTAAATATGCTGTATTAATAAGTATTTAAAAATCTATTATGTATGATAAGTTTTTTTAAACTTTTCACGCCTTACATCATGGTTATAATGTAATTTTTATGAGGTTATTTTTCAGTGACAGCTAGTTATATGTTTAATCTCTACAGTTTGTTTATTGACTCATACATTACACACTAACGCAGTTCAGAACTCCGAAGATCTGCAGTAGACTCTACACAGAGCTCTTTCTGTTACAACTTATACGAAAAGAAGAAAACTAGCATGTATACCGATGTGGTGATATTGTGCCAGCGGCTCTTCAGGGCTCCACAGGGCATTACGAAAGTGCAACAACATTTTCATCATATTTTTCCCACCGGCTTATAATTTATTTTGATTTTATTATCCGAATATATTAAAATCAGTTTATAACAAATTCTATCATTATTTTCAGTGCCACTGAACCGGTATTAATACCATAAAATGTATTCCACTTTTTCGAAAGGTAATCCTGTTATTATTCGTACAATTTTTGTCAATTGCTTTTTTTCGCAACGAGAGAGCAGCAACCAGGAGTTTTGTCACCGTGCTTGCAAACTGTCCCCACCAACTTTTCGATAAACCGCACGCAGTCCGGGGCCATACGCCGCTTCGTCAACACGTTCTCCCCTTTTTCTCGGGCTGCACCCCCCCTCTCCTGGCCATCCCCGCCCCCCCCGCCCCCTCACCCCCCCCCGACCGCTGCGCTCAGCCCCGCGGGCTTACGTGCCCGATGACGCTGGTAATTTGTTTTATGCGATCGGTTAAAACGCGATAAATTATGCAGCAGGTTAATAATTCAGCCGAGCGACTATTGGTGAATTATTCGCCTGCCGCGACCTCCCGCCCGTCCGCTCGCTACCCGTCCCTCTGAAGGACAGTGGGGCTGCTGACCGCAAAATTTGGCGGAAATTTATATGATAGAAGTTACCGAGGTGTACAGGGACACAGGCACTGTCTTCAAGAGAAGCGGTCTGCCTTTGCATTGAAACCAAGCATCCTGAGCATCCAATGGGAAAGTAATACTAGTTTTAACAATGACATTTAATGCATTATATATAATTTGACTTGTATAATTGTAAAGAACATGTCACAAGTATTGTACTTAAGCTTCTGGGTCAGTGACTCCCATCTCCATCAGGTTTACGTCCAGTTTCCTGATCCTCGAGCAAATGCTGAGATGGCCCCTTGTTTTGCTTCTGGATATAAATGTAACTTCATATTAACTTCTCCCTATAGCACATCACAGTTTTTAACGGTTTTTGACGTAAATAAATAAATAAATAAATAAATAAATAAATAAATAAATAAATAAATAAATAAATAAATAAATAAATAAATAAATAAATAAATAAATAAATAAATAAATAAATAAATAAATAAATAAATAAATAAATAAATAAATAAATAAATAAATAAATAAATAAATAAATAAATAAATAAATAAATGTTCCGTACGTTTTTAGAAATAAATAAATAAATAAACCAATTTAACTGAGGAAACCTATAATTGTCTTACTGCTCAAATAATTTGGTGGTGGTTTACTTTCTATTTTGAATTCAGATATTCCGGAAAAGGAGGTTGGTATTTCTACAAAACTAGCGTACTCATGCAAGAAATCTCGTGTGTTAAACCCCACTCTAATTTTTCCTAAGGGTATCTTGAAACTAAAAACATGGGAACATTTTCTTCGTAGTTGCCTTCTCAACTAGGTACACAGCACATGTAGACCTGGGCAAAACTTTAACTGAATGGTTGCACTACACCCCTAAGAAACTATCATTTGTATCAAGCAAGTATTAATAGTACTTGTAGTTGTTGCTGCGAGAGCGAATCTTGAATTAAAAATTATGCAAATAAACTTCGTCAGTCTGTTCAAACCTCGGTGTACACATAAATCGTAAATAGCATAAAATAGAGGAAACTAAGCCACCTATGAGTGACGTCACAAAGAAGGCCACCAAAACCAAGGGCTGAAATAGTCATTGAGGAGTATATTCTATATTCCTTCATATATGGATATATGGTATATGTGGTATTGGTATTATCGATGGATAGCGAACCGGCAAAATATTACTAGAACGTCTAAGAATATCTCATATTGTAGATTTTGATGTGAGAAACGTCTCTTTGAGGTCCTTGGCCTCAAAATGTTAGATTTTAACGCCCTAAAACACTTCGTTTAGGAGTTATTTAACTATCTGACCGAGCTTTGCGAGTTGCATTTGACATGAATATTTTGATGCGTTTTTTAAACAAATCCTTCATTTTTGGAATTCAAAGTGCAATTTGTCACGTCTCCGTGAAATTCTCTTTCTTTAGAGACCTCATTTATAGAGATTGTGTCTGAAAGCTGCAAAAGGTACTGTACTAAACTACTGAAATAATATAGGAGACGATTCAAATTTGCTGGTGATATTTAAAATATCAAATTTAATGCATTTCATGTACTCTGATATTTCTTGACACTCTTGTGAATAAGCTAATATCTGGTGTAAACTAAATTTTACAGAAGAGCAACATGTTTAGCCTTCCTGTTATTATTGTAACTAACATTCGGCGGGAATAAAGGGATGACTCAACTAATTAGATGCTGATCAATGATCTTAAGTCATTATTACAGAGTGAAATATTAGACAACTGAACTTCTCTTGGTAGTAATTATATGTAGTTGTCTAGTCTAGAATATTTTAATAAGGCTTTGAGCAAACAGCTAAAATATTTGAATGATCATGATTCGATTCGTATTGTTTTGTTTGCAACATATTCTTGCATGTAATGTCTACAAATCCGTAAGTGAGAATCATAAACCTTTGTGTTGAGTGTCTGCTGCGTTCTCACATACGCTTTCGGCATTTCGCACTTAACGCACCATTAAAAGCAGAAGCATGTCTTTTGGGTATACGAGGCAGTGGCGCGCAGTGTAGTGGATTTAATTCTTGTGTTTCCCATGCTTCATCACATTAGTGAAATTAAACTATTCTGATCTTACTTACGATCTTACTTACGTTGATGAGTAAATTCTGCAGAGGAAATGTGTAGAAGATTACGAATCATGTAAAATGGTTTGTTTTGTCAGGGAGAAAGAGAAAGAGAGGGGGTGAGAAAGAGAGGGAGAGAGGGGGAAGTGTTGCTTCTTGTAATACTGAACCATTAAACAAACTATTCCGCGATACGGTTCTCGAACACGCACCTTATAAAGCACGCACATTACTCCTTACATAATCATTTCATCTAGACGCGAAAGCATACTCGATAGTATATGTGAAACTTTGCTTTTAACATTTACCTGTAGCAGTCCTTTAGTGAACATTTCATGCGGTAAATATTCATTTCAAAATGTAAGTACTGGAAAAATTTAATTTAATGTACAAAAGAGGTATCGTTACTGATCTTGTTTGTTAAAAACATACTGTTCTTATATTTTTTGAATTCATTTTGATATTACGCATTGTTTACCAACAAAATGCTTTCTCAGTTCTGTGAATTTGCAAGGTTTTTCCGGGGAATCATTATTATTCTAAAAGCACTACACATGCAGGTTTAATTCGGATATTTTAATACCATGATGTTTGACATATCACTTAACTGTTGCAACCGCTACTATATACCATTCTCACTTTGACGTTTGCTCTTTGTAACGAACATTCTATTCATATCTCTTTCATTTTTTTATATATTAACACATTTTATCTCGTGTTCCCTTCCAAAAAGTTCTGCATAGGCCTTTACACGACGTACTCGTATAAGACATCAAACTGAACCCAAACCCCTCCAAATTCATTTTTTTTAGTTCATAGATGTTTTAATCAATAATTAAACAAGCTTGAAGATTAAAAATGTCGTGAATTCCTGTATGTCGTAAATAAAGCAGGAATCTCACAAGAAAAATTGTTATTTTTAATTCGTTGAGTCCCCACATTAGAATTTTTCAATACAACTAGACATTAATATTTCTAAAAACAACACTTGTAACACACATTTTTAATGCTCGCTGAACTTGTTCATTGCAGACTACACATGAAAACGAAATTTTGCTGTACATCAGATACCTCACGCCACTATTATGTACACACCTTGAATAACGTCATTATTATCTTACGATGTCAATGAACCTTTGATTCCTTTCATGGGACAGTGAGCGTGTTCGGTCGAATTCAGTTACGTGTTAGCGTCGCCCCGGGGGTGGTGGCTCAGGGCATCAACTGATGTCGCTGCAGCCCCTCTAACCAGGAGGTCCTAGGTTCGAGTCCCGACGGTGAGGCTTGTCACCTAGGTCGCATTCAGTCGCTGTTCGGAGGAGAATTGTAACAACCGACTGCTCCGATCGTTAGTATCTCGTGGTTTATCCCATCAACATCAAGGGAATGCGGGAGTAATTTCCTAACAAACGGGCAACGGACAGCGCGAGCTCTTTCCTTCCTCTTCCTTGTCCTATCCTCGTCCCTTACACACACATGCACCACACTAACACATACGCCGGGAGACCGGTCGGAAGCTTAGAGCGTGTCCCGGCTGAGGTGGGGCCCCGCTGGTGGGAGATACCTGGTTTGGGAAAGGCCCGCTAGCCGACGGTAGGTCGGCACCGGATCTCACCGTACAGCAGGGGAAGACTACCTCGACTTCTCGAGAGAAAAACATGCACTACACTAACGGGAATAATGGCCTTATTATTTGACGTGGCCGGAGTCACTAACTCAATCATAAGTCCTCCATTCTTTGATGGGCCAGTGGGCGTGTCGAGGCGATTTCAATTACGCGGTTGCTCCGCCCCAATTCCACGGAGAGGGCGACGCCAGCGAGCGACCTCGCCAGGCCGCAGGGGGCGGGGGCGGGGGCGGGGACCTCCCGGTACTCTCGTTGGGCGCAGGCCGGGCCGCGCCCACTCCATTCACTCAGCGCCGCCCTCTTTTCCCGGAAGTGTGATAGCGCGGGCGGCCGCCCACTGCTCGCGCACATCTATGAACGCGCGCGCTCTATTCATACATCCGGGCATAATGGGGGCCTCGATGCCCCGACAAAAGCCCCGCCCCTCCCCCCTGACGCAGCTCCCCTCCATGCGAAAATGTTTTTATTCATGCAGCTGCACGCGCCCGGCCGGCCGGCGGCGCGTCGGCAGGTAATCGCGCGATATTTTATTTATATCGCATCAATAAAATGCGAGGGGAACTGTTCTCCCCCGCTTTTCGCTTTTGAAAGTGAACCCGCTGCATTCGGTTCTGGGGCGTCACGGTCCTCAACTGTTGGGGTAGTATCACAATGTTTAGGGTTCCGTGGGCGCGGTCGGTGGTCATTTGTGAAAGGTCCGATTGTCGAATCCGTTAAAACGGTGAAAAAAAATCAGTGTAATAATGTTTAATGATCAAATGTTCTGATCATAAATATACATTTAAAAAAATGAATAGGTTTCAGAGGGAGTATGGTTGTGTCATTTGTATCTGTCACTAAAGGCTGAGATAATAATAATAATAATAATAATAATAATAATAATAATAATAATAATAATAATAATAATAATAATAATAATAATAATAATAATAATAATAATAATAATAATGCATATTTAAGAGGTATTATTGCTCCAAGGAGACTTATTTATGAAGGACGCACATATCAAGATTACATTTCGAAAGTATACAGTGAAATTGTTAAAATACGTTTCAAAATCCTTTTTTAGGCAGACATTCAATCATAACTTTTATTTAAAATGAAACTTAAGGTGTGTAAAGAATGTTTGATTTTAAATAAAAGTTTATTATATGATTGAATGTCGGCCTAAAAAAAGGACACTAAAATGAATTCCAGAATATTATCAAGAAATGCATTATTATAATTTTTAAATTTTCTTTCTAAACAGAAATTGCAATAAACAACTAATTGAAATGAAAATAATGATATGAGTTCATAAATGATTCTAATCCTCATCATCTCTTTCGTTGCGAATTGACCTTTCTAGAGACCATGCGAACGTGCAGTTATACCCACCAAGGCCCAGACCTATTTTTTCTCTGGGGTATATACGTTATTGGGTTTGGGGGATCAGTATTTCCGCCATTTCTACGCCGCAAGGTTGTTAGCTCTGAGGGTATGAAAGATAAAATGTTGATGATTATGAGGGGTGAGACAAAGGCACACACATACAAACACAAATGGACCCGAGGCAGGCAAATATGCCACAAATTTTCCCGAGGGGGGACTTGAACCCTCGTTCTTCTGGTCCCAGATCGCTACTGCACAACTGCCTTAACGATCTTGGCCATATGACCGACCAATCCTCATCTTTAACGATAAAATATTTTAAATAAATGAACGTGCTATGTTCACACTCATTGCTGTCCCTGGAAACGTGTTCTAGACTCTTTACTGGGTCACAAAATTTTAGAGAATCAAAAATCTTATTATGCAGGATCTAATCTTTGTTTATTAATTTTTATTACGTATTTAAACCTCTTAGAACATCTAGATTCGTCGTTTCTTAACTATGACAGTTGCAATTTGAAAAATATTGTGCTTTTATTTCGTTCTGAATCATTGTTTCTTATCCAAATCGGAAATTAAATATTCGAATGCGAACTATAAGAATTTGCCTAATTTTTCTGTAAATATAGTTCAAATAACTTCCAGTTGAGTTTCTAGAGGCTAAATTGTACCAATTGTGAAACGAAATAAATTTAACTGGCAAAAACAATAAAACACTAAAATGTTTCTCGATTGGTCACTGACAGCAAGGGATGGACACAACTGGACATATTTAATTGGTTATGAACGCGACCGAAATGTAATAACTAATCATTTAATGTTCATATTAGCTGTGTAATTTGTTTATTTGAAAAATTTGAAATTCAATTATTATTGCATACTTTATATGAAATTCATTCGTTATTAAAAAAACAGTATGTTTTCCATTTTACTACTGCTATTAATTCTTCCGATAATGAGCGATGTGATCGAATGCCAAGGGCATCGAAACTACAACAATTCGCGCCCTAATGAGGACGCGCGTGTTTTGGCGGGAGTGATGAGGGCTCGTCAGCAGCACTGGGCTGGATTCGCGCTGCCATCCAGACCCCGCGCACGTTCGCAAGGTGATATTAATAGTTGGGGAAAGTCGTCGGTCACGGCCCTTGCGAGCGGCGGGGAAGGGCCGGCCCACCGGGTGGCGGCCGGGGGAGGGGGGCGGGCTTGGACACCTGAGCGACGGACGCCCCCGGGGGCGGGGGTGGAGGCGAAGGCGAGGCTGGGGGCGGAGGCTGGGTCTTCCGGCGGCCGGGTCACGTGCGGCCGGATTAACGAGCGTCCGAGATCGCAGGTCGTTACTCATCTGTCGACGCGGTTCCCAGGGGCACGCCCCCTCCCGCGGGGAATCCCCGTGCGCGACGGGGGAGGGTGGGGGGGAAAGGGGGCCTGGAGAGAGTCCCACGCAGGGTGACGGAAGGGGGCTACGTGTGACGGTAGGTGGGGGTGTTGGCAGCGGCGAACGCAGCGGGCCAGCAAGTGTTACCGAGAGGGGAGGGTGTCAGCAGGAAGTCGAAGAATTTCCTAACATTGGAGATGGGGGGGAGCGAAAACAGATTAGGTGTGAGAAACCCCGCAACCGAGAAAGTGCAGTGGGTGAGGGCTCACCCGAAGTAGCAGGGCGGGGCGATGAAGGTCGCGAGCCAGGAAGAGCGATTTCGGAAGCGAGATGGGGACGCTTCCGGCCGAGACGTGGAGACTGCCGCCCGCTGCACATGGAAGGCGTGGACGAGGAGGAATGCAGGAATTAAAGCGGCAACGGTGGAGCGGAAACGAAGCTCGCGAGTAGAACCCTTCGGCAGGAGCTGGGGAGGGGGAGGGGGAGGGGGATGGCAGCGGGAGCAGCGCGCGCTCGGTGGCAGGGGGCAAGGCGCCGCCTAATTACCGCTGGCCGCTCTCTCCTTTCGTCATTAGCGCGATCCGGGCCTTGTCTTACCTCGGTCACCCAAGACGCCGGCGGCGGAGCCACGCCACCCGACGCCCTCCGCCGGCGGCGCCCGGGAGCGAACGGCGAAAATTGGGGCCCCTGGGGCCTCCGGTCCTGCCCCGCCCCCGCCCCGCCCCCGCCCGCTCTCCCCACTTGCCTCACACTCGCGGCACCACACCCTCCTCGTCCTCACCACAGCCCCTCCGCCCTGTCCTTGGCCATTATGTCCCGCCGCCGTTCCTGCCTCTACCGCCTTTTCACACTTCTGCGTAGCCTCTGCCCCGGCCAACGACAACTCTCAGCCAAGTTACCCTCATGATAGAACACGGCAAGGGAACAACCTTCCAATGGCAACCGACGCTCATCCTGAAACATTGCCCTCACCAACTACATCGTCATCTAAAATCGATCCCAGCTTTCGCTTGTCCAGTCAATGACCAAAGTCCTCGCCAAAGTCTTCCTTCGACTCCATCGTTTCCCAGTGATTGCCGCCCTCGTTGTCATCCTCATTGCCGACTGGCGCCACACTCCCGCCTAGGTTTTCTATCAGTGTTGCGAATCCCTCTTAGTGTTGCGTGTCCTTTAGTGTCTCCCCATTAGTGTTGTGAATCTCGCCACCTTTCTAACCAATGCCACCTTCAACCCTTCCCTGTTTCAAACATCCCCACGTGGTTTGGCTCTCCACTGCAGCTTTAACTATGAACCGAGGTTTTCTGTTGCGACAATTTGCCTCTGCTCCAGCCAATGCTACCTCTTCCAAGCGTCTCATCTACCAACGTTACTCTCACCCAACGTGATCCTGTAAAGTCTTCCCCCGGCGTCCACCAACGCACACCTGCTGACATCGATCTCGCCACTTCGCTAGACATCCAACTCCGATTAGCGTAAACATTTATCGAAATTTTCCAACAAAGCCAGAGTCCAAACCTCTCCCCCAGGCTATTCCCCATTCAAAGCCACATCCAACACTATCATCTCCGATCTCAACTCCATCGGACATTCAGAGTTCACTTCCACCTCTGTCTCCTTTAATGCCTTCATCAGTCCCCCACCTCACCCACCGCTATTACCTTGGACACCTTCCCCAACGCATCTGTATCGCGTAGCTCCTGCCGGCGCCTCTGGCTGCAACCCGGCCCTCGCTCGCTGCTCTCCTCCCGCTCCCACCCCCATCCCCCACCCCCGACCGCCTCTTGGGGGCTTCGGCGCCAGTTGCGTGTCGCGTTTCAGCCGCAGCGTTCTGTTACAAGATCCGCATCTCTATTTCGAGCCTTCAACAACGATTCGTGACATAATTGCTCCCTCGATGCTCGACTTGGAGATGCAGGATGCGGATGGTCGTCAATTGAGGCGGGATATGGGAGTGGATAATCCTCTTTAATAACAATATTGCTAATATGGGAAAGTTAAGGCCCAACTAATTTATATATAATTACAGTAGATAACGAAACTTTTCAATTAGTATAAATTCATTCGTTTCCTAAGTCGTCGTATAGTCAAATTTAGCCAGTTCTAAGTGCGCAATTATCTCGAAGGAGATAGGCCATGTATTATCATTTGACCAACATATTTCGAAGGAATGCCCAATCAAAATGTGAAGTTTTCATTATAGTAATTAATGAAACGAGTGTATAAAGTGGGGTATAATTGCATGAGTGGTGGGTCCAAGAAAACGACGATAGAAGCGAGTTTTCTTATATACCATGGGTGCAATTATACCCCTTTCTACACATGTTACGTTCAAATATAATACTGTTGTTTCATTTACATTAAAAATAATTTAAATTTTAAGAAATTCAAGCACATCTTTTTCATTCGAGGCACACATCTGATGACATTCCTTCTGGAAAGAGGTATATTTTAGCGAGACTTGCCAAACAAATACAATTGTTTGCACGAAAAATTGATGGTACTTAACACATTGCGGATAAAATATTAGAAGAAGCTGACAAAGTCATGCAAACATTACTTTCCACGAAAAGTAATGATAGGTATGAGAGAAAACAAACGTATATAAATGTTGGGGAAAATCTAGTAGTCACTTCTGACACAGTTTACTATAACGTACTTTTTAGAACTGGTAAACACAACTGACATTTACATATTTTACACTTGTAATCCTGAGACCAAATGTGTTACATGTAAAACATTTAATTTCGTCAGCGAGCTTCACGTTACTTCTCCTAATTAGTTTTATTCATTAATTGTTTATATGTATTTGTAAGTATGTAATCTGTGACCAATAAGTAATAATATTCAATCCTCCTTTTATGTCAAATAAGCGAAGAAAATAGATGATTATTACTTCAACTTATCTAATTCACTTATAAAACAATAATAAGAATTTGATTTATTATACCACAACAAATAAGAGCGTTTCTTCGTCATAAAACAACAGAAACTGAGACAATTTTAAAGGATAGCTACAACTCTTATTTTTTTGTTTCGACCAGGAATCGAACGCGAGACAACACCATGGGAAGCTAGAACGCCGGCCATGATCCATTCTAGCGGCTGGAATTATCAAAATTAGCTGAATAAATACTACTTTGTCTTTCAAGTAGCGAAAAGTCTCAAAGAGCGTTAAAGAAAAACAAAGCTGGAGTTTCAGGCAGATGGGGAGACCCCCCAGCATAGGATGCGGACGCTCCCGAGAGTGGGAGGGCGGGGGGGGGGGGGGCAGGCGCAGCCGCGGATGACGGGCGCGCTCGTAAACGCGGCCCCCGCGCGATTTATCTACGCGTCTTACAAGTGCGCGCGCACCAACGCGCGTGCGAGCGCCCCCTCAGCCACCGGTGCCACCGGCGCGGCGTTTGCGTGCCGCTTCCCCATTCGCCCGCGTGGCCGCTCCCGAGTTCATGCATCCGTCTCTGGGTGCCTTTGCGCACCCGGCTCCGCCATCGCCTCCACCACCGCTTGTTTGTAACCGCAAAAGGCTTCCTGCACGTCGTCGCCGTTGTGGCCGTTCACCTTCTCCCATTTTTCGTTGTAATTTTGTCCTGGCCGTCACCCACACCTCCGCCCGCAGGTACACCCACCCATCCTCCACGTACCCCCACATGAACTGTTCACATAACCATCCACATATGTAACAAAGCAATGTAAGCTTTCACTTCTGGGTTCACAATTCAAATTACCTTACGATCTGGACGGCCGTGATCCAGAGGAAATTGTGTTCCCAGGCGATTCGACTGCATCTGCGGTCGAGGCAAAAGGTCATAGACGAAGAGTTCTTCTAGGCAGCTCGCTGCCGACTGGCAAACATTTGATTCTGGCGCTGGAGCGCTGTCGGCGGCTGTTGACTCGCGTGCCACCCCGCGTGACGTGGCGCTGTCGCTGAGCGCCTCACCTGCGAGCTGTCTCGTTTGACACTTCTTCCACGGCCCCTCACGACGTCACCCGCAGATGCAGACGAATCTAAGGAAACATTTTCTTTTGACAACGGTCGTCCAGACCGGAAGATAATTTGAATCTCCCACACGTGAATCCACATATGCCTCCACATATCCGTCCACTCCCTCACCTACTATTTCTCTATTCATGTCGTCAGCCACACTCCACTTCCTTTTGTTTTGACTTTCCTTTGCCCTCTCGCCTTGAAACACTTAAGTTAACCCAATCAATCGACCCCCACTCGGCCTAACAGACTCCCTCCCCTCTTCACTTTCTTCCGCACCTTTCTTCAAGCCCAACTCATACTTAGAATTAGCAGCGTTTAATTTTTAGAAAGAATTCTTGAAAACTCCTTTGCGTCATTTCATGTATTTTAAGGAATAGTTTATATAAATATAACAGATTTACAAAGTATAATTCGATTTCTCTATAAAATTAAGCCTTTTTGTTCATTATTAAAAAAAGAAAACCGTTTGTTTTCGCAAATCTTAGTGCTTGAAACAGTATGTAAACATGAAAGGGGCTGGTACAATTTTACGCGTACTTCAATCTGGATAATATTACCACGTACAATTTTGCAGTTTTTATGATTCCCTTTGTATATACCCTGTATATTAAAAAAAGCAATGCTATTTATATCTGATTTGTTCCTATGCAAATAACAAGACAATGCAATTGTAAGACAATGTTTCTGAAATCCATTATGTAAAGAAATAACCAAGAACTATAAAAATGTTACAAACACAAACGAAATGTGCACAACATTGTCTATTGATGAGACACTGTAGACGCAATTATTAAATAACGACAACTTTCGAAATGATTCTACCCAGGGGTGCCCACCGCGAGAGGTGGCTCAGTACATCAACCTGTGTCATTGCAGTGCCTCTGACGAGCAGGACCGAGGTTCAAGTCCCGACAGAGGCAAGACTTTTGACACATTACCTAACAATTGTCTGGAGTTCAGAGTCGTCCCGACTGGGTCGGTGCCCCGTTGGTGGGAGATTCCTGTTTGTGGACAATCCCGCTAGCCGACGATAGATCGGCACTGGATTTTGCCATACACCCGGGACATCACGGAACCTCACCGCCGGACCTCACCACCACCTCACGAGAAAACTGCATGCACTAGACTTTCGGGACTAATGACCTAGGACGCGCCCAGAATAATAGCAACCAACCCAGGAGAACCCTTGTGTTTGCTTCCACAACGCAACTTGCAAACAAGAGCCTCACTCAGCTGCCTCGCTGCTCTCACCGACTCGGCGGGGCCTCTCGTCGACGCTTGCGTCGAAAATTTACAGCCGACATTACGAGATGTCATAGCTTAAGATTTTTGCTCCGCGCCGCACAAAGCGCTTATCATCGCGAGAAACAAAGTAATTACCAACTGCAGCAGGCTTACTGCGCCGCCCCCTGATTTACTGGAGATGATTAAACCGGCCTTACTGTCGGGCGCACGTAGGGCTCCGGCGCTGCCAACCCTCCGCGCGCGAAATTCCCCCCGCTCCGCTCAGCTCTGCCTTGCCGCGCCATCGGGACGAGAACGAAATTATTAACCGCCCCCTGCCAACGAGCGGAATCCCTCCGACTTAATCACTTTTCATCGTCACAATTTGAGTTAATGCAATTAGTCCGGTTTACGACAGGCAGCGCGCCATGCGCCGCCCAAAGGGGTTATTTTTGTGTTCTTGTTGGCGGCGCGTCCGCTCAAATTCGTGACGGGGGGTGGGGGTGTCGAGGTGTGGGAGGGGGACAGGGGTAAAAACGAGGGTATGGCAATTTTCTGCTGGTTAGCGCTTGATACTTGTACATAACAACTTTATTCATATTAGTAGATTCCATGTGAAGAGCTGGCGGGAGTGGCTTTTATTGTTGTCTGAAAACGACGAAAATCTCTGGGCTGCAGGTCCTCCGAATTACGTAAATTACTTCACTTTAACTCGAGATGCGTAGTGCGTGGAATTGTAGCGTATTTTTGCGTTCTGCGTGAAAATGTATAACTTCGCGCGGCATTTGTCTGTTGTGTTCTGAACAAAAGATGATGATTTTGAGTTAATGTCTGAGGGTACGTTTATATGGGGTTATACAGTAACGTCACATCTCATTGTACTTTTTAACAAAAAACGAAACGTGCGCAATTTCGCGTATATTTTTCTTTCTTTGCTATGTAAGTGTTATTTAATATTGAGCATGACATTGTGCAAAATAGTAAAATCGGCATACAGCCAGCTTGAAAAGTTTACACGTAGTTAGCCAGTTAATAAGTCCCCTTATATTACAATACTGCTCAGACATCTATAACCTGTAAGTGAGTGTTACGTATAAGTACGTATTATTGTAGTATATAAACTACTTGAATCCATGTCAATATTCCAAATCTTGTAAATCATTGTGTCAAAAATTAAAATAGCTTCATACTGGATGACACCGCCCCGTTTCTCAAATGAAAATGAAAAAGGTACACAGACTACGTGAGTCAACGCAGTCGTGCCGCTGGTCGCGAGTGCCCAGGGGTCTTTCGAGTCTCGCAGGTGGGCGTCTCAGGAGACGCTGGTCAAGGGGGCTACTCGCATTCCTCTCCGTTCATAATATTGACAGTGTCCTCAAAGCTGCTCCAACTCGACGCGACTGAGAGGTGGCAGCCGCAAAGGAGGGGAAGTGGCGAGGGGTGAGGTGGGGGTTTGGGGCGCTGTGGAGTGGCGGGGAATCACCTGGCGGTCCTTGAGGGACGGGGTTGCAAGAAGATGGGTGGTGGCGGGGTCACTACTCTAGGACCCGTCCCGCTCACTCCCCAAGGCCCACCACGTCCTCGTAGGGGCGATGGAGGTGGGTCTGCCTGTGGTGAGGCTTCGCCAGAGCCGAGATGGAGAGGAATGGGACTGAGTCGGGTGGAACTGGGCGGGGGAGAGATTATTCAATGTAGAAACGGATGGAATGAGATGGGAGCGTGAAAGGATGGATTGAACAGAATTGGATAGAGATTGGCTTGAATGGAATGTAATGGGATGAGCGAGGATAAGGCATATGGGATGGGCGGGTTTGGAATATCTAAGTTAGGGATGTGTAGGAGTGGGCTCAGGTGAATGTGGGAGGGACGTTTGTGTGTGTAGAGGAGCAGAGCGGGGTGGGGCGGTGTGTGAGGACGGTGCGGGGCATTGCTGGACGGGGCAAGGGTGTGCGGGGCTGTGCAGGGGGACGTGTGGGGGTGCGATGCGTTGCGGGGCAATTCTTGTCGGGGCGGGGCGGGGCGGGGCGAAGCGGAGCGGTGCGGAGCGGTGCGGAGCGGAGTGGAGCGGTGCGGAGCGGAGTGGAGCGGTGCGGAGCGGAGTGGAGCGGTGCGAAGCGGAGTGGAGCGGTGCGGAGCGGAGTGGAGCGGTGCGGAGCGGAGTGGAGCGGTGCGGAGCGGAGTGGAGCGGTGCGGAGCGGAGTGGAGCGGTGCGGAGCGGAGTGGAGCGGTGCGGAGCGGAGTGGAGCGGTGCGGAGCGGAGTGGAGCGGTGCGGAGCGGAGTGGAGCGGTGCGGAGCGGAGTGGAGCGGTGCGGAGCGGAGTGGAGCGGTGCGGAGCGGAGTGGAGCGGTGCGGAGCGGAGTGGAGCGGTGCGGAGCGGAGTGCAGCGGTGCGGAGCGGAGTGGAGCGGTGCGGAGCGGTGCGGAGCGGTGCGGAGCGGAGCGGTGCGGAGCGGAGTGGAGCGGTGCGGAGCGGAGTGGAGCGGTGCGGAGCGGAGTGGAGCGATGCAGAGCGGAGGAGGCGTGGCGGGGCGGGGCGGATTGGTTGAGGGAGTGCCTAAGCGAGTGGGCGGGTAGAAGGCGGGAGCGGCCGCGGGTCCTTGGAAACCCTTGATTACACTTGTTCACGAACTAAGCCGCTCGCCCAACTCCAACTCCACCGCCCCGCCCCGCCCCTCCTCACGACCGCGGCTGACCCGGCCTCCGCCCACGGGCGCTGTCCGCCTTGAGATGCTGAAGGGCGCTGGGCCTCGACGAGTGCTCTCGGACGCTTGCGATGTCTCCGATATTGCGAGCTCTTCAGCGCCAACTCCTAACTTAACTGTGATGTAACAGCATCAGCATCCGCCCCTTATCTCCGCGTTTGAGCGATCAAACGTTCACAGGGAATGTTAAAAACATAGATACGGTTTGGATACGTAAATACGATGTGTTTTTTAAGTTGTGATATTGAAGTAGCTTACCGCTTGTCTTGTTTGATAAATTGTGTGTTTAGGCACGAATAAAAATATGATTATTCTTTGTGCTAGCATTGAAATATTTCCACGGATAGAGCAAATCACTCTTAAATGGCAAAGTTCTCATTTTTATTAAACTCTGAATATTTCAGACATTGCCAACCCTAGAAATAATCCGAGAAAATATTTGCGGTTCTATCCCCTAGTTTTAAGTAAGCATATTGAAAATTATCAACTTCTATTAATGGAAATACTTGATTCGGTTTTGCTCGAGTCCTGTATAAATGTGACACTTTCATGCAAATAATAATATATGGTATTAGCATTTCATTAAACAATTATCCTTTGTGACTGTGATAACATGCTTACAAAAAATGTCAATCTTTGTTTCACTGTAAGTTCTGGAAATATTCAATTAAGTTAAAATAAAAATTGTAGCTCCTATTGTGCGCTTGTTATCTACCTATCTCATTAGTCCTGTTTTTACAATCTATTTTCCAATTAAATCAAACAAAATTTTAAAACAAATACTGTTCTTTGAAATCTATAATTCTTCATATTTCTAGCGTAGTTGCATGGGATTATAATTACTCTCTCTTCCTTTTGTATATTTCTCTAGTTTTGTAATGTAATAATTCTGAACTTTCATGTATATTAAAAAGAATACTACGATATATTAGTACACCCAGTTTCTGAACTGCATTGTCGAAATGAAAAGGACAAAAAGAACATTAGTGAACGTATTTATTTAGAAAATGTGGAATCAGCAAAAAAGAGTCGACATAATGGAGTGAAACATTGTGTCACATTGAAATTGAGTACAATATTTGATATACAATTTAAGTTTGCGAGCGTCCTAAGTTTATCTCAGAGAATTACTGCTTCATCTCCTGAAGTTCGAATTGCCGGATTGAATGAATGGGTGTTTGAGTTTCAGGAAATTTGTAAACTCGTTTGTGAGAAGATTTTACATTTAAATCATGGAAACCGCACTTCTCCTCACTTCTAATTCCTCTTCACCAGTCTCCCTTTTTATTATTTAAAATTATGAATGTATAATTAAGTTTTCGTTGCCATCTATTTTCCTGTAGAAATGTTGCTCTGTATATGATAAATATACATTGCTACTGGTAAAATTACCTTATATTCAGCAGACATTTCTTCTGTTCCAGGTTGGTTGATTTTTTGCATTTTCGTGTCTCATCGGCGCATATATGGAGGTAAGAGATTGTGAGAATAACTTTAATTATTACCTGTTTGTAATTAAATACTTAGAGAATTTTAATTTAAAAAAACTATCTATTCTCGGTTTTTCTTCCCGCTACTTGAATTATTTTTCACTATTTGGACTCATTGCAATAAGTGGAATAATACGTCACTCTTAACAGCATAATTTATGTTAAAAACAATATCAACAAATCAGTTGTAGCTAAAGAATGGTATATGTGTTTTCTGATAAGAAGAAGACATTATGAAAAGTATTTAACGACACTCAATTGATAGTAAAAATAACAGGTTTTATAATGGTTCATCGCTTTAATGTCGTTAATAACTATTACAAGGTGATCCATTAAGTTACAGTTAAATAAAACAAATGTTTAAAAGAACAATTTTCTAAAGGTTACTGAAAGCAAGTGTGCATAGAAATCTTTCATGCGCAATTTTAGATAATACACGTTTAAATGTTATACTAGATTTCGATGTTTACATATTTTTATTTCTCTGAATGTAGGGAATGGTCTGGTGATACCGACCACCTTAGGTTCAAATATGATTTCTTAATTAAGGTTACTTAAAATTATTCGTGAAATATAGAATATGAAACTTCAAGCTCTTAAACACGCTATCAAAGCTGTTTGATTTTAATGTAAAATAATATGTTTATATGGGGATAGTAAAAATATTTGGCAATTTACATGATAGAAAAGTGGAGGGTGGTATCGAATAATTAAAGAAATAATGGTAAAATAATTTTAATACGTTACAAATAATGTCTGTCTTCACACACACATACACACGCGCACACGCACACACACACACGCACACACGCGCACGCGCACGCACACGCGCACACGCACACACACGCACACACGCGCACACACGCGCACACGCACACACACGCGCACACGCACACACACGCGCACACGCACACACGCACACGCACACACACGCACACACGCGCACACACGCGCACGCACGCGCACACACGCACGCGCACGCGCACACGCGCGCGCACACGCACACACGCACACACACACACACACACGTATTCTAATAATTATTGGCTCACTATTAACTTACATGAACATCAGTTTGTCATTTTTCGTAAGATCACTCAAATTTAAACAAAGAAATAATAGTTAATTTACAAAACGGAAAACACTTTGTATTATATTGGCATCTTCACGTCTTAATACAATACTCTATTGGTTATCACACTTGGTTCAGAGTCCCTTTTTCATATTTCTCCAATCCCGTATTATAGAAAGAATTCTTGCGATACCATTCGTAAATGACCATTGACTATTTTGCTGAGAGAAGGGGTAAATGGCCGTAGTTCGGAAGTCTGTAATCTCAACGTGGGCGTCGTCGGGTCTTCCCGGTAAGGGGTTGAAGTTAATGAGAATTATGTTGATTATAATTAGTGTAAAGAGTGACAAGATGGAGAGGATTCTGCAACATCAGGCGGGGGAAAGGAAAATTTGGAGAAAACGTATCTTGAACCCACAAATTCCACATGGATCAGAACTGGCGCCATCGGTTATAATTGAGCAGTCACACTGCTATATACGTGCACCTTTTCTTG
Source organism: Gryllus longicercus (assembly GCA_038098605.1). Classification (NCBI taxonomy): domain Eukaryota; kingdom Metazoa; phylum Arthropoda; class Insecta; order Orthoptera; family Gryllidae; genus Gryllus; species Gryllus longicercus. The sequence goes on from JAZDUA010000714.1 coordinate 266,936, forward strand.
AGTACCGGGCAACTCACCCCCCACTCCTTTTCAACTTTAGTTGCATAAGAATAACTGATATCAAATAGCGTTGTTTAAAAATCCGATAACCAGAAACATTTCCTCCTGTGAAATAGAAATAATTTTGTATCGAAAACCGACTTATAGATTTGTTTTAATATTCTTGTCGTCAAAATAACCAAAACACCATACTCCTTTCGCATCTAGCGAGACGAGGGCTGAAAAAATTATGCACGGATTTAACTACGATGTGTGTGAATATTTGATTTCCATATTGAAATAAACACTTTTTTAGATATACGCGCAACATGAAAAATTGACTGTCGTTTACTACATGGAAAACCTCTCAACTAAGCAGTCAAGCTTATCGAACGTCTCAATTGTTCGTTTGTTGCATGACTGCGGGTGTCGTACTTCGTTGGGCGTTGCAGCGGAGTGTTTAGGGGCGAGCGTGCGCTTGTTTCGGTCACGCGTTTGTCCACTTCTGTGCCAGCCGAGTGCGTGAGCGGGTGAACACGTTCGCACGCCGTTCAACGTCTCGAGATTACGGTCGGAAAGAGCAAAAACAGCGATCGCAGCAGATTCGGGTGAACGCGAGAGTAGAAAAAGTTAAAATGCCGAAAGGAAAGGAAACGCTGGTAATATCGTGAAGGAACGATACGACTCACTTCATCAAGGTTGTTTAAGCGAGTAAACAAAACATGAGAAGTGGGATAACTGTTCCATTCTTGGTTGTAAACGCGGGATTAAGAGACAAATGGAAATGATTTGAATGATTGGAAATTACGATATTAAAAAGATATATTCTTTTTAGAAATGGGGATCTGTTTTAAAGAAGTAATATGCTCAAGTGTTATTAAGTAACTAATGTATTATAAGTCCAAAAAAGACATAGTTTTATTATTAAGTTATGAATAACGGAATTCTAAAACACAATTAAAATTAGTGAACGTATTTTTTCAAATGGCAGAGAAACCTGATATAGCTGTGTCATGTTAACGTACAGCCTGGATGAGAGTTAATTTAGCTCAGTCATTCAGGTTAACATGCAAACGTCATTTCATCAAATGTCAAAGAGAAAGGCAATCAAACATATGCATATCAAAATCCCCGAATGTCTGATATTCCAGTGAAAACATCATGTGATTTATGTCAGCGTAGTCCATGGATGTTCAACTCCTGTCCTTCGCTCGTTTGAGGCACCGCCTCGCGTCCGATTCCGGCGCTGTTGGACACACCCACGCGCGAGTGGACAGCGTCAGCGAACCCGACACACTTTCAGGGAGGGCTCTTTGCTTTCTCCTCTTTGCGTCATTCGAACTCTCGTCTTGAACGTTTTACTTTCATGCCAATTCAGTATATAAACAGTATTTAAAAGGTTAAAAGCTATGAATATCTAAATTTTGTCGAATATACTGTTGAAGTTTTCATACACGGAAAAGCAAACTTTAGAAAACGTCTTTTCTGCCATTGCGTGTGGCAACGAATACAGTGGCTTTCTAAAATCCACGCATGAAGTTTTCGTAAATGTGTATTGTTTTTGAAATACCGAACATTAACGTGTTATTTTATTTGATTCTTGACGTTTTGCAGGTTAAGCTACAAATTTTATTTATTTTAATTTAATTTAATTACTTAAAATTTATCAGATTGGAAGGTTGCAAAGTAAATGTCAGGATCAAAAATTTTATAGTACGTACTTCCATTTTTTATATAGTGATAAATTCGTGTGAAGATGTGAGTCCGCATCTGAACATCGAAGACATGAAAGTTCCAAGCACAATTTCCCAACAAGGGGAAATTTAAACTCCTGTTTAAAAAAAGTAATTGTAATGCTGGCTGATGGAGAGTAAACCTATAAAATGTTCGTAGTTTGTTCAGCCAATTCTGTGGTTATCTCTGCTAAATTCTCGACAGAGATCGATGTGTCACTCGAAATATCGGCAGGTTATTTTTCGCGTCACTCTCATCCTTGAAGAGGAGTAATGCTCTGAACCCCGTATGATCCATTCCACATGGAGCGTTCCTCTTAAGCTAGAGCAGGTTTACCAATCGGGTGAACGACTAACGGGTCAGCTGCGCTTTGGACAACCTTCATGACTCATGAAACAGTAGAGACGCAAGCAGCGGCAAGGGAACACGTGGAAAATATGCGAAAATGGTGAGAAACCGAAAGGTCTGCGCTAAGAAACATCTATAAATAGAATTATTATAATGCTATTATAACTGTTATTTTTTTATTATTAAGTAATATAAAAACAAATTCATTTAAATATACTCGAATTTATTAATTACTAATATTACGAATTTAATAAATATTTTCTTTAAATGTCTAAAATGTCGATTTAAGAAATTTTTTTACAATATAAATGTTATGTTATTATTCATTTCTATGAGTTATGCTTCGTGCAGTTCACGAGTTGAAAATTCATTCTGTTACTATTTGAAAACAAGAAAATAAAAATTGCTTACAGTGCAAACATAGCATACTTTGCAGAATCTGATCCATCATTTTACGGGGCTATTATGTGATATTTATTTTCGAGAATAACATTACTTCTTCGTGGAAACAATTCATTGCCCCCATCTTGCAGATGGAATTCCTCTATGCTCCTTCTACATCTGACAGGGGAAATGGAAGGGGTTGTGCCCCTTCATGATATAGTAGGAGAGTTTTATCACGAGCTGACTTCTTTTCTTTTTCCTCAAAGAGGATATTTCGAATATAATGTGATGTCCCGGGAGTACAGCACAAATACTTCGATTTAAACATAGTGACACTTGAAGATCACATGTTGGACGGAGAAGGGAGCATTGCCATTCAATCGGGAGCTTCAGTATTAAAAAATTAAGTCGTAACGAAACTCTGGATTGGATGACAGTGTCCTCTACGTGCAGCTCGTAACCGCCACTATGTTTAAATCGGAATGTAGTACGCCCATCACATTCCTTCATAATTGGGAAAACCATTCATTTACTTTAAGTGCCAGTTATTCACACTGTTCTTTTGTTTGAAGCAAAGCCTCACGTCCTCTTTCTGTGCAGTTCTTTTAGCGAGGTCACGTCCAGTTAGACAGCGTCAGCGAAACGGGAAAAAGATTCGGGTTGGGCTCTTCGATTTTCCGTTCGGTGTCTTTCGGAGGGCTCGTCTCTCTGCCCAGTGATTCAGCGAGAGAGCCAATCTAAAAAAAATGTCAGTTCATGTTTTGTAATGTTATTTGAATGAGTGTTTGCGTCTATTTTTCGAGGGTGTATTTGGAATGTGAAATCAAAATTACGAAACATGAAATGGCAGATCCAATAAGATGAATACGAAAATTAAAATCCATTATCTATTTAGTGGTATTACTGGCAGAGCCGGAATTTTGTATCTGATAGTTTGAGAATTTGTTTTTCCCAGTGTCCGTACGTAATTAACGTACATTCGTAATATAGAGATAGAGATATATAATATAGCATATAATCTTTGATATAATACTTAAATGTAGCTATTCACAAATACATTACAACACAGACACGCAGTGTCATCTTTTCCATCATCATCCTCATCATCATTATCGCTTTTGCGATGTGAGTACTCAGGCGAATACTCACGTCTCTTGGAAAGACAGAATCTGCAACTGTGAAGAACCGCATTTCGAAGTGCATTTACCGGGTAAGAATCGCTTAAGACAAACAAAAGCAAGACAATTGGGAGAGGGCGTAGAGATTGGCGTTTAAGAATTATTTAGTATTATGCTCAAAAGGCGTCGCAAAAGTGGTTCACAAAAACATTCATCTTACATCAAGTTTATGTAGTCTGTTTTTTTTGTTAGCTTTTTAATATACATGTTAAACACGTTCCATATTGGTATGTTGTTAAGACGAAGGTCTTTGTCACACTCAAATGTCTACAGTATACAGTTCTGATCTGTCAAATCCGGAAACCGTTACGGTAGTCATGTCCTCAAAGTCGAGAAATGGGAACACATGTAGGATAAGAAAAAAATGGAAATGGAAAATCTCTATTGCACGTAGGGGTGAAAAGACTGATACATCCTTAATCAATAAATTATTTCTTTGTTTATATCCGTGATATTGGTCCACTTGACGAAACTTTAAGATATTGATTTCTAATTCATCTGTTCCCATACATATCCTCAATACGCTCGGTATATCGATGGTTGGAAAGAGACTGTTTCAAGTCCAAATTTTAACAAACTGAGATTTCCGTTTTAGTGTTTTACGTCACTTTCTACACGTGTGCATTAAAGCAAATTGAAAATATTCTACTCCATAAACTAGCAACTTTCCATAATAACGCTTCATTACGTGCCTCGTAACATTAAAAAAATCTTTAAATGGCTCTCCTGAAACATTTAGTTACAACAGTCTAGTTCTCAGCCATCGGTATGGTTTCAATATTATTAGCAGTTCCTGAATTTGTGCAGGTTTACTTTGAGCCCGCTCCACTGCGCAGTGTCGCCCGCGAACTCCGCTCACAGGCTGAGATGCTCGGCAGCGCTCTGCAGTTGACAACGGCGCCCCCACACTTCCCCCTCGTCAACCCTCGTCCTGCCCCCCCCCCTCCCGCCCACGGAGCCGACGAGATCGAGGATCGCGCACTCGCTAATTTCCTACAGCGGAACCCTTCTGCCCCATCCACGCGCCCCCGCTGCCGTCACCGGCGCTCGCCCCCGCGCCCGTCCCCGCGCCCGCCCCCGCGCCCGCCCCCGCGCCCGCCCCGCGCCCGCCCCCGCGCTCGCCCCCGCGCCCGCCCCCGCGCTCGCGCCCGCCCCCGCGCCCGCGCCCGCCCCCGCGCCCGCCCCCGCGCCCGCCCCCGCGCCCGCCCCCGCGCCCGCCCCCGCGCCCGCCCCCGCGCTCGCCCCCGCGCCCGCCCCCGCGCTCGCCCCTCGCCCGCCTCCGCGCCCGCCCCCGCGCTGCCTTCCGGGGCTGCGCGAAGTCATTCGTCTCCCGCACAGTTAGTTTTACTTCACCGTATGCATCCGTATATACGGAGTAATATAACTAGTAGAGAGGAAGTTTTCTAACGCTACGAAAATCGATTTAGAGATTTCAAGCTGAAATACGTTTTCCCCCCTGAAACCGAAAAAGTTGTTCTTTTCAAAACGTCTGTCCGTCTGTCCGTCTGTGAAACACCACTGAGGCTAAACCATACGTAGGATTTTTTCGAAATTGAAGAAACCCTGTCAATCTGCTCGAGTCGAAGCTTTGAGTTTTAAAAAAAAACATTTAACACTTAACCTAATACTAATTCGATTCTACTATTAGGAAACCGAACAATTGAGAGAAGGTTAAAAATATACTTTGGGAAGCGATAGATGGCAGCTGGCAATGTGGGGAAGTCCAAATAACTAGCCGAGACCAAAAGAGATAGAAAATTAAGATGGGAATGTCTGTGCTATTCTGAAGCACCACTAGTGTGTTAGTGCGTTTTACCACCGCTTTCGATTCTTCCTACTCAGTTTTTGAGATTGCCAATTCCTTACCGTTCTTATCTTTTACCGTAAAATTATCGTCCTCTTTCAACATCATCGTGCATTCAGTATTACTGCGTTCACAAAATTATCTTCCTTTAAAATCTGAATTATTGTGTTGCCTTTTCATCTTTCAACAATCGTCAAAATCATCTCACACTACTGTAATCACTATTAGTCAGCGTTGTGGCACTGTAAGTAATTTTAATTCACACACATCAGCGTCCAAATAAAATAGCAGTCGCTTCAAATCTTTTGGCATTACTGCACATCCACCGCCACGGCTAATTCTGTCGTCACTTACCCGTACATCCTCATTTCCATCTCTGCTAGCGAGTTCCCACGGCTTCCTGCGCCGCGCCGGCAGGCCTTCCCCCTCCACCTTGCCCTCCCCCACCCCCGCCACACGGCAGCTACTTGTCAAAGAGCCCTCCACCGAGGCGCATTCCGCGGTCGCCCCGCAACGCGGCCTCCACCTGAGGCACCGTTCAAGCCCTCGCCCCGCTGTCTCCGCTCCCCGCTCCCCGCTTGGCGCTCGCTGCTCCTGCGCACAACCCTCCGCCTTCCGACCCAACTTCTCATCCTCTTCTCCTGCTCACTGTAGCCTCGGCTAAGGCCCCACCTGGCCTCGTCACCGGTAATCCCCCCTCCTGCGCCACGCCTCCGTCCCTCCCAGCCGCTCCGCCTCGCCCCACCTCAAACAGCCTCCGTCCCGCCTCCGTCCCGCCTCCGTCCCGCCCCCGTCCCGCCCCCGTCCCGCCTCCGTCCCGCCTCCGTCCCGCCTCCGTCCCGCCTCCGTCCCGCCTCCGTCCCGCCTCCGTCCCGCCTCCGTCCCGCCTCCGTCCCGCCTCCGTTCCGCCTCCGTCCCGCCTCCGTCCCGCCTCCGTTCCGCCTCCGTCCCGCCTCCGTCCCGCCTCCGTCCCGCCTCCGTCCCGCCTCCGTTCCGCCTCCGTCCCGCCTCCGTCCCGCCTCCGTCCCGCCTCCGTCCCGCCTCCGACCCGCCCCCGTCCCGCCCCCGTCCCGCCCCCGTCCCGCCCCCGTCCCGCCCCCGTCCCGCCCCCGTCCCGCCCCCGTCCCGCCCCCGTCCCGCCCCCGTCCCGCCCCCGTCCCGCCCCCGTCCCGCCCCCGTCCCGCCTCCGTCCGGCCTCCGTCCCGCCTCCGTCCCGCCCCCGTCCCGCCTCCGACCCGCCCCCGTCCCGCCCCCGTCCCGCCCCCGTCCCGCCCCCGTCCCGCCCCCGTCCCGCCCCCGTCCCGCCCCCGTCCCGCCCCCGTCCCGCCCCCGTCCCGCCCCCGTCCCGCCTCCGTCCCGCCTCCGTCCCGCCTCCGTCCCGCCTCCGTCCCGCCTCCGTCCCGCCTCCGTCACGCCTCCGACCCGCCCCCGTCCCGCCCCCGTCCCGCCCCCGTCCCGCCCCCGTCCCGCCGCCGTCCCGCCTCCGTCCCGCCTCCGTCCCGCCCCCGTCCCGCCCCCGTCCCGCCCCCGTCCCGCCCCCGTCCCGCCCCCGTCCCGCCCCCGTCGCGCCTCCGTCCCGCCTCCGTCCCGCCTCCGTCCCGCCTCCGTCTCGCCTCCGTCCCGCCTCCGTCCCGCCTCCGTCCCGCCTCCGTCCCGCCTCCGTCCCGCCCCCGTCCCGCCTCCGTCCCGCCTCCGTCCCGCCTCCGACCCGCCTCCGTCCCGCCTTCGTCCCGCCCCCGTCCCGCCCCCCGCCCCGCCTCTCACCGCTATTCTGCTTCCCTCCTGTGCTCGCCTCTCCCCCCGCGCTTCCTTTACTCATTCACCGCTCTCACTCTACCTCCGCGCTTGTCCCCCTCGGATTCCCCGACTTCTTCCCGACCTGTTCCTTCCTCGGAGTTCAACTACCCGTGTCTCATTGCGGCTTCCATCCGACCCGCCGCCCGGCCCCTCCCCGACCCCTTCCTCACAATGCCCCGCACCCCCACTACCGCCGACACTTTGCCGACACGTCGCGTCGGGCCGAACCTCCCCTCGCCCAGTCCGTCCCACCACAGCTCCGCCACTCCGCTCCACACTGCTGCGTTCCCGCCTCTCGTTTCATCTTTGTTCTTGCACCCGCACCTGCTCCGCACAACAGTTGTCTGCTCCTGGGCGGCACTTTGGCACAATGGTGCACGTGAAGCTACTCCATCTCGCTCTTATCTTTTATCTTGTGTTCACCCCTTTGCACTTTCTCCCTTCACTTGATGGTGACATTATTTCACCATTGTTCTTATTTTCTCGGTAACTTGTATTAAATCTTCTTTACGCTAGTTAGTTTTGCGTAATTTACCTTTCTCTTGATCCGATTCTTAAATAATTCAAATTATTTCCTATCTTTGTTGTTAAATTTGTCATTTTTATACGAAACTTTTCTGTTATGTTCTCTGTATGTTGCTACATGTTCCATAAAATATCGTGTATATTGCACGTACTTCAGTCGATTTCTGTGTTTTTTCTCCTGTTTAATAATAACATTATTTTGCTTTATGACTGACTGACTGTACTTGGCGTGACAGCCCGTGAACAGACCAGGGCTTACCAGCAGCGTCCAGGCCTCGTGGCCATGGATTTAAAGGGTACGTACGTGTGGTTAACACGTTCCTATGTCGTATTTGTATCGTCTTCTCAACCTGAAATGTGAGTTTTCTCATCGTCACACAGCAACTTATACTGGGACATTGCAAGGAAAACGCATACTATAATCTTGCCCGGCGGGAATCGAACCTGGGGTCGCCACATGGAAAACGAGCTCGCTGACAAATGAGCTAAACCGCCATTTACTTTATGTATTATTGTATTTTAATTTTTTCTTTTATTTTCTCTCCCACTATATGTATCTTCCCCTTTTTGTTGTACGTTGATATTATTTCTGTAGTGAATTGGGAAAGTATTATCATGGATTCAAAATTTAACTCAATATTTTAATTGATATTGCTTTAATTTATACGTTTATCAATATTGGGAACACTGACTTCGAAAGTGGCCTACAACACGTTTATTTACGAAGAAATAATAAACCTAAATTAAATAAACAAAATTGCCGGAAAATGTACTTAATTGTTTTCGTTTTACAAATAGAGAAATTTCATATTATAACTTGTAGTATTACTAAAATAATAAATTGTCTTAAAAACTAAAATGCTTCAATTTCTACTCACATCGTGGAAAATATCTCCATACAATTCCTTAATTAATAGGTTTCTTATTGACTTTACAAATTATGTCTAGTAAATGAGGGATGGTTGCAACCAACGTAAAAATATGTAACATTATCTTTAATACGCCTATAATGATTTTCGTTCTCTCTGACTACCGTAGAATTGTCTCAAAAAAAGTATTTTTGCGAGAAGATGTAGATTTTCCAACTTGCTTTGTCAAATACATACAAGTGTTCTTAGAACTCGTAAAAAGGATTTAATTTATACTTTATATAAATGAAGATTAAATGTAAGGACTTTCTACGAACAGTATTCTTTTTTTCAGCCGACGTGGAAGGCCGTGGTGGCTAAGAGCAGGTACGGACTCAGCGCTTTGGTCAGAAGGGTCGCGGGTTTGAGTTCCGACTTGGACATGTTTGTTTGTCCCTTGTCTCGCACGTATGTGTTGCCACGTGGGGCCTCGCCTTTTGCTGCCCTCAGATCAAAGGAGCTCGCATGTGTGTTGGTCTAGTGTATGGTCGAATATGTGTCCCATCAGAACGTAAAGGGTAACCGGCTGGGTAGAATCCCTAGAAAAAATTCAACGTTGAAGGGCGAAGGGTGTGAAAAATGGGGTCCTGGAGCAGCCAAATTTGATTGCTCTGTGTCTGTTCTCAAACAGCAAATGTAATTGCTGAAGCTTCTTTATTCCTCGTCAGATGCTGTTTCTTAAGAAGTGACGCATGAGAATAGAGATAATGCGTCACTTCTCATCAGATATGAGAAATTACGTATTGACAAGTTAAAAATATTTGTATTTTTCATTCAAAATTGAAACTCTTTCGCCGTTTTTGTATTTTTCCAGTCTCTTGGAGTATCTAACGAAACCATTTACCTTTGTCACATGGCGAGAGTTTGCGTAGTTTTTCGTCAAATGTATGGTGTTTCTAAAATAGGTAATATAGATACTATACAATAAGAAAATGAATGTATGAATTTGCTTATTAAATAGAAACTCTGAGTTCTTTATTGTGAATATTTTATAACGTCGAACATTCTAAATTTTAATTTAAATAAGAATTGCAATATCTGATGATTTTAGTGTTAATAATAATTAACTCTTTTGAAGAGACAGATGATTACTGCAAATTCTCGCATGTTTCCGGGTGAATAGCATAGCTGGTCATGATAACGTTCGAACTAGATCTCATAATTCAAAATTGCAAATACACGTTACATCGTAATTTAAGGAAATTATATCATATTCTTCGTGAAATTTCATTATTAACAGAGTACATGCATGAATGACAAACTTATGAATTAGGGCTGAGTCTTGAATAGGTCAGCTCCACCAAGGGGTGACACAACCCGCCTGTCGTATCTGCGTTATATTTATCTGGTTGCGTCCATTAGGCGCAACGTCTGACGCCGACATAAAGTGGCCTGGACAGACCCGCGTTACCCACTTTTGATACATCGTTTCCCACGTTAGTGTGGCCCGAGGCCGCACGAGAGCGTGTTTGCGAGCGAAATCAATTGCGTTCGTAGCTATATGAAAGCCTATAAACATCCTCTGATATATATCCGATTCAATCGCGCGCTATAAATTTCACCTAACTCAGCCTACAACCGCGCTACTGCAGGTTCACACCGCAACGAACAGTCGTGGGGCATTACAACAAAGCCGATATATTAACTGAACTAATGGGATAGTATCAGAGAGTTCTGTAATGAAATACAGCTCCAACACGTGAGGTGAAAATTTGTGAATATTGAAAAAAGATAGACACACTGGCAATCTACCGGAAATTGACATAAAACGGAATATTTAACACGTCGCATTTTGAGCTATTGTCTACACAAGTTTTGCATGGAACAGAAGATATTGAAAACACAGGGCGAATAACATATGAATCATAAAATGTAAACAATTTGATTTTTTGTAGATGAGAAAATTACAGAATCAAAACTCAGTGTTCCTAAGTTACACCATATAAAGACTATTTTCTATTTTTTTCGTTATTAACATAATGAACTGATGTTTGAACAGTAGCGCAAAGGAAAAAAAAACAATTTTTGTAGAGCTTCAAAATCAATTTTCGTATTACAATTGTAATGTTCATAAATAAATGAGACATTTCTTGTGAATATTTAATTTCTAAGCATTGTGAAGTATACTATATACTTTTACATGCAAATACGTTACAGTTACATTAATTTCTCTCTTCAGGTTATAAAATGATCATAAACGTGTTATATTTGGTTAGGGGTAGGATGGCTAACTTTCTTGTAATATTGTAGAAGTACTTATTCTCATATACATTTCTATAAAAAGTAAGAGATTAAAAATATTTTAGGTATATCAATGTCATGCATGTTTACGTATTGGAGGACTGATTTAAACGCTTCTAATCCAAACATTATTACTGGTTTTCTTGAGGGGCTTTAAATTGCCAAATATATGTTTTCTAAAGTGCTATGAGAGACGCGCTTCAAAATCAGTACTTTTCTAACTGCTAAAACTGCGTACCCACACTCGTATATCTCTCACTGCTACGCCCATCTGATGGTTGAGTGCATTGTAGAAGGTACGAAAGCAGCACGCACTCACCCGTCAGGCGTACAGACCGCAGAGCCGCCACCAGCGCTCCTCCCGGCGGCGAAGCGCAGCCTCGGCTCTATCCACTCACGTCCCTTCCCTCCCCCTCACCACCCCCTCTCCGCCCCGCACTGTCTCGGTCCGAGTCGCGATAAATCCCCTCACTAATTCCGTCCGTGTTGCCATTAATCGCTGCCCCGCTGGTAAAGACGCCTTGAAATACGCGCGACTAAATATATACTTGCGTCGCCCGGCGGCACCTAGCCACCGCCCAGCGCCGCACCTCTGCTCTGCTCGCTTTCGCACGCGCGAGTGCGCGTTCACTTTCGCAGCCACGCGCACGCACCCGCACACGTCACGCATTACTCCGTGTCACGCTTGGTTTTCCTCATCTGTTGTAGTTGGTTCTTCCTTGCATTTCCTTCTCTCTAGCATTACTTCATTGTTTCCTTCTAGACTCCCCGTCTCGTGATGAAGTTGCTTTTCTGTTCTAAGAAAATCAGTGAATGATGCAAATAAAGATTCTACATTTAATAATTTTTTCACCCTAGTAGATGAAAAAGAGTATGGCAATAATAAATTTTGTTTGCCAAACCTTGTACTACATCTCGATTTTTTTTACTATTTTATATCCTTCTTAATGCAAATTACACTGGATGTAACAAAAATGTCATAAAAGCTTATTTTCAAAGGAAACCAGTGTGTCGACTAGAAGTGTCGTTATTCTACTCTATTTCTAAATGTTATGTCTGCGAATTGATAAATCACGACTTAAATTCATCGTGTCCCGCTTTAAACTTGCATCCGTTGCGCAAGACGCTGCAGTCCTGCGAATGCCGTGAGCTGACGCGATGTGTTCACAACTAGTGTCGTTATTCTATTCTATTTTCTAAGGAATATGTCTGCGAATTGATAAATCATGACGTATCATCTTCGTGTCCTTTTTCAAACGTGCGTCCGTCGCCAACACCCTGCGTCTCGGCGCATATCGTGAGGTGACGCGGTGTGTCCAATGCTAGTGTCGCTGACTCTATTTTCTGTGATGCCTGCGAATTGATAAATCGCTACTTCTATTCATCGTGTCCCGCTTTAAACTTGCGTCCGTTGCGCAACATCTTGCGGCTCTGCGCCGTCGCGGCGCGGGCTGACGCGGTGTGGTAATGACGTCGACGCAGCGCTGTGTGCCGCCGAGGATTTTATTACTCGTAAATTATGACGCGCTCTGCCGAGTGGCTGTGGACGCCTTTGTTGCGCGCCTGTCGTTAGCGCTTCAAATATCTCCGAGCAAACCTCTCGGGTGCCGCTGCGGCTCCACGTTATGTAAGATATTGCTCTATTGTAGTAGGACGGAACAAATACTGTTATCTTTCAAGCAGAACATTTCGTGGGTAACCAGTGTTTTGTTTTTCATTGTGCAGATACCGGAGAATCGAATCAAAGTTTTCTTTTTCATTATTTTTGCTTTCCGTTCTACTTCCTAGATTTAATACAAGTTTTCTAATACTATACCGACGTTTATCCAGTGATAAGAACAATGAACCATCAGGATAAACGTTAATTATTCGAGCTCATTTCTTTTAATTTTATGTTTAATGTTATCTTCATGATTTAATATGAATTTTCAATTTCTGATATTTGGTTGAGTTTCATAGTAAAGCTTAAAATCTTGAGAAATTGGAGAAAACGTGATTTGATTCTAGAGATTACAGCTTCTTTGGATCTCGATTGTAGCTTCTCTGGAACTATTGCCAACATGTGTTCATGGCATCAATAACATTTTATGTGTATGGAATTATTACGCATGGTAAATTGTGATAAATGTCTATTTTTATATTCATGAAGTCCAGTGGACACTAAGTAATTCAACAACGATTTCTATTTCCATTCAAACTATAAATGGAAATAATTTTCGTCATTGGGTTTAAAAAATATAAATTTAAAATATATTTCCTTTTCTTACACTATTATTATTATTATTATTATTATTATTATTATTATTATTATTATTATTATTATTATTATTTTATTATTATTTTGTCGTTAATCGGCCGACTAGGACCACGCAAGCAAGCATCCTGCATTTACCGTGGCTCAGTTTTTTTATTTATTATCGCGGTAGAAGGTGCTTGCAACAATTCTTTGGGGGGACCAGCATATAAGCTGGATCCGATTTTTATCCCCCATGGTTGTTAGCCCGGGGTATGGAAGATGAAAGATGATAGGAATGGATTAGGAGGCGATAGGTGATCGTGGACTTTTGGAACCATCCCAGCATTCGCCTTTGTGACCGAGGGGAAACCACGAAAACCCCGGTCAGGATGGCCGGCCCGGGGATCGAACCCGGACCTCCCGATTACGAAGTCAGTGCGCTACGCACTGAGCCACTTCGCTCGGTATTATTGTTATTATTATTATTATTATTATCATTATTATTTTCATTATTATTTACAATATCTCATTTAAGGATAATTTTTTGAATGACTAATATTAAGTGTACTGCATTCAGAATGATGAAGTTCATATGATAATGATAACTAGTTACGAAGCAATTTATGATTTTTTGCTCTTCACTGACGTGACTGCTTTTCATACATTACACGTACTTGAGTGAGTTGAATCCACAGCGCTTCTTTACACGTATACGAGGTTACCACTACATAACTATTACCATTGGTTCTTATTCTCTGTTTCGCGAGTTTGATTAGTCACAAAATATGATTAACATATATATTCAAATTAAAATGAACTTGTAAATTATTCTTTTTATTCGGAATGATATTAGGGTAATCTCATGATAAAACTTCCTTATAAAATATAGAATATTCATCTGTGTGTTAATGTATTTAAATTATTTCGCTTTGCGTGCAATTACGCATTACAAAGATAGTTTAACTTGTAAGAATTTCACTAATAGGTATATTTATTAAAATCAGTTTGAGATGCTGCATAATACAACTTCACACAGTAGCTCAGATGAGCAAAATCACTTTCTAGTTGATAAGCACCCCTTAAGTGGATAGTAATCTCCTTATCTTCTCGGTATGTTGTAAGGTACTGTCTGGCACATATAAAATTGTAAAACATTTCCTTTGTCTCTTTGCTGTGTCCAAGTAAATTCCAGGAAGACAAATTTCGAGATAAGTTAAAGAAAAGCGCACTGAGCTTCATTAGCGAATTCCGTCTCGCCTTTACAAAAAATCATCGCGATAAGTTACGTCAATTAACGTCAGCAATGGTATGAATGTAGTTTATGAAAGGCAAGTGAATATCACTGAAGCCCCTTTAGCAAGGTTCACGCGCTCCCCAACATCATCAAAGCGCATCATCTTATTGATAGCGAGCGCCTGAATGGGAAATGCGGAGCAGCTGACCGTGGGAGAGCAGAGAGGTCCATTCGCGCGGGCGCTGTAGAGCCGAGGGCGGCAGTGGCAGCGCGGAGGCGGCGCAGGCTGTCCGCGATAAGCGCTCCTCTGCGCCGCCCTCCCAGCGGAGCGCAACACCTGCGGCAACACGCGCTGCCCGCCGCGAATCTCTCCCGCCTGTTGCGGCCCCGCCAGCGCTGCATACGAATGGCCGCTGCGCCCCGCCCCCACACCTTCCAAACACTTGCTTTCCACCTGGGTCTCGAACCTCTTCTCGACCTAGCTCTCGCCCTCGCCCTCGCCCTCGCCCTCGCCCTCGCCCTCGCCCTCGCTCGCGCCCTCGCCCTCGCCCGCACCCATGGCCACGCCCACGCTCTCGCCCTCGCTCTCTCACTCGCACTCGCCCTCGTCCTCGTCCTCGCCCTCGCCCTCGCCCGCGCCCTCGCCCGCGCCCTCGCCCGCGCCCTCGCCCGCGCCCTCGCCCTCGCCCTCGCCCTCGCCCTCGCCCTCGCCCGCGCCCTCGCCCGCGCCCTCGCCCGCGCCCTCGCCCGCGCCCGCGCCCGCGCCCTCGCCCGCGCTCTCGCCCGCGCCCTCGCCCGCGCCCTCGCCCGCGCCCTCGCCCGCGCCCTCGCCCGCGCCCTCGCCCGCGCCCTCGCTCTGGCTCTTTCCCTGTTCTTCACCCCTGTTCCATCCCATATTGATCTTTACCTTCATCCTCGCTTTCGCCTTACCACTTAACTCTGCCTTCAGCCTCGGATTTATTCTTGCATTCATACTCACACTTGTTACCATCCTCATGTCATTCATAACGTTTGTCTGATACTTTTCTTCCTCTACTGAATTAAAACACGAATACACACTCCTCTGTAATATTTTTTTTTTATTTTAGAAATTGTTTTGAAGTTGATAGACTTTTTCTTACAAAAACCTCTGTTTACTCTCTAAGCAGTGTTGTTGGCAAGTTCAAAATTAATTAACAGCGTAAAATGATGAAGGGGATAATGAGGTGTTTGTCTGCTGTGAAATACTATATGATACACCGCAAAATCAAAGTAGGGCTAAATCTCGTGAACGATGGTGCTGACGATGATGGCGAAGATTGCGGGAATTAAAATTCGAGTTCATGATGATAATAGAGTCCATGCTATGACGTTTTTTTAAAGAAAAAGTTGAAATGAATAAAAATTACTGAAAACATATTAAGAAATTCATTTGGTTCACATGGTGGTAAAAATATTTAAAAATAAATAAAGTTTAAATATAATACTCAAGAATATGAATAAATAAGCAATGTTTTATTTACACTAACCCTAGACTGCAAAGGCGTCGTCTGTCAGAAGACGCAAGCAGTGCCGAATGCTTCCCCCACCCCTTCCCATCAGTCCCAGTTTCTTAAACTCTAGGTACCTTGATTGTGATACTAACCACTGAAATATATGAATCGTCCTTTTTCCTGTATACTTCATTTTAACACACATCGTCCAACTACGCATTTATAGTTATGACAGTGATATTTTTAGAGCTTTATTCATTTTTTTAAAAAGTGATAAATGTAAAATCCTTGTCTTGTAACATTTCAGATTTGTTCTAACCATTTTGCAACCATAATGGTACGACGGCGATCATAAGGTCGCATGACAATGTACTTCGCTTCTCAAAAGCCATAACTCAAGCTTACACTTCTGAAAAGCCATGTGTGGACAGCACCAAGGAAGTGTCTGCTGTGAGAGTCAAGTAATTTAGGTGTGCCTTCAAAACCGTTTAAAATTTATAACTCCACATCATAATTGTCAATGGATTATATTTATTGTTTCATTGTAAAAATGAGTTTTGTTTATTTTTACCGATGATAGTCTGCCAGACTACGACTTTGTAACAAGGCTTGGTAGATGGCACCTTTGTAATCTAGAGCTAATACAACTATTACTATAGGCTTACACAAGAGTTGCTATAGGCTGTATATTCCACAAAACGTATTTGTTATTTTGTAACCACCTTATTTCATTTTCCAAATTTCCATTTTTATAAACAAAAGAGAATTTTGTACCTAATATTTGTGATAATACGGCCAAATAAAATGCTTAAATAAGCATTACCCCTTCCTAATTTTTATTCCCGAAAGCAAACGATCGCATCTCGCAAACTGCACTTTAATCACGAATAAAAACCCCGACCGCCGAGGAGATTTCTTCGAAACGCGGCTGGCAAGTGAATGCAAGTGCTAAACACGTCCTCTGAATTTTATTTCCGGAGGGCGATAAAAGCGGAAGCATCGCGGGGGGGGGGGGGGAGCGGCGGCTCGCTCGTCGGTCGCGGGTTCACTGCCCGTCGACGCCATCAATGGCGGCGCCGCGTCGTTTGCTCGCGAGCACGACGCTCGGGGGCGTTGATGACACCTTGGGGGGCGGGGGCGGGGGCGGGGGCGGGGCCGCGGGGTGATGTATGCACCGCGTCTGAATAGCAGCTGCCACGCAAAAGTTCTGAACGTGTTTATCAGCGCCGAGTGCGGGGTGAAAGCGGCGGCGAAGGAAAGGCGGAAGAGGGCGCTGGGGGGTGGAAAATCATTAGCAGGCAGGCCCACGCCGGCGCGCGCCGCAGCCGCCTTCAAAGCGTCGAGGGCGAGGCGCGAGGCGGCGCGCTGGAGGTGACGTATGGAAGTTGAAGGAGCGGAGTGGAGAGGGGCAGGTTGAGGGCGCCGGGAGTGCAGCGGAGGAGAGGTGGGTGACGGGGTGGGGCAAGGGGCCCGACGTGACGCCCTCTCTTTGGAGGCGGAGGAAGGGGATGGCGTAGGAAGCTCTTTGCAGGCTGAGGGTGAGCGCGATGGCGTAGGAAGCTCATTGGAGGCGGAGGGTGAGCGCGGAGGGTGTTGGCGTACTAAACTCTCTTTGGACACAGCGGGTGAGCGTGCGGGTGAGCGCGATGGCGTCGGAAGCCATTTGGAGGCGGAGGGTGGGCGCGAAGAAAGGTGATGGCGTAGGAAGCTCTTTGGAGGCAGGGTGAGCGCGGAGGGTGTTGGCGTACAAAGCTCTCTATGAAGGCAACGGGTGAGCGTGCGGGTGAGCGTAGGAGACATCGCGCTGCGTTGAAGATAATGGCGGAGAAGCGACGCGAGATGATGGCGGTGGGAGAGGGAATACGACTGTGGTGATATGGGCGGATTGTAAGATAGGTGAATGCTCTTGTAGGTGACACTCTTGTGTCACGAGAACAGGCGAAGCCAGCAAGGTGAGGATAGGTAAAGAAGCTGGAAATGGAATGGTAATTAGAAAGAAGGGCAAGGGTACATAAGAATCGTTAGTGTGTGGTTGATAAGAGAAGGGCGTGGGCGAAAGCAATGATTCATCTGTTCTATACTAAAATGAAAATGGTGAGGATGAAAACGTTACCTAGATCAATTATAAAAAAATTCATAAACAAATTCTATGATTAATATGTGGAAATGTTATCACGAAAGAAGGGAGCAGAATAGCAACGTTTTGACGAATATGATTGTAGTAGGCTAAAAGTATGGTAGCATATTGACGGTACGTATCAACAGTCTTTGTTACGTTCTCTAGTAATATCTTCAGATTACAGTTTTGTAGTACGTAATTTATTTTCTTATAATTAAAACGATACCAAAAGTGTCTCAGAATTACGATTTTGTACATAAAATGGCTTTATGGTGGCAAAAGCTATAGTGGAGGCGCAGACAACAGAGGCGAGAGAGATACTGCGCACTAGGGTCTGCGGACAAAGCTCCTTTATTCCGGACCTCATAACGAACCTCTTAGCAGTCAAAGAGATGTCTGGAGAATCATAAATAGCAACTGGCGACGCCCTTGAGGCTAGCGGCTGCGATCGAAGCGCGGCACCGCGGCGCAGCCGGAAGCTCTGTTCGACCTTCATCTGCAGTCGGAGGCGGAAGGCCGCTGCGGTGCGCGAGGCTGAGCCAATGGGAAGCGAGGGTGGTGTTGGGAGGTCCACGAGCGGATCTAGCCTAAACAAACACAACGGTCGACCCCAGCGACTATGAAAAGACGCCAAAGGCCTTCAAAGACTTCTGAGTTTTGGGTTTCGCAGAGGAATTTAGTCAGTGATTTCTTATTTGAATTGTATTCTCGAGAGGGCGTTTCGTTGAATGAGCATACTTGTGTTGTTGGATCTCGAGAAGGCTTTGTTTGTAGATGCTAACGGAATTTAAGAAGGGAATATTTCACCTAATTTTCTTTACTACATTTACTTCTGTATCTTTTTAGTAGTATCAACTCTTGCCTTAGTTACTCTTTTGCACAGTTCTGCACAATTCATGCAAAAGGGTTCAGAATATATGACTATGTTCGTCTAGTTATTTGTTTTCAAATTTGTTGTTTCTCATGTACTTAGAGCTTATACCTTATGTTTAATATGGGAATGCGAAATAGCTATATTCTGAAAAAAAGGGGGGAAACGTAGGCAAATGAAAGAATCAGAAAATTCTGAAGTGCGGAGCAGGAAAAATCATTAAATTCCTGACTTTATTTGTCTCACATTTATCCCTTCACACTCCTCTTTACACTCTACTAATCCGTCCAACACATAATTGTTTTACATAACATGTACAAAAGTTTCTTAAATCCATCACATAAATTCGTATTTATGGTAATACTACAGAGAGAGAGATGTTTTCATTAATTAACGTCAGGGGTGACAATGTCCAGAAACTTGTCGGAGGCGAGGACAGCTCCGCGCGGGGGCGACCGCAGTCCTCAGGGGGAGGGGCGCGATTCGAGGACGTGGTTGTTCGCGTGCTTGTGGGAGCCGCTCGCGCCACGGAGAACACACACTGGCGGCGAGGGAGCGGCGCCATCCGATGCTTCCACAAGCCCCACCGCCACCGCGCGCGCACGACAAGGCCGCCGCTCCCGTGGCGCACGCCGGCCGTCATCTGTTGGTGCGCGCAGCACTCGGCAGTCTGGCGCTGACTCCTTATCACGACAATTTCTTCAAATAATTGGTTTTTGCTGCACGTACAGATGTGGTTCTGCTGATAGCAATAGTCGTCTCTTTGTCTAAGTTCTGAATTTCCACAGTCATTTGAATTAACTCCACGTTATTAGTATGACGCGAATGAGTGACGATCCTTGGTAGTTGAATATCGCAATGCGCAGATGCCAACACAACCGTAGTGCCAGTGTCCGATTGTTCGTCCTTCGTCAGCTTAAATGTAGGAGCCTCTGAAGGGCTTGGCAAAATGGCGCCGACTCCCACACCCCCCAATTCCTTCAATACACAATGTTATCTTTGCACGCACAGGTACCAGTCTGCAAGATGGCGGAAGCTCCACTCTGTTTTCGAAAACGCTGAATGACCAGCAATATGAACGTTACATTTTATTCAGGTTATATTTCGAATACATGTCGTTTGAATTCATGAATGTTGAGATCGTTGCTTCTTTGTCATGGCTGTCTTCGGACATGCGTTCGCTAACCCATCCGCGCCTTCCAGGGCGTGCATGCCGACTGATGTGTGAGCAGAAGCCACTTCGGCGGCCTCCAACTGAAGCTTACCCTCACACCAAGCCAATCCTTCTAACGCTTGTTCTTTTTGCTGTTCGTAAATGTCTATCTCTTCTGGATAGGGCTAGCTTTCTTCCAACTGCAACAGCTCGACATTCAGAGAGTATTGTGAATGAGTCTCGAGCCGCTAATATGTTGCGTGAGAACGGAGATCATTGTTGCTTCAATATTCTTGTCTGCCACCATGCACACACGTTTCCGTCGACTCTCACTTGTTTGTGCGTAGAATCTTTGCTTGACAATCGAGTATCAACTCTTCCGATATATACGGCTCTTCATAGTTCGCTAATCGGGGAGGTCTAACTCATCTACATGTTGCAATTCCCGACTGCAGAACAGTTTCTCTCTTTTCAAAACACCATGAAGTAAACTTGTCAAAATGGTTAACTAATTAAATTAAAATTATGTTCATACGTTCCACAGTTTTGTTCTAAAAGTTGTAGCATTCTTGCACCTCTTTTATTGAAAATCTTAAAAATGTAAGAAGTAGTAAAATTTTATTCCTAAGTACTCGCATGTCCCTGCGACTCCTTTACTTTTCACGTTTCACAAAAAAATATATCCGACAGAATTGTCTTTCAAACTGCTGCTGTAATGTTTTGAACCTGAAATTATTTTACATTATCATATTGTCATACTAATTAGCATACCTCGTAACTCCAGATTCGAAAGTTTCACTATGTAAAAAATAAACACAGCCGGGAAGGAAAATGTTAGTTTCCTCTCTTGTTGAACTTAATGAAATATACTGGGGAACTCAATTATTGAAGATGCTTGAATAGTTTTATTTATTACACATCCTTCATAATTATATTTTTCATGTAGTAAGCAGAAAATAGAGGAGGGAATATGAAGTTACGAGGTTTGCTAATTAGCATGACAATATGTTTGTGCGCATATGTTTAACTTAATGTAGACACGATGGGTTGTAATTACTTGCATTATTATTATTATTATTATTATTATTATTATTATTATTATTATTAGCATGTTTACATACCTTTCTGGGGCAAGGACCTCTTACATTGTCAGGTATTCTAAATAAGTTATATAGCTTGTTAGTGACCATTTTGAGTCTCATTTTCAGTTCATTTCTCACTGGTCTCTTTTCTTTGTTCATGTCTAATTATCGTTTCACTATACATGCATAGCTTCATGCTTGTATAATAGTTACATAAGCTACCAACAAATCTCTCCTTGTGGATTAAGTGATAAATAATGCAGTTATTCCAAAGATAATTACTACTTCTTTTGTAAATCTGCTATAATCTTCTCGCGGATTATTGGTTCCAAATATTTATTTGTTTTTTGTAAAAGTAAAATTTCACTTTCGAAAATACTTCATTTTCATGTCTTCCGAAAAGGAGCACACTTACATTAGTTATTTTTACTCTTTTCTCAATTTAGGTTGATATATGAAGAGTGTTACTATTATATTTCACTTGTAAGTACGACTTTAAGTCGACTTATAATTTTACGACTTATAATTTTAAGAAATGACATATAATCTATAATTTTCCTTAAAAGCCTTCCATGTACGACAATTTAATAATATTCTTAATAAAATGTGTGTAGTGTTTATTAGCCATTATCGGTTCTGGTAGAAAACTATCTTCCCAAAACAATTTAATCTGCGACTACTCTTTAAAAGTGTACTAAATTTAAAATATTGGCAATATTTTGCATTGAAAATTTTAACCTCTTGCATTTAAAAATAACTACAATAGGAAGTACAGCAAGGCACTTGGTGATTTGGACACATTCTCATGCACGTCAAGAGATATCAAAATCCTTTCGTAATCTAACCGCGCGTGTTGTGGGCGATGGGTACGATATTCCGAACACGGCCCGATCTCGCCGCGTTCCCAAAGCTCAGGCTTCGGAAATCAGCCTCCGCCTCTCATTTCCCGCAACCGCGAAACATTCAAGGAAACCCTCTCGTGTTTATTCCGAACGCGCTCCCAGCGACCGAATGCTCTGTATCGGCGATTCCTTATTCCCCATTGGACGCCGAACGGCGGCGGCGGCGGCGGCGGCGGCGGCCAGGGCACCGCCCGGCAACCAGGGGTCGTTGCGGCCGCGGTCTCGCCAGCAATTACAAGCAGCATCTCCTTGCCACCCCGCGCCGCCCCCTCTCCGCCCCCGCCCCCCTCCTCCCTCCCCGAGCCCCACTCCGAGCCTAATTACGCGGCAGGCGCACGTGTTCGGTTTCATAATACGCGCCAGCAATTTCGCGGTGCACTGGCGCGCGTATCAGCCAGGCAATTTTTGGTTAATTTCTGCGCAATTAAGAGAAATGTAAATGCGAAAGTAATAAAACTTGGTGCTCGCGCGCGCGCGCTCGTCCGCGGGCGGGCGGGCGGGCGAGTGGGCGTGGGCGTGGGCGGGCGAGTGGGCGAGCGACCGCGCGCGCGTTGCCGCTGCCCGTGGACGTGAATGGTAATTTTATTTGGCCCTCTCTCGCCGTTTGGGAGAGTTGATGTTATTCATATGCGCGCCGGCCGGCCGTTCGTTGGCGAGCGCCGAATGGCGAGCGCAGATGCGCAATCCACGCGCCGCGGCGCGGTGGAATTATCCGCGTCGCTAGAACAAACATCAGCGCCAGTTGCGAAGCGCCCCGCCCTCTGCCCTCGCCCCCGCCCTCGCCCCCGCCCTCGCCCTCGCACGAAACGTCCGAGGAAGTGCCTGCTAATGGGCGGCCGCAGCGCCCGTCCGCTTAAGTAATTTGCCGCGATTACCGCCGCTGGCGCTGCTGTAGCTGTAGCCGGGATTTTGACGGTTTTTGACGGTTTAGGTTTCAACGAATCCGGAGAATTTTTAAGCGGGTGGAAGGAATGGAGATGAGTTAATAATTA
This sequence comes from Gryllus longicercus, assembly GCA_038098605.1. Classification (NCBI taxonomy): domain Eukaryota; kingdom Metazoa; phylum Arthropoda; class Insecta; order Orthoptera; family Gryllidae; genus Gryllus; species Gryllus longicercus. The sequence goes on from JAZDUA010000714.1 coordinate 289,895, forward strand.
AAGCGTTTTGGGAACGAAGGAGGTGAGAGGAAATTGTTTAGTTTTGAGTGGAATGGTGCCAATAATGATTAATGGAGGCGAGATATTCAACTTAAGCCGAGAAAAAAATGTTGAAAAAATTTAATTATCGTGGGAAATTATTGAGAAATACTTCGTCTTAAAATAGTATTTCTCATTTATTTTTTTTTCTTTTTGACACACACCTTTTTTTTGAGCAAATATTATACAACATGTTATATGTCTTTATTAGAAAATATGTCATGTGTAGACAAAATTAAAATTATCCACTTATACAGATATATATAGCTATGTACTAGTCAAATCTGGATGATTGATTGTTATCCGTACTATTACATTAATTTTTGTAATGGTATTGCCTGGAAAGGTCATTTTTGTGTTTCAAAATATAAATACTTCATTACACCCAGTCATTGGTCAACACACACATATTTGAAGGGTATGAAACAGTTCTGAAAATTTTAATTCAGACATGCCACCTCTGACATCAAAACGACTGGAAATTATCAATCATCTTTCACAAGTTGAACGTGCAGAACCAACAAACAACAAGGCCTGAAATAAAAGGATACCGCTTTGTTATTTTGAATGATACCTCCCTCCTATGCGGCAGTTATGGTAGAATAGCAGACTTCCCAACGACTGTGAATAGCAGAGCCCATTTTGACGCATGACATTCAAACGACCGTTTTATGTTTACTTCAGCGCCAGTGAAAGTGTACTGTGCAAATGGTAAAAAATAGCTCTTTTAATTAATCCACATTTGAGAGAAAGAGTTGCACGAGAGAAATCTCTATGAAAGTGTTCGTAAACGAATTAGAGCCAAACGTAAGGGAGTAATGCAGTTGAACGATACTAATGGAAAATAAATGCTCGAGCAAAGTCTGCTTCGTACTTTCGACACTTAAAACAATTTCACAGCATTGTCAAAATAATCATAACACTATATTCTACCTCACACTGTCGTATTAGCTTCATAGTGTAGAATGAAACACACTGTAGCTAACTAAAACATTCGGTACCATGGGGTAAGCAATTACAAGTGTTTCTAGTAAGTTTTAATACTTTTATAATATCCTTGAATTTGTTTAAGCCCTCATGCAATGACAATTGGATGCTTTCATGAGCCATCAAGTAAATATCAATTAGAATTGCGCTTGGAAAGTTCGATAGTAATAGTGCGACTTAAATCTAATGAAAGCTATGCAATATACATACGAATATGCAATTTTGTTTTACTGGACTAATAAAGAGTGATCATTGCAGACAATAATAAGTTTTGCATTACGAATTATTTGAATTATGTTATTTAATATTTTTGTAATTTTCTTATATTATTTTCGTTTCTTAATTTTTATTCCTTTTCATTATGTTCTCCATATTAAAAGTAAAATAATTGTTTTGAATTTAGGCTTATAATATTTTTCGAAGCATTTAATTCTTCATTTTACGCTACAATATTGATCTTATCATAGATAATGCTACGAGTGCTTCGGAAATTGTTGATAAATCTCGGACTCGCGAAGCGAGGATATTTATTTGAGAATTTCCAAAGCACGAGTGATATTCAATGGGACTATTTCACGAATGAAATTATGTCCAACAAGGTTTCAAAGTGCGCCACATATTGAAAAGGACTGAATCTATGTTGAAACCAAAGAGGTTATGTTATAGTATATTGGCGGTTTATCGGACATGGACATAGCGATCGCTCTACATTATTTCCTAAGATATATGAGGCACAATTTATGATTGACCAATAGTGAGAAGTGGTAAGAAAAATAGGATAGAAAAGGCGAAAACGTTTTGAGATACACCACCCTGTTTGGAGCATTGTCTATGCATAGTTAGGCCCCATTTGTTTTAACATCACGAGTGGAATAGTCATTGTAAACGCATAATTTTCATTATGGAAGATGTTATAACGCGTCATAGTTTAGTTACATTCCGTTTTAAGTAAACGTTCAGTGCTAAAAGAATGAAATATTTAATATCAAGAAAAAAATTGAAAAATCAAAATATTATCCCGTTTCCGTTCATCACATTCATTGCATTAATGGATGTTCATTCCATATTCCAGAAGTATAAACGGAAACGAACAGCGAAGTAACGGAGACAAAATACTGTAAGCTTTAGTTTTGTAGATAGATAGATAGATAGATAGATAGAGAGAGAGAGAGAGAGAGAGAGAGAGAGAGAGAGAGACAGAGAGAGAGACAGAGGGAGGGAGGGAGGGCGAGGATGGAAGAGGGAGAGAGAGATCATTTAATTTTGAAGCAGTGAATTTACGTTAAGTAAGAGTTCTTCGAAAGAGAATTTTTAAGGCAAAGATAAGATGTACAAATATATTTTCTAAGTATTGTTATTTGCGCCATAGAAATCCCGAGATACCAACGTCAGAAATTGAGAAACAGTAGTTACCTGTACCTGCAAAGTAACTGTGCACGCATGTCACATGTTTCCGGGAGTGTCTCCGAACGCTTCAGTCGACATTGCAGGAGATCGCTGGATAACCAGACTCGTTTATCGCAGAAGAATCCTTTGTAGGGTCGGAAGCAGCTTGGCAGTCCTTCACAAATGCTCTGCCACCACCGCCCTCTCCTTCCCCCACGCACCTTCCTTTCCGTTCCCCCAAACCTCGACTCCTACACCCCACCGGCTTAACTTCATCTCGCAGCCGTCAATGGGCGCCTTCCGGATTTTTCGTTTAATCTTGCAGGAGGGCCGCAGCTCTGGCTCGCTGCGCGGTACAAGGCATTGAAAGAGAGAGAAAGACTGTGAGAGTGAAAGAGAGAGAGTGGGAGAGAGCGAGTGGCAGAGAGAGCGAGAGTGGAAGAGAGAGCGAGAGAGTGGGAGAGAGCGCGAGAAAGTGGGAGAGAGAGCGAGAGAGTGGGAGAGAGAGCGAGAGAGTGGGAGAGAGAGCGAGAGAGTGGGAGAGAGAGCGAGAGAGTGCGAGAGAGAGTGGGAGAGAGAACGAGAGTGGAAGAGAGAGCGAGAGTGGAAGAGAGAGCGAGAGTGGAAGAGAGAGCGAGAGTGGAAGAGAGAGCGAGAGTGGAAGAGAGAGCGAGAGTGGAAGAGAGAGCGAGAGTGGAAGAGAGAGCGAGAGCGAGAGAGAGAGAGCGGGAGAGAGAGCGAGAGCGGGAGAGAGAGCGAGAGTGGGAGAGAGAGCGAGAGTGGGAGAGAGGGTGGAAGGAAGGCGCAATGCGACGAAGGGGGTTGGACACGCAGTAAGAAGATATCTCCATCGGGGAAGCTACTCTCGTTCATTTCCCGGCGCGCACCTTCACATCGGTGTTTGAAGTGGTGCATACTGTCTCAAGAAAGGGAAAACGGAGCTCGAAGTAAAAAAATAATGAAAGGGAAAAGGAAGAAAAAGGTGGTCAATGCGCCTACCGACGCAACGCTGTGCTGTGAAGGAGTCATTGGTTTGAATCCCGCTCTGAGTGCGTTTTGGATGCTTATTCACTTTGGTTAGGTAAAGCCAAACATTTCCGCTTCAGATGGCCGAGATCGTTAAGGCTGTAGTGCCTCGAGGCATCTTATCATGTTATCTTGACATGTACCATACCATTAAATGCAATAGTGGTCACTAATGACCTAGATGTTGATGCGATCTTAAATAACAAGAAAAATCAAACATCATGACATTTTAATCAGTTTCTTAATAAGGTAACTTTACCGCTCTAGTGTGGTAATATGGACTACTTTCTCACTCTTGAAAATATTTTGGACTTTCTTGCTTTGTATCCTTCATTTTTCCTCTTTAGAAACGCTAATCTGAGTAAAGTTTAATCAATATTGTCATTAAGAGATTCAGTAGAGTGGTGGCGTGATTTTTTCTTTTTGACTTGCCAGAAAAGTAACCAATAAAACTTTTTATGAAATGGAATAAACGTTCCTTTCCCCATACAATCTTTAAAAATTAAATACTCACTTACTCACATTTCTTTCTTGATTTGTTGGATAAGATTTTTTATAGTAGCATTTGCCACTATTTCTATCTCTAAATCAGAACTATATTCATTAATGTCGAAAAGCATACACGAAGTGTGTTACAATAGTTCTCCGTGTTGAGAACAGTGTCACCAGTTACAGGACAAAAAAAGTGAATTCAAAATGAAGACGTAGGACGAAAGCTCACATTAAATGTAACACATTTTTACAAAGTGGATAAAACATTGTACAATATTCATGTTTTAACATAGTATTACAATACTCAATAGGCTATAAAACTAGATCTAACGGCCTCATTTGGCAATTTTTCAATCTCGTATAGTAATCAGATGCGCTACGACACTTCGTATATCGTAATTTACTATTAAACATTAAGGATTTTCGTTTAGAAAGCAATTTAACATTTTTGTTCAAGAAAATTTGCTGAATGCTTTGAAAATGAACCGATTTTGTGGGGTAAACACTAACTTTTTATAAAATCGTAAATTTAAAACTAGAATGAACGCTTATATACTGTCATTTAGTTGTGTGGAGACCACCTTCTAGATTGACTTGGCTTGGCACGAGTAAGCTTTTGTGATTGACATGATACAGAGAGAAGCTAAGAGAGTTGTTTTTTTAAGTACGAATATTTAATATTTGTAAATTCCAAGATTAGTGCATGTACTAGTATTTACGCACAAAGTCCAAATAATCATGTCCATTACAAAAAAGTCTGTGATTATAAGGATATGTAATGTATTACGTTTTTACATTAAGGTGAATAGCATGGTTCCTTGCGAAACTCCACCACAACATATATGTTCAAGTTTTGATAATTCGATTATTTCAAATACATTTTCAAAAACATGTTTAGATCTACGATCACTGTAATTGTATTTTTTTCTAATGTTAATATCCCTCATTTCATTAGATAAATGGTAGTGCACGATATGAAACAGTATTTTAGGGGGTTTTCCGGTGGGAGCAAGGCCAGTAATTTAATAAATATTTTCTTCTGAGATATTTGTAATACATCGATTAATTTATTCACCATTTGTAACTTTGTTACAATGACTCAAATACGCTGGGACTATAAATTCCCTTACATCTCAAGTCTCTGTTCTTCCTCTTATCTAAGGGCACACGTTTCCAAGATCAGATCCTTACCCAGCAGCCGGTATGATTCTGGTCTTACAAATGAAGGTTCTTTAAATATGAAAAAGTCAATAAATGTGCATTTTTTCAACTCTCGAGAAACGGTTTTGAAGTAAAAGGAACGCAAGGAATAATTAAAATATTATTGTACGCGAATGAAATGTTTTTAATTTTATTTATCTGGTGATTAAAATTATAAAATATAATAATTATAAGTATTTTCACGAAATGATTACACAAATGTTTACTTTATTGGCCTGGGTTCCGAGGTCTTTAATGCTGAAGGACCGTAGCTGCCTCGGCTTGAAGGGTTGCGGGTTCGAATCCGAATCTTTGTTTCAATACGCATGGCTGAACAGTTTCTTTTTTTGTGAGGGAGGTTCTTTCGTGTATATCATTTTTTTTTTTAGTTTTCAGCAAGAGAAGTGTCAGCTTTTCTTCTATGTTGGTGTGAAGAAAGTTTGTTTAATAATTATATGTTACTGCGCTTTTTAATTTAGTCACACTTGATGCAGTGGGATTTCCAGGCTTAGCAATTTAACTCACTTAAAAAGATTCTCACAAATTCCGTTTCTTACAAATTCATGTTAAAGAAATATTTGTCTCACTTTTAGAGTAATTTACTTAAGTAAATTTAAATCACATTTGATTCAGTTACGAAGGTGAATGTTAGACAAAAATGTAACACTTTTACACTTGTTTTATTTATAAAAAACGTATTACATTTTTCCTGCTCCGAGTGTACTACAAGTAAAAATTAAAATAAATTAGTTGATTTCGGTACATTAAGTTCTTACAATATTTATCGCGTGTTTTGCTTTGATCATAAACTGAATATATTTAATTTTCTGTAATTCTTCATTAATTAACTATATCACGATTTTTATTTGCTACAATCGCTTGTTGCAAGCAACTACAATAAATATGAGCGACATGCATATCATAAGTAGATGTTTGTGTACGAATTCCAGCACGCAGAAATGCCAATCTTCTTTCTCCCAGGGACACGACTGGTTGTCGCCAGGGTACAGCGGGGACCGCGGGATCCTGGTAGTTGCTCTTTATAGCGTTCTTTAGAAAAGGAGCGCATACCGTTCCGTTGCAAGGCGTCGGAGTTTAATTACGTCGTTGGAATTCAAGGAAACGGAGTGGGACGTTTCCAGGAAATACTGTTTCGATATAAGATACAGTAATACAAAAGTAAATGAAGTAATTACGTTTTTAAAATAATTATGATTTTTTATCATTGTTTAGTTTGTCATAAGTAGTAACATACAAGTAACGGGTAGTATTTAGAAAGTTTCTGACATTCGTTTTTCAATTATACGAAAATAGTAATAAAGGTCCCATAATTTGTTTGATTGAGAATGTATTGAATCATTATTTCGAACTTATTCTAAGGAATACTCACTCCAACGGGCATTCTTGGGCATCACAAAATTAAGAAAATATCAACAAAGAATGAGTAGTGACAATTGAAAAAATGAGAGTTTACCTGATGTTTCAAGCAACATAAATTGATTTTGGGTGTCTTAAAGCCAACTTAAGTAAGAATCCGAGAATGAGTGGCCATTATTACAAAATTAGTCTTTGCCGGATGCGAGATCTTAGCCGGAAAAGTTTTGCCTTCACAGCATCGATGACAGACATTCTAGGGTTCAATTCACAAAGATGGTGGTTTTGCAATTCTAGTTACCTACTAGGGTCAAAAGGGCCACTACCTGAAGGAGAATTCTTGCAGTGGGATGATTAGTTCTTCATAGTTTCCAGGGGAATACCAGAGAAGTAGCCTCACAGACGGCCACGTGACACGCGAGATCTGTCTTTCCTAAATCGTGCTCCCTCCTCTCCTCTTACATCTTCACTTACACTTACATAATCTATACTATGACACATATCGGGGGGTATCAGCTAGTTCCTGATGTCAAAGTTGCCAGATGCTTCGTACAAACATCCGACGTTCGATGGATGTAAATCCGCCAAATTCTGCCCAATAAGAAGAATTGAACTTTCCATTCGGGAAATATGAATTTGCATTAAAGTAGAGTTGCATTAGAAGGATTTTTGAGATAGTGACCCTTTGAAATGCTTGACTAATTTTATTTTTTTCTGAGCATTGTAATTAATAATAACATTTATGTAAAAAGTTATTCTTTTTTGTATTTTATTAATAAATGAAAATTAGTTATGACTATTCTTATGACTACAGCAGGTGGGAGGAATACATAAAGGGTTAAATAATTTCTCCACTTTCCCATTTTCACTCTCCCTGGTTTTCTTAAATATTCGCGCTTAAAAAGATTACCACAAAAATTCTTTCATAAGCATATTTATTCTCTATGGCTTCACGGAAAATTCTGGCAGGGAAACCGCACTTTGAAAAGAAAATTTTAAATGGCGTATTCTGAAATGAACTCCAAGTACTGCCAAGTAAGTGATAATTTATGTTATATTCTCATGTTATACACGACTATGACTTTTAGAACATACCCTATGCTAGAGGTCTATACTTCACTTCTCAAAGTAAATTTGAACGAATTAACAAATGATTAATAAAAAATCATGTATAGTGTAAAAAACTAAAAAAAAAATAAATCACGCTGTCAACGACGTCAAACACGTGCCATTGTGGTTGTTTATTTTTTTAATTTTCGTCGTAATCTGAAAACCCGCCCAAAACCGCACGTGTTTTGACGTACTTACGCCCGTTAGGCGCTGTTCCGGGAAATTAATTTTTGTCCCGCGAGAGAGAGAGAGCGGTTTTCCTACCCAAAAATCGGAATTACGCCCAATGTGGCAACCCTGGGGGATGAAACAGTGCTGCCCCGGGGAAGATAACTAGTCGGGAAGGTGACTAGACCGGTTCCGGATCTCTCATTCTAACGAAAGAGCCCTTTTACCTTCCGCTGTCTAGCGTACACTTCACTTACGGGACTGAAATTATCAATGGTTATCGAGCCCATCTGTTGATTACAGAATTTAATAGTACCATTCGTCATAAACTTGTTTGCGATATTAACTTTCTTGCATTCCGTGCACCAATATATTTCTTTTGTCTCAAATCGTAATTTACAATTTACGATTAATAATTAACAATTTATTCTTGAAAGCGTCTTGTTATTATGAATCTATAAAAGCCTTTCTGATACACTATTAACCTTATATCGGTGGCGTTATGACAATACCTCAAATCTGAAAGTTTTCAGGAGAGAATTTTTTTCTTGTTTAGCGAATTACTGTGGAAAACTAATTTTATGTTTGCTGAATACAAAATTAATGCGGTACAATGGAATACCTGTCAGAGTTCACAAAAATATTAAAAAAAGGTTTTTTGTGAAACATAATTTACTTCATTTCTAAGTGTCTACCTGGATTTTGCCGCATTGGAAGCTAGGGATATTGCCGTGGCACCATCGAAGTACGAATTATAGTTCATGACATATGAAATATTCTTTTTTTCTCAAGAATCGCCTGAAAAGTAATTTTGAAAAACGAACAAAATTTTGTTTTTGATGAAATATTAAATGTATAACTATAAAAGTACTGTTGTACTCTTGATTCCTAACAAAAACCTAAAATCATAATTATCACACACGTAGTTCACCTTCAAAAACGTAAAATACATTCTACGTCAAATCAACGTCAACTTAAACAACTGTAATTCAGCGGTATCATAGTAGGGATATCTATTAAAATATTCCTCCCTCTTTTAAAAGAAGACTCTATAATTCCATTGTACTCTTAAATTATTATGTTTTATATAATACCTACAAGTATATACATGCAAATTATTTGCGATTCGGATACACCATTGGCCATGTAAGTATAATTTAATAAGCTCACATTAAAAATTTTGTGTTCCAACAAAGTATTCAGATGTTACATGATATATTTTTTTCCAACACTTTAGTATATACTTTGTAAAAGATGAGAAGACAGAGATAACATAAAACACGTAAAGTTAGATTACTGGCGCAGCGTTTGTGGGCAATGGGAGGTTGGCGCATCAAGTCCATTCGCAATACTAGTAGGCTTTGGAAGCAGATTTCCGCTGCTATTAAATCCAGATAGCCTCTCAATTGTCCTCGCAGTGCACACTATATTCACACTGGATTAACACTAATTGGTTCCGAGAGGAAAGCGATCTCCATTGCTCTCTCTTTCAACTTGATGTATGATGAAGGAGATTTAAAGTTTATCTGTGTGGCAGCATTTGCATACATACTCTCGCAATGCCTTTCAATGCAATGTGCACGAGATTAACGCTCTGTGAAGCAAATTGTCGTTTGCTATTCTCCAAACTAGAGCTAATAAACAGTTGTTTCATGTTTGATATTGTGACATCTCATACTTGCAATAGAAGATCATTTGTAATTCGAATTTATACCTTCATTTTGAGTATTATTCAAAAATATTTTGTTAGATGAAGAAGAAATAGAAGTCATATCCGTCAACTTAATATATGAATTTAGAGAGACAGCTTTCGACGCTCTTCAATAGTCTACAAATGTAAACGAAAAAAAAGGAAATACAAAAGAAAAAAGTGGGATATTATTATTACATACATTTAAAGTTATTGTGTTGTTAAAAGTGGGATATTAGATACATTTAAAATTATAATATTTTTTCTTAGATGTAGAGAATGTAAAAATAAATTTAAAAAATGTACTTTTCAACTCGACCTGTGAGTTTCTGTGTAGTGTACTCTATTTTTAGATATATAAACCTCTTCGCGTTTTCAGTATGTCCAACAGAAGACACTCATCGCAATGTTCCAAACCTACGAGGGACGATTTATTCCGTTTTGATCATATTTTTTCACCCAATCCACTTCGATACAGATCAATAACACTACCCGCGTTTGAACCGTAAAAAAACCTAATTTACACAGATTCCTGTGTATCACTGTGAGTTACATCCCGCGAGTATCAGAACATTAGCAGAAAGTACATTTGCATTAATCACTGTAGCGGTTTGATTCACATGGTAAACTGTAATACACAGAATACTTCGTTTACTGCAGTGCTTTTTCCGCATACACTATTCAAGTCATATCGCGTAGCAGCGTAAACGCGATTGACCACTTGCCGCAAATCCATTATCCAGAATTCCGCAACGTGGTGTGCACTCTTCTCTTCGGTTGTCCGGTATTTATTTAAACCCCTACGGGCGACCGAAGCGCTCGCCGCAGATCCCGCAACCCCGTGCCCACCCCCACCCCCCACGCCCCTCGCCCCCGCGCCCGCCCACGCGTTCGCCCGCCGCGCGTCAGCGCCCCGACGCCCAGCGTCGCGTCGCCGCAGAGCACGTTCGCCCAGCGCCCATCTCGGTGGGCACCCCCCCCCCCCCAACACCAACGCAACCAATGCCATCTCTTTCTCGAACCCACGCCCATCTCGGTGGACACCTCCCGCACTACAAATGCAACCAATGCCATCTCTTTCTTGAACCCACGTCCATCTCGGTGGGCACCTCCCCCACCACCAACGCAACCAATGCCATCTCTTTCTCGAACCCACGCCCATCTCGGTGGACACCTCCCGCACTACAAATGCAACCAATGCCATCTCTTTCTTGAACCCACGTCCATCTCGGTGGTCACCTCCCCCACCAGCAACGCAACCAATGCCATCTCTTTCTCGAACCCACGCCCATCTCGGTGGTCACCTCCCCCACCAGCAACGCAACCAATGCCATCTCTTTCTCGAACCCACGCCCATCTCGGTGGTCACCTCCCCCACCAGCAACGCAACCAATGCCATCTCTTTCTCGAACCCACGCCCAGCCGCTCCGGCCAAAGTGGCCTGGGCATTAGTTGATGTCACTGCAGTGCCTCTGATCCAGAGACCTAGGGTTTGACTCCAGTGGCAGGATTTTCTACACTAACTTGTCAGCTAGGTCAAACTCAATCGCTGGCTGGAGGAGAAATCTAGTGGCGGGTTGCTCTGATCGGTAGTTTTCCTTGGTTTCTCCAATCAATAGCAGGCAATACCGGAGCAGTACCCTAACAAACGGGCCACGGACCGCGCGCGATATTTCCTTCCTCTTCCTTGTCTTATCCTCTCCCCTACACACACACACTCACACACACACTTACATTAGCACGCACTACACAAACACAGATGCCGGGAGACCGGTCGGGAGCTTATAGTGTGTCCCGACTGGGGCGGTGCTCCGCTGGTGGGAGATACCTGGTTAGGGAAATCCATGTAATTCAACGCAGGTCGTCGCCGGATCTCGACATACAGTGGAGGAAGATCCCTGCCCCCTTCCGCGATAAAATATACACTACACTTATAGGACTAATGAAAGCAGTTGATGGGCTGGAAAACACCAGTCAATGTGCACCCCGGACTCATATTCTCCTTTCTGCCACATACAGCTCTGCCATTTTCCACACACACACATACACATACGGCTCGTACACACAGTCCAGCCCTTTCCCAGTCCACGCCGCACCGTATCCACCTCTACATACACCCTGCATTCTTCCTCCCATTCACTCCCGCGACCAACAACTTATGCTCATCTATGGATTTATTTCAGTTAAAATACAAATTTTACATCGTAAGAATGGAACATACAAATTAAAGTTAAAAGTAAAATATTTTACAGTTAGATACACTTACAGTTATATTATACAGTTAGATAATACACTGATAATTAAAAATCAAAATGTTTGTTTTAACAATGATAAATAATTCATTAGTTTACATTTGTATTGTATAATTTTTTTAAAGATTTAGTATATCTGTATCAAGTATTGTACTTCAGGTTTCCGGTCAATGACTCCCATCTTGATCAGGTTTTTGTCCAGTTTCCCTGGTCCATTATCTAAAGCTGAGATGCATCCATGTTTGACTTTTGAGCATAAATGCAGCTTCAGAACGGGCACGTTTTGTTAAACTCTCCATTTTGCTAATGTGCCAGGAGTCGGGGGTATTTTACCATTTTGTTAGCAATACAAAAATATCACATCTGCTGTCCGTTTGTCGATGAAAATAAGTTTTCAAGAACTTGGGAGGGGAAAATTCTTAATTCATCAAATTTTGCTCATTTCGCGCTTTTTAATTTTACTTTGTAAATTTTTATTTTTGTTTATTTTATTTTTTAACTGTTATTCGTCTTTTGACTATTGATAGATAAAATGTTTGTAAGAAATTGTGCAGTTCAAGAAAACATGTGTAGATAGCACGTCAACCCCAACCGACAGATACAGGTTTTACGGTTCTTTCAATAAAGAAATAGATAAAACGTTATCATCGTTATGCTTACCCTACTTTCCAGAACCCTCCTCCCTCTCATCTTCATAGTTAAATAACTGACGCAGCACATCGCGCGCTCGTGTCCTCTCTACATTTTCATATCACCTCTCCCTCTCCCGCTGCCCACACCCACTCCGTCCTCGCCATCTACTGCCTCTAGGCTCTACTTCCCCTGCTCACTCTCCTGATGTTGCATCTCTGCAGTCATTGCAACACGTCTTCCCGTTTCACATCTACCATTCCACCAGAACGTTATTCCCTAGTTCTGTCTTACTCCTGAACATATTCACTGTGATCGGCTTCTTTGTTTCCGTTGCAAAGCAATGCTTGCAGCTTTTTAACTCCCATTCCTGGATGTCATTCGGCGTTTCTTCCGATTGTATGTTTTCTTTTGCCAGAGTCAGATGTTTCCATTCTATTCTTTAGTACTTCCTATAACACTCTCTATGTTATTTGGTCTTCGATCTCCCTTCAACCACACTATCTTCTAGTAGCCTCTGGTTATCTTATATTTTCCATTCACATCTTCTTTTGTCTGTATTTTTCCTGACCTATGTATGTTTTACAATTTTCACCAATGTTTATCTTGTCGATTTCCCTCTCCTTTACACATTAAATTTCATGCTTACCTTTAATAAATAGTTTAAATATCTCCACATTCACCGTCACTTTTTTACAGTGTCGCCGTATTCCTTACTGTTTGGTCTTAGTATAAACTATTTGATATTTCTTCTTTATATTCGCAATACTACGTTGTCCAATGACGACATGTTCGTTATCTTCTACGTGACTGTTTTCGCTTAAAAACTGCATGATTCCTCCACTCAGACGGTCATGCAACATAAATCACTTTTTTCATCTCCCTTATCCCTTCCACCTCGTTCTCTCCCGCATTCTCTACCGGTCGCGCTCCCGAGGTCCGTCCTCCAGCCACCGCCATAGCCACGGGCTCAGTAACTGAATAAATCGCGGGTCGAGAATCAAAATGCAACAGGTTCGATGCGCCACCGCCACCGCCGTCGTCCGGCTTCCAAATTTCAGATTATTCACGCGTTCCCCGCGGCGGGGGCTGGGTGGGGGTGGCAGCCCTGCATGCTTAATGGAGCGCGCGAGGTCCGGCTGAGTCGCAGAGCAGCGCTCAGGGCGCGGCCACGCAAGCACAGAACGATGACACGCATGGAGAGCGGGAAGGGACAGAAGGAAAACGGTTAAGGTGCATAATATGTAAACAAATTAACCAAAATTGTTAGACAAATGATTCATTGGTTAATAATGCTGGTGAAGTTAAAAAACATTAAATAATACATTTTCTAAATGATAAAAGTTTTTAAAATAATTAGTAGGAACCACCCTTAATTTGTCCATAAGCAGCGACAATAGAAGAGCTGACAAGATACTTGACGGTAATGGCAACAACAACAACAAGAGTAGCAGAGACAACATCAGAAACAGCATAAAGAGCAGTTGAAACAACAACAGCAACAAAAATAGTAGCAACAACTGCAGAAGCACCAACAGCAGCAGAAGCAACATCAGAAACAACAAGAACATCAGCAAGAGCAGCAGCAAGAGCAGTCCGGTCAAGAGCACAACTCCTGGGAACTGGGACTGGGTGTAGCCTCCAGAGCGTCTTGTTGGATCGTGGCTGTCCGGATATGTCAGAGATGAGCTCCGCCTTAGCAACTCCTGCAGACGGTCCTTCGCTTTCCTCCAATACGGTCCCGCCACAGGGAGAGCCGTCCCCCCGCCACATCTCCATTTTCTGGGAGACGTATTGACATATCGCAAGATCACGGACATTTTGGAGAGGCATATATTTCGAGGAACTAATCACGATAAGCAAAATATCAACATTCATTAAATGTTCAGCATTTCCACAAAGGTTTTTAAATTTTCTAATAAAATAAGTAGATAACTGAATTATGTATAAATATATACTACAATTATCACGAAATTTGCAAACATTTTAGAATTGTGAGTAGTTTCTCATTGCTCTTCTCATGAAAATACTCATGACACCGCATGTCGCGTCACGCGTCAAGGGAAGACAGCGGCGCGCGTTGTGAAGGGCTCCGGTCGCGGCGACCGCTGACGGGCGGTGGCGGTCGCCGCCACCGCCCACGAGGGCGGGGGCGGGGCGCCCGGGAAAAGCGCGGGAGGGTCGCAGACCGCCACGGGAACCGACACCAGCGCTGCGGTGCGGCGGGCACCGCAGCGCCGTCGAGCGGCCGGCTACTAATGGAGCGTGCGACCGCGGTGGCAGTGAGGGGGCATGGCGGGCGCGGAAAAACGCGACCTGGCCCCCTGATCCCGATTACCCCGCCGCCGCCGCCGCCGGTGACGCGCCACTCGTCGCCCGGCGCGGGCCGTCCATAAAACATGCGACCGCGCGCCCCCGCCCCCGCCCGCGCCTGCGCTGCGCTGTGACTGCCCTCGGGGCGCCGCTCGTGCAGTCGAACATACTCTCCTCGGCGGGGTTCGGTCGAGGAGGTATTTTCACAGGTGGATTGACTGATTGATCGATCGATTCATCGAGCGATTGATTGATCGATTGATTGATCGACTGATTGATCGATTGATTGATTGATCGATTGATTGTTCGATTGATTGATAGATTGATTGATCCATTGATTGATAGATTGATTGATCGATTTATTGATCGATTTATCGATCGATTGATTGATTGATCGAATGATTGATCGATTGATTGATAGTGATTCCGGGCGCGTCAACTACTCAGGTCAGTAGTCTCGTAAGTGTAGTGCATGCGTTTTCGTGGGAAGGTGGTGGTGTTTTCCTGCTGGATGGCGCGATCCGGCGTCGACCTACCGTCGGCTAGAGGGGAATTCCCTAACCAGGTATCTCCCACGAGTGCGGCGTCATCCACCGACCGCAAGCTCGAAGCTCTCGTCCGGTCTTCCGGCACATGTGGTAGTGTAGTGCATGTGAGTGTAAGGGTGAGTAAGTAAGGGGTGAAGATAGTACAAGCAGGAGGTAGGAATGATCGAGCGCGGGTTGTGGTCCATTTGTTACGGTACTGCTAGAGCATTCGCCTGGTGTTGATCGGAGACCACGAAAAACTATCACTGCGAGAGATGGTTTGATGCAGTACATCAACTGATGTCACTGCAGTGCCTCTGACCGGGAGGTCCTAATGCCGAGTACCGACGGTGTCAGGAATTTCGACACTAGCTTGTCATTTAGGTCGTTTAGTCGCTGTCTGGAGGAGAATTCTGGCAACCCGCTTCTCTGATCGGTGGTTTTCCGTGGTTTCTTCGATCAACGTCAGACGAATCATTTCTACCTCTTCCTTCTCCTATCCTCTCCCCTTACACACACATTTACACTAACACGCACTACACAACCACACGTGCCGGGACACCTGTCAGGAACTAAGAGAGTGTCCCAGCTGGAATGGTGTCCCGCTGATGGGAGATACCTGGTTGGGGAAACCCCCGCTAACCGACGGAAGGTGAGCGCCGGATCTTGCCATACAGCGAGGGAAAGATCTTCGCCACCCCCCGCAGCAAAACAACGTGCTCTACACTTACTGGACTAATTACTGGTAGTTGACGTGACGGCATTCCTAAAACAATCAATCAATGAAACGAAAAACTATGCATACTTACCTGGCATAAGGGTTACCGTGATCATGAAGGCGGTTCCCTCAGGCAGAGGCCGGCTCATTGCCCTGCGAGCCGGCTGATAGCTTGCGATTGTTGCAAATGTCAACAACTCGGATGCGTAATTTTTGTTAGTGGGGACTGCGTTCGCGCTATCCCCGACTTTCTTACGTTACACTTGTTCGTCCAATTTTAGAATACGGAGCGGCATGCTGGGACCCGTACAGAAAAGGGCAAATCGAAGCGTTAGATAAAATTCAAAAACGTGCCTCAAAGTTTGTAAATCACGGGTGCGTTGGTGACGAACGAGAAAAATGGGAGTCCTTATGTAAGAGAAGGGAACGGGCGCGTTTATGCGTAATGTATAAGACATATAGAGGGGACACAGCATGGGCAGATATCGGTAAAAGATTACAGAAATCAGATTATAAAAGCAGAGGAGACCATCCTAGGAAAATACGATGTAGAAAGCAAAGAACTGATGTAGGCAAGTTCTCCTTTGTGAATCGCACTATAGTAGATTGGAATAAACTACCTGCAGAAGCACTAGAGGCTCTTCCTTCTAATGTTGCCAAATTTAAAAATATGCTTCATTCCATTTAAATCATCTCGAACAATACTGACTGAGACATTTATCTTTATTATTATTATTATTATTATTATTATTATTATTATTATATACTATTATTACTATTATTATTAGTAATATTATTATTACTTTTATTATTATTGTCATAATTTTTATCGTCATAGCCCTTATACAGTGAAGTGATGTGAAGTGTAGTGTAGTGGGGGGGAAGGGAGTGTAGTGTAGTGAAGGGGAGTGCAGTGTAGTGTAGTGTAGTGTAGTGAAGTGAAGTGTTATGTAAACTAGAAGTGAATTTAGAGTTAGCTAGAAATAAATTGGAACTATTATATCGACCCCCTAATTCTAATAGTAAACCCAATTGTAAATGTTGAAAATGTTTAGTAATTCTAATTTTAATTGTTATCATGTTTGCCACCGAGCATTAGCTCAAAGCGAACTTTAATAAATCTATCTATCCATCCATCAGAGTAGCCAGCTGCTAGAATTCTTGTCCAGTTTAAGAGGTGGAGTTGCTGGCAGGGTCCATGACCTTTTCTTGGAAAGAAAGCGCACTTGATGTACTAATGGAGTTCCTATGTCTTTAGCAGTCATCTTGAGGTTGAAGTCGTTTCTGGAGAGTTGATAATTATTTTGATACTATAAATATTTTACACTTAAGAAAGAACGCAATATTTTGTTTGCAGTTCGTAAAGAACCTTTGGTTCGAGCCATTATTAAAACCGCATTACTATTCTACCTTCTCTTTATACTCAATTATTTACTCACCCAAAATAATAATTGAATTGCGTTCTGCTCTTATTCCAATCATTCTTCTTTCTTTATTTATCACATATTTTTTACCTGTCTTTCTCCATGGTTCTGTTTCCGCCGAAATTTCATCCGACGAATAACCAGTCGTGCAGGGAGGTCCGCACAACTCGAAAGGCAGCGTGCTCCCCCCCCCAACCCCCCGACGGCAGCCGCCGCCCGCTCTCCCAGCGGCCCTCGCCCCCCGCCCCCGCCCGGCGCGGCGCGCGGGCGCTGTCCATAAAACATGCGTCCGCCGTCGCTCGGAGCTCCAGCCGCCGGCTAAATATACGGAGCGGCCGGCCGCGCCGGCGGGGCCGCTCGCTGGAGGCGCTCGCCATTAATAAGCGAACGCGGCCGGTGTCGGCGTGCATTTACTTTCCGCGCGTCCACCGCGCGGCCCCCCGGCTCACGCCGCGCCCGCCGCTGCCGTCGCTCCCACTTGTGCTCTTGCAAGCCGCTGCTGCGCCCCTCCCATCCCCTCCACTTCCTCCCTTCCCCTCCTCACCACTCTCGCCGTCACCCGCACCTTTTTCGTTGCCACACGTCCTTCTCCTTTTCCTCCCAACCGGAACCCTGGCTGCCCTTTGCTTTCAGCCACCCCCCTCCTTTTACACTGCCCATGCACTTGTGCGGCCACGCGTCCCTCTCATGCCTCCCTCCCCGCCAGCCCTCCTGCCCCTCCCGGTCGTTCTATTTCCACATTGCCCCTCCCCTTTCCCCTCACACTTTCTGTTGTCCTCACCTGAATTCGGCTCCCGGCCTTCACATGCGTCCCCACATGACGTGTCCACCTTCTGAGTCGCTTCTATGCTCATCGCACACCCTCGCATCTGCTGGTAATTTTTCCTTACTTTTTCGCATTCCGCCACCGTGTTACTCGCCATCATTTCTATTTCCTACTCGCACCCTTTTTGGTGCGTTCCAACCAGTATCACTCTCTCTTAACATCTATTTGAACTCCCACTTCACGTAAAATGCCTCTCAAATCCGTTGAACCAGTCCCTGACGTTTTTTCCCCTGCCCGATTACCTTGCTATCAGGGAGCCTTCTGAAAAATTCTTCTCCGGTATCGGTATGCCTTAGTTCTACTGCCATATTTTTTTTTACCCTTTACACGTATATATGTTCTGCCGTTCCATGCCCATCCTTCAGCACTCTTCCATACACTATTTCTATCTCGTTCCTCTCAATAAAACCACCGCCGCCCCCACGAAATCCTGTGGTTTCCTCTGCCACCCACTCCCGGGTGTCCCTTGCCTTCATCTGCCAACCCCATGCCTCGCCCCCCCCCGACGCAGCCCTCTTCTCCACTCCTGCTGCCGTCCGTTGCCACCCACTCCCGGCCGTATTTCTCCCAATCACACGCACCCGGTCCCGCCACTCCCCTCCCCTCCCCTCCCTTTTTCCCCTCACCACCTCCTCGTCCTCACCTTTTCCATTGCCGCTCGACACTCTCCTTTTTCTCCCAACAGGAACCTCGGCCGCCTCTTTCTTCCCCTCTCCTCCCCTCCGCCTATCCTCCCCTCTCCGCCCCCTCTCCCTTCACCCCTCTCCATCCCCCGCCCATCCTTCCCTCTCCTCCCCCCCTACTCTTTCCTTCCCTCTTACCATCCTCCCCTGTTCTTCCCTCCACCCCTCCTCCCTCTGCTTCCCTCTTCCCCTCTCCGTCTCCTCCCCTCCTCCCGCCGTCACTGGCGGCTTTGCGCCAGACAGCGCTCCACTCGCCGCCCTCCCCCTCCCCCTCCCCCTTCCCACGCCACGCGCCGCGCAAGCTTTTTCTGAGAGCCGGCCGCCTTAAATAAATAACATCGGAAGAAAAATTAATGTAAACTCGCACTAATTTTGTTGGGCTGTGTTTGAAACATAATTTAGTTATTTCTTCGGAGGCGAGTGCGCCTCAAGGTTATTTCGAAGGGGTGGTACAGTAGTCAAACTCGAAATCTCAGTAGAAAATGTGTAATTTGACATGAACACAATTTTTTACTAAATTTCTGTATTAATTTGAAGTTAAATTATCTAAAAGACGTATTTAAAATCTACTGAAGATTGTTAGGTTTTCTTACTTTTCGTATTTTAAAATGGCATTAGAAAAACAAAAGAAAATGTATGTTTCTGCTCAGCACCATCGCCAAATTCTCTAAAGGAAAAAATCTTCCGAACGGAGGTAAGAACATTCCATCTATAATCTTAATAAACAAAACAATCAATAATCATCGAATTTGGCATTTGCGTTATTTCTTGCGTTTTTATGTACCATCTCCTTTCGTACTTCCATTCAATTGACAGAACTTTAATTATCAATCCTCTCAAACCAACCAACAGAAACCCCACAGCAACACACGTCTAGCATTTTGTACTTATGGTGTAGGCTTAGCTAGAGATACAGAATTATCACTGGCATCATCATACCTTGTGCAGAGCACATTGCACAATATGCTTTCTCCAGCGACATCGTTAATTTGCAGCGTTTCTGACGTACAAGTTTTACGTTTTGTTTTTTTGGTACTCAGAGATTCCTTTCTGATTTTGAGGAATCCATCTAAATGCGCCCTTACGATGTAACGTTCTTGTCATGCACTGAGTGAAGATGGCCAAATGTCATATCACAGTTGTTGGCAGCCTGATCTTGACACAGTCATTGTAGGAAACTGAGACGTCATTGCAGGAAATACTGAGAAGTCATATAAGATGGCGTTGAATTACAATTACACATTTGATCATACGTTCTGCGAATTTCCGTGTTTCATATGAATATATTTCAAATTAGAATAACGTAGCTGGTGTCGTAACTCCAAACCTTGAACGAAGCAATATATGGTGATAATGTTAATATTTCAAGTTATGACCAAGTTGCTGTTTTTTTTTAGGAGAACAAACAATAGATTTTACCTCAATGCGATAATATTTATGACTTTTATTCTATTAGTTTATTTGCATTACCAAGCAATTATATGATTAATTATATAAGGTTTTTAAATTTCAAAATATTATAACTAAAAAATGAGTTTACATTTTCCCAGTGATATTCGCAGTTTTCCTATTCAGTAACCAAGGTTTTTTTAAAGTTGATCGTTGGAATCATTAATAAATTACATTGTTTAGTAATTTGGTTTTTGTGCTTTGTTTTATCTCACACCTTGACAAAAATACGCCCAAAGCAAAATCGTGTAACAATGGCTCAGTAATTAGGGAAATGCACTAATACGAATGTGCGTATTAATGGTTTTTAAAGGTAACATGACAAAGAGATAATATTTAAATCAACACGATTATTCATTTCTTGTTTTCCATTGATGTTTGAGTAAAAGCAGAGAAAAAAAATTAAAAAATATTTATTATTTTTCATATAGACTCAGAAATTCACAAACGCACCACTATTTCTTTATAAAAAGATGTATGAGTTTAGAGACAACATATGCATATAATTTTATCATTATCCACAAATAAGTATTTTACCCAATATTACGGGGGCTCTGAGGAAAATCAGAATGTAGTAGACAGTAATCAGAAAGACCTACCAATTAATAATAAAGCGTTGACTCAAAAATAATAGACAGAAAGATAACTGAGATATTTAATAACAAAATGATGGTAGGAAGCTACAGAGAACTAGAAGTCCGGGACATGAAGTGACAATAAACATACACGAAGGGAATGTTATATTGCAAAGAGGGACAAGTGATACGTTATCAAAAACCTATCAGGAAATAAACCCATTTGCATTCGTATCATATATTATACTGAGAAAGTGAGTTAATCTCGACGTATCTTTACTTACACCAGATCGACGTATTAACAATTAAGCGGTGTCATTTTGTGAACATTTCAGAGTGAAGTTCATGGTTTAGTTAATTCAACCGAGGGAAAAAATATAAAGATTTATGTAAATAAATAATCTTTATCGTCGGGTTTTTTGTTTTAACTACGTAAGTTCCTTTCGTATCACTTTATCTGACACGAAAAGTGCATTGAACTTAATTATAGAAAAGAGTTCCACGAGCGTGTCTTACGTCGTTTAATTATGAGATAGTGAGGCTAGAAAAAATACATTTTACGTTTTACTTTATCTATCCATTGAACATCAATATCAATCATTGAAATAATTATAAAATGTCATCTTTGTTTCGAGTATAATATCCGCAAAGTCTCAAGTCCAGACTGATAGGCACTACTATAATCTTATTATTTAATATTGAAATTGATCCATTAAAATTCATAATTATTATTGTTGATTATTTCTTTAATGTTACTCGTTCTAGAAATGTTTGACCAAATGTTTTTAGTTGTTCTGTGTGTAGGATCTCCATCTCAGTAAGGTGTTTTGTCCTGTTTTCCAGGACTACTGAATGCGATAGTTCAGTGCACCTGGTCATCAAATGTAACATAACCTCCAGCTCTCCCAGCGGCCCATTGAAATTGATTTGCTTTTTAACGTAAGATATTATCAAGCAAATTATTGGTCATATATTCAAACATCTCAACACACATATTATTTTAATCAAGAGCGAACAATTGCCCCTCAGCGTTAGCAATCTGGCCCACAGTTTTCGCCCCGCATGTTTTCGCGTTTCGGGGAACGCGCACCGGAAATTAACGAGTATTTATTCGCGGTGCTCCGGTGGCGGCGCGTATTTGGGGCGAAGGCGAAAAACGCGGGCGACGTGAAGTCATCTGTTGGCACGCTGCGAACGCTGCACCGCGCCCACCCCACCTCACCCGCCACACTCCCCGCCCCGCTCCCGGCACTGCTCCCCGCTCCGCTCCCCTCCCCGCTCCCCTCCCCTCCCCGCTCCCCGCCCCGCTCCCCGCCCCGCTCCCCGCCCGCTACCCGCCCCGCTCTCCGCCCCGCTCTCCGCCCCGCTCCCCGCCCCGCTCCTCGCCCCGCTCCCCGCCCCGCTCCCCGCCCCGCTCCCCGCCCCGCTCCCCGCCCCGCTCCCCGCCCCGCTCCCCGCCCCGCTCCCCGCCCCGCTCCCCGCCCCGCTCCCCGCCCCGCTCTCCGCCCCGCCCCCCGCCCCGCTCCCCGCCCCGCTCCCCGCCCCGCTCCCCGCCCCGCTCCCCGCCCCGCTCCCCGCCCCGCTCCCCGCCCCGCTCCCCGCCCCGCTCCCCGCCCCGCTCCCCGCCCCGCTCCCCGCCCCGCTCTCCGCCCCACTCCCCGCCCCGCTCCCCGCCCCGCTCCCCGCCCCGCTCCCCGCCCCGCTCCCCGCCCCGCTCCCCGCCCCGCTCCCCGCCCCGCTCCCCGCCCCGCTCCCCGCCCCGCTCCCCTCCCAACTCCCCGCCCCGCTCCCCTCCCAACTCCCCGCCCCGCTCCCCGCCCCGTCCCGCTCCCCGCCCCGTCCCGCTCCCCGTTCCTCTATCCTCTCCGCTCCCCGCCCCGCTCCCCGCCCCGCTCCCCGCCCCGCTCCCCGCCCCGCTCCCCGCCCCGCTCCCCGCCCCGCCCCGCTCCCCGCCCCGCCCCGCTCCCCGCCCCGCTCCCCTCCCCACTCCCCGCCCCGCTCCCCGCCCCGCTCCCCGCTCCCCGCCCCGCTCCCCGCCCCGCTCCCCAACCCGCTCTCCACCCCGCTCCGCTCATCCTCGGTCCCCGCCCCGCTCCCCGCAAAATCCCCGCCTCACACATCCGCTTCACTCTCCACCTCATCCCCGTCTCACTCCCCACCTTATAACTCCACTCATCTGCTCCAGCCAACCGCCTCCGATTTACCTCGTTGCTTCTCACCTACGCTGCCTGTCAGCGAACTGTTCCGTTCCGTCCCACCTCGCCACCCCACCCTGCTCCACTCATCTCTACTCCTCTTCACTCCGCTCCATTCTTCTCCATTCAGCTCCACACCTCTCCACCCCATTCTACCTTCCCCCCTTCACTCCATTTCTCACTCCGCCCGGCTCCATCCCGTCACGCTTTACCCCTCTCCACCCGCTGCCTCCCGCCATCGCCCAACCCCTTCCCTCTTCCCAACCAACTCGCTTTGCTTTACCCCGCTCCACCCACCTCCCTCTGTCCTGTCTTGCTCCTCTCCGCCCCGCGAAAACATCTGAATTACATGAAAGGCGCCGTAAACCAGACTCGCACGACGCCCGCGCCGCGGCTTGGCCTGCTGCAGCGCCCCGGGGCAGCTGCGCCGACGGAGTGGCGGGGCGCGGTGTCTTTCGAGCGCGATGTCTACTCGGCGCTGCTGCCAGCTCCTCGGCGTAAATCAAGGGCGCTCCCCCCGCGGTAGATGCTCCCAGCAGATTGAGCGTGTTTCTACTCCGCGGTGTCGAACTGCGCGGCTTGTAACTCGTGCGCGCGTGGATGGATTAAGTTAGAGTAGCGGTTTATGTGTTCTGTCTGTCGAGTAAGCATTAATACGGTTTACAGTGTACTGCATTTACCTCTAACCTTACAGTTTTCCAGGTCCCCAAGTTTCACTGCGCTTGCTTGTGAAACAGCGAGTAAAGCCATTACTTGATGTTAATTTTCAGGAATTGCAACATGCTGATACGAAAATATGAAGCAGAATATTGAAGAAATGAGTAAATTTGCTTCTGCATTTGGAACCAATGAATAAATGAAATAATGCGATTTATCGGAAATGTATTTTAAAAAAATAAAACCAATAATTCATAACAAGAAGCCTACATGAAGACCTTGAGGGTTGGGAAAAGAAATTTGAAATGATATCTCAAATAAAATGAACTGTACTAGCGTATTCCAAATTCTGTAAGTAAGAGAAAATGAAGTGGCCGAATAATGAAAAATTGGTCATCTTAAAACTCTAATGTTCTATATAAAAGAACGAATTATGTGACGCAAGATATGCAAAAAATCTAATATTATTTTTATCTTTCATTATTACATTGCATTTCCAATATAATTTGCTTAGTACTACGTGATTTTCAATGTAGCTTTTGAAGCACATGTGTGTAAATGCAATACAATTTTCTCTTGGGTTATGAAAAATTATCGTCGTTAAATGTTAGCGTACATGTGCTCGTATTAACTCTTGACACTTCAATATAAACTAACAGCTCCGACATGACGGACTAGAAGATCTTATAACAAAATTGTGTCATTCAAAATTGTGAAATCAAAATTCACATGTCTTAAACTCTCAAGCCTACCTTGTAACATCGAAGGTCTCTTGAAAATTACAAGGTACAATATTGCCATAAAGCACCCCACAGGGATAATATATTTCTATTACACATTTTGGTAATTGTGTAGTGTGATTCAAATATTACAGAAACATTTAGCAATGAAACTTTCTGGAGAAAAAAGATATCCAATTTTCGTTAAACTCTCTAAATTGGCAAAAATGCTAATAGGTTTTTGTATTTTCCACAACTACAGTGTTCAAGTTATTTTGTCGTTAATGAAATCAGTTCTTCAAAAGTAGGTGTTTTAAAGAGGACGTGTGCGTATTTTCCGAAATACTAGTAGTATTTGCGTGTGTTTGCGTTTTGAAACAATGTAAAGAAAATTTTAAAAAGAAGAGTTTATCAAAAACAGCTCTAATTTTATTCTTCAATTTTTCTCGAAAATAGCAATGTATGCTTATAAAAAGTTGCTGGTTGATTTTCACTGAACGCTCTGAATTCTAGAAAATTGGGATTTTTTTATAAATAGAATGTATTCTTCAAAATCTGATCTTGAAATAATGTCAATTAATAGTTTTTGATATTATGTGTATTTTACGTAATTGTAAGTGAAGTAGTAGCAACTTTTAAAACTTAAGTAAACAAGATTATTTAAATCTACATTCTTTCCCTACTTTTACTCAAACTCGTACCATTTTCATTTAAACCTCTGAAATTTCGAAAATTGCATACGTTCAACGTGCCGAGTTAGGTTTGGTGATTAGAATATAGGTGTTGTGGTGCGTTATCGTTGGCATTTTTAATGAAATAATTATAAACGTCAGTGTATGGCATTTTAATAAAAAAATATAAACGTTCATTGGTGATTAGAGTAATTTTATCATTACTCCTCACTGAACCATTGTTCTAATTCCAGCATGCTCCAATATTTTTGGAGTTCATAACACTTTTCCGAGTTCGAGTAGAATTTTAATATAATGCAACTATTACAAATAAAGAGAGAGAATGTGCTAAACATTTTTCTTCGGTTTAATTTAAAACATGGAAATAAATATGTTAGCGAGACCAGAATGTGGAAAAAGCATTATGTTGGATGTATTTGGAAATGAGAAACTGACTAAAAGATTGAATATGTGAGATTTTTACTCTATAAAATATATTTTAGGACATAAGATAAATATTAAAGTTATTGATTTCCAGTCTTAAGAGGAATCCCCTTTAAATACACAAATTCTTAAGGTTTATAAAATTAAAGCACTAAATCTCTGAGTTTTCTGCGCAAAAATAATTCTAACTACCAATTAATAAAATTTCCTGAAATTTCAGAGCTGTTTTTCTACTGGATTTGCTTTACATCCAAAGAACATTTTTCGACAAGCCATTAGGTGTCAAATCAATTTTCTGCTACCTCCTATGCACGAGCCGGTGCCCCATGTTTCTTAAATCACCACAAGCAATAAACAGTCGTTATCGACTTGTGGACCATAAAGGCTGAGAGGAGCAGCGGGAGAAAGAGGGATGGCAAGGGCAGAGGAACGCAGAAGAAGCTCTGGTACAAGCAACGGAGGGCGGAGGGAGGGGCGCGCCGCCATGTTAACGGGCTGTATTTAAACGGCGTCCCTGCCGCCGAAGTCTTTACGGCGTGTTTGCGTTTGGGCTGGTAATTTGCGCGGCCTCGCGCTTTATTGTTATGGAGCGCTCGCCGGGGCGCCGCGGCGCGCCGGTCCGTGGCTCGCAGCCAGACGCCGCCCCCGGCAGCTCACCGCCGCCCCTGCGCACGCCCACGCCCACGCCCACGCACGCGTTCCGCGCACGGATGAGCCAACTCCCGCCAGGCGAGTTGAGCACATTGTTCATTGTTCAGGCCCATCAATTCTTCACTTCGTCAGGCCATCAGTTCGTCAGGCCATCAGTTCGTCAGTTCTTCACTTCGTCAGTCCATCAGTTCGTCAGTCCATCAGTTCGTCAGTCCATCAGTTCGTCAGTCCATCAGTTCGCCAGTCCATCAGTTCGCCAGACTGCCGGATCCTCAGTTCATCAAACCGCAAGAGCGTCAGTTTGTCCGTCGGTCAGTCGGTCAGTCCTTCAGACCACTCCTTTAACCCAGCTGTCTGTATCTCGTTCTCTCACGCCTTACACATCATCATGTCATCCGGCATACATTTTACTTCCATCATACCTTTCGGTCTACTGGACACATCATTATCTCCCTTATCGATCCCGTCGCTCTTCTCCATCACTACAAGTCGCAACCATCCCCAACTCACCATATCCCTCGACATCCAATCCGACACATTGTCCTGCTGCCAACTTGCATGGTCACCTTCTAAACATTTGCTTCACTTTGCCGTATAATGTGGACATTACCTTTTTTCTGATCAATTTCCTGTGAGGATAGTTCATCACAAATATGCATGTACTTGGCGTGACAGCCCGTGAACGGGCTCAGGCCAACCGGCGACATCCCAACCTCACGGCCATGGGTTAAGGTCCTCACAGATCTACCACCATCAAAATCTCGATCGCCCGCTCAACAACTCTTGTTTATTATGAGTACCCCCTTTCAGTGCTCTCTCTGATCGCCGCTGACCTTGCTGCCGTGGCCGGAACCATTTCACTACCGTAGTTAGGGAAGTCAAAAAAACATAGATTTTTGTATAACATCGATATTTTTGAGCAGAAACGTCGATATTGTATCATCGAAGGTTTTCTTTCGATGTTTTCTTTAGGTCGATATATTTATGCACAAACATTTACATTAAATAAAAAATTCAATTCAATTAAATATTATTAGTAATTTGTTTACAGGATTGTCCTATTACAATTACAAATAATACAGTAACACAATAACGAAATAATACACTAGAGTAAGATACAAAATAATTAACACAACAAAACATACAATGTATACAATATATATATATATATATATATATATATATATATATATATATATATATATATTCTAACCGGCTTACCTATCATACACCCTCGTAACTTCTGCCGACACTCAGCGTGCACTGCAAGCAAGTCGTTAAGATATTATGCTCGTGAAGCGAGCTTAGAATCTCAGGAAGCAGGATCTTTGGGGTACGAGAAAGGTCTGAACCCTTGACACAATAAAAGTCACACAAATCACACATAAACGAGCATATAATTCGCACAAAATTCTGTGGCATGAATTAATAAAAATGAAAAACAAATCACGCATAGAATTACCCTTCCAAAAATGATTGAATAAACACAAATAAGTAACTTTGACAACCTATTCAACAAATTAACATTTAATTTTGTTTAGAATTGATTTTCTGAATCAATTTCTTTCACCAGTACTGGGATTCCCTTTGAAAATTCACTACGTCTAAATTTAACTTATTCTAATTACAATTGCACGTGAAACTAATCTAATTTACAATTTCTTGCCTTTTTAAAATTTTACATACAGTAATTAAACTTGTGGGCAAGCGCACTACTCTCAATTTCTCCTTAAATTCTAAGTGCTAGTAACAGAATAATGGCTGCTACAATAGAATGGCTAAAGGCAAGCAATTACGCATTAAATCTCCCACTCCCAAGCTACAAATTATTAATATCCGTGTCCTCAATTTTCAACACTTCTGAAACTGTTCTTTCCCTGCCGACGTGAACTTGACCTAAATTCAGTTTTACGGGTTACCTCGACACTGTCCGCCTTTCAACCTTGAAACAGCGTGCTGCGCTCTGCAACGCGTTGCTTGACTCCGAAGTTCTGCGCTGCTCTCGCCGTCCTTTTGCTCAGTCGTCGTCTTCTCGGTCGCCTCGCGTATTCTTCCGTCTCCACTAACCGATTTCTTCTCCTCCCACGGCTGCTATCGCCTTCGATTACGCCCAATTTGCAGAAAATGTCCCTTGCACTTCCCTAACTGCCAGTGCAAGTACTTCGCTCGTTCCTAACTTTATTCTGTTAATTAAGAACTTTCAGAGCTTTCCTGAAAACGGGCACACTTTTACTTCCCGCAATAGTTAATAGAAGAATATTTCTCTAATTCCTGACTACTGCGCGGATGACTAGCTAGACGTTTTTCTGCAACGCCGTACACTCCTATTCTAAACAGTCGTTGCGGCAATTTCTAACTAATCTAACGCTCTGATAAAATCTGCACACTTGCCAAGCGGTGCCTTACGTGAAGAACTGCTGACCTGACGCGTGCTAGCAGAAGAGATGTTGACTCCAGGCGGGATGGCGACAAAAGAGGCTTTCCGTATGCGCGTCAGCCCATTTATTAGCGCCGCGCTGGGGAAATTCTGAGCAGATACTGAGAAGGGAGGGGGTAATTTCTCCTACTTCACTCCTTTCAGGAAAAACGTGACTCGATAGTTTGTGGCTGCTAGTGCGAGCAACGGATACCAGGCTGCGCGTTTTGCTACTCAGGTATTCGACTGCTCTTCTCGCCGCCTACGAGCGTATACGCCGACGAGACTGTGGTGTGACGGGGTTGTATAATCCCGTCTCGGCACATTGCCCCCTCCTCTTCTTCTTAAGATTTTTTTTTCGTCGTCGAAACAAAATCTTAAGCGGGCCGGAGATTGTAGAAATTGTAGTCGCCGATGATCTCTCCACCCTGATCGACGAGTCTGGCGACATTCGGGGCAATTATGCTTTGAACCTCGTACGGGCCTTCGTACATCTTAAAGAATTTGGCGAATAATCTTAATTGAGGATTTGACATTCGGGGTGTCCTCAACAGTACTTGCTGGTTCACGACAAATTGGTAGGGCTTCTTCTTCTCTTTCCGCTTCCGTTCTTCAGCCGATTGACGAAGTTTCTGGAGAATCTGTTCATTGGTGACAACTGGTGGATTTCCCGTTACCTCCTCTCTGTCTAGCATTTCCAAGGTGTGCGGCGGTTTTCTTCCGAAATGCGCCTCCCATGGTGTCGTTCCAATGCTATCGTGATGAACCCGATTCATCCAGATATTTAAATAAGGAATTAATTGATTCCATTCACTGTGGTTTTCGGAGCAATACGTTCTGAACAACCGGGACAGCTCCTTCATCACCCTTTCAGATGGATTGGATTGGGGATGTCGGATGCTGGAATAAATAGGTGTTATGCCTTTCTCCCGTAATGCGTTCTGGTATTTAGTACTCGTGAATTGCGTCCCGTGGTCGCTGAGTATTCGCGAGTACGCACCGGCAATCTCGAAGTGCTTCTCAATTTGGTGCAAACAATTGGTCGCGTTGGTCTTGTTAATCGGATACACCCTAGTAAACTTCGAGAACACATCGACCATTACTAACACATATTTATTCCCGTTTGTCGTTCTTGGCAAGGGCCCGTAGATGTCGATGGCCAGGAGATCATTTCGCCCTGCAGGGATGATGTTGTGCATGGCGCCGGCGTACTTCCGATTTGGGTGTTTGGTAGTTAAGCAAGTATTGCACTTGCTTACTACGCGCCGTACGTCTCGCGCCATCCCCTTCCAGTAGCACAATTCTTGTATATGGATCAAGATCTTGTTGGCCCCGTAGTGGGCATTCTTGCAATGCACGTACCCTATTAGGTCGTCTACTTTACTCTTAGGGATCCATATCCGGTACGTGGGTGGTTGACGACGTACGCGAATCGTTAGTAGACCATCCACTACGTGCCATTTCTCAGGATCTTGATCGTGCTGCTGCTTAAGTGGCGAATTGTCTGCTCTTCCCTCCTTGATGCGCATGATCTCCGCCATATTTTCATCCTGCTCTTGCCATGCTATAACGTTGCTCCATTCCCACTGTAGTTGTTGCGGGACTTTCAAATCAATCGGCGCGACTACCAACCGAGTTTCTGCTCTTGATTTGTCCTGAACCTCCTTTCCGTATCTGCTCAGGAAATCGGGCAATTTATTCTCTCTGCCTGGGCAGTGTTGTATTTGGAAATCGAACTGCTGGAGCCAGATGATCCATCGTTTCAAGCGGTCGTTCTCAGTGAAGCATCTGTTCAGGAACGTTAAAGATTTGTGGTCCGTCCGAATAATAAAAGTTCGGCCGGTCAAATATTGCCGTAATTTCATCACGGACCACACTACTCCATAGGCTTCCTTCTCCGTGACGGAGTAGCGAAGTTGGGGTCCTCGCAGCGACTTGCTTACCAGCTGGATGATTTTGTACTCCTCGCCCTGTTTTTGAAGAAGTACAGCTGCGATGCCGTAAGCGCTACTATCCGTCTGAAGGATCATCGGTTCCGAAAAATCTGGGTGTGCGATGACGCACGAGTTCCTGAACATTGCTTTGACCTCGTGAAATGCTCTTTGATGCTCGATCTCCCACGCCCATTTCCGATTTTTCCTGAGGAGATCGTAGAGTGGCGCGACGACCAAGGCGTAGTTAGGGCAGAATCTGCTATAGTAGTTCAACATTCCTAGTAAACTTCTCAGCTGTTTGACGTTCTTTGGTGCCGGGATATCGTCGATTTCTTTGGCTTTATCTTTCTTCATTTTTACCCCTTCTCTAGAGACTTCGTAACCCAGGAAATCGAACTTTTCGACACAAAAATAAGTTTTGTTCAAATTCAGCGTGAGATTGTTTTCGATCAAAGTCAGGAAAATCATTTTTAAATCTTCTACATGTTCGTTAAAAGACTTGGATTGGATTATTAAATCGTCCACGTATAACGTCGCCCGTCTTTCTATAACTTTCTGTAGGATACTGTCTAAACATTGTATTAACGCCGCTCCACTGTTTTTCAGTCCGAACGGTACGCGTTTGAATACGAACGTTATACCGTCGAACGTGAAGCCCGTATACTGCTGGTCCTCTTGTGCAATCGGCATCTGCCAGTAGGCATGGCGGAAATCTGTGCTGGTGAACCATTCATGACCCCCAAAATTTAACAGCATGTCTGCGATCCTTGGTGGTACATCACGGTACGGCACCGTCACGGCGTTTAATCGTCTTGCATCTAGACATAGGCGTAAACTTCCATCTTTCTTTTTCACAACAAGGATTGGATTAGTGTACGCCGTAGTCGCTTTTCTAATGACTCCCTCCTGAATCATCTCGTTTATTAGTTTTCTCACTTCGTCACGGTAGGCTACGGGGATGGGATAATTCTTCGCTTTAAATGGTCGCGAGTCCGTCAGCTCGATCCGAAATTGATACCCCTTTACCGGTTCGTTGTGATTTTTGAAGACATCTTTGACGCTTATCAACATTTCGTACAACGCATTTTTCTGATCAACCCTCAATTTTTCTTGCTCCATTACTTTCTTCCTTATTTCTTCCTTTATTTCATTCTCCTCCATTTGCACGCTACACATTTCGACTTCTTCGAATTCTTCTGATTCGACTCTCTCGTCTACCTGTGCATTTTGCGCCCTTTTATTTTCATCTTCCTCCATTTCTACGCGACACATTTCGATTTCTGCGAATTCTTCCGATTCGTCTTCCTCATCTGCATGTGTATTTCGCGCCTCTTCACCTTCATCTTCCTCCCAAACATTTTCTCCGTTGATCAAAACTTGCTTTTCTCCGATGTCGATAACAGCGCCATGTTCCGCCAAAAAATCCACTCCGATAATTAGTGGGTAAATTAATTTCTTCACCACCAAACAAATTATATCAAACATTTTTCCTCTAATTTTTATTTCCACCATTACTTGTTTTCTTACTGGATGAGATTTCCGCCCCCATGCATCTACCATTCGAGTATTATTGGTTGGTAATTCCAAGACGTTTATTTTCTTGCTTAATAACTCTTCATATAATTCTTCCGATATCACAGATTTAATTGATCCGGTGTCTACCAATGCCTTACTATGCACACCAGCACAACTAATTTCAATTACGGGACATTTCTCCCCTTTTCTCGGTTTCCAGTTTTCCCATAAATTTTCTCCATTATTTGTAATTCGGTTTGCAGTTATAGGGATCGCGCGATTGTCATAAATTTTGTTCGATTTGGGACCCCTTTTCAACTCGAACTTGGCGTGTTTCCCGGTCCCGTCCGATCTCTTGTACTAATTTCATTTCGCGGACTCCGTGACCTTGCCCGCTGAAAGCTGTGCGCGTTCCTGCTCGTACATGGTTGCTCATCGCCGTAACCTTGACCGCGCAGCTCTCCGCTCGCCGTCCCTTCGTTCCGCGGCCTCGCGTCCTGCCCATGTTGTCGAGATTCACCTTTATTCTTGCTTCCTCCTTTCTTCGACGAAGAAACTATCGTGTCTTGAACAACTTGTATCGCGTTGATATTTGATTTCGTCGTCTTCGGAGTTTGGTTCATGTTTTCAAAAGTCAAATCATAATTGCCTAACAAAATTTGAAATTTTTCCACATCCTTTACATCAACGCTGCGTAACAAATTCTGGATGCTTAGCGGGAAATGTCTTGTGAGAATGCAAATTATTTCTTCATCCGCTACGGGAGGAGAGCACATTTTCAATGCTGCTATTTTTCGTGCCGCGTAGTCTCGCATGGTTCCGCTAGACGTACGGTAATACCCACTCATTAACGAAATTTTGAAATTCATCTGCTGTTCCTTTCCCCAGTAACGGTCTAGGAACCTCACTACAAATTCGTTAAATGAACTTGGCAACGGGCATAACGTTTCTAGCCACGCCTTTGCATTGCCTTCTAGCGCTTGATGCAATAGTAAAGTTTTGTGTGCTTTGCGGACATTCGAAAGAACGAAAAAGCTCTGCAATGATTTAATGAAAGCATTCGGATTCTCATTTGGATGACCTGAGAATCTAAGCGATGCTGGTATATTAATATTGCTTCCTCGGCATGCTCCCCCTCCTTCTACTTTACTCTCCGCTATTTCCCGCAGTTCCTGAATCTTACGTTCTTGCTCTTCTAATTGTCGCTTCGTATCTGCACTGCTTTCAGTAATCTTGCCGCGAACTTCTTGGACTTCCTCTTGTATTTGCCCGAAACGTGCCTTATTTTCCTCATCTTTCTTTTCGATTTCCGTGGACATCGAATCAATTCTCGCTCCGACTTCCGCGTGCTTTTCCTCAATTAACTGAGTGCATGTTGCTACTTGCACCGCGATCTCTCCCCGAAGTTCGTCGCATTTACCAACTACCTCTGACATTATGGACTGTTGAAAGTGCTCGAATTTTTCATTGAAAACCTTGGTTTGGTCGTCAATTTTCTCGGCTAATTTTTGCACTTGCTCCTCTGATTTTCGCGACTGTTCTTTGATTTCGGCTGCTAATTTTTCAGACTGTTCTTTAGTTTCTACTGCTAATTTTTGCACTAGCTCCTCTGATTTTCGCGACTGTTCTTTGATTTCGGCTGCTAATTTTTCAGACTGTTCTTTAGTTTCTACTGCTAATTTTTGCACTAGCTCCTCTGATTTTCGCGACTGTTCCTTGATTTCAGCTGCTAATTTTTGCGCTTGCTCCTCTGATTTTCGCGACTGCTCTTTACTTTCAGCTTCTATTTTCTCGGATAATTTTTTCATTTGCTCGTCAGTTTTTCGCCCTTGATTTTCTACTTGTATTCCGATGTGTCGCGCAAAATTCCCTAACAATGCCTGCATTAATGTTTGCATCGTCTGTTCTTCCGTGCGTTGCGACGGTTGTTCTGGCGTAGTCTCTGCTGATTCGGTGCGATCCGCGGTCGGCTCACGTACTTCTTCTGCCTCGTGCAACCCTAAATTTTCCATCCTACGAAGTATCTCGTCCCCCGCGTCACCCTCACTGTCCTCGTCACTCCTAATCTGCCTCGGTTCCCTATATTCCTGACTGCCTGCCATTCTAGTGCTTTGCGTTTGCCTTTTACCTTTCTAACAATACAAAATGCACTTCCCTTCCAAAATCACAATACAATACAATACAACACTTCACTGTACACAGAAAAACACTTGCTGAAAAGAAAACACAGTACACAGCCTAATAAATACCACAAAATGCTCGTTTATTGTGTCTAGGGTTCACCTTTGCTTGCTCGATTTCAATCGATCGCTCCCCCGCGTTATGGGCGCCAAAATATCTAACCGGCTTACCTATCATACACCCTCGTAACTTCTGCCGACACTCAGCGTGCACTGCAAGCAAGTCGTTAAGATATTATGCTCGTGAAGCGAGCTTAGAATCTCAGGAAGCAGGATCTTTGGGGTACGAGAAAGGTCTGAACCCTTGACAC
Organism: Gryllus longicercus; assembly: GCA_038098605.1. Classification (NCBI taxonomy): domain Eukaryota; kingdom Metazoa; phylum Arthropoda; class Insecta; order Orthoptera; family Gryllidae; genus Gryllus; species Gryllus longicercus. The sequence goes on from JAZDUA010000714.1 coordinate 324,457, forward strand.
AATAAAAGTCACACAAATCACACATAAACGAGCATATAATTCGCACAAAATTCTGTGGCATGAATTAATAAAAATGAAAAACAAATCACGCATAGAATTACCCTTCCAAAAATGATTGAATAAACACAAATAAGTAACTTTGACAACCTATTCAACAAATTAACATTTAATTTTGTTTAGAATTGATTTTCTGAATCAATTTCTTTCACCAGTACTGGGATTCCCTTTGAAAATTCACTACGTCTAAATTTAACTTATTCTAATTACAATTGCACGTGAAACTAATCTAATTTACAATTTCTTGCCTTTTTAAAATTTTACATACAGTAATTAAACTTGTGGGCAAGCGCACTACTCTCAATTTCTCCTTAAATTCTAAGTGCTAGTAACAGAATAATGGCTGCTACAATAGAATGGCTAAAGGCAAGCAATTACGCATTAAATCTCCCACTCCCAAGCTACAAATTATTAATATCCGTGTCCTCAATTTTCAACACTTCTGAAACTGTTCTTTCCCTGCCGACGTGAACTTGACCTAAATTCAGTTTTACGGGTTACCTCGACACTGTCCGCCTTTCAACCTTGAAACAGCGTGCTGCGCTCTGCAACGCGTTGCTTGACTCCGAAGTTCTGCGCTGCTCTCGCCGTCCTTTTGCTCAGTCGTCGTCTTCTCGGTCGCCTCGCGTATTCTTCCGTCTCCACTAACCGATTTCTTCTCCTCCCACGGCTGCTATCGCCTTCGATTACGCCCAATTTGCAGAAAATGTCCCTTGCACTTCCCTAACTGCCAGTGCAAGTACTTCGCTCGTTCCTAACTTTATTCTGTTAATTAAGAACTTTCAGAGCTTTCCTGAAAACGGGCACACTTTTACTTCCCGCAATAGTTAATAGAAGAATATTTCTCTAATTCCTGACTACTGCGCGGATGACTAGCTAGACGTTTTTCTGCAACGCCGTACACTCCTATTCTAAACAGTCGTTGCGGCAATTTCTAACTAATCTAACGCTCTGATAAAATCTGCACACTTGCCAAGCGGTGCCTTACGTGAAGAACTGCTGACCTGACGCGTGCTAGCAGAAGAGATGTTGACTCCAGGCGGGATGGCGACAAAAGAGGCTTTCCGTATGCGCGTCAGCCCATTTATTAGCGCCGCGCTGGGGAAATTCTGAGCAGATACTGAGAAGGGAGGGGGTAATTTCTCCTACTTCACTCCTTTCAGGAAAAACGTGACTCGATAGTTTGTGGCTGCTAGTGCGAGCAACGGATACCAGGCTGCGCGTTTTGCTACTCAGGTATTCGACTGCTCTTCTCGCCGCCTACGAGCGTATACGCCGACGAGACTGTGGTGTGACGGGGTTGTATAATCCCGTCTCGGCACAATATATATATATATATATATATATATATATATATATATATATATATATAGAGAGAGAGAGAGAGAGAGAGAGAGAGAGAGAGAGAGAGAGAGAGAAATTCTGATGATGTAAATAAATCTATCCTTACATTAAATATTTTATGAAACTTCTATGTGAACAATATTCTGTTTTGTACATTACTGAAAAGGGTCAGTTAAACAAAAATATCAAAGTATGAAATGTAAGTTCTTTCAGTTTTTTAGGAATTGTTTTCGATCAGTATTTTATTTGTGGATTGTACGTAATCAACAGCCAACAACTGTCTCTATTGTCGATTCACTGGTGTCACGAAAGCGTTGGCTATTCTCAACCTTTCTCTAGTATTGTTAGCTTTCTTGATTATTTTGTATGTGATAATATCGTTAAATTGCTTTTCGAACCTTCACTACATAGAACAGTGATTAAAAAATTAACATAACAGTCAAATTTTAGGCATTAATATACTTTAAACTGATATTGGCATGGTATGTATCACAGGAGAACCAGAACATTTTACTTAGAAATGTTTCATCATATTTGAAACACCGATATTTTAAGCACCGATGTTTTTATGTCGAGCTTTTCATCGACAATTTTTGGCGATGTATCGAAGTATCGAGGTATCGAGGTATTGATGTATCGATGTTTTGCTAAACTTTACCATCACTAACCTCAAACCTCTCTGAAAATGCGTGGTTCTGTCTCTTGACAGGTCACACGGCATTTCCTCTTTGCTCCGTCCACTCCGTTTCCACTTCCGGCCATCCCATGTTGCCCGGAACAGCTGCCGGAGTGGTTTATCCATTTTTGCTGGCACACGCAAGTGAACCTCCCATTCAAGCGATGCCTTATTGATCCAGCGTAGTATCTCTGTTTTTTTTGTATGTGTGACGAGGAAAACAAAATAAATATAGACGTAATACAAAAGCATTTCCATTGAAGAGCGTAGTACTGGCTCATTACTAATTTGAAATAGATTTATGTTTGACTAATAATTAATTTACAATAATGAATTAATATATTGTCATGAAATAATTATATACATATTTACAGGCAATTAAAATATGAATATGAATGGTGAAATAAAATATGTCTTCCAATTTTTGTCCAGAGTGTGTATTAAAAATAACTCGATTGCAAAATAACCAATAGCGTATTTCATTTTTGTCTTTCCATTATATAACGATTTTGAGGCCAATGATTTGAGGGCAACAATGTTAATAACATGTGTTATAATGTTTTGAGATTTTCAACGGCGGATAATATTAATTTTATCACATGTGTTCAAAAAAATTGAAAACATTCAATCAAATATTTCATTTTGTTTGTGCAAAAAAAAAAAATTACTATGCGAAAACGTATCTACGAATGTGGCGAAAGTCTGAACAGAAAACTTTCGCTGCATTACTAATTTGAAATAAATATATGTTTGCACAATACGTAATTAACAATAATACATTGAAATGCTGATAAGATACACATTCTGAGTACTTTAATCGCCAGCTCAACCAAGCAGTATTTTATGATTATTCTCATCTCCTCAGATGACGCCATATTGTTGCGACATATTGTTAGCAACCCTATAGTGGTTTTATTTCGGGCCGAAATTCCGCGGAAGCAAATATAAAAGATATTTCCATTAGTTTCGTAGTTTCTTTCTGAACTTGCTAGCATTCTCCCCGTAACTTTTTTCTGGGTAATACACCCCGAGCAGTTCACGACCCGATGAATGAAACAATTAAAACCAACCTGTGATGCGACGTCACCTGTACAGCGGCGAGTGGTCCCATGAGTCGTGGAAACTTACAAATGAGCAGACGCTGAAACAATAACGATTAACAATTACAATAGCAACAATAACGAAAACAAAAATCGGGTTACACGTCGTGAAATATCCACATCATTATTTTTTTTAATTATATTGTCATATACAAATATTCTTGGCACAATTACAGTAGATTTAGATTTAGATTTAGATTTTTTTACTTGATATCTGTATCCACACTGGGAGAGGAGGCACACGGATCAACGGATGTTACTGCACTGCCACTGACCGGCAGGTTCTAGGGTTCCACTCCCGATGGTGCCACGATTTTTGACACCAGCTACATAGCTTGGTCGAATGCAGCCGCTGTCTGGAGGAGCTTTCTTGCGGCTGGGTGCTTTGATCGGTAGTTTTCCGCGGTTTCTCCTATCAACGCCAGTCGAATACCGACAATCATTCTTCTTCTCTCTTGTCCTATCCTCAACACTTACTTAGACTAACATGCACTACACTACCACACATTCCGGGAGTCTGGTCGGAAGCTTACAGCTTGCCTCGAATGGCGCGGTGCCCCACTGGTGGGAGATATCTGGTTGTGAAAAGGTCGCTACTCGACAGAGAGCTCCGCGCCGCATCTCATCTTTCATTGGGAGGTGATCACCGCCACCCCCGACGGAAAAAAACATACACTACTCTTACGGGACTAATGATTGTAGAATTTGACGCGCTCGAAACCTCTAATGAATGAATCGATCAAAAATAAGCATCCCCGCGTGGCGCCGCTGCCGTCAGTGGACGTCGGGCGCCGCCGCCGCGCGGCCGAGTCCCGTTCCCCGAGGGCGGCGGCCGCGTAATCTGTTTTCAATTAAGGCGACGAGGCGGCGGCGCTAATCACGCGGAGGCGCCAAAAGCGGACAGCGCCCGGCCCCCGCCAATAGGCCCCCCCTCCCCAGCACTCATGCTCGCACGCGGCCTCGACACACACACACACGTTTTCGCCCCTGCTCCGCCTCCCCGCCGCAGCCTCCCCGGCGTTCGCGTTCGCGTCCGCGTCCTCGCCGCGCCACTGCTCCCCGTGCCCGGCTCCACCCACGTTCTCGCCCATCCACTAGCTCCGCCCCCTCCATACTCCTCGCCCACGGTGACACCGCTCCTCGCCACGTTCGTGTCGCTGTGTGACGCTGCTTCGTCCCCTCCCCGCCACAACCGGTGTCCTCGTCACCAGCTCCCCGTCCCCGACGTCTCCCACGTCCTCGTCCATGCACCCGCTCCGCCGCGCCCCCTCCCCATCCCTCGTCCGTGTCCACGCCTTTCCCGCTCCCCTTACTCGGCACCACCCACGTTTCATCTATGCTCTGACTCCGCCCCCTCGACATTCCTCTCCCACGGTTCCACCGCTCCCCGCCACGATTTTGTCACTGCCTGTCGCGGCCCCGCCCCTTCCCCGCCACAGACGCGTCCCCGTCCGCGTTCCCGCCGCAACACCCGCTCTTCGAGCCCGGCGTCTCCCACGTTCTCGTCCCCGCACCAGCTCTGCCCCCTCCCCTCCCTTTTCTGCCACCCGCCTCCTTACTCTTCTGCGTCCCCGCCGTGTCCCGCTCCCACCTGCTCGGCACGACCCGCGATCCCGTCCATGCTCCAATCCGCCCCCGCCTCCTCCACGCTCATTTTCCCACCGTTCTCTCGTCCGCGTCCAGCAACCGCCAACACATGTTCTTGTCACTACTCCAATTCCGCCCTCCTCCTCCTTCTGCTTTTTCCTTTGCCCCTTCCCTCCCGCCATCAGTTCAGCTCCCGGACTCATCCACGTCCCCGCCAACTCCCCGCTCCCTCTGCGTCGCCCGCCCTCGCGGCTGTCCTCTCCCCCTGCCCGGCCTCTCTTCCTTGCACCGTCCGCGCGCCCGCTGCACTCGCCACATGTGCCGACTGTGTGTGTGTGTGTGTGAGAGAGAGAGAGAGAGGGGGGGGGCGTTCGCGAAAGAGAGGTGACCGCGCGATTGGGGGCGTCGGCGCGGGTGGCAACAGAAGCCAATGGAAGCTTTCCGCAGAGGAACGCTGATAGAGGGTTGCAAAGGGCTGTGGGATGGAGATGGGCACTCAGATTCAAGGACATGGCAAGTGTTTTGTGGTTAGAGGTAAAGCTTCATTGGTAATCGTAAGAGCAAAGGACTTTGAGAGTCTTTTAATTAATATACTAATAGCATTTGTTCGTTTTGTATTATTTCTCATCACTAGAGAAGTTTGGTTTCTCATGGGATTACATTTAGTTTTCATATAATCAGTTCAGTATGAAGGAAAATTGTACGAAAATGTTTAGTGATGGCTGTATTTCAGAAACTTGTGTAAAAGAACACGAAATGACGCACAAACACACACACAGGCCACTACAACAGTTCAATTTCTCCAGCACTTTCCATTTTGCGTCGTCCTTTTTACAGTCTCGCACAAAACCACGCGAGGTGCAGCAATGCCTCTCCTTTACCACAATCTCGCTCCCCCACTCCTCCTGTCCTGGCGTCCCCCTCGGACGTCCGTCCGCTCTTTTCTGCACTAATCCCGCAGCCCCGGATAATTGGGTGCGCCGTCCTCGCCCTACACCCGATCAGCCGCGGTCTTTGCGAGGGTGGGGTAGGGGCGCCGGCGGCGGCAATTCAGAAGGCAACGGAGGTGACCAGGAAGGAGATGATGCGGGGGCGGCGGGGGAGCGACGGGGGGCGACGGCGTGGACAAAGGAGTGGACGACGGAGTGGACGACGGAGTGGACGACGGAGTGGACGACGGAGTGGACGACGGAGTGGACGACGGAGTGGACGACGGAGCGGATGACGGAGCGGACGACGGGGCGGGCGACGCAGGGGACGACGGCGTGGACGACGGCGTGGACGACGGCGTGGACGACGGCGTGGACGACGGCGGGGACGACGGCGGGGACGACGGCGGGGACGACGGCGGGGACGACGGCGGGGACGACGGCGGGGACGACGGCAGGGACGACGGCGGGGACGACGGCGGGGACGACGGAGGGGAAGACGAGGCGCTTAGTGCGATGGCAATGACTGTGTCGAGGTTGTTGCGGCGGAGACGGGGAGTGGGCTGCCGGTGGCGGGGGCAGCGACGGAGCGTGGGGCGTGGGCGTCTGCGGGCGTGGGTGGCGGTTTCAATCGAAGCGCGTTCAATTATTGAATGAAGCCGCAAGCGCGAATCACTCTCCGCGCGGCCCCAGTGGACAGCGGCGACGCTGTGCGAAAGGGCTTTGCGGTAAAGAAGGGGCATTTTTCGCTTTATTATGATCCTAGTTCTACGCTTTTAGCCCTCACCGGAATGATGAATGAACGAATGAATAATTTCATCGGTACGTGATAACAATTTGATGTGATGTGAATGATGATACAACGATGAGAGTCGATTTAGAGTGGCGCCGAAGAGTGAGAATAGAAACGTGTCCCTCGCTGAATATCCAATGAGGTGCATCAGATGTGATAGCCGAGTTATATCAAATAAGACATGTGAACCATGAGGCCAGAGGGGTCTGTAGTGAAGTAATATTCTAATGACTCACGACAAACGATGGTGATTATGAACTGTTGGAAAGGAGGATAATAAGGCCAAATTGAGGATGCCCGAATGACGGCTTCAGACGATTTTGTGCTTTTGAACTGATGATTTGAGAGTTGACGAAGAATTGATCGGCCGAGAGAGTGAGTGAGAGAAAGAGAGGGAGAGGGGGATAGAGAGAGAGTCAAATAGACAGAGGCAGATATACGATCAGACAGACGAACAGAGAGACGGGCAGACAGACGGACAGCCGGCAGGCAGACGAGCAGGCAGGCAGTCGGACAGGCAGACACTGAGACAGGCAGACCCATCTATTTGGTCCATGACGTCACATACGATCGTATTTTCCCCAACAAGTAAAATTGTTAAGTATATGGAGGGCGTGGCTTCACGAGCCTGATAGAGAGGAGTTGCTCTCAGAAGGGACCATTTTGACAGGTCGGGAAACAAATGACCGTCAAGCAGGGCGATGACATTGCAAGATATAGTGATGAAACCATTTATAAATGAGCTAATTGTAAACGAATGCACTGACAAAATGAGTGCATGGACGTAAATTGTAGTAATAGTGCTAGCAATGATCAAGCGGTAGGTTTCAAAGCGGACCCTTCTTATTTAGCGAAAGTTGCCATTTGTATACGATGGACGTGGCGCGGCTCATGTGAATGCCTCACTCGTCAGAAAGGTTGGCACTAGTGGAGACTCTGCAAGCCTCGATATGCAGGATGTCCCGCCAACTCTGGGCCACCCCCATGACTTCTAAACGGTTCACGATATCAAAATACAGTTTTCGCTCATGACACGTGATTCAAAATATCTGGGCAATACATGGCTGCTCTAACAAATCTAGTCTTTCATTATTTTAATGTTGTTTATTTGAGGACGCGTAAAGAATTTGGATCACTGCGATATATTGTGTATTTGCATTGAAACACATGTCGCAAGTTACATCCATCTCAAGTTGCGATACGATTTTTTTCGTTTTAATAACAATCCATAAATATTTGTGCTTGAAAGTTACACGAGAAGTTAAAGTTATAAGTTACGAAAACAAATTTAGGGGGAGGGGTTTCCCTTATTACCTTCTCCGTGGATCCGCGTCTGAGTGTAGAGCGATACTTGAGCGATTTTATTGGTCCCAATATGTAACCTCAAGATACAGTTCTTCGACTTCATACCTACCTTGATGCGTCTGTAAAGTCAATTCACCGGAAACAAACACCATTTGAACTAGCAAATTGCTGGAATAGAATTCTACCGCCCCCGTGCTGACGTTGCTGTCACCGTCGCTCCCTCCACGCGACATGTAATGCACGCGCGTATGATTTCGTCTTTATCGCTTCCGAGCGGAGCACGTTACATTCACGCCCCGCTGGACACGCCTTTGAGTGCGCACAGACAATCTGGACTAACGCCCAAGCTATGTGCCTTGACATCCTATCAGCCGTTCAGAATTGCACCTTGGGCCGCAGAATGCCCTCCTTACAGGTCCAGAGTGAGTAGGTGTGCAACCTCTGGCAGGCAAGTCACAATCGCGTATTGTCTGTCTGTTGAACACACTCGTAGCCATAACACACAAAAGCAATAACGTGCACAAAACTACTATTGATCTGAAGTATTGAGCAATCCTTTGGTATTGACGGCAATCTGTTTGTCAAAAGTCAAAACAGTTTCTTGAACTGGTTAATTCGGCCATCGAATGAGATTTTTGGCTCTGAATAAAAATTAAATGATATTTGAATAGGTACAGGCAAATATGTTAGTCGAGCGTTGATCCACATGAAACAAAAGGAAAATATTTCTATTGTATTTCGCTAGTAAATTCACTACAGAAAATAGTACAAAAGTAAAATGTAAACCCAAATTTAAATAATTTTTCATACATTGTTAAATCAAAATTGATTCCATTTGCATGGTTATTGCTTCGGGTAGTACTAAGTTTATGCTACGTTTTTGTGAATACTACAATTACAAATTGATTTTGTTATTGTAAAATGTTAAAGCGATAGTTCAGTGTAAATGAGACCATGCTATTGATTCGAATTGTGTTTAGAATTACCTCCCCTTTGTGGCACTTCTTGGCGCACCCTTTCACTGATTTTTTTTATCCCTCCTTGGTTTGGTAGTTAGTCATTCTGGTAACTCACTTCGATAATAAAAAAATATATTCTCTCCCATGAAGTATCTTGAGTCTACAACTTAAATTCAACTGTTTAACAGTAACAGAAAATATTTGCCAACATATTTACCATTTACACCAGCATTTGAACTATCATCAATTGGGTCAAAACAGGTGCAATACGGATAGTTATGAAATTGTTTATTGACAGTTTTTTTCTGCATGAAGCTTGCCCCAAAACCAGATCCTACCTGTTGGGAAAAACGACTGTCATGTCGTATAGACTCATTATTTGCAGGAACAGTACAAATCGCAAGCAGAGTAGAACCGTTACATCAAAACAAAGGGCCAAATGAACATGGACAGGTAATGCTCTGGCTACGACAGTTCGCAGGTTGTTTCGCATTCAACAAAACATCCATTCGTCCTCTGAATAAGGGCACGCGTGCAGTATCCCAGTCTCCGAGCGCCCATGGCAGCGACTGCACCAGCTGGCCGGCGTTGAAAAATATTTACAGCGATGCGCTATAATTATTTTATTGTTGTCCCTCTCTTGTGGGTAATGACGACCGATGCTGAGTTTTTCTGTCGAACGCCAGTCACCGCGCTCTTTTTTTGTCGCTGGAATTCAATGGACGCTACATTCACGTCATTTGTCGACGATCGCGTCGCTGAGGGACATATTCGTTGTGCTCCTCCCACCCCCTCGCGCCTGAGCACCAACCCCGTTTCCACCCCCACCCCCACGCCGTACCCTTGGGGGGGGGGGGCTCCGGATGCGGCTGGCTACGCAAAAAAAGAGCGTGCGGAGCGTGAGGCTAATCACCGAGCCCGCAGGGGTTGGCTGCCCTGCGACCGGGAGGCGAACAGCCGAAACTCACGCCGCGGTGGTGCGAAAGCGCGCCGCGGTATTTTTTTTTTGTTTTTTTTTTTTGTTTTTTGTTTTGCGATGGCGGCGTGGCGTTCACATTTGGGCGGAAGTCACCCGAGGCTGTTGGGCCGTGGCGGGTGCTCACCCGACCACGAAGGCTCGCCCGGCCAAGGGGGCTGCGGAGGGAGGTGCGTCCGCCTTTGTTCGAACGCGCGTTTGCCTCCGTGCCCTTTTAACTCGGGCGGCGCCGCGGAAACGCACGGAATAAAGCGAAGGTCGAGATGCTGCTCTGGCTCATTTGGTGGGTGGACAGCTGTGCGTGATATCCCGCGGGCTGCTTCCGATTTTTTTTTTCGTCGAGGGACTTTGTGTATCGGATCTTCTCGAAATGTTTTTATCTCAAGTTCTCATTTTTTCGATAATTTGATTCTAAGGAAGAAAGAGCATTGAATGAATATTTATTTATTTCATATTTTATCAATAGAGCTGACCAATAAATGAAGGAAACATTATTCTGAAATAAACACTCAATATCTCACCACAAGCAGTGTCATACATGTGATAAATAAAGTTACAGGCACAGTTTTAAATCTATACGAAATAATTGAATAAACATATATGATTTTTTTCCAAATATTTTCACTCTATTTTTCAATTTGTGACTGCTAGGTAGATTATCTTAAAAGGAAATTCATCATTTTGTTACAGATATTATCACAATGAAATTCCATTCGGCCTAGAAAATACAAATGAAAAAAAGCCGATTTCTGAAACGTTGTAGCTTCCAACAAAGGACATTGAAAAATGAGACAATATTAATAAAGATGTTTTCAAATTCTTTCTACAAATAAAATAGCAAAGCCATATGGTGGATTTTATAAGCCAAGTCATCGGCACGAGAAACATAAAACCTCAAAAGTATCCACATTTAGCCCCTAATTACCAATTAGATCTGCATCAAACATTTAAAATGAGAAATGTATATTTTTGCATATTATATTATGAAGAAATCAGCAAGCGCACAAGCAAATCACGAAACAAGATGCATTGTTAAATTCTGTGTACTTACCTTAGTTCGTTCTATGTTCTTAAATCTACATTTCAGAACTCACGCAGGGGACTTGCATTTTTGAAGATTGAGTTCTTCTGAATATCTTCACTATCCTGTTGATAATCAGAAAAGGGCGGAATCTCGAAATTTATAAAATTAAAATAATTATTTGATAATATCTGCAAATCATTTGCGCTAGTATCGGACTTTTTTTGTAAATAAACGCGAAGCAGTTTAAGGATGTTTTGCTACTGACGCTACTGAGCTTCTCTGATATAATACATAGTTTTGCCTGTCCGTTGGAATTTGGTGTTTATTATATTGCAATTTTGCCTTTGAAACAGTGATTTCAACACGGCGATATGTTTATATTGTCCAATTAGTACTTATAGTCTTAGGTGAGCATTGGTTAACGCCACTACAGAGCCTCTGAATGGAGGTTCTAGGGTTCGAGTCTTCCAGCGATAATGAACATGCACTACAGTTACTGGAATATTTGCCTTGGAAGCTGACGCGCCATATGCTCTAATCAATTAATCGAACTATAAGTTAATTCCAAAAAACCATTATTCTTATGGGATATTGATTATTCTCTTCCCCCTGTGTGAACTACAACAATTCCCCCTCTCTCGATCTAGATCTAAAACGTATCCTCCACTTGAATTGATTGCATGGCCTTTATCTTTTGCGACACTTTCGTATATTTTACATTCATTCTGGTACACTTTGTTTGTGTATTAAATTATGATATTAGATAGTAAATATTTTGCGAAAATTAGGAAAAATAGTAACAGTGTTAATAAAATAAAATTGTATGCTTCCTCGAATACAGGAATAACCGTTCCTTAAAAACGAGTAATTAATATAGCAAGAAAGAACTTCTCAAAGCAGTTTTAAAGAAAAAAGCTGCTCATTTTTCTCGCACGTCCTTGTTTGATAGATTGCCTACACGTAGGTATCCCCCATCAAACAGCCTCAACAGGCGATTCCTTATCTCCCGAGTCTTCGCGGCCACTCCCGACTCGCACGCACTGCCGCCCCGCACCCGTCCCCCTCCCGTCCCCCTCCCGCGTTCACTGGCGCTGCTCCCCTCCGCCGCGGCTTAGCGGGTGATTAATGCGCCGCTGATGGGGCAGCGACGGCGGCGCGGGCGGAGGACCGGCCGTCCACGGCGGCGGCGAGCGACATGCTAACAAGATGCGCAAGATTGATGCGGACGCGTCGGATTACGGGCGCGGCCGCCTCCCCGCCACCGCCCCGCCCCGCCCCGCCCCGCTCCGGCTTGTCCTTATGCCGTCCCGCCCCAACCCGCCTCGCCCGCAACTTACACTCCTTCCGACTTACCCCTATTCCGCCTTACCCCGCGTCCGTCTTACCCTCATTAAGCATTACCCTGATTCCGCCTCACTGTATTGCGCCTTACCCTGATGCCGCCTTACCCTGGGTCAGCCTTACCCTTATTCCCCTTTACCCTGTGTCCTTGCACCCTACGTCCGCCTTGCCCCTCGCCCACCCAACCCTGCGCCCGCCGTACTCTTATTCCACCGTACACTTATTTCGCCTTACCCTGCGCCCGCTTACCCTTATTCCGCCTTACCCTGCGTTCGTATTGTACCGCTTCAGCCCTGCTGCGCTTCAGCTTTGTCCCTTTTCGCTTTGCCCCGCTCTCGCCTTGCTTCGCTCTCGCCTTGCTCCGCTCTCGCCTTCCCCCGCTCTCGCCTTGCCCCGCTCTCGCCTTGCCTAGCCCCATTTGTGCCTTGCTCAGCTCTCGCCTAGCCCCACTCTTGACTTGCCACTCTTTCGCCTTGTCCCGCTCTCGTCTTTCCTCGCTCTCACCTTGTCTCTCTTTCGTGTTGCCCTTCTCCCGCTTTTCTCCAGTGTGTCTGTATCCTTCCCCTCCATGTCTCGTTCCCACCCAACCCGTTCCAACCCTCTTCCCTCTCCGTCTACTGCCACATGATCGCCTCCCGGCCCCACTCGCTTGCTCCTACCTGTCATCACCCGCCCCCATCGCTCCCCCCGCTCTTCTCATCGGGTTCCGTTCTCGCCCCGTTTCGGAATCTCTCCATTACGCGCTTGTCTGCTGCGCGGGAGAGGGCGTCGCGAGCGGCCAGATCCTGGCTCATAATGCGCCCTGCGGGGTAAGCTGCGTGCGCGTGCGCGTGTGCGCGAGGGCACGCTCGGCCGCTCGGCGACCGACGCCTCGTAAGACCTCTGGGCGCAGGAGATGGATGAGGAATTTCCCGGCGACGGGGAGTGCGGGGCGCGGCTGTCAGAGAGATGGACGCTCGCGCAAGCAGACTGACAAGTCTCTAGAGGCGGTGAATGTGTGTCTTTAGAGACAATGAGCCACCAGTTGTCACTTGGTCCAGAAAATGCGGAAAATGGCGGTAGTGAGGATACGTTCGATTTATTGAAGAGGGCGAGTGGTGGAAGTAAACGCTTTAACTCAAGCGGAGATAAGAGCGAATGTTTGCCGTATTATTATCTAGGACCTAGGGACATTACTTTCTATGGAAGGCCACATATGATGGCTGAAACGTCAATCACCACGACAGAGTCGCGGCTCGTCCCACGCAGCTTACATATTACCAACCCCGGCCGCGGAAGCCTCCGCAATCGACTAGTACTATCTGGAAGAACTCGCTGGTTGTAGAATGATGCACATGCGGATAAAGGAGACGTAACTGAACTCAACGCATGATGTTCTTCAATGCGAAAGACATAGCGCAGAGCTCGTGAATGTGTTTAAAGGTTCCCGCGATGAGATAGGGAAATGATAGCCTTCGTGATGATGACACTGATGAAGGAATTGGCAGCAATCCGGTAGCAACAAATCCATTGCGATTGGATATTGCATTAATAGTTTTAACGTTGCCAGCGGAAGGAAAAATCTAGACAGGGGCAAGGGGGAATGGGTAAAGGTGGCAGAGTTGTGCGGAAAACACAAGCAAGATGCTAATAATAACTACATAAATGAATTGATTTTTGTCAGAGATTGTTATTCATAATTAGGTGACCATAAAGGTATGGGTAATACAATGGAAACGTAGGTTATAAATGTTTTTACGATATCAATCTGCTGGACATTAAAATGATTTAATTTGTTTCTCAATTTCGCAATATTTAATTTTTAGTAACAAGTTATGTGTTTGACAAATACGTTCTACGATTATGTCCAAGGGCTTACATGTTAGAAAAGAAAGGAATAGTAGGACGTGCAGCATTAAAGAGCGGCATGTCGGTTGTGAAGGCGGCACGACAGACCGCTGGAGCGTTCGAGGCGGCTGGGAACCAGTGATATGGAGCCAGCGGCTATGGCGGTGGCGACGGCGCTAGAACGCAACGCATAGCTAGCGACGATTTAGAGGGAGCATCGCGAGGGCCATGCGTCTTCGCCCGGCTTAAGCGCTCGCTCGTTCCGTGGCACGCGCGACGCGCATTCCTGCCCCGGGCGCCGACGCCGCTGGCCTGCGTCTGTTTTCATGATTTGCGTTCCGCGAACTGCACTTTCGCGGACTTTTGCGCACTTTCGCGCTTACACATTCTTTCAAATCGGGAGAGATGGCTCAGGGCATCAACTATGCCCTCCGTCTGACTGGCAGATCCTAGGTTCGAGTCGCGACGGTGGCAGAATTTTCGACACTAGGTTGTCAGCTAGGTCAAATTCATTCGTTCTCTAGCGACCGGCTCTTCTGATCGTCAGTTTTCCGTATTTTTTTTTCAATCAACACCAGGCGAATGCCAGAGCAGGATCACTAGACAATCAATCAATCATCTTCTCAATAATATTTGATAACTATGTGGAGGATTAAACATATGTAGTATTTTTCAGGGAGGAGATTTAAAGGAATTAGTTAATTGATTACTGATTTCTGACAATTAGCTCCGTAACTGTAATGCAAGTTTTATTTCGAGAGGTGGCGGTGATCCCCACTGGTTGGCGAAATCTGACGCCAACCTGTGTGTTTATCGATTGTAAAAATGGCGCGGAAGTGTGCGGGGCGGATTCAAGTGACCAAGAGTGACCGAACGGTATAAGAACGGTGCACTGGACGACGGAAAATATGTGGGGGCGAAACGTTGGGTGTCGGCGTCAGGGCCACCGTGTGGTGTAAAGAGGCTAATGGGCGGGGGCGCGTGCGCGGCGTGGGGCAGAAAGTGGCGACGCTTATTCCAGGCGAGCGGTTTGTCGGGAGAAGCACTCGGCGCGGGGAGGCGGCTTGGGTCCGGCTGGGTGCGCGAGCACCGCGCCACGCCATCCAGGGCAACGCCGGCGGCGGGCGGCGCGTGGGGTGTTCTGCTGACCGAGCGGACGCCGCCCCGGGCGCCAGCCGCGTCCCCGCCCCTGCCACGCCGCCGCCGCCACACCCTTCGCTGCCTCAGCCGAGCTAACCGCGCGCCGCCGCCGCCCTCGCCGTCACCCCTGCCGCCCCCGCCGCCCCGGAAGGGCTGCCTCCGCCACCCGTCATCCCGCCCCACCGGCCCCGCCCCGCTCCTCCTTCCCCACCGCCCTAGCCCCGGCCCCACCGTCCACCTCGCTCCCCCCGCCGCCCCCATCACCGCCCCCGCCCCCGTCCCTTCCTCCTCACCGCCTAGGTCCCGGCCCCGCCAACGCCTACGTTCACACCGTCCACACCGGCACCGTCCCCGCCACCGTCCCCGCCACCGTCCCAGCCACCGTCCCAGCCACCGTCCCCGCCACCGTCCCCGCCACCGTCCCCGCCACCGTCCCCGCCACCGCCGCTACCGCTGCTGCCTCAGCCGGGCTAACCGCGCGCCGCCGCCGCCTCTGCCGCCGGGGCATTCCTGCGGCTGGCCTCGAGAGCGCCACAGCGCCCTGCGGCCCCCTCGCGGCAGCCGCCGAAGTAGCCCCGGGCGCCCGCTGGCCAAGCCACCCTGCCCCTCCCACGCCGCCGCGCAGGAACGCCAGTTAACAACGTCCCACGCTTCATATTAAAATAACCTCTATGCGCTATTGATTTACGTGGGTGATTTAGGAATGGGACAATTCGTGATTCATAAGCAAGTCTTTCTTCTACGCGACTCTGTTCGTATCCAGGTTGAACTGCCCAGCATTCGTTGTGGGTAAAGCGAGGACGATTTTATGGGGAATCCCTTGCCCTCTTTGACTCATGCGATCATTATTTTGTAATTTATTTGCTGCCATTGCTATCATTTTCATGTATCCCCCCCTTATGATGCGCTGGGGTTGCGGAGCCCGAACACCAGTTACCCCCCAACTCTGTTTCGAGGGAATTCAATTTCATACTTCGATGCCATTTACGTGTAGAATTAGCTCAAGGGGAAAAGTGAGGGTTTGAGACATTAAATTACGTTCTGTTAGAACATTTTGAATATGACAAGTAAACTATGTTTGAGCTACGTGTAGAGTGAAATCATTTAATGTGCCGAAGTTCAATAATTGTACTTATACTTTAACTTATAAAATGTAGTTAGTAGTTTCTCTGCCTCAACTACAATGTATATGCTTAAGGTAAATTACATTTGTCTGATTATTCCTCCTTGTTTAATATTAAAAATAGATTACTTGAAGTGTCAAAAAATACCACCAGAAAAGCGAGAAAGTCGGCTACAAATTTCGGAATGTTTATTCTCGAAATATATAAGGGCGGAAGTTCTATGGCTTGTCAGCGTTCCGCATATCACACTCCTTGAAGAGCTCTTTTTCTCGCCACTTTCGTTGAACTTTTCCATTTGTATGCGCGGGCGGGACGTGTTTCTTGTAGCGTGAAACATCAGCGCGAGATATTCATCGCCCGCGCGCGAGCGGTCCCAGCACAGCGACCCCGGCGCGGGGACGAGGGCGACGGGGGTGGGAGGGGGGGCGGAGCGGAAGGCGAGGGGGAGGACGGATCTGGGAGCAGCGGTGTACTCGAGGACGCGGGTGGAGGAGGGTGAAGCGGAGACAGGTATGGGTAGGAGTGGAGTCGGGGTAGAGAGGGGAAGAGAGGGAGAGAGGAGTTCGTGGGACGAAGGGGAGTAGAGGGCGGAGGGAGGGATGCGATTGAGGGGCGCGGGAGTGACGGGGCGGGGAGAGATGGCGAGGGTAGGGTGGTGCCGAGGCGGTGGAATAGAAGAGCGGGTAGAGAAGGGTGGGATGGAGGACAAAGACGGGGCAGAGGCGTGGATGGGACGTTGGTGAGGGGCGGGGGCGAGATGGGAGGCGGCGTGTCAATGGGGAGGCTGGTGAGGAAGGCGGAGGTGGTTAGCTGGTGTGAAGGGGCATGAAGAGATGGTGGGGATGAGGGAGAGCAAGGCGGAGGCAGTGGTGGGGCGCCGGTTGCGCAGAAGACGGGCAGAAGCGGTGGCGAGTCGGTGGGAGCGGGGGCGGGACGTGAGCGGCGGAGGGAGCAAAACGAAGCGGTGGGCGACAGTGGGGGCGGCAGCGGGGGCGGAGGAGGTGCGAGTTGCAGGGCGGCGAGGCTGTAGGCGGAGCGAGGCGGCTAGGGCGGGCCGAGGGGGGCGGGGGTTCGGACCCCAGAGGGGGGGATCAGTCTGCGGAGCGCGAAGCGGCGTGACAGGCGATCCGTCGCGGGCGCGCCGCCCTGAGACACGCGGCGGCGGCGGCGGAGGGGAATTGGGAAGTGACGTCAGGGGGAATAGAGGGGCGCGCCCTCGGGGTGACCGAGGTATTCGGAGGCCGCAGCGCCTCAGGGGCTGACGTGGAACGATTCCTCCGGCACGATGCCACCAGCCTCGGCCACAGGATGCGTTTCTTGAGCAAGTGAAAAAACCTTCATTTATTACTGTTATTTCTTGTTTTTGCTTTCGATACGGAGCTGGATATACACTGCGTAACTCACCTGGATCGAGAGGATCGTGATGACGAGGGAAAAATGAAAACAGTTGATTGGTGCTACACGTTCTCTTATGAAGGGAATTATGATGGGGAATTATGGGAGGCAAATATGAAAAGACAGAGTCAAGTTAACAACTATTTAATTAGTGAGTAAGTCAATCTGAAGCATTAAAATTGCGTTGCGTAGAGCTTCTGTTCAGCAGATCTTGAACAATCATAAATGCACAAATCATCATGAACTTCTCGAGATGTCCGATTTGATGCTAACCTCTTTTTAAACACTCCTGGTTCTAACAAGAACAAAGTGTGAACATTTCAGCAAAATTGGTGTCGCATGTAGATGCAAAAACTATTTACGTATATTTTACGTCTATATGCGTCAGACATATGCACATTCTCCTTGATTCATATATATAGAGAGAGATTTTTGAAAAATTACAGTAATGTATGCAAACCAAGTATTGAGACCAAAGAAGTAATACGAAAATGGTTGAATTCTATAGTTTTGAATTTCAATGGAAAATTATCGATTTTGTGGCGATAAACCTAAAGTCAGAAAAAAATTTTCAAAGATATTTCAAACACCGACAGAGCTACAAGATAAGGCAAAAATAATAACTGTTTCGGCGGTTGGTTTTCATTGTTCTATAAAAAGTTATCTTTAAAACTCGACGTAACGGACATTGCATTTGTCATTTGCTCGTTCCTAACTCATGTCCTAATACACTTTCTACTCCAGTATTAATAATCCAGAATTATCGATTCATGACGTAGATGCGTTTTCATTTCTTTATTTTTTTATAATTAATTGAAAAAACCTCATATAGAAATGACTGTAAGAATTTTTCTGAAACAAACCATTTTTGCGGCATCGATATAAAATGATTTATAATTTCTGCTTCAATTTAGTGTGAGATAATCATGAACTGAATTTTTTAACTGATTTACAAATAAAAGAGTACAATACCGTTGCAAAAGTATAGTTCACAAGTGATGCATTAACAATTAGTAATTATTTGTTTTTTGAATTTATTGGAACACATTCATTGATAATTTATTTTGCACCCTAGCGCGGAAATTATAAACAAATTCTAGAACGTAGGCAAAACGAGAAATGAATACGGAACGGAAACGATAACGCGAAATGAATGTTCGTCCATTTACATCTCGGTCGTTTCGCACTGTGCCGCGCTCGCGGCGCGGGCGGCGTGGGCGGTCAGGGCGGCGAGGGAGACGATAGCACGGCGTCGGAGGGGACGGCGTCCAGAAGCTCGTCCCTCCCCCACTCCCCCGAGTGCCGCGCGGAAGCAGGGGGGCCCAGGGGGGCGCCGAGGGGGGCGGTGTTTATTTCACCGCAATTTTCCCGCGCGCGCCTCCACGCAGCCGCCCTGCCAGCCTCCGGGGCCCGGGGGCGGGGGCGGGAGCGCGGGCGGGCGCGGGCGAGTCCCCGGCTCTATTTGTAACCGGTCGGCCGCCGTCCATCCATCTTGAGCGCCGGCGCGCGCGGCGCGGAACGGGCGGGGCGGAGGAGGACTGGGAGGGGAGGGGAGGGGAGGGGCGGGGCGAGTTGATTAAGCCGGCCGCACCTGGCGCGCCCGACGGCGGAGCTGCGCAAATCTCGGGCGACCGCCGCCGCCGCCGCTGCCGCCGTGGCCCTCGGCCGGACACGGGTCAGCTGCTCGGAGCCGCCAGAGGGGGCAGTGGATCGCTTCAGAGGAGGGTTAAGGGGGCGGGGCTGAGGAGGTGCAGCAGGGGAGGCGGCTCTGTGATAGGGCAAGCGAAGTAACTGCGAACATGTCACAGATAGCCATCTCTGATGCGACTGAATGTATACAAATTAAAAACAGCAGTTGCTCATAGCTTAAATAATATTGTGTAATTTTTTAATGTATTTAATATTAAATTTTACATCCTGTTTAATTCATGTATCTTAAATACGCTGATCAGGGAGGGTGGCTCAGGGTATCAGCTGATGGCACTGGAGCGCCGCAGACCGGCACCTCAAGGCTTCGAGTCCTGATGGTGGCAGGATTTTGGGCACTGTCTAGCCAAATAGGTCGAATTGAGTCGCTGTCTGGAAGAGAATTATTGCGGCGAGCTGCCCTGATTGTTTGCCCTATAGTTTTCCGTGGTTTTTCCGATCAATAGCTGGCGACTGCCGGAGCAGTATCCTACCAATCGGGCCACGGACCGCGCGCGATCTTTCTTTTCCATTCCTTGTCTTATCCTCACCCCAACACACAAACACTTACATGCACCACACTACTACACATGCCGGGAGACTGGTCGGAAGTTCAGATCTTGTCTCTATTGGGGCTGTCTCCTGCTTGTGGGATATACCTGGTTGGGGGAAAAACGTATGTCGGCGTCGGGACGCCTGCCAGTGAGAGATGCGCCACCTCCATTGATGAAAGGGACAATTACAGGCTAGTGAGATTAGTAGTTGATCACTTACAAATCAATCAATTAAGCTGCTTTGCAATCATGAAATATTCTTATTGATTTCGTGTAACAGGTACAATGGTATTGACACAAAATGTATTGTTAATCTATCCTATAATACTCTTTCCGTTTATGACATGAAGTGTCTACTCTTCTGCGAAGGAACGCCTGAAGAAAAAAAAAGAAAGCAAAAAACGCGAAGATGCGAGGAGCAAAAAAGCTCCGGGTAAATAGTTGCTTCAGTATAAAGGAAGAAAAAACTCCCCGCTGGCCGCCCGGGGGCGATTGTGGTCGGCGGGGGGGAGGGGGGGCAGGCGCCGGGCGAATTATGCAAACACGGTTAAGCGCCCGTCCGCACCCCGCGCCAGCCGTCCTTTCCCCTCAGCGGGCGGCGTCCGTCGCCGCGCGGGCCCTGACGCTGGCCCGGTCCCCGCCGCTGCTGCCCGCTCCGCTCGCCAATCGCTCTGGTGCGCGCGTGTCGTATTTGAGTGGGGCGTGCCTTGGACCGATCGGCTCTGGGCTCCTTTTCCTGGCGTTCTTCCCGCCACCTTGTCCTTCCCGGTGGCCTTTCATGTCGCGTCACTCATTTTCTCACTACGTCTCTTGTCACCAGCTCTCTAGTCCACCTGTTCTCTAGTCCACCCGTTCCTTAGTCCACCCATTCATTAGTCAATCTGCCCTCTTAGTCCATCCATTCACTAGGGCCTCTGTTCTCTAGTCCACCCGTCTCTAATCCTCTCGTACTTTAGTCCTCCAGTCATCTATTCCACCCGCCCTCTTGTCCACACGCCCTCTTTTTCTCCGCGCTCTCTCCTACAGATCCGCTTGTCCATCCGTCCTCGTATCCATCCATCCCCTTGTCCATCCTCCTGTTCGGTCTCTGGTCTTTCCGTCGTCTTGCCGATCCATCCTCTTGTCCATTCGACCTCTTGAATATACGTTCTTTTTATTCTCGTTTACTGTTACCCTTTTGCCCATCCATCCAGTTTTCTCTTGTCTCGCTGCGTGCTCTTGCATGCTTGCTCTCCCTGTCCGTCTTTCTCAACCACCGTCACGTCCACCATTACGTCTCTCCCGCTTGTAATTTTATCAATTATTCTGTCTGTCTTTCTGCCTTGTCGTCGTTATTGCGGTACGTCTAATTTTGTTACCATTTGCCCTCCGACTTTACCATTGACGTTTTGCACTCACCAGTTCCATTAGAATAGTGCGATCTTCTATCTTGTCGTAAGTACTGTTCAACATTCTCCTCTCAGCTTTAAGAATTCGTATTTTTCTTCTCAAATAAAACTTATCTGAGTATCAACATTTCATTCTCTTCCGATTGTTTTAAAAGAGTTTTGATATTTCCTTCTATCAATTATATACGTTTTAGATTTTACTACTCGAATAATTGTGCCACAAATATTGAAAACAAATTTGTAGATTAAATACATCTTGATTTGTGTTGTTATTAAGTAAATACCATTCCGAAACATTTCTCTCTTGTGATCTGGAGAAGACTTATATGCAAGATTTTCTTCTCGTACGGCGATACAGATTTAAGACCGCCGATTTTTATTGAATTTCAAGTCAGGACCGCTCGGATATTGCCTTACGAAAGCTGATTTGATTCCGGTTTTTATTAAATGAAACGACATTTGGTATCGAAAGGTTCAGACGAATATCCCAAGAATCAAAATACTGGGTTGAATACACGTTATCTTTGCGTTGACAGTGATGAAAAAACGAAGATCTCTGTAATCCCATTTCCGTCCAAAATCCAATCTTGTTATTCACGCAGCATTTTCTTGACGAATGTTGTGGAGTCACATTTGCGAGGCAGATTCTCCTGAGGGCGTCCTTAAATATCTTTGGTTTCTTAGGGTAAAAAAGTCGTGATAATGTCAATTGATTGAACTACCCGCTATAAATCATTCACACATTTTGTTCTTCGGTTATAATTTAACGTAACCAAATATTTATTTGGTAATCTTTCAAAAGTCAATAAACTTGCAAGCAATGAAGTAATTTTCCATGCAGTCAATTTGATTGTTAATTTTTTAATTGATACAATGTACACTCAAAGAACGTTTTCTAATTTTTCATATTCATTTTATTATTATTAATATTATTTACTTTATTTATTTGCACAACGTCATCTGTCGTTCACTATATCAGTTCACGATAAATATGTTTTATTTCCTCTTCTTTATAACTGACTTTAGTAAAAGCACATGACGTGTAGAAAATGAAATCGTACAATTGCTTAATCCTCAATATTGTCCCTCCCATGAAAAATTTAATTTGAAAAAATGTTTTAATTTGGTGGTTTGATCCCCTCGAAGGATAAATAATTAACCCCGCGAAAACACCCATTTCACTATCATCATTCGCTATCTTTACCCAAACTTGATGGCTTGGTGCGAGGGCGTGTATGCAACAAAGTGGCGGGTGGCCGCTGTTCTTTTGTGACTCGTTACTTATTCAGGCGACTATTCACTCGCGCGCGGAACAATCTCAGATTCCGAGCATGTCGCCATGAGTTGCGCGTATGGCGAAACGCGGCTCTCTTCCCCTCTTCTCCCCCTCCCCTGGTAAACTGCTGGTGAGGGGAGGGCGCAAAATGGTGGAGTGCAGTGGAGAGGAGTGGTGGAGTGTGGAGTGTATGTATCTCTGGCGATGCGACACGCGCTATCGCACACGCAGCCGCCGTGCTGCAGCGGGACCTCGAGCCCCGCGGTCGTTTCTCAGCGCCCCGCCCACTCCCCGCCTCTCTCCGCCCCTCCCCGTCCCTCTACCGCCCCCGCTGCCGACGCTGCGCGCGGGGCAGTAAGTGTCCTCATGAGCTATTTAACTGTGTAAACGCCGAGTTCCTAAAGCGCCGAAGGACGCTGGCGTGCCGGGGCGGGGCGGGGCGGGGCGGGGCGGGGGATGGGAGCGTGGAGGGGAGGGGGTGCGGGGTGGGCGGGACGAGCCGCGCGAGAGGGGCGAGGACAAGTTACAATTAACAAAGTTTAAATGCCGCGCGCGAGGACGCGGTGGGCGGAACGCGGGTGGGGTGGGGCGGGGAGGGTCGGAGATGGGAGGAGAGGGTGGGCGGGGTCAAGCTGCTCGGGGGAGAGGCAGAGCGACGAAGGGAGATCACGGGATGACTGGGCGGGGAGGGTTGTAGTGGAAAGAGGGAGGGTCGTGTCGCGTCGCGGAGGTGGAGGGGTGGGGCAGAATGAGGTAGAGAGGATCGTGACGGGGCAAAGTGAAGTAGACGGGGACGGGACGAACCGAGTCGGAGAGAAAGGGAGCGGAGATGCGAAGGAATGGGAGTACCAGGATGGTGCCGGGACAAAAGGGGGCAGGCCTGAACGGAGAGGGACGTGGAGAGGTTGAAGTGTTGGGGCAAGGAGTGCAGAGTTTCGGGTGGGGAGAGTGAGGTGGAGGGAGGGGAAGGGAGGGTAGGGAAGGGCGGGGGAGGGCGGGGAGGGTTGAGGAAGCGAATGGTTGGAGGAGTGTTTCGGGTGGAAGGAGGGGAAGGGAGGTGTGTGGAAGGAGTGAGGGGAGAGTCGGACCGGACCGCAAGGGGGAGGCGTGTGGCACCGAGTAAGGACTGGGAAGAAAGGGGCGGGGGGCGAATGGGAGGGGCGGGGCTCTCGGCCGCGTTCCACCCGGGGTAATGGACAAGTTGGACGCGCGTCGTTTTTCCGCCTTAAGCTCGGCTGCGCTGCAGCCGCGCCGGAGGCCACTGCGGAGATGGAGGCGGGGTGCGGAGAAACCTAAAGAACTAAGGGCAGGAGAAGAAGAAAAAATGCATATTTATACTCTGTGGTGCCATTTGAATCCATTTGATAGTCTATTAAAGCCTGTTTAATCGCTTATTTAACTAAATAGCCTTCTCGAGAATCCGAAAACGATACGGTTGCCACCTTTAAAGTCTTGTGGATTCAATTAGTGCGCAACGTATGCGACTTTTTTATTTGCAACTGTAACCTACCTGTGATCAATCATCAATATAAACAATGATTCATAATTGTTGTTGTAAACAATATCAATGGAAGTGAAAATTTTAAACCCAAAATTAACTTCCCAAAAAAGACGAACAAATTTATTATATGAAACTAGATTATGGTTTTGCACGCCTGTTGGTGACGCACTCGGGAGTTTGTGAATAGTGGTCTCTGAGTTCTGCCCAATGAATTAACTTGGGTGATCACTGTTACTACCAAATGTGCCAGTAATATTTCTTAAAGAAAAATATTGTAAGTTGTTAGCAAGGAACATATTAGAGATATTATACTATAATCCATGATAGCTGAGAAATATGCGTGAACACAATACATGAGAAGTGGGAGTTGTAAAAACGTACAGATTGCGAGCTAGAAGGATAAGTTGAATTCTATAGATGGAAACTGGATGTGAAAGTTGTGGCATCAGAACCTTAGTCAGCAACCAGGAATCTTCCACCACAACCCCCTGGCGCATTCAATATCCCTGTTTCAACGGCTGATGTGATTCTTTCAGAGTTTACCGGGGCCGAAGTGTGTTGCTGAGGTATAGTATTATACCTCACTGATACGCATGGGGATATTAACAGTTAACAAAGAAAAACGGGCCTATTCCATATTTATAAGAGTATTTTACACTATTCTTTCAAAGAGTTTAAAGGAAAAAATTGGAACCAATTTATGAGAGAATTTTGAAAATGTCCCAGGGGCTTCATGTACAGTACCCCCCAAATTTTAAGGGTTTTTAAAATCGTTAATCTTCGAAATGAGCCAGATTGACTCGGAAATAACCATGTTGAAAAGTATCGTAGGTATGATTTAAGCGCTAGTGATGTTCACGGACAGACAGATGGACAGGCGGACGAGATTTTGAAAATAAAAACACCTTTTCGGTATCAGAGGACCCCAAAACGTGTATTTCCGTTGAAATCGCAAAATAAATTTTCTACAGCATTACATAACTTTCTCTGTATTACGTATATGACTCCTTACATACGTACGTATGCAAGAAATTGAAAAGTGTGGAGCGTGGTTTGGTGCACGCTTGTATGAGTGTGATTCAGCGAACGAACGCAGGCGGCGCTGGGAGCAGTTTGCTTTTGCAATTGAAGTTATCTCCATGCGCGAGTGGGTCAGTGAACCAAGGGAGCAAAGGGGATTGTCGTATGATTATAAATACTCGGGCCGTCTAAATTACTGAGCATTTTCTTAAGAATGTGGACCTTGAATTTTCAATGAGAAGAAGCAATAGCTCAGTCGGCCGGAAAGTTGACAGCAATTAAAACGTTATATGTTTGAGGTTTCACAATTCAATCTATTTTACTAGAACACGTAATTATGTTGTTAATAAAGCTAAAAAAAGTTGATTTGAACGATTAGAATAAGTAATGAACTCTTTAATCAAAATATTCTAAAAATATTGTATGGTCAAACATACGTTCTGTTTGTTTGTTTGTTTGTATTCTTACTTGCTGTTAGAATCACGAAGCTTGTGTTCCTAACAATGTTGTATGTCAAAACGTTTAAAAAATGCAATTTGCAAGTGAAAGGTAATATTTATAATTCTCTTTCTAAAAAAAACCTGAATTGAAGAGCAATATATCTAAGAATTTCTTGCAAATGCTTTCTTACATGTCAAGTTCAATTACAGAGTGACGAATATCTTCTAGTAATCGATATGTATTTTAGTTTCATTTGTGCAGATATGGATTCCATTTGTTAAGTTTTCTATTAATGATTAAATAAATTCCGGAAATACAAATTTTATTAGAATTTTAAATGTTTTCGAACCAAAACAACACTATTTCTTAAATATTGATGTAACATTTTGTTTTCAAATATGAATCTCTCAGAAATAAAACACCTGCATTCATAAACAAATACCAAACTGAAAATTACTGACAAAATTATATTTAACTTATATTACTGAAATTATAAATAAAAAATTGACAATTAATAAAAACAATTTTGCTGTCATTAATCCTATATCGAGGTACGTATGCATATTTGTTTTCCGGAAACCCGCTATTAACCAGAAGAGAGAAGTAGTATTCGTTAGTATGCACGATGGAATTTTGTGTCCGTAAACAAACATTAAAAGCACATGCACGGGTACTCCAGATGATTGTACGAAGAGATAAAGAGCTCTTCTGGAATGCCATCATATTATTTACGTCTCCTGCCACACATTTCTGAGAAGCGCATTACAAATGACCCCGAGCAGCAGGACCATCACTCTCCTCCCCAGCGAGCAAAGCCAGCGGTGGGGGCGGGGGCGGGGGCGAAGTAAACAACGCGCCTTCTAGCGGCGGCTCGCGAAAGTTCGGGTCTCCGGCGCGGGGAGAGCCGGCAAGAAGTTAGGGACGCGAGGGACAGATGTAACAAAAGTATCGCCGCGCGAGACCGAACGGACGTGGGTGGGTGGGGCGGGGAGGGGCGAGCGAACACGCCGTGGAAAAAGAGCAACAGCTGTAGTGACGCGGATCGCCACGTAGCCTCCCCTCACCCCCCACCTCTCTCCGCACCGGCGACGTAAAAAGCCTCGCTAACTTCCGGTGACCGATACTTGGCTGAGGAGAGGGGAAGGCGGGAGGAGTAGAAAAAGGTGGAGGGGAGGGGGAAGGGGAGGGGAAGGAAGGGCAGGAGATCGGAAGGAGGCAAAAACAGTAAGTAGGGCAGCGGGGTGCCTAGCGGCGCGGAGGAATCGGGGGCGGGGCACCGCCGATCGCCAGCCCCGAGGTCGCGGAGTCGCGCTGCAGCAGCGCGCCTAGCGTTGTGCGGACGCGCTTCCGGCCGGCGAAGTTCAACGTCTGCGTTCGGTTTCTTTATCCTCCCTCCCCTCCCCTCCCCTCCCCTCCCCACACCCCGCCACCCGCGTTGCGTACGCGCGCGAAAAAAGTGCGCCCACGATGCAACATTGACTCGTCAGCGTTTCATTTCCGCGCGTTGGTCGCTGGCATTTTCTCATTCCGCTGTCTCTCCGCCTCGGCTCGGCCGTCCTCTCCCGCGAGCGGCCCTTTTTTCCCTCCTTGCTGCGTGTTTGCCGCGACCTCGCGTTTGGCGCGTCCCTCTCCAAAAAGATTTATATTTTGCGCTCGGCGGAACGCGTTCTTCCCGCAGCCGCCGCCGCCCCCGCCGCCAACGCCGCCCCCGCCGCCCCCGCCGCTCCCGCCGCCCCCGCCGCCCCCGCCGCCCCCGCCGCCCCCGCCGCCCCCGCCGCCCCCGCCACCCCCGCCGCCCCCGCCGCCCCTGCCGCCATCGCCACCGCCGCCACCGTAGCTCCTCCTTCCGCCGCTTCAAAACGCCATCAGTTTAAGCGCAGCCTCGAATTCCGCGCAACTCCTCTCCTGGCGGCCAGCGCCCGGGTGGCGTCGCGCCGAGAGAGCGCCCTGGCGGGCTGATGCGGTATTAATAACGCGCGGCGAGCGGAGGGGGAGTGGGCGAGAAGGCGACGCGCAACACGGGACGGCGCTAATTTCCTTAGAGCTGACGTCATCAAAGTGCGCCCGGCGCTGGTTCTCCGCCGCCGCCGCCGCCTCCTACTCGTCCTCCGTCGCCTTGGCCGCCGTCGTCGCCGCCGCCGCCGCCGCCGCCGGGCCGACCCGCTCTAATGGTAAAGCAAGTACGCGCAAGATTACCGGGCACGAGGCCCGAGAAATTACGCGTCTTTGAAGTGCCTGCTCGAGCAGCGTTATTAATCCTGGCCGACCTATGAACCGGCCCGGGGTCACGCAGGGCGACCTCGCCGCCCCGTGCGCCCCGCCCCACTCCGTCCTGCCTAGACCGGCGCCCCGCCCCGCCCCGCCCCGCCCCTCTGTCGGGCGCCCGGGCAAGGCTCCCGCCGCCGACGCCGACGCCGCGACGCCCGGGTCGCCCTGCCCCCGATCGCGCCACTTGGCTTCGCCCCCGCCCCGCTCGCTGCCCCCACCCCCGCCCCGCCGCGCACTGTGGGCGGAAATGGGACTGCAGGCGCTCCGGGTGGCCTGCGTTTCGTGGAGGCGGATTTTGAGCAATGATAATCAAAAAGTGCTCTTAAAACCTATTTTTTGTATATCAGCATTGACGACCTGGGCTGTTGCAGAAAATCATTCATAATCGGGCATCTTACGGCACAAATGATGACGTATTAGAGTTTACAGCCCGAATGATTGCGTCATCACACATTCAGCCAATCGCATTGAGATTTTCGTGGGGTAATAGTGGGGTGAACGGAACAGCCGACCACCATGTTTTCGCACAGATGTCAAATGCCCGAGCCTTTGTCATTAGAGAGGTATCCCACAAAGTTAAGTTTGATTACCCTATACATTTATAATGATGTTATACAAAAAATAGCATATCCAACTTGTTTATAATCTTTGCTTTATTGCATTCGTACAAATTTGAAATTCGCTCCTAATATCGCTCGCTTTCAACCTCAATGCAGTAAAGCTTAGCATTATAAACTACTATTTAAAATGCTTTAAAAGGAAAGCAAAATTACGTAAATTTTGTCGAAACCACTTCATATAGACAACTCAAACTATTGAATATGTTATTGATATAATCGAGGCTTCTTCTTTTCCATGAGTGTGAAGTGAACAGAGCTTGTAAACTTTTGGTTTGCACTATTCGTTAACTGGAAAACTATGTCTTTAGTTATCGCGGAATCGACCTAAACAACAATGACGCTGATCGGCGTCATACAAATTACATAAAGATTACATACTCAAAATGGCTGACAAATTCTGAACCAAGAAATCTAATTCCCCAATTCTGTGCAGAACATTTGTTACATCTCGTAAATATTAGGTAAAGTAAGTATCATTAAAATAATATTAAAATCGATTGAATCTGAAAAAAAAAAATACTTTAAATTGCCGTGAAACTGTAAAAAATGACTAATTAGCCGACATCGACAAAAGATTAAAAAAAAGTGACATAAAAATGGCTCAATATTTTTGTCATAACATAACATGTTTGTACTGAAAAGCATTGTTTTAAAGTCAAAAGACAAAAACTGATATTTCGTTAAAATCCACCTCTAGTGATGGTCACGCTTGTGTTGTCATGACACAGTGGAAAGACCTCGAATGAACCGGAGTATGTCGTGCAATCGTCAGTTTACAAATGGTAGCACAGGTCTGTTGACACACGAGTAAATTTTTTCATTTTGCAGTAAACTGGTGTAATCTGATCTAAGATGTTTATCTGAGAAACAAAGTACATTTCTCTGCGTACTGACTCTTTTGATCTATAGTTTTATAGAATTTAGTAGTTATTAGACAGTTTTCGAATCATATTTCTAAACTTCAATATAAAAGTGGCCAGTTTTGAGATATCACTTTTCTTGTACACTGACGATGGGCATTTTTACAAATAATTCTTGAAGTTTTTAATGTGTTCGCAATTTAATTCAACTGGATTCAATAAACACTGAGACAGCAATACTTTCATCCCGTATACTTCAGCTCAGATCATAGAAATGACTACTGTTCATGGCTATCGAAATAAACGTAGATATACTTCTGGAACATCGATTGAATTAGTTGAATCCGACTCTTTCAAGGTATAACTGAGCTTTTACTGTGGCAGAAATTACAATTCATCAATATTACGTCTCTATTTCTAATAATGCGAGAAAGTATGTAGTGTTGTAGCACCTCTAGTTTAACGTTTTCTGAAATGTTCCTGCATACACTATATAATTTGCAAAAGCGCGATTAATATTTGAAAAGGTAAGTTTCGGTTTCTAAGAATTAGTGTTTTAGGGAGTCAGTCGGCGGAGTGCCTTCTCTGCCCTCGCAGGTCGGGAACGCAACCCGAGCGACGCGCGACGCGTATTTATCATCTGCGAAAGTAATCAATTTCCCGCGAGAGGGAAGCGTTATTGAATTAAAGGAAGTCGTAACGGTCGCCGATTGAAAGGGCTTTTAGCGACGGGCACCTCGACGGAGCCGGCGGGGGCGGCGCGAGCGACGGAGGGGGTTGGTGGACGGGGGCGGACGGGGGCGGACGGGGGCGGACGGGGGCGGACGGGGCGGACGGGGGCGGACGGGGGCGGGAAAACGGGGGCGGGTAAACGGGGGCGAGTAAAGGGGGGCGGGTAAAGGGGGGCGGGGTAAAGGGGGGCGGGTAAACGGGGGCGGGTAAACGGGGGCGTGTAAACGGGGGCGGGTAAACGGGGACGGGTAAACGGGGGCGGGTAAACGGGGGCGGTTGCGAGGGTGACGGCGACGCTGAGCGACGCATTTGGGAAGAACGATCCTACGCGAAGAACGCCTTCACTTTCTCTTTGCGTGGTGTTTTTCCAATGAAAATTCTTATCACCTCGTAGTTGTTGGCGTTGGTGTCTTTGTACGTCTCGTCAGCGTCAGTGTTGTCGTTGTTGACCTGTTGTCGTTGATGCCGTTAACGCCGTTGACACACTGTTGTTGACACGTTGACGACCGTTGACGTTGATGTGAACATGATCGTCGTTGGCATTGTCGTTTTGTCGTTGTAGTCATTTTCATTGTCTAATGCCCGAGCTTTGGATATAATACGTCTGTTGCTCTCTTCCCACATAGGTTTAACTGTTGGATAATTTTAACTGAGTGGAACTAGGGATCTCGAAGCTACCAGCTATCTATTTGCTACTAGGTTCGCAGCCAGATTATCGACTTAACCATATAATTATATTATCTGTCTATTACTTGCGACGTTCCTTAATAAATATGGAATTTGATTAGGGCGGAAATGTTCCGAGAATTTAATTTTGCCTTACATTCAGGCAGGGACGTTTTTCACAAGCTTCAAAGCACCCTTAAAAATTCCGTCACCCCAGCCGCAGTTTGCAACCCGGATTTAATATTACGGATACACAAAGACAGTGTTGTAGATTCCGAGTCTCTAGGGCTGCCTTCTTAACTCGTAGTTGTCACACACATATTTTAATTATACGATTGTAAATCTACAGGCGACATATTATAACACCGTGCATTGAGAAAAGTTCAGAGTATTCACTTTCATTTCAACACAACAAAAATAGAAGAAGCATTCCATTAAATTGATGTGAATTCCTAGTATTTTTTTTAATATTCTAAAGTTTAAGAAATGTTGATGTATGTTAATTACTGTTAAGTTAATATCTGTTCACTAAAAATTTCAAAGAAGTTAACGGGTCAGATGAATCAGCTCATCTGTCCCACCACACGGGAATCCCTGTCAGAGCAACCACTCAATAGTTATGTGTGTCTTTATATAAAGTTTTCTGGAATTCACGTGCATTTAAACATGTATGCAATTTGACTTATATGGATTACGACATTTATTTGAAAAACTGTCTATTACTCTGTATCAATGAAACTAGGCATTACTCGCCTCTAGCTAATGTTCCTCACTTCCTTTCAGATTTTAAACTCGTTCAGTCTTGCTGTCACAGATAAGGCGCAAGGAAGGAAAGGCGGCGAATTATGTATGTTTAACAGCGATGATAGTTCTAAAAACGGAGAGGTGTTGATACACTAATCAACTGGATAAGGTACAAACGAACTTCTGCAAACGTCTTTTAAGGGCTCTCGAGAACAACTCCTGGGTTACATGTTTAAAAAGGAAACTGATCCAACTAGATAGAATCAGAAGTATTTAAAAAAATCATTGACTTACTTGACAAAATTGCTATCTATGGAACCTTGTCGATACCCACGTAAAATTTTCAACGAACTTTTAGAATCAAGAAATGCATATCCAAAACCCATTATATACAACTGTTTGTCCGTTCTTGACGGGCTGATGAATAATTTGGGGGCTTTCATAACTTAATTATGCATCAACAAAATCCTAATGTAATCGGAAATAGAATTCCCTCAATTGTTGCAACAATTGTAAGTAAAATCTTTATGGTACGCGTAGAATCATGAATTCATCATATAGTACAACATATCGAGAAATTAGAGATTTGCATTCTACAGAAAAGGAGAAATATCTAACTTTGGCTCTTCCCACTTCCATAACTAGAGTAGTT
This sequence comes from Gryllus longicercus, assembly GCA_038098605.1. Classification (NCBI taxonomy): domain Eukaryota; kingdom Metazoa; phylum Arthropoda; class Insecta; order Orthoptera; family Gryllidae; genus Gryllus; species Gryllus longicercus. Next base: position 356,442 of record JAZDUA010000714.1, read on the forward strand.
GCTCAAATCAGGATGTACAGTGACAAAGAAATCAAAATCAACAGTAGAAATATGTGGCACAAAATACACTCAAATTCAATCAGCTTGCTATATAACATATATAATAAATTCATCTCCCCCGAAGTAATTTCTTTTGCGCTTGTCGTAAACGGAGATTCTAATCTCATTTTTTTATATTGACTCCGATGATGAATGATAAGAAAATAATATCAAATACTCTCTCATATTTCCGATTTCGCCGAGTTTAACTTTATAATTTGTTTTGATTACATATTGTTGTGTGTTTTAAGGATACGTAATTCTAAAGTCCGTGTGTGATACTTTCAACTGAATTCATTCTAAATAGAGGCTGCTTAATTAATTTTTTAATCACAAGACGGCATATCCGGATTTCATGCACCTGTACCAAATATATTCCAATATTTTAAATTTGGAAAAAATAAAATTATCATTGCGTTTTTGTAGGGTTTTATGTTTCAAATGGTGCGTCCGTTCCAATTCCTTTGTTACAAAAGTATAGGCAAATGTTTTTTATTAAAGATTTAACATACATCAGAACATTGCTTGAATGAAGTTGCGTACAACTCTTTCGCCATTCGATAACTTTTGTAGCCAATTTATTTTTATCTTTGTTGTACATTCATACTTCAACAGTGTGTCGCAGTGGAACAATATTCATGTCCGGCAAATTGCTGTTTGAGAAGGAATTCTGAGACGAACATTTTAATAACTTTATTTCTTTGCGTGGGTCATAAATATTTTCTTGCTTTAAAAAATCTCATTTTGTGAGTACTTTATATGTCTCATCTAATTTTATTGCCGCGGGTCGTACTCTTCTCATTTCCTATAGTAATAAAGATTTCTTGAACAACCCACGACAATTCTACAACTTTCATTCCTTCACATCTGAATACTGAGAAAATGTTTAATATAAAAAATTATAATACATTCGCTGACCTAAGAGATCGTAATATGTAATTTCAAATTCAAAATATATCTGTCTGGTTTTGTGAGGGATAAGCTTTCAACCGTAACATTGAAATATTAGTAAAATATATACATTTGTCAACAATAATTATTTAATAACATTCCATTTTTAGCGGAACCGATACGAGGACTAGATATTGAGACAATATTGCTGATTTTTCTTGTAAATATAGTATAAATGACCAACAATAGTTGGAGTAAAATACTTTATTTTCAGGTTGAAAAATTTTAGTCCTCATTCGATATTTCATAGCCAAAATGACTACGTTTTTGGCAGAATTTTCATTATTGAAATTTACGGAAAACTGTGATAAAAACATTAGAGACCGTTCAGAAAATGCAATCGTTGACATTTTGTTCCGGCTAGAAAAAATGCTGCCGAACTGACGAAGAAGGTAAATTCCATTATTAATGGCATTTACATTTACAATTACGCCCGAGTGCTTTGCGGCTTGTAACATGCGGCTGGTGGCTTGCGCCGAGTAGCTTGCATCTCTGTTTCTCTCTCTCTCTCTCTGCATCTCTGTCTTTCTCTATCTCTCTCTCCTGGGAGAAATTTCACAATCGCAGGGGCAGAATACGCAATGAAGACGTCTTAATAATCATATTCCAGTGTGCAGTGGATTGCGTAGAGAGCGCCGTGGCGTAGAACGCCTGATCAGTGCCTTTTATTCTACATAAAATTATCATCAACGCACGTCTATGTTCGCAGGAATATGCACATTTCCATGTTATTATGTCTATATTCTTCACGAAAGTTCAGTAAGTTGACAAAGATTTATAGCAATCGGATGAACGGTATGGCAGCGCTGTAAGCACGAACCAAAAATTTAAAAAAATCATTATCTGTTTTATATTAGATTTATATTATTGATCACGGTGGCGAAATTCTTTATAATAGCATATTTTATATATATTGGCTCATCGCATGGCCCTGCGCCTTACCGCCTGGCCAGACCGCATGGTTTGAACTCCGTAGCGCGGATCTATTAATTGATTGATTGCTAGTGATTCCGGGTGCGTCAACTGCTAAGGTCATTTTCCCGCAGATGTAGCTCATGTTTTTTTTCATCGAGAGGGGCGGTGGTCTTTCCCCGCTGGATGGCGAGATCGGGCGTCGACCTACCGTCGTCTAGCGAGGCACCGCCCCAACCAGGTATCTCCCACCAGAGGGGCACTGCCCTTGCCGGGAGAAGCTCTAAACTTCCGACCAGTCTCTTGGGAAATGCGTTTGTGTAGTGTGTGTTAGTGTAAAATGTGTGTATGAGGAGAGAGAATAGGAGAAGGAAGGGGTAGGAAAGATCGCGCGCGGTCCGCAGCCCGTTTGTTAGGGTTCTGCTCCGGCATTCGCCTGGTGTTGATCGGAGAAACCACGGAAAACTCCCGATCAGAGCAGCTGGCCGCCAGAATTCTCCTCCAGTTAGCGACCAAATTCGACTTGGCTATGTAGGTAATGTCGAAAATCCTGAACACTAAGATTTCCCGATCAGAGGTACTGCAGCGACAGCAGTTGACGCCCCGAGCCACCTCTCCCGTTCCGCGCATCGACGTTTTATCAGCGCTCCGAGCACCCGTCTGTCTCATTCGATTGCGCCGCAGCTTCCTCTCCCCGCCGCTCGGCGCGCGCCTGTCGCTCCGTGGCGCTCGGGTGTAATGGGCCTAACACGCAATACTCATTACGTCGCCGGAGGCTGTTGTCTCCCGCGCGCCCTATGGAAGATGCGCCGCCATTGGCCGGCGTTCGCAGGGCACCAGCCGCGCACAAAAGGCTCATTTCGGAGCATAATTAACCTATTGATCTATTCAATTAAGGTGTAATTTCCGAATTGTGACGTTGCTCGCCGCTTCACAAAGAATTTCGATGGGGGATGGTGTATGAAGTTGATTTCAGGGGTGATAGATTAATCCGGATTTACTTTGGTGAAGTTAAGCATCTCTATTCAGTCGTCCGGTGTTTGCTTGCCCTCTGGATTCTCACCTACTGAATTATTGCTCATCGATAATGTGATTAAGGATTTTAATACAAAATGATGTATGTAGTAAGTTTTTGTCCCTGCAAAATGTATCTAAACAATTGATCTGTTCATTTAAGATGTAATTTCCATTTGCGATGTGGTTGTCCCCAGAAAGAGAGGCAGTGTGTTATGTATGAAGTTCATTACAGGAACGTCAGATTTCTCCACACTTAAGACGTTTCGCATCCATAGTTAGTTTGTTGTTTATTTGCATCAAAAGGTGTGTCGATTGTCTGTTGTAGGAGTATTATAAGAATCTCATTTTCTAAATAAACGAAATCCAGTAATTTTGCTTAATAACAAACATTAATATTTCCACATTATTGATCTGTTGAATACAATGTTAAAAATATTAATTCGGAAACCATTAATGCTTCCGTCCGTTAGATCTCTATTTATAATGACTGAATATTAATTTACATTTGTGGAATGTATCGTTTTTGGAATGCAACTAAATCTCATTCGTCATTCATAAAATTCAAAAGATAAAGATTAATCCATAATTACTGCAATTATGTTGAGAATATCCATTCAGATTTTTTTGCATCTACGAGACATTAGAGGGAGACAATACTTTGTTCTAAAGGAAAAGATATTTGTCTCTTCTCTTTAAATTTTACACAAAAAATAAATTAATGTAATGCATGTCAAAAAACACTCTGATGGGAAAGTATGTTATTCATTTCTTAATTTCACTATGTCATACATTTGTACGGAATTGTATATTATAAATGTGTCTCCATTCAATTGTTTGTTCGTTGGTTTCATTGTGAGACTATTAAGCTGCGAACTGCGACTAGTGAACAATAGTCTTTGTTTCAAGGAAATATATATTTGCATTGTAACGACAACAAAGGTGAATGGAGTAATTTCTGACAGACAGTGTCGGTAAATATGCTTGGTATTCGTAGAGATCTCGGAATCTCTCCAAAATACGGTGTATGGTAGGTAGTAAGTACCTAACAGTCATTACATCAGAGAATGCACTTCTTATTTCCATCATGTACTATTGACAGATTAGCAGCAAACGTTCAAAGCTTTCCCTTGTTTTAAAAAAATAGCCCGAAGTTAGGAATTCCCTACTTGGGACTCTCTGTGTGTTCTGTTTGGGTATACAAAGACCTCCGAAGCCTGTTTAATCGTGACGCCTAAAGATTTAAACGTAGTTATAAAAGGAATGAAAGGTGTATTTTGATGATCTGCATTGCTGTTGTGAATACACTCACAAACAATTATCAACAATATTCATGACAATGCGGAGTTGTTTAATAACTATGGAAGTTGATGAAACATAATATTGTTTCAAATTGGTCCTAGAAGTGATCAAACGTTTATTGTTTAAACAACACATATTTATTTAAAATGGAGTTCTTGAAATATATTTAGTGTGGATGTAATTGAAATGAGAATACTTTGAAATGGTTGCGATTATTAAAGAACGTTTGCTCACGGGTAAAATCGAACTATTTACTTATACGCAAATATTATCATAAACATATTTTAGAAGCAAAAATGTGATTGATAATGCGTTTGTTAACTCCTCATTACATTTAGCCAGAAGCAACTGAAGAAAATTGTAGTAATGCTATGTTGTAATTTGACTGAATGTTTACATAAATTCTCGGAAAATCATTCTAGTAGGGTTGACATTGTTTCCCATGAAATAAATTATGTTTCCATAGTAAAATTACTACAATTCCGTTTGTACTTTTCCTTTTTAAATGCTAAAAACGTTTTGAGCGACCCAACCCAAGCCCCGGAGAAACTGAGCTGTTTTTTTACATTCAAGATTTTAAAAATGTTTTTTTTAACTATTAAATTTAAAAAAATTTAAATTTTAAAACTCATTTAAAAAATTGAAAAAAATTAACGGTAAACATTCGTATTCGAATTTGTATGCTTTTATATATTACATCTAAATATAACATGAAATTATATTTTGTCGATCATTGTTTTCGAAACAAATGTGTTTGTGTATGTGTGATTGAAGTAACGACTTGAACTCGTGAAAATCATAGTGATAGTGAAAAGGCTTGTGGAAGCCCGACTACCCTAATTCAGAATCCGCTCAATGCAAGCCCTGTACTCTCATCAAGGCCGCCTGTCGATGGCCGACGCACGAGTTGTGGGAGGTCTGCCCCGGCTGAAGTGCAGGCGCGATGAACAAGGGAGACGGGAGGTTGCTGCTATGGGTGCCGGAATTACTGATTGATAGATTGGTTATTTTGTGTTTCCGAGAGCGTCAGTTGCTACGATCATTAGCCATGTAAGTGTTTTAAGGAGGGTTTTTATCACGAGATGTGAGGCAGATCTTGCCCCGCCGCATGGCGAAATCCTGCGCCGACATACGCGTCTGTTTCCCTATTTCCCCACCCAGGTATCTCCCACTAGCGAGACACCGTCCCAGTCTGAACAAGCTATGATCTGCCACATGTATGATTGTGTGGTGTACGTTAGTGAAAGTGTGTGTCAATATGGGGCGAAGGTAGGGCAAGGAAAAGGAAGGAAAGATCACGCCCGGTCTTTGGCGGATGGATTTGGATGGCTTTGGATTTCTTAGGGTACCACCCGGGCATTCGGCCGGTATTGTTCGGAGAAACTATGGAAAAGTACCGATCAGAGCAGTCGGCCGCTAGAATTCGCCTCTAGGGAGCTCTCTGCTCCGATCTGTCTATCTAGAACCTGCATCCTCAACCCATACGAGTAGAACCTCCGGGTCAGAGGCACTGCAGTGACATTAGTTAATACGTATTACCACTGCCGGTATATTCGTGCTAGGTACAATCACAGACGACGAAACGGCGCGGAGACTGGCGCTGAGGGAAAGGGCGATGGTGCGGGAGTGGGGTGCCGAGACCGGACGCGTAGCATGGGGGGGTGCGTGGGGACCACGTGGGAGATGCTGTGCGGGTGGATGTCGTGCGGGGGCGTGGCATCAAGGCGGTGGTAGTTGCGGCAAAAGTCCTAGGTTGACTGGGGGTATTCGATGCCGGTGTTGGGGTTGAAAGGGGGTGGCGCAGGTTCAAGATCAAAATGACTGACGCTGGTGCAGTGCTGGGGGTGGAGGCGCGGTGTGGTGTCGACGTAGGGAAATAACTACGGCGGCGCGGATGCGCAAAGACTGACGCTGGGAGAAACGGGGGCGGTGCGTGATGGGGCGTTGGGAGACGGAAGAGACAGCACCCCGCGACGGGTGTGGCGCATGTGTTGCGCATGGGACGGGCACTGGGCGGAGCTGGGTCAGCGTGCGGGCGTTGCGAGGTCGACACTTGGGAGGCGCGGGGGCGGCTCTGGGGCGACGAAAGGGCGAGGCCGAGGCCGGGGGCGGGGTGGGGGCGATGCCAGATACGGGGGCGGAGCCACGGATGGGGCTGGGGTTGGGACTTAGGACGGGGCCGGGGGCGGGTGCGAGGCGGGTGTAGGGGACGGGTGTGGCCCGGGGGCGGGACCGGTAGCAGCGCGGAGGCGGCGCGGGGGCGGCGCGAGGGCGGCGCGGGGGCGGCGCGGGGGCGGCGCGGGGGCGGCGCGGGGGCGGCGCGGGGGCGGCGCGGGGGCGGCGCGGGGGCGGCGCGGGGGCGGCGCGGGGCGGCGCGGGGGCGGCGCGGGGGCGGCGCGGGGGCGGCGCGGGGGCGGCGCGGGCGCGGCGCGGGGGCGGCGCGGGGGCGGCGCGGAGGCGGCGCGGAGGCGGCGCGGAGGCGGCGCGGGGGCAGCGCGGGGGCGGTGCGGGGGCGGTGCGGGGGCGGCGCGGGGCGGCGCGGGGGCGGCGCGGGGGCGGCGCGGGGGCGGCGCGAGGGCGGCGCGGGGGCGGCGCGGGGGCGGCGCGGGGGCGGCGCGGGGGCGGCGGGGGGGCGGCGCGGGGCGGCGCGGGGGCGGCGCGGGGGCGGCGCGGGGCGGCGCGGGCGCGGCGCGGGGGCGTCGCGGGGGCGGCGCGGAGGCGGCGCGGGGGCGGTGCGGGGGCGGTGCGGGGGCGGCGCGGGGGCGGCGCGGGGGCGGCGCGGGGGCGGCGCGGGGGCGGCGCGGGGGCGGTGCGGGGGCGGCGCGGGGGCGGTGCGGGGGCGGCGCGGGGGCGGCGCGGGAGCGGTAAAATGGCGCGGCCGGACTGGCGCACGGCACTCGCCAGAGGCGCGGGTAATTACAGTCGCTTTATGACCTCCGCCGGACGTATAATTAGCGCCCAATTAAAAGCGACGCCGTCCGTTTCGCGGCCAAGGGGCCATTGCGGCGCCCTGCCCCCCCCTCGCATCATCGCCGCGTCGCTCCGCACGCTTTTTGCACGTCTTTCTCAATTACCAGAAAGAAACGGCAGAGTGCGCTAGCGTCGGCTCGGCGTGTTGCTCAGCTTTTTGTGTACATGTCGCTGACCAGTAAAGAACCTCCAATCTCAGAGAATAATTATACAATGTCGGCCAAGGCGTTTTCATGAATAAATAATTAAACGTATTGTTTCTGTCAATTTTATTTTTGAAATTGATTTCTCGTACGAAACTCTTTAGATAATGTAATAGTCATGTAATTTCAAAGCTTTTAAAATAAAAGTATGAAATATTTCTGTTGAAGAAGGTATTCTTTCAGTCTTCACTGCTCCGAGAACGTTTGCTCTAAATGCATATTAAAATCGCTCCTGTCTACTTTTTTTTAACATTTCGCTTATTTTTTGCTGCTTAACATTTGATTGATCACAGTTACACCCATTTGCAACTTTTACTTTTATTCTAATGTATGTATTAGAATGCTATATTGATATTCTCTTTGTCAATATGACAAAAACGAATGGAGTTGGAATGGAATTTGCAACAACGTGAAGTTCGCTTTACGAGAAAATTTGCACGCTAACCCACTATGACGCCGAAGAAAGACCGCCAACCGCTGTTAGGTTTGGAGTGATGTCTAAAACGCACTGTAGCAATGAGAATTACCTTGAACGTATTGTTGTGCTTGGGTTCACAACTGACTAATGTTTGTGTAAATATATTCGGTATCTTGCAGTGCAAATTAATTTAGAAAAAGTTCCCAAGGTTTATTAGAGTAGACAATATTTTTTATAAAAACTATGAAATTAGAAAAAAACTGTGAAGTCCGTTAACTTCAGTTTCTAACCTTTATTGTTCCATAGTTTATTAATTGCAAACAAAGAAATGATTATCTTATTGTGTGAAGAATCAAGAAATGCAACGTACTAAATGCAACGAGAGGATTCTTCTCGGACAATTCTTAGAAATTATATCTTTTTTAAGTGTAATTTAAAATTAATTGTAAAAACATGTATCATATAATGTATTTATATAATGTATTTATATAATTATTCCAAACCTTGAATAGCCATTAAGGCCGCACCAGGATTTTTTTAAGTATGTTATATGTATTGTAGAAAACAAACGAATTGTTAATAAAATATATAACTTTTTCTGCTATAGATGTATTTTAGGCTTTGAAAAGTAATATACACCTTCATTAAATTCATTGAATATATTACATATGGCATACATGTTCACTATTGTCCTGCGAATTCACGTAGAAACTCATAATAGACCAATGAAAGGAAGATATCATTTCCTGAATAAAAGCCCAGTGATGTGAAAGCGCGCTACTTATTCATGTGAAATGCGCGTGTCCATTCAGTGGAATTCTTTTCATCGCTCCAATGTATCTCATGCTCGTCTCTTTCGTTTCAGGTGAGTTTCAGAACCATCTTTCTGCGTTTCTCGTGCTGGCCAGTATCTTGGTGAGTAAAGACTTCTTTTTCTGCACTGCAACGGGGCTCAAGCATTGATAACATAGTCCCATGTTGATTACTTCGTGTCTTTTTGAGTGAATGAGTATGTATGAGGAAATCATTTGGAACGATGGATTTTCAATCTCAGAAATATCCTTTAATGTATCATACCACGTATCTACTGGTTTGTGTTAAAAAAGAAGGAATAAAATTAGAGCTTGTGAAAAACTGTACTTTTAGTGACTGGAGCGCTTGTTCTGTATATGCCTTAATTCCTTCATTATGGATATAAAAATGTTTTTCACAAAATTGTAGTTCAAGTAAGATTGAATGAAAATAAAAAAAAAGCTTAAACAATTCATTTGATGTAAATGTGAAATTGGTATTCAGTATAAAGTTACTAGAATCAGTGAAAATCCACTTTATTTTTGGTTTATATTCATCAACGTTGCCTTTGTAAATAATTATTGATAAAAAGTGGTGCCACTTATTGCCACCTCTGTAGATAATTATTGATAAACAGAATGGTGACTCAGCACTCGTTGAAATTAAATTTTAACCAACATAGATGTTCTATCATCAATTACCTACGCTGTTTTGATCGCTTTACAGTCGGTCATGAATAGTTTGACTAAAACATCAAAGTTCTTCTGATCAGTGTGTCTAGTATCGCTTTACTCGTGATAGAACATGCAACTTTAAAGGTCCCTTTCAATAGAATATTATCAAAAGCCCTCATAAACTCGCCTATAACGAATGTTGAAGAGAAATTCTATCAAATATTAACAAAAAAACATAAAAAAATAAATCATAATGAAAAAATAATACTGCAACATAACTTGCGTTCCTATTCAATTTAATTATATTCTTCTATTTTATTTGGAAGACAAGAAAATAGTTTAAATTATGTTCGATGATTATATTTGATGATGTTACTGACATTGATTACAATTCAGTTCCAATTATTCAACTACTGTGCGTTACACAAAGTTTGGAAATGGAAATCCGACTAGTGGGTTAATTTCACTTGTCATACAAATTTGACTTTCTCCAGTCTTTGTCCATTACAGTAGTGATTTCAGAACAACTTACTTTCATTACAATTATATGAAGAAATTCATTACATTTAATTTCTCTTAGGTTTTTCATGATTTTCTAATTTCCTCATTTCCATTGCTGAATCTTCTGGAAGCTACAGGAGACAATACTTTAAATTTAAATTACAGATTTCAACCCGTTTGGAGTCTTACTCTTAATTGGAAAGAATTGGCTTTGAATTCTGTTCGTGACCCTAAAACTCTAATTGTACTACTTTTCGCCCGCCCGTTATCCACCTTCTCTCTCTTGTGGTTCTCTCTTTTTAACACACTTTCACCAGGATTTCCTATAGCACCGTATGCCGTTTGATATCTGGCGTACGTATTTGAATAATAAAAACTGTATCAAATATTCAGCTTCAATGCGTAATACATCGTTTTGCAGATGGCTTCGATCCCGCCGTTTCGAATGCGTTCCCCTGCGCGCCTCTAATCGCCCCGCGGCGCGCGTCCACCTTTCGGCTTCCACCGATCTCCGCGAGTCCGCAACTCGCTCTTTTTGGCCCGCCCGCTCCCTCGCCCGCCGTCGCTCAGCCCTTTCAACCGGAAGCAGCGCCTCGCCAGCCAATAAATGCTTCCATATTCACGAACGAGAACCCGCAGAAACAGTTCGGGACGGGGTGGAGTGGCGGGGCGAATCGTAGCGGGGAGAAAGGTTGCTGGGAGAAAGGTTGCTGGGAGAAAGGTAGCTGAGAGAAAGATTTCTGAGAGAAAGGTTGCTGGGAGAAAGGTTGCTGGGAGAAAGGTTGCTGGGAGAAAGGCTGCTGGGAGAAGGGTTGTTGGGAGAAAGGTTGCTGGAAGAAGGGTTGCTGGGAGAAAGGTTCCTGGGAGAAAGGTTGCTGGGAGAAAGGTTGCTGGGAGAAAGGTTGCTGGGAGAAAGGTTGCTGGGAGAAAGGTAGCTGAGAGAAAGGTTTCTGAGAGAAAGGTTGCTGGGAGAAAGGTTGCTGGGAGAAAGGTTGCTGGGAGAAAGGTTGCTGGGAGAAAGGTTGCTGGGAGAAAGGTTGCTGGGAGAAAGGTTGCTGGGAGAAAGGTTGCTGGGAGAAAGGCTGCTGGGAGAAAGGTTGCTGGAAGAAAGGTTGCTGGGAGAAAGGTTGCTGGGAGAAAGGTTGCTGGGAGAAAGGTTGCTGGGAGGAAGGTTGCTGGGAGGAAGGTTGCTGCGAGGAAGGTTGGTGGGAGAAAGGTTGGTGGGAGAAAGGTTGCTGGGAGAAAGGTAGCTGAGAGAAAGGTTTCTGAGAGAAAGGTTGCTGGGAGAAAGGTTGCTGGGAGAAAGGTTGCTGGGAGAAAGGTTGCTGGGAGAAGGGTTGTTGGGAGAAAGGTTGCTGGAAGAAGGGTTGCTGGGAGAAAGGTTCCTGGGAGAAAGGTTGCTGGGAGAAAGGTTGCTGGGAGAAAGGTTGCTGGGAGAAAGTTTGCTGGGAGAAAGGTTGCTGGGAGAAAGGTTGCTGGGAGAAAGGTTGCTGGGAGAAAGGCTGCTGGGAGAAAGGTTGCTGGGAGAAAGGTTGCTGGGAGAAAGGTTGCTGGGAGAAAGGTTGCTGGGAGAAAGGTTGCTGGGAGGAAGGTTGGTGGGAGAAAGGTTGGTGGGAGAAAGGTTGCTGGGAGAAAGGTTGCTGGGAGAAAGGTTGCTGGGAGTATGATGGCAAAGTGCAAACTGGCGGGGAGAATCGTGAGAGGCAGCGAGGGGCGGAGAGAAAGATGGCGGGGAGCTTGGTGGCGGAGTAAAATGTGGCGGGCAGCATGTGGACGGGGAGGAAGGTAGTCGGGAGCGAGGGGCGGGGAGCGAGGGAGCGCGGGAGAAGGTGGCCGGGTGAGAGTGGGTGGGGAGGAAGGGGGCGGGGCGCACGGGGCAGGGTGAATGTGGTGTGAGAAAGGTGGCGGGGATCGGCTGTAACCTCCTTCGGTCCGAGAGCTAGCTCCACTATCTCGCCGGGCACGTGCGCATAAAAGCTCTGTCATACAGTGGCCGGCAGGGGGCGACCTGTTCACCTGGCAATGCATTCATTCCGCGCCATCAAAGACGCCTTTTTCGCGCTCCCGCCTCTGCCTTCAATGGTGAACCGATGCGTTGCCCCCTCCCCATTTCCGGGCGTCTCACACCCCGCCTCATGGAACTTGCGCTCTCGCTCGTACAACCGCCGACTCACTATTTGCTCTGCATCCCATACACCACACAATAAGAGCCACGTTTCTACTTTCATTACTTGGTTCATATTCTCGTTTCATTGGTCCCACCGTGTGTCTCAGTGGAAAAGTAGCATTTCAACATAGTTCTTTTCATTTTACTTCTCGCTTTGATAAGTTGGCCCTTCTCGCATTCTACACTCCGTTCGTCTCACAGCAAAACATTTCCAGGTTATTTCATTCCTGCGCTGGCCGTGTCCATCCCGTGCTACATCCATATCACTCCCATATCACACGTTCCTTCTATACAATTTTCTGTATTTCATAAATTTCACACTCCATTGAATAGTTGTCTCTTTTCAGATTTTGTTTACTGGTGCTATAGCGTTCGGGCTAAGCCACCGTACGGACCAAACCATTGTACGAGCCAACCCGACATATTTTTACATTCTGCTTTAATCACTCAGCGAATTTTCACCCGTTAATCTTAGCTTATCTATCAATCCTATTTCCGTTATCTGCATTATCGCTTCCCTTATTCACCATTTAATTCGGAGAGTTAGGTAATCTACATAAAAATAATTCCAACATTGTATTTAATAATCTTGGCTGTTCGGGTGGTTCCGCATCGCAGGCTACGCTGCTTGTCCCCCAAGATCATTGGCAGAACTCTCGCCGCGGAAGCCTACGACTTACATTTATTAACAATTCTGCTATAAAGTTTGAAAACTTGGTGGCAAAATACACTAACTTAACATTACTGAATTTAAGAACTTTACGAAATCTAAAAACTTTATAAATTAACGTGAACCTTTCACCGTGCAATCTTTCATAGCACTCCACTTCACCCCACTTCACTTCACTGCACTGCGAAACACCAAGCTGTAACGTCTTTCTTACACACTCGTTTGCCTCAGTTTCACAACGCCACTGAACTGCAGATAATAATAATAATAATAATAATAATAATAATAATAATAATAATAATAATAATAATAATAATAATAATAATAATAATAATAATAATAAAATATAATAATAATAAAATAATAATAATACAATAATAATAATAACGATAATAATAATAATTCATCAACATTATATTTTTAAAATAAAGTATCTCTGTCGTTTTCTGCGTTAATTTATCAACGAACAACCCCATTGTAAATTAACACTACTCTCCTATATACTCCGATTTCCCTTTTGCATTTTATATTTACTATTTTCTCATTCAAACTACTTACTCACACTCGTTGTCGGGCTACGACACTTGGTAAGCCTTCACATACTTCGTCTCACGCTGCCAGCAGATTTCTTCTCTCACGTTGAAGCCCCTCAGGTGTTTCCGCTTCCTACAGCGAGCAGCTCTTCTCCGACCCCGCACCGCTGCCCGGCCACACCTTCCTGCCGCCCCCAAGGAGGCGCGAGAGAGCGAAAAGTTGGGATTGAATATTCTAAGCAGGCGATAGCGCCGCCCGGTCGGATCCATGTGGGTCACTGTGTATCTGATGCGGGCGGCTATACAGTCGCGGCCATTGACGCGGACCCCCGTTTCCCTGCGCTCTATCGCGTCGCTGCCGCCGCGCCGACCTCCGCAACGGACGCGGGCGCCCTCGCTCGCGCCGCTCACGTTGCCACCGCCGCACCGACAGATCCTTCGCCTTGCCCTCGCGGCCTCCGTCGGCAGCCACCCTCAACGCCCGCGCCATTCACCCTACGGGGCCACACCTTTGTCATCGCCAAAGCTGCCACTGCGCGCCATTCCCTCGTCGCCATCCCCCACCGCCATCTCGTCATCGCCATCGCCTTCATTCCGTCGCCATCATCACCACCAGCATCGCCATCACCACCGCTACCTCTAACATCACCTTCATCGCCGCCACGCTGCCCACCGCCCACCTCTCACCCACAATCGCCCACAGCCCATCTGCCCACTGCCCACGGCTCTCTGCCCGTCGCCAACCACCCACAACTAGGAATGTATTTACAACATTGGTATTTCCGAGCAGAAGCTCCAATATCATAACGTCGATGTTTGGCTTTGGACGTCGTTTTTCTGAAGTATATTTGTTCAAACAGAGATATTTTAAAAAAATCGCGTGAAATAAATAAAATTTCCAGTATTTATTTTTAATAGATTTCTCGCAATTAATTCACAACTGCCACTGTTGTCGATCCCCCGAAGCCACGAAACCGTTCACTATTCACAACCTTTCTCCAATGTTATTAACTTTTTTAATTATTTTGCACGTGTAATATCGTTGAAGTGCATTTTGAACCTTGTCTGCATTGAACGTTGATTTGAAAATTAAGATGACAGTAAATTTTAAAGCACAACATGCATTAAACTTATATCGTCGTGTTAAGTATCTTATTAGAAACAAGACATTTTACCTCGATATGTTTTATTGTATTTAAAACATCAATATATTAAATATCGATGTTTTATGTCGATTTTTCTTCGACATCGAAAAGCTTTTGGTGATGTACCGAAGAATCGATGTTTTGCAAATATTTGAAAACACTATCCACCACCCACCTCTGGCCGACAGCGCTTATCGCCCACTTTCAACTGCATCGCCTCCGCTACCGTTGCGCGCTGCCACCTCCGGCGGAAGGGGCGTACCCCAGGGACGCCTCGCGGCGTCAAACTGTTGCCCTCCGCGACGCGTGCACTGCGGAGCGGAGACACGGCGCTGCCGCCGCCCCCTCTTACCTCCGCTCCTGCCCTGGCGGCGCACAACTCGAGAGACGGAGTAAATGGATTGCGGTGCGGAATTTATCCCCCGGACGATGCTATTTTGTTGGAGCCGAGAGGTGTAATTGCGTTGGAGCTGGTGGGAATGAAAATTGGCAGGAGCGGTTCCTGCTTGTAAAGCATAACATGCGTACGTCAGAACGGCGAGATCCATTACTCGAACTCATTACGAGAATAAGTTTTCTTGATGGCTGATGAAAAAGTTAATTAGGATTGGACTAGCATTTTCCTTTCAAACGTGGTCTAATAGTTCCTTTCTTCGTAATATGAAACTGAAAATACATTAACACACGGTTAGAAGTGTGAAGACCGGCAGAATGATTCAATCGTATTGTTGTAATAATTAGAAATGCGTTAAGGTTATTAATAAATGAACAAAAGCTGAAATACATTGAAGCAACTTGAATTACTAAGATTAAACATCTGGCTGTAATAAATGGGTGAAAATGAAAATAGGTGTTGTTGTATGATTATTAATTAGTATATTCTATTTTTTCAAAATAAATTGAAATCATCGATTTTAATCAATGATTCATCAATAAATATTTATAAGGAATAAATGGTTATGTTATTGGAAGTAAATCAATTAAAACAATTTAATAAATATATAAAAGTCATATGATGAGTCGTCATTGCCAACAATATTATTTATTAAAATAGCAGCTTTCGATGGTTTAGCCATCATCAGCACTTTTCTGCTGTATGGAAGCCACGAAAACGACTACTAGTCGCCATTGAAAGTTGCTATTGTAATAAATAATATTGTTGGCCATCACGACTCATATAATTATTTAATTGGAAATTCCAACGAAAACGTACCAAAATACCAATATATAAAAGTAAAACAATGAAAATTTTAATTGTATTAAGATTAGTTTTATTTTTGTAGATATTAAAATACTCACGACTTAAGTGTTGGGAGTAGAAAATGGACACATAAAAATGACTGCTAGAGCCTGCGTCACGAGTAAGAAATGTATGAAGTTCATTGTAAAATTTAATCTGGGTGACTCCGGCCGCGGAAGCTTATGATATCAATATACACATTTTATTTGAAATAACGTAAACTACAGCAATGACTTTTCATGTAAGAGTATTCCTTCAATATGTTTTTTTTTTTTTTTTTTTTTGCATTTTGTACCTTACTCATCCAGTTTAGTATTGTGTATTTTTCTTGAGATTTAACTTTATGTTTGCACCTTCTTGTTGAAATTGATGTTTTTTAATATATTGTAGAACGTGATATGCACGATTTCCCGACGATTCGACAGTACCCCGTGAATTGTATTAAATAATAATGTTTACAGCACACTACATTTTAAAAATACAATTAAGTAATTTGTGTTAACACCTTACTAATGAAATAAAAAATGCAGTTGCAAAAATCATTGTGAGTTTTTTAAATAACTAAAACAACATATTATATTCAACAGACCATTCATGTTTAATTTTTATATTTAGTGACAGTTAACATGGAATTTGTATGACAGGATCGTGTTTGTATTTTTACTACACTACTCGTACAAAACAAATTTACAGTTCAGTTATGATATTCACTCCGTATCATCGTTAATTGAGCAAGGCTCATTGAAGCCAACATTATTCCGTCCAACGAACGAGACCAATGCTTCTCTCCGAGAATTGTCTGCAGTAATTTACATAATTTCATTATCGCTCCAGCCCAGTTTTTGCGCGAGAGCACCGTAGAGAGGCTCGAAATTGTCGAATAATCAGAAACAGTGAATTTATTTAGCTTTCTCTCCAGCAAATCTTTTTTCGCCGTTCCAGTTATTCAATAGCGGTCTGAAACACGACGATTGTGATCGTACACGCTTTGTTATGAGCCATTATGAATTGTGGA
Source organism: Gryllus longicercus (assembly GCA_038098605.1). NCBI lineage: Eukaryota > Metazoa > Arthropoda > Insecta > Orthoptera > Gryllidae > Gryllus > Gryllus longicercus. The sequence continues at coordinate 372,988 of JAZDUA010000714.1, forward strand.
GCGAAAGTTCGGCTCCACGTGCCGAGTACAAAGCCCGATCTCGTTTCGTTACGGCCACTTTGTTAGGTCCGAGCGCTCGACTCGCGTTTGTTGCGCGGTCGGTCGGTCGGTCGGTCGGTCGGCTCGCTTCTCCCGCGCATGTGCACTGTTGCCGTGCTAAGTGCAGAGCGGAACAATGTTCTGCAAATATTCGCGCGTCGCGCACAACTTTCCGGCAGGGTCCTTGTCTTCAATTTCATCCGTAATTGTTTGCTGTGCAGGATCAAAGTTCTACCTGCCCTTTCGTACGAACGGAATTGTAAATTTAACATGTTCAACTGATTGCTCTTGAATTTTGATGTGTGCATTTGGTGAACATTGTGTGTAAACACTAAATCTTTTGGGAAGTTGTTGGATGAGAAATGATTTAATAAATTTAAATATTGTATGGAGAAACAAATTTGCCTCATTCCACCAGCGACGACTGAGGAAAATCATTACACTCGACAGAAGAGAAACCCTTCCTCAAATTTCTGCATATTTCAATACTGGACTATTAATAAGTGTCAGCGTGCGAACCATTCAATGATACATTATCGTTATAGGGTTTCGGAGCCGAAGCTTACTCGTGTACCCTTGATGACTGCACAACACTAAGCTTTACACCTCGCCTGGGCCCCTCAACACTGACATTGGTCTTTTACTTCTAGGCTGTCCGGGTGACGCCGCGTCGTTGGCAGATAGGCCGACGTTTCGCCTGTCATGTCGCAGGCTTCTTCAGGGTAGTGGAAGAAGCCTGAAGAAGCCTGCGACATGACAGGCGAAACGTCGGCCTATCTACCAACGACGCGGCGTCACCCGGACAGCCTAGAAGTAATGGACTCGAGCCGCGGAAGCCTACGTGTACACTGACATTGGTCTGTTTATGACTGGAATACCCTTGCCTGGGCTGATGAGATGGGTTCACATTGTTCATAGCGGATGGACGATGGCGATAATTCTATGAACCTATGGACCCTGCACGCCAACAGGGGTCTGTTCGAGCTGGAAGCTCTGTGATGGTAAGAGTACACGAGTGGGACTTCGGCTCCGAAACCCGATATCGATAACGTCTCGTTGAATGGTTCGGAGGCTGATATTTCTTTGTGGTCCAGCACTGAAATCTGCTGCAATTTGCGGAAGGGTTGCTCTTGTCAAGAGTAATGTTTCTCCTCAGTCATCGTTGGTCCCGTTCCTGCACGATGTTTTTGTGGCTACATCGATGCTGGAAGTTTGATGTTTTACCAGATTTACGATATTCACGGTACACTCGTGAAATGATCGTACGGGAAATTCCAAATTTCATCACGACGTCGGAGATGCCATGCCCCATGTCTCTTACGCCGACTCTAACACCACGTTCAAACTCACATAAATAGTGATAGCCTGCCATTGTAGCAGCAGTAACCTATCTAACAACTGTGCCAGACTATGTCTGTCTTATATATTCGTTGAAGACCGGAGCGTGGTATTTTGATTGTTTCCAAATCTCTTTATTTCAATATGCGTGGCAATAACAGTTTTTTGTCTCTTCAGTGTATTTCCTCTGATGCAAGAGTACTGTAAACAGTCAATTTGAAAATGTCAAAATATTTTCTAAATTCTGAATAAAATATTAGTGAATAGCTTTTGAAAAAAAAACTACATTTCTGACATTACAGCAATAATTGTATTTCAACTGTTCTATGGAATATTCAAATGGAAAATATGTCTCTTAAGATAACGACCCGTGACAAAGAGACGGCGTACCGAGCCGCAACGCTGCGACTTTTAGGAAATATCATCGTAATAATAATAATACGGAACCCACCGACAACAGCGCCCCTGCAGCAGACGGTGCCGAGTAAACTAATTAAGCGCCCGCGCAAACAGCTCCCGCGGCAGCGCAGTTCGTGCGGACCCGACAGCAGCGCTGCCGCGGCGGTCTCTCCAGCTGAGCTCCAGGCTCAACCGGCAGCGACAGTCGACTTCGAAAGCCCCCGATCTGGCTGGCCGAGGTGGCTCAAAGCGCCGTTTTTCACGAGGACAGCTACCTGCCTTCCTTACACAGATTTACATGTTCACCCGTAGGAGAGCTTAAGGGATAACATAACCTCACCTTATGGACGCAAATTTCTCTTTTCATAAGCCACAATTTACATCGAAATTATTAAAAACGTTCACTTTGTGCATTGATACACATTCGCCTTAGTGCTGCGTTTTGCTCGTGTGAAGGGGCTACACCCACATAAATATTCCTTTTCTTCCTACCAATCTAGAAGTCTAAAAATGTCTCTCTCTGTCTCTCTCTGTCTCTCTCTCTGTCTCTCTCTCTGTCTCTCTCTGTCTCTCTCTGTCTCTCTTTCTCTCTTTCTCTTTCTTTCTTTCTCTCTGTCCACTTTGCGATTTGCTACAAAATTATCCTCGTCACAATTATAGAAGTATTGCAGGGGCGAAAGAAATATGACAGGTATTTGGAATTGTATGACACGCTCTACAATAAAAAAATACTTCAATATGTGTTAATAGCAGAATGCGTGAGTCTTGTGGGTTCAGAGCTACACATACTGGATTAATACAACCAGCACAACTACTCTTACACTGTCTTCTATACTTCCGTGTTTCCTTCTGCCCGACCGGCCATCGTAACTTCTCATACGGCTCCTCCCATTCCCGCAGACGGCTGCTCTGCTTCCGTTTGTTTACAGTTTCATCCTGTGTATCCAATTTCTTTGACAGAATTAGACCGCATTGAGGTCTTTCTCTCCACTCCTTCAGCATGTATACACTTGTTGCTACTACCATAATCAATTCACAAGTACAACCATTCATTCACATTTCGAAAGGCGAAAAATATTTCTTCTATTTCTTGCGTCATCTTTACGACGAGATATGTCATTTTCATGGTTAATACCCGTTAGATCGTAATTATGAGATTAATATTCTACAGAAATTTTTAGTGTGGAGATCTTCCAAGACATTACAATAGAATTAAAAGGGAAAAAGCTGGAAAAAACTTAAAATTGATATTCTCCTCCTTCATGTATTTGTCTTTTTAGCTTTGAACTCGGCTTACGTCTAACTCTTACATTGTTATTTATCATTTTACTCTTCGTGATTATCTGTGTACTCATTTACCTTTCCAATCTTTACCACTTGACCTACTTTTTATTACTTGACCAGAAAATCTGTTTACCTATTTTTCATTACTTGATGTTCAATTCCTTGCATTCCATGTAAAATATTTGTGCGACCCACAAAATTATAGTACTAATTTCAACATTTACCATACATCGAACTTTTTATCTCATCACGTCACACATCACCATTATTGTCATTGACAATGCCAACATAAACAACAAGATTCCAACCACAAATATCACTACCATACTTATAACATCCAATACCCTCGTCCGTTATATCTCGCTACCTTTCATCACCACTTGCTTAACCTTGCATCACGCCTCCCCACTCGCTCAACTTCCTACTTGCTTGTATAACTCACCACACCACCCGCCACCATTACCAACAACACCACCACTACCAACACCAACACCATTAGACCACCCCCACTACCACCACTACCACCACTACCAACACCACAACCACCACAACAACCACCACCACCACCACCACCACCACCAACAACAACAACAACAACCAAAACAAAAACAACCTCTACCTCCACCTCCTCTCTCTGTACCCATCGTCCCTCTGCCCGCACCTTCTCCGCTGTAGCCACCCTCGTCTGTCTTCCCCCAGCCCCCCCTCCCCGCCGTCCCCTTGGGCGCGGCGTCCGTCGCCCTTTACTGCGCTCTTTACGGCCTGTCGCGTCCTTCCTGCAGGGCGCGTGTTTATTCCCTCTCCGGGACAGCGGGCTAGGCCGCGGTTATCGGCCGGAACTCATGAAATTTAAAAGGCCAATTCGGTAAATATCGGCGGCGCGGGGAGCGGCCTGGACGGACGGCGGACGGACGGACGGGCGATGGCGATGGCGGTGGAGGGTGACGGCCACTGAAACGGAAACGGATACGAAAGCGGCCAAAGGGATGTCCAGGGGGGAGGGCAGGCGAAGACGGAGGCCACAGGCGAGGTGAAAGGAGGTGGGGGCGGAGGGCGGAAGTTCTTGACGTGCGGGTGGTGGGGAAGCGAATTCAGGAGGGCGGCGGCGGCGGCGGCAGGGGCGGCGGCGGCGGCGGCCGGCGGCCGGCGGGTGAGGACAGAGTCGGTAGCGCCATCGTAGGGGGCGTAAATTCCTTTACGACCGATGTGTAGGTTCCCAGCGCAGAGGTCCTCGCCCTCCGGAGACTCACGTTCAGTTCCTCAGTTCTTTTAAGTGCTCGAAGCCCTTTTGGGCATGCGCTGCCTCTCAATGGAATTAAATGCCAATGAATGCCGTTTAATGCGACGTTGTAAATTTAGAACTTCCGTTAGGGATGCGCAAAGTTTTAATTGATTACATTCAATAATTTCTCCGTTTTGTTTTGGTTCTCAATTAATTTGTAATATTGCTGCACAACATGTTGTGGCTTTTGTAATGTGAAGTTCTCAAAACTTTTTTTTGTCATTAAATTACCAAGGGAGATACAATCTGGAACAAAAATATTGTTCAGAAATTTAAAAACTATTTTCTATATTTCTGATGCAATATATGTGTATATTTAAAATGCAACATACACTCTCTCCGTATTTTTTCGAAGTCATTATTTTATTAAATCAGAACAAACATTTTGAAAAGAGAATTAAGACAAAGAAATATGTTTAATAAATGTGTAAAATGTCTAATAGTAATTAAAATATGTTCTATGCAAAATTCACATAAGTATAAACCTTTATGTAATACGAATAAGGGAGTTAGTCGTAAAAATCATATTTTTATGGCAGTAGCAAGAATTTGTTTGAACATTTGGTATATTACACTATTGTAGCTTTTTATGTAATTGAACTATATACATAAAAAATGCTGTCATCTATAGATTTTCCTTATTAAAATTTTTGGAAATATTGCAGACGCCTTGTTCACTGAATACTGAAGGCAAAAAGTTTAGTATTGTGTAGTTTCTTCTAGAGAAGTATTATAACCATAATTTGATGTTTTTAAATATTTATTTTCCAAATATAACATTAACTTCTAATAGTGTGCTGTCAAATTGTTTTTGTGATCTTAAAATTTCTTCTAACGAGCGAAACAAATTATCTTTCTAGATATTGTGTTTGATTTTTAAAATTTTCCCCGAAAATACGAACGAACATTTCCGTAATACTCATATAGCTCTGCCTGTTCTAAGCCCAATTTGAAGCCACAATCTTTTAAAAAACCCTTCGAGCTCTGAAACGTGATAGGAGATTATAATCTGCTTTAGTAGTCCGTGACATTTGTGGCGAAATTTATACACTGGGTTTACATCGTTTCATCTGCAATCACATCGCATTATGAACACGGCGCGTCCCCGAGTCCCCCGCCCTTTGCTTCTGTTCCTTTTCTCTCCGCGATCGAAAATCAAGTTGATGGACGCGCGGGAAGCAGAGCTGCAGAAAGAAATTGTTTGAGCGCCCCGATACGTTTATAGGATCGAAGCAGGGCGGCTCCATAAGTCTTTTAACTCCGAGGCGGAGAAGCCAAACAAACGGAAACGTTTTCCGTGGGCGTCGTAGGCGAATGGTACACAGTTGGCGGCGGCGGCGGCGGCGCTCGCAGCGCGGGAAGCAGCAAGGGCAAGACGAGGCGGGGTTTGGTCACGGAGGTGACGACGACACAGTGCTCGCAGCAGATGGAACCCGAGGGCAGAATGTTCACTGGAAGGATGAGGAGTTGCTCGATGCGAATGATGGGTCGTGGAGGAGAACGCAAGGAGATCTAGCAGGAAACAGGGCAGAATAAGGACGATGTGAGTATGGAGATAATGGTCAAAAGTGATGAAAAGAGAGAAGAGAAAAAAAGGGGAAAGGAAGTCGTTATAAAAATAATAGGGAGGTAGATTTCAAAATGGAAAAGAATCACAAAGAAAAATATATAAGTGTGTTACATAAAAATACAATACATAGAAAGACTGTTGAACCTTAAGTGTCCTTTATCACTTATAAATTTTCAGTTGGATATGAAAGGGGGAAACGAAGTATTATCGCGCAAAAAAATTGGGAGTAGATGGTGATATGAGAAAGGGGACAAGGCAACGAAAGATCAACACAAAATTTCACGGAAGGTGGAAAGTGAAGGGAATGATGAGTATGACAGAAACAGTGCGAATTAGTGAAGGAGTAATTCAACAATCGCAGTGGGAATCGTAGGAACAATAAATGCGTAAGGAACTGTGAAGCGTTGATCACAGAGTTAGAGTGACGTAAACGACAAGGCAGCAATGACAGTGTTGGAATTGGACAATGGAAGTAAGAAAGTTGGTAAAAGTACCAAGAGTGATAGAGAGAATAGAATGTCTAGGGGAGAATTCTAGCGGCCGGCTGTTCTAGTCCGTTTTCCATAGTCTCCGATCAACTCCAGGCGACTGCCGGAGCAGTGTCCTATCAAACGGGCCACGGACCGTGCGCAATCTTCCCTTCTTCATCCTTATCACCTCTTCTCTCCTTACACACACACTTTCATTCACCACACGACCACTCATACTGGAAGACCGCTCAGGAGCTTAGAGCTTGTCCCGGCTGGGGCGGTGCCCTGCTGGTGGGAGATATCTGGTTGGGGAATCCCCGCCATGCAGCGGATGCGGATCGCCAACACCGAGCACAAGCATGCACTACACTTACGGGACTAATGATCCTAGTTGTTGACGCGCCCGGAATCACTATCAATCAATCAATCAATCAATACGAGAATAGGAATTACATTCAAATAGGAACAGAAATAGGAAAATGTACACGATGGGAGACGCTAAGGCGCTAGGACAACGCTACGACAAACGACAGCAGAGGCAGCAGGGAGAGCAGATGCAAAGAAAACTGCAGGGCGGCAATGAGAGAAGTGAAGTGGACTCACCGATGACGACGGCGAAGCGGGTGGATTGGGACGATGCAGAGGAGGGCTGTAAGGACGGAGGGAAACTGGGGTGGACAGATCAGTGCGAAGTGGCGCAGCGAATCAGCGAGGTTGCATCTGGCGATGCTCTCAGTGCCATGCTACCCTCCGGAGGCAAAGAAGAACTCTGGACGCGAGACTTTCTTTAAAGCTTGTGAACACCGCAGTCGTTCCTTTATTTTTGGTTTCGTTTGTTGTTTTTTCGTTTGAGATCCTTGTAAAAGAGCTCATTACTATATCGACTTGGTTCATCCTCTTCTTTAAATTAACGCAGGGCAGTAATTCAAAGAAGAGTGGATCGGTAAATGAAATAAGTGTAACTCAATGTGCGATAATACTGGTATAATTTCTAGATTTCTACTTCTACTGGTATAATCCCTAGATTTAAGAATAGCAAATTTTGCTGGGAGGAACAAGGAAAGACAAAATCTTTTCTGAAGCTGCTATAAATTGTTTTAGAACTCATTACATTTATGGTCTTTAACAAGTGTGAAATTTTTGCACCACCTAAAAAACGAATATTCTACAAGGAAATTGGATTTTTTAATCGTACTACGTAGATAAAACATTTGAAAATAATAAGTTAATACTCTTTCCAACTATATAATTGTTTATCTTCTCCATAATAACTCAGGTATCGTCGTAGCCATGTAAATTTAAATATTTAAGCATTCGTAAAATTAATTTAATAAAATTCTTCGCGACTACTCCAGGTTATTTGCATCAGACAATCACTCTGAATTTCTACCTGTTGAGCACATTATTACTTTATGACTTGCGTCTATTATTGTTCCCATAGCACTAACTAAATATTTACATCAATGTATTCGTGTACCTGTCCGTTCAGCATTCGTTCCCCCTTCGTCTCCCAATACGCAAATTGGCCGGCCCTCCCCAGCGTTACCATTCGTCATTCCTCCCGCAACCATCTGTTGGCTCGTTGCTTTGTTCGTCGCTCCCCTCTCCTCCGTCCGTCATCCCCGCTCCCGTCCCCATTAATCCAGTCGCCCGTCCGTCGCTCTTTCCAGGCGTCCTATTGTCCTCTCCCCGTCCGCCGCCGCCGCCAGCGCCGCCGGCGTCCGCGGGGCCGCGGCGAGAAGTGGAAACAATTATGAAGTTCTCCGGACCTTTGTTTGCTCAACTCGGCGACACAAACAAACTTCGCCCGCCGCCGAGGCGTAAGTATGCGACGGCGGCGGCGGTGGCGGCGGCGGCGGCGGTGGCGGCGGCGGCGGCGGCGGCTGAGGAGGGGGCGGGGGCGAAGGCGGCGGAGGCGGAGTCTCTGACGAACGAAGATTGATGGAGGCCGCCTGCGTCGAAACACGCAAATTACCCCGGCCCGCGCGGCGGCGGAGAGGGCGGTGGCGGCTGTGGGGGCGGCAGTGGCGGCGGCGGCGGCGGCAGGGGCGATGGTGGTGGTGACGGTGACGGCGGGGGCGGTGATGGAAGCGGCAGTGGCGATAGTGCGGTGGCGGCAGCGGTAGCGGCGACGGCGGTGGCGGGGGTGGTAACGTTTGGGGGTGGCGGTGGCGGGGGTGGTAACTTTTGGGGGTGGCAGTGGCGGGGGTGGTAACGTTCGGGGGCGGCGGTGGCGGGGGTGGTAACGTTCGGGGGTGGCGGTGGCGGGGGTGGTAACGTTTGGGGGTGGCGGTGGCGAGGGTGGAAACGTTTGGGGGTGGCGGTGGTGGGGGTGGTAACGTTTGGGGGTGGCGGTGGCGGGGGTGGTAACGTTCGGGGGCGGCGGTGGCGGCGGCGGTGGCGGCGGCGCTGTTAGTTGAGCTGGGTGTCGCGGGCGAATTAGGTTATTTTATGGCAGAGCGCACCACTTCCTCGGTCGATCCCTTCGGATGACGCAGCGGTGCTTCCGAGATCGCCCCAAAACTTCCGCAGTGGCGCTAGAAAATGACGCGTTCCACTTGTACAAGATTCATGAGTCATAGTTCCTTGTTCATACACGACCCAATTTGTGAACGACCATACGCATGTGTAGGCAAATTAGGTGTACTTCTTCATTATAATCGTTAAACCGCTATTTAATTTCATTAAGCGCTTCGTAACAAGGTACAACGTAAGGTTGGCTATATCCATCGGTGCTTAAAGTTGCCTAGATTCAGAAAAGAAATATTTGTGTTTTATGAACTGCATTATATTAATAATAATATATTAATAATAATATAATAATATATTAAAATTATTTATAATGGGATAAGGGTCGTTTATAAACGCATTTAAGGTGATGTAGCGACATTAACTGCTCGGCCAGTTAAGTTACAAACTTAGAGGAAACTAGGAACGGGTCACGATTTATAGAGACTAAAGCTGATATAAAAATGACAAATATATTCAGATGTAAATTCATTCACTCTCAAACGATGTCAATCGTCAGGACTCTGACTAAGACATAGCTTGGCTACTGACTAAGGCATGTATTGTGCACGGTAAGGTAATAGAATCGGTTCGAACAAAAAGGTTGGATGTCACATTTTTACAGGTTTTAAGTTAATCTTAATAAAAAATTATTGATATCCGGAACTTAGAAACTTTTGAATACTCTTCAAGATGTGAAGCTCCTGCACTTCGAACGTTTTGTTTTCATCAATTCAATTTCATGTCTACCCCACACTTTTCCTGAACGCCTGACTAATTTTTACTTTCTCGTACTTACTTCGTAAGAAGAGAAAGTGATGTAATCTGCATCGGAAAACGGATACTTTTCGTCAGAATAACTCTTATAGTTATTACCACCTTGGTAAGTAAGTAGTAGATAAATCCTTTTCCTGCATATAGTAGAATACTTTCTTTAACATTCGCTGTGGCCATAATCCATGTTTTGTTGGTCCTTGATACCGGAATATCAAATAACGGCAACACTCTCCGGCTCCTCACTCAGTCTGCCCGTCTAAGGTCAGCGCTAGCGCTTGAACCGTTCAGCGGATTTTTTTCCAAATTGATATTCTTTTATTAATATGAACGCACTCGCATCTTTTTTTTACTGTTTCAAATGGATATTTTGATTTTTGAGGGCACTTTTCTGGTCATTTTCGATTTGGTACAGTATTGAAGATAGAATTTTTTTCCTTAAATAAATCTGATCGTAAAGTTTGTCAATTGTAACGTGATCATTTTTATAATATTTATTATCAGTTTCATTAATTAACTAAACGTAATGGATGGAAGTAATGAATCATGCTTTGAGTGGAGTTATAGTTTCTTACCAATCAGGCTAAGCGGTTGCGAGTTTGTAGAGGCTAGCCATTTTGACCATTATTTTCGGTATATTTTACATAATAAATATTTCATACACTAATCAAGAGGAGATCAGTCACTAATAAATTAAAGTTTCTTGCGTGTTATTGATTTCTTATCAAATTCCATTAATATTGAATTGAAAATGAAATGAAATATTAATTTAATTTTTAAGGAACACATACGTGAAAAATATGTACATATTTGTCACACGAATAGGAGAGAGAATACAAATAATATGTAATATATACATAATAACGATTGCAGGTCAGGGGTTTTGTGATTGATACCTTGACTAAGATGTAACAGTTGTTGAAAGTGTTCATTGTTCTTGTTAAGTATTTAATATAGGCCAAAGTGATTCAATTAATACTCTATTAAATTATCAAAATACATTTAAATAAAATATTTGTTTTTTGCAGTATTTTCAAAATGTTAAAATTCATTTTAGTGTAAGGTATTCCCATAACAGTATGTGTGCACTAACAGAAAAGCACACACACTACTATAATCGGAACCTTTAACTCATTATTCACTAATATTAGAAATCAACCAAAACATTTTATTTATATTTTTGGGTTAATATAGGACTGTTCTAAATCGAATTTATTTCCATTATGACAAGCACATTTCATGTAATGATAGATTATGGCAATTTGTTTGGAATAACGTAGAATAAATATGAGTCTGCAACCTCCGGAAAAACTTATAAACATTATTTAGAAGCTCGGCGTGTATGTAGTATATATGTATATATATATATATATATATATATATATATATATATATATATATATATATATATATATATATATACTAGCTGACCCGGCCACGCGTTGCTGTCGTTGCTGTGGCTAAAGTTTTTGTTATATTACATTATAGTAAACAATCTAAGAGGAACAATAAGAGAACATCAGTCACGGAGTCCACTATGCTTTTTCACACAGATGGTATTTGTAAAAAAATATGGTGATCTCCTTATTTGACTTTCTACTACTATAACCTTTTAGTACAATGAAATTATTTACCAATAAAGACGAAAATATTGATGTTGGTATACAAATTCACTGGATTGAGATTTGAAGGGGAAGTACGTTGAACACAATTAATTAAAATGTTCTTACACTTGATATTAAGCAGAAATCAATAGGTACAAAATAAAAATTTATCAGATTTATTATTTCCATTTAATTTGTATAACAAATATAAGTACTATTCAATTATAAATACTTTCAAATTCAATTTAATTTAACACCAATCGGTGCACAATGTTTTTGGTTAACCTGTCTTTAGCTAACACAAATATATTAGACGGTTTCCCAACACGTGAACACGCAACATATAGTTGCCCATGAGAAAAACATGGATTTTTCAAATCTAAACCACAAATGGACATTGTTTGACCTTGAGATTTATTTATAGAAATGGCGAAAGCTAAACGAATTGGAAACTGTAGCCTTTTGAAGGGTATGGTAGAATCTGAAGGTATCATCGGAATACGTGGCAGCAGGACCACTTTTCCTTTAAACTTCCCAGCCAAAATGGTTGCTTCAAGAATGTTTCCGGTGATCTTTTTGATGACCAAACGCGTACCGTTACATAATTGAGGTGGATTCAAATTACGGAGGAGAATAATAGTGGAACCAATCTTTAATCGAAGATTATGTGGTGGCATTCCAGGGATATCTAATGAATTTAAAAATTCAATCGGAAAATTTACACTTTCATTTTCATCAACAACAGTATCGATTGATTTAAAAGACATCATATCGCCTGGTAATAACTGTTGTATCTGGAAGTTAATTTCGTCAACATCAACGTTTTTGGCTGCCAAAATCGCCCGTTGACTAAGCCATTCATGATTCAAATAATTATTCTGTATATCCGGGAAAATACTCTGAATCAATTCATTTTTATCCTGAACAACAGTGCAAAAATTGTCTGGTAGTTTAATGCATTGCGTATTTGGTTGCAGTTCTATTTTACCGTTCCCAATATCTAGTAGTTGTTCGGAAAATATTTGTGCTGATGGATCATTTTGCAATTGTACTCGCATATTTATGGTCAATCGAAGTGTTTCAACACTTCGCCATAAGAATGATTGTTTCAAACATGCATTAATCTCATCCGCGAAAGTAGAGCGAGGTATAACCGGTAAGGTCTGCCGGAAGTCACCAGACAAAAGTAAGATAGCACCACCGAAAAGTTTATTATTGCTGTTTAAATCTTGCATAGTTCTGTTTAATGCTTCAAGTGAATATTTGTGTGCCATTGTGCACTCATCCCAAATTATTATAGAACTCTTCCGCAACACTGCAGCTATTCCACTATTCTTTTTGATGTTACACATTGCATCTGGTTTATTATGAACGTCCAATGGCAGCTTGAATGTTGAATGTGCTGTTCGCCCACCATCCAGTAAAGTAGCCGCAATGCCTGACGATGCTACTGCTAATGCGATTTTTTGTTGCGACCGTATTTTGGCAAGAATCAACGATATTAAAAATGTCTTACCGGTTCCACCGGGTGCATCCAAGAAAAAAAACCCCGCCTTGTTCAGCAGCAACAGCCAGCATAATCCGATCATAAATAATTTTTTGTTCTGCTGTCAGTAATGGTTCACTGTTCATGATAATTGTTGCTAAACTTTCATGGTCATATTGATTTTCTCGTTGTAAATCGGTATTGACTAAGTCGGTGGCTGGACGATTAGGTGATGGCATACCATAATGATTAAGTGGTAAATTTGAAATAAGAACACATAAATCCTCGATCAAGACCAATGCTTCATTGTACATCTCTGGTGTATAATCTATGTTTTGGCATTGATTTGTTTGTCTAATTCGGTGCAATATGTCTTCTGTCATACAATTTTTATATTTTTCCCACAAAGTTTGTGCTTGCGAGGGATAACATGTCGTCAAAATAATTGCAAACAACTGACGAATGTTATTCGGTGTTGATGTCAGCTGTTGAAATGTAGCTTATATGACACGTTCGTAGATTTACCATAGCAGCGCCATCTATTGTTGGAGTTGACAGATAATTGTGACTGTCAAATAATAACAGACAAATAATTAGCAATAAATTAAAATTGCGACTATAATTTGAGATTTAAACTATCCTATCTTTCAAGTTGGATCGAACTGCACTTGGTGTGCGAATTTTATTATAATCGGTTAAGTGGTTTAGGAGTCCATTGAGGACAAACATTGTGACACGAGATTTATATATATTAAGATTGTATGTATTGTTGTATGTATTGTTGTATGTATGTTGCAGACAAATAATTAGCAATAAATTAAAATTGCGACTATAATTTGAGATTTAAACTATCCTATCTTTCAAGTTGGATCGAACTGCACTTGGTGTGCGAATTTTATTATAATCGGTTAAGTGGTTTAGGAGTCCATTGAGGACAAACATTGTGACACGAGATTTATATATATTAAGATAAGATTGTATGTATTGTTGTATGGATTGTTGTATGTATGTTGCAGACAAATAATTAGCAATAATTAAAATTGCGACTATAATTGAGATTTAAACTATCCTATCTTTCAAGTTGGATCGAACTGCACATGGTGTGCGAATTTTATTATAATCGGTTAAGTGGTTTAGGAGTCCATTGAGGACAAACATTGTGACACGAGATTTATATATATTAATATATATATATATATATATATATATATATATATGTGTGTGTGTGTGTGTGTGTGTGTGTGTGTGTGTGTGTGTGTGTTTTGATACGTACTTTCTCGCCCGTATTTTCACGCAAAACTACTCATAAGTCCCCAACTTTCGAAAATTGTGCATGACCTTATTTAAATAATTATCTTAAGGACCATATTTCATATGGAAAAATTTCTATCTTCATAATTGTACAATTTGTAAGTCCTTAGTTGTAGTAAATGGCTAAAAACATTTGAATTTTGCAATTTTCCAAAAATCAGAGGTTTAAACGTACATGGGACCTGCACCATTTCTTAAACGTCCTTAACACTATTCAACAAACAAATTTTAATAAAAAAACAATGGATAAGTTTTTGAAAATTTTGAAAATGTCTCAGGACTTAGTTGTAAAGTACTCTCAAAAATTAAAATATAGGTTTCAAATTCATGAGGCCGCGACATCATCCAGATCACTCGGCGAATATCAGTTTTGGAGAAAATCGATTTTTTGGTATGGAGGACCAGAAAACATGGATTCAGGTTAACTACGTGGTTAGATGATTTTTTGGAACTTTAGCAACTAGATTTGATCAATTTTACGGTGGCAGGGCCCCGGTAATAAGTATTTTTCTGTCAAAAATACACCAATTTTTTTTGAGCAGCATTACTAACTTTGTCTCTGCGCATAACCGGTAGCGAGAAAATAATATAGCCAATATTACTTTACATAAAACTCTCAGCAAAGAATATTTTTGTAATATATTTTTTTTATTAAACAGTGATTTATGGTAAAACATAGTTTTAGATTTCATATGACTAGGCGATACCAGGGTTCTCTCAAGTCAAAGCTACGTAATAAAGTAATACGCGTTCGGTTCGTTTATAATTCCATGGAATTTTTCAAAAAAAAAAAGAATTCCTTGATTATTCCAGAGTTGCGGTTCAGTACAGCCATAATTTGAAATGTTTCTTTATAATGTTTTGTGGAGACAAATATATTCCCTTTTATAAGGCAAATCACATCATCACAGGGCTGCTCTAATCAAAGGAAACCTTCAACTCTAAAGAACGTCATAGATGAAACAAAATAAGGTCTGAATTATTCGGTTCGTGAAATAGCAATTATTATTTCTGTCGAAAAACGAAAGCCAAAATCGTTCATTAAATGAACTGCACATAAAAAAGTCCGTACCGCGTAGGCATTCATTTCGAAGGGAAAACAGAAGTTAGAGAGAAATCCGAGGCTGTACGTGGCTCGTTAAAATCTGGTTTTCCCGTCCTGCTGCGGGCGACACCCTCTTTTGTTTCTCCCTGTCCCCGGAGCGGCGCCCCCCCCCCCCCCCACCGAATCGGCTTCCGCCCAGGGCGTGTCAGGTTGCTATTAATATTTGAGCTTCCGGTTTATTTAACTCTTATAAACAGAGTATCATTAAACGCAAAAACTTCATTTCACCGTTAGTTAGCAGGTGGGTAATGTGAATACGGTCACAGTGTTAAAGGGAAAGCATTGGCTTGTGTCTAGGGAGGTCGCTTGCGTTCGTTTGCCACGTTATTCTGCTGTTTCATTGTTCTCACTCGCGTGGACGAAGGGATGATGTACTATGCGAGCACGTTTTCTTGATATTCCACAGCGGGGGGCGCGGGGAGAGGAGGGCTGTGGCTACGTCACGGCTTAAAAGCGCGTACCAACTGTGGGCATAAATTTTACTTGCCAAAGCGTGCCACGAGAAATGCTACGATTGTTTTGGTAGAACAGGGTGGTTGTTGCCAGCATTGTAAATTGGTACGTGCCGTTCCGAGTCGAACCGTGCTTTTCAGCCCTGGATGAGGACTAGGGAGCCCATGTATCAAGAAAACTTGCGCGGGTGTAATAATGAACTACTGTCTTAAGAAACGGCTGACACAGGCATTTGAGTTCAGAACAACAGTTGATATCTTTGCCATGACGAATACATGTTACGAGTATATTTGTAAATACTTTCACTATTAGGTAGTTGACGATTTTGTATGAATTGAGAGTAGTGGAATTAATGCGTTTGATAAGTATTATTCAGGGTTTGTAATAATTTTCCTTGCAATCATTATTTAGAAATGTTACAAATTCATTTTTTGTTGTTATTTCTAAAATAATTCGGTAATTTTTGTATGAAGAATGGTATTTTTTAGAAGTTGTAGCTGTTTCTTTTACATTATTGGCGTGTGTCATATGTAAATAAATAGTACTCTCTAAATTAATTAGAATATTCGATGACTTTGTAATTATCTAATATTGATTTTTGTCTTGTAAACGTGTGGTTATACAATTGTATTTAATTTACAGTTACAATGGAATCTGTTAATAAAACAAATTCAGTAGAACATCGCTAATTCGAACCCCGCACATCCGAAATTTTGGTTAATTTGAACACAATTCGTGTTGGAGGAAAAATAAACAAAAGAAATAAAATCTTATTTGTAGTGTAATGAAAAGATTTTATAATTACTACAGAACTGAACAACTAATTATTGAAATCCAAGTTGTCGAATTAAAACGTTTTTGCACTGGTAACTGCGATGTACATCGCCTGCCTATACAGCATACATACGCCTGCCTATACAGTAATTTTCACTTAGAGGAACTTGCAAAATCGGTAATATTTTGTCGTAAGAAACTGAATCTACCTGATTATGTGATGTAATGATGCGATGGCTATGCTACGTTGCCATTTTCTCACGTCGCACGCTACGTTGCATTGTCTGGTTATCCTGCAGATGTATTTTTATGGGTACGGCACATTTTTTCGGGTGATACTAACAATGTCAAATCCGAACATACTACACCCCCAATTAGTTCGAATTTCTGAGATTCTGTATTCAGAAGAGAGAGATATATATTTTCAGTATTTGCGCTACATTTAAATTTTTTAATCAGATATAATGCATTGTGCAAAACTCATTCTGGCCAAAAGATGATTACATTTTTTAACAAGACGACCTCAACGCAACTGTTTTGAGCAAAAGTTGTTGAGAGTTATTACAGAAAGTCAGAGGCTCAAAGCGAGAAAGTCTCTCTTTCACACACAGAACCTCCCTTTTTCCATTTCAGGCTTTGCCCTTTCGAAATGCGTAGTGACGTCACTGGCCTCGTCTCCCTGACCCGTGCTTTCAGTGGATGCCTGTTACGGGATCGTTTGGACCTCGTCACAACTCCTCCTTTTACCTTTACCAACCTTGTTTGGCTTCACAATATTGGGGCGTCACCGGTGTGACTCGTGAATGCAGGGAATTCTGCTCCCCAGAATATCTATCGAAGTGACGAAGAATCGACGCCCCGGAGGTGAGTGAAAATATTGACGTTCATGTCAGTCCAGTGGCTCCATTCTCGTGCCATCAGGACTCATTAATTATTCGTTAAATTTTGAATTCTATTTTTTCTTTGGGTTGGGTAATCGATTGTTAAATCTGGTTGGAAAATCGTGAATAGAAAATTGTGAATAACTTTAAGTTAACGACCATTCCCACAACTTGTGAAACGTTATTTTTGAAATTTATATTTGACTGAGTGTCGACCTGAATTGCTTTTTAGTGTCAGGTACCATCGAGAAATACATGTATTTAAACTATACATTTAATTGAAATATTTTTGTTTCGTAATATTTAAGCACTCCCAAATAATTGAACATAGCTAATGGATATTTCATTCAATGAGCTAATGTTTTTCTATTCGGTACTAAACGTTCATTGTCCATTCGTGTTCATCTAATTGAAGAAAAGTGATTGTATTGTTATTGTGTTTTTTAAGTAAGTAATTTTTTTTTCGTTTAAAATTCCACGAATATTAATTCCATATAAATTAAATTGACCACAATAAATTTGAATTATATAAGTTGTAATAAATTGTCTTAATTATTTCAAATATCATGTATCCTGAACCAAAGAAAAGGAAATTTAACTTTTCTGACGAATAAACTGACGAATTATAAGTTAAAACCAAAAAACTTGGGGATTCGAAATACGAAAGTAAATGCTTTGGCTTCGTGATTAGTTCGGAGGCTCTACTTCCGTGTTGAGAGAAATATTGAACTATGATTGAATCTTTAGTCGTTGAGCGACGACGGTTCAGAAATTTCAAACTGTTGGACTGGAATTTACAAAAGATGTCTTAAATGTGGCGGAAATTTAATGCTGAAAAACGATCACCACAAAATCATCATTATCATCTTCTTCTTCTTCTTCATATCATTCATATTCTTCATCTTTGTCTTCTTTCAGTTTCCCCCGTCTCTCCTTCTTTCAGTCAACCCCAAATCTCCGTAAAGCTAGTCTCCAATTTCAGGGGCAATTACGTAGACTGTACCGCAGCACACAGTCAGCATTTACTGTCTGAAATAGGAGACGCTGCTTCAAAAATTCAAATCTTTAAATTTCCCAGAGATAAAATTCTTCAAACCCAACATTGTTTTTCAGAAGCTCTAAAGATACCTATACTTGAGGTTTCTACAATTTCGTTGACGTTCAACTTCGGATATTTCGAGTGTGTTCGGGGTCTTTTCTCTTCTCTGTAGAAGTGGGAAAGACCAGGGCGAAATTGGCCTTCTCGGCGGCTAAGAAACGCAACGAGTTTGCTTCGCCGCTGCCGCCCCCCCCACTCCCCGGCTCCCGCCCCACACCCTCCCCCTCCTTGCTCCCCGTCTGCCAGCCCCGCCCCTGCCCCGCCCCTCCCCCGCCTCCACCTTTCCACCCCGACCCCTCGCCGCCGCGTGTTTGAATATTAACATTCCTGCACCGTGATTTATTGCGTGGCCGTTCCATTCTTTGCGCGAGATGAAGATGGATTTTCGACCCCCCTCTCTCCGCCCCCACCCCTCGCAGCTCCCGCCCTCGCTCTCACCTGCGCCGCCCCCACCGCCGCCGCCGCCGCCGCCGCCGCCGCCGCCGCCGCCGCCGCGCAACGTCTCAGGTAATTTTCTGCATTCTTCGCCAGCCCATCCCCTCCCCCGAACCTCGTCCGCTCGGCGCCGTCTTACACTTTGCAGCCCTTACAACGCCTTCCTCTCCCTCCCCACCCCTCCTCCCCGTGCGGGGCGCAGTCTGGCGGCGCTTCTTCCGAGCTGCCTCGTCGGCTCCATCTGCTCCTTGCTCCGCCCCCCCATCCCCCCCGCCCCACCCCTCTCCTTCCCGACCCTCCCCCTCGGCGCCCAGACTGTGCCTTTTTCTGACCTCGCAAAGACCTGCACGGGAAAATGGGGTTGCTCCAACACGAGGAACCGGTGAGATTGTCGATTTCAAGATTTCGCTCGCGTTTGATTCTGAACTTGACAGTTGTCTTGTCGGACGCAGTCGTCGCGAATTCTTTGCAGAATAACGCCAAAGGGAAACTGGTTAGGGAAAATATACTTTTGGATCGAACTAAATAAATCTTACACAAAATTGTGTTGTAGAGAAGGGATTAGAAAATAATTACTCTAAAAATGTGTTCATACGGTGAAGATAA
The DNA here is from genome assembly GCA_038098605.1 of Gryllus longicercus. Classification (NCBI taxonomy): domain Eukaryota; kingdom Metazoa; phylum Arthropoda; class Insecta; order Orthoptera; family Gryllidae; genus Gryllus; species Gryllus longicercus. Next base: position 392,406 of record JAZDUA010000714.1, read on the forward strand.
TACAGTACAAGATTTCTGCTCTGAAGGTGATTGGTAGCCATTGCAGAGCAATATAACTATTTGTGGAAAGCTCTTTTCACAAAATTAGTTATATGAATTTTTGTATATCCTGTTTCATTTGTTTCCTACAATTAGGTAATGACGTCAAACCGTGCAAAGTTACAATCTCAATTAGTGTTGTCTCCAAAAATAGATGGTATTTCAGTATTAATTTACAATTATTGGTTAATACGGATCATATAATTGATAACACGATCACGTATTACTGCATGAACTAATGCAAACAGTATGGTACATATCTCTCCCTTACATCATTGTTATTTTTTAATGAACTAGAATTTTTCCCTGCGAAAGAGAACAAAAACATGTGTACGCTAATCGGCAATGCCATACGGCTTAATTGGGTTGCAGATTTTCAATATTCTGTGAATATTAGCGGCGCATACAAAGCACATAAAGGGCACAAGCTCCAAATGCTAGTACTGTAGATATAAGCATAAATTTCCATTACTCTGAAAGGCCACGAAGAAAATATAATACAAAATATTAATTGATATTGCTTGTTTTATTATTATCCACATATTTATCTGAAATATAATTTAAGCACGATTTTGAAAATGCTGAAAAACATGACATACAAGTGAATACTGAAGAAATGTTATACGTTTTTTTCAAATTGCAAACTAGTTGCCATAAAATTAGTTCATTTCGTCTTTGTAAAATATCTCAATTATTTGAGGATCCTTTCAATTAATTCATTAGTCAAAATATATGTCTGTGGTTAAATCTTTTAACAAATTGCTTTACAACAGGTTATTGGTGAGCAGTAACATTTTTCATTACGACAACATTATTCATTATGGTAGATTTTACGAGTAACCTTCAACCTTTTATTCCCGGAACATTTTTTTTTGTCTTATAGCCTGTCTTCTTTTTTTGACAGATTATTATTTATGGATATGTTTCTGAACAATCATTATTTTAATGATCTTAATGTTATCCGCCCTCTGATACTGTTTGATATCCCATCTTGTACCTATTTCCATTTTCGTGGTAAAGACACTTTGTTGCGGAAACAACCGTAGAGAGCTCATTTGTTCAAACTCCGACGTCTGCTGCTTAAGTTGTCGCGGAGTGTGAAGAAGCTTCACTTGCTTCTGAAGGTCCAAGTTGTGAGTGGTTTTGCAACTCTTGTACGGAGTTGGAGCAAAGCAATCACGCGAGATAAAGCTCATCACTGTAAAAGAAAATATTCTCGTTTTAAAGGTGAGCTCCATACAGTATCGTAAAACTGTCGCTAGGGATTAACTGAAATTTGTATGAAGTCAATAAATTCCATGTTGGCATTATAGCAATGTTTTGTTGGTAATTTTAAGAAAAATATTACTTACTTTAGTGAATTTATTCATATGCATTTTTTTCTTTGGAGATCATGCATTACAACAAAAAGACACAATTTGAAAATAATAGTAAGTTTTTACAGTTAGTGAATGATATTAAACTGGTGGAAATACAATAGAACATATTTTCTCCCATTATATCTAACTTTTGCAATTTTTGAAAATACAGAGTGTTCATCAAAAATAAGACCTGTACCATTCTTTTAAGCACCCCCTGTTCTATTTACGAAAAAATATTTTTTAAAAGATTGGAGCCGATTCTGACAAAATAATTATTCAAAAATTGCCTAAATTTCAACCAAAATTAAGCAAAACTTACTCATTTTCAAAAAATTGTTCACGACATTATTTCAAGATCTGTGTTTAAGAACAAGTTTTATTAATAAAAAGAAATTCTTTTAGCGTTTTTATGGTATCCGGGAACAAAGCTTAATTAACAAATTTGAAGCCTTTTTGAGATAATTTCAAAAATGTAATTGAGTCTTCATGTAAAAACCTCCTTATATCCGATTCAATTTCCAAGGGCCTGGAGTTCGTTTTGATTTATCAGAAAAAATCGATTTTGGAGAAAATTGTTGAACGGTTTAGGCGCGACTGTTGACCGCAGTCGGAAAGGCTGACTGACTGACGTTTTGCCTTCAATCAATTTTTGGTATCAAGGACCCACAACACCGTCTTCCAGAGCACGATTACAATACTTTCTCTTCTTACGCCAGGAAGTGCGAGAAAGTAAAAATACAAGTAACATTTTGCTTCTTCCTTGTAAACTATCATTATTTTCGATTGAGTGATTCCAGTCGCTCCCTGCTTTCGAGTTGGTCTGTAATTACGAATTTAGAAATTGGCAACTCTCAGCGTCACAGGTGCAAAACAAACACCCCCTACAAAGCATAGCCGAAAGTTTTTCCTTCTTCTACAATTTACGAAATTTTATTTTATTTTGTTAACAATCTCTGTAAATACTGTTTTGGCAGACCCTTTCCTTTCTTTACTGCATCTTTTTTATTGCAAAATAGTATATTATTTTTTTTGGCTTGCTGGAGAAGTATAAAACTATATATGATTTATCCTTGCATCATACTCATTGCTAACTACTTTGAAATTGTTATGAAAACGGTGAAGAACTTCATGAGAATATGGAAGATGTTATTTGAGAGATATATTGCATTCTGGTTTGCGATGATATCACAATAACTACGAGTACATTAAAAGTTCTTTATATCTCTGTTTTTCGGTTTCTCAAGAAGTTGTTTGCGACTTCTCAAAATTCGTTCCATTCTGAAGTCCTGAACTGGTGTAATAATGCAAAAGTAGCAATTACCTGAGTGATTATTTAGCTTGATGTCAAATGTATAAAGGAATGTGAAATGGGATAGAAGAGCTTCTGTAATTCAAGTAATGGAAAAGTAAATTTTGTAGTAGACACATTACGTCCAACGCATAGTACGCAGAAGTTTTCAAAACAAAGTTTATAGGTTGTTCATATTACTACTATTCATAATTTATACATTGAAAATCGAGGAAAACGTGGTCAAAAATATATCAGAAGCATTGCTCACACATTTAAAAGGCATTATTAATAATTGTCGTAGAGATTTCACGAACTTTAATACTTCGTCATAATATAGTTTCTGCAATTCAAAATGTTTTGCCAAAACGGACAGGAAAAAATCTTTCATTCGCATCAACTCAGTTTCAAATTGTAAATGGGTTCTTTATAAAGAGGTATTTTTATTGGAAGTGGTTATTAATGTGTTGAATTGCTATAGACTCTCTACTTTGCTGATTTTCTGGATTGGGGATAAAGGAACAAAATCATTTTTCTAGAGAAATTTGTATCTCTCGCATCGCCTGAAGCTATGGGATACGTGAACGTCTCATTAACAATCAGTCCATCTATGAAAATAATACGAGAATATATTTAATCATATTTTCTTATTTAGGCGTTCAAATAAAATGATCATGTCGCCAATCATGTATGAAAGTGTATTATTAGGAAAGAAATCATTCAGGTAAGAAGTAAATTAGAGAATGACGATGAAAGAAAATAGTTATTCAAGCTTTGTTGAAAAATGATTTTTTCTGTAGTGTGAATTACTGAGTATTAAAGGTGTTAGGAAGAAGCTAGTCTATTTTAAAGGTATCGGTAAATCATGGAAACCAACGACCATTGTATTTCTGAAGTACATTTTGTGTTTATTTCCTACACAAAACGAAAGCAGAGGTCTTTTGTTCAGAATCAAAGTCTCGCGCAGTATCATCACCAAAAATAGGAAGCACTACGTGCAAAGGATTTTCGTTAAGCAGTTGATTTTGGAAAGTGCTGCATGTGTATGTGAGCAATCTTGTGACTGAAATTGACTCTGCATGTTCAAAAAGTTAAGTTTCGTTCTTGAATTACGTTGGTTTTTACATTCAATTCTACGTCAGTGCACGAGCAGAGCCTTAAACCGCCTTGGGAGTACTTTAAAGCTAAATCAGTACTTTCGGTCTAAGAACAGCGGCTTCATACGTTCTCTTCTAACTCATTTTGCCCACCACAATCCGTAGGATCAACTAATGGGGTGATTACGAATCGTTATCTACCCTTCTTTCGTTATCTGAAAAGAATTGACCAAGTCTACGGGTCCGCAAAAATAAGTCTCGACTTTGCCTGTAGAGAGATCAGTGTGGATTGATAGTGCATTAACAGACCAAGAACGTGCCCACAAGCACCTCTGGTTGATATAGTCCTTCAATAATTTTAAGGAAAATTTTATATTCCTTTATGAATATTTAAAATATTTATGGTATTTTTAATTGCAAAATTTACAATTCACATATTCATTTTCATCCATATGTTATATACTTGTATTTCATTAGGAAATCCCTGAGTTCGGTTATACTAAATGCCCTTTACGATATTCATCTGGCTCTGAGCACAAGAATAAGAGAGAGTTTGCTGCTGGGAGAGGTGGTTCAGGACATCAATCGAGGTTATTGCAGTGCCTCTGACCGGGAGGTCATAGGAATCCACTTTTTGCGGTGACATAATTTTTCTCACGAGCTTAGATACTAGCTAGGACAAATTCATCTAGTGACTAGAGGAGAATTCTATCGGTCGCATGGTCTGATTGGCAGCTTTTCGTGGTTTCTCCGATTAACACCAGGTGGATGTCGGAGCAATACCATAGCAAACGGACCATTGACCGCGCGCGATTTTTCCGTCCCCTTTCTGCTTCTATCCTCTCCCCTTACTCACACACACACACAATTTCATGCACTACACTATCGCACAACCCGGGAGGCCGGTCGCGAGCTCTGAACTTGTCCCGGCAGGGGCGGTGCCTCGCTGGCGAGAGATACCTGGTGGAGGGAAATGCCGACGGTAGGTCGGCCCCAAATCTCTCCGTCCAGCGGAGGGAGATCACTCGCAACCCCCGAGTAAAAAAAAGCATTACACTTACGGGACTAATGACCTTAGCCGTTGATACGCCGGGAACCACTAGCAATCAATCAAGAGAGAGTTTGCATTTTTCAGCATTTTGAATGGCAATATTGCCGGCCAAGTACATTTATAAAAAAATAATAATAGTAATATTATTTCTATTATTATTATTATTATTATTATTATTATTATTATTATTATTATTATTATTATTATTATTATTATTATTATTATTATTATTATTATTATCATTATTATTATTATTATTATGACAAAACAGATTTTTAATCGTCGAGAGTTCCCCTCGAAAGCCTTAGTTCTGAGCCGCACGTGCAGCGCGCTCTCGTCAGCCGGGTGGATTTCGGAAAGCGCGGGCTGCCGCCGCGAGAGGACACGCGGCTGACGAACGAGCGGCCGCTAATAGGCTGTTGGCGTGTTTACGAAAGCCCGAATTATGCGCCGGCGGCCGCTGCGCTTGTTCAGCCTTATTTTTACGCGGCCCCTGTCCTTTGCCCGTTATCTGTCGCGCGCCGCCGCCGCCGCCGCCGCGAGCTGTGCTGACGTCACCGCGGTGCGCCGCGTTCCGCGTAGGCGTCGGCGCGTACCTCGCGCCTGCCTGCCAGAGAACAAACGCGCCGCCGGGGCGGGGAGGGACGTGGCGGGGTGGGACGGGGTAGTGCGGGGTTGGGTGGTGCGAGGCGGGGCGGGGAAGGGCGTGGCGGAGAGAAGGGGGTGAGGCAGAAAGGGGAGGGGAGGGGCGGAGCGGGGCGGAGCGAGGCGAGGCTGGTTGGGAAGGGGCGGGGCGGGGTGGGGTGGGGTGGGGTGGGGTGGGCGCGGGGCAGAGAGGAGGAGGAGGAGAGACAGGGAGGGGAGAGGTGGGGGCGGGGCAACATCGCGGTGTGGAGCGGTCGCCGGTCGCGGCCCTCCGTCGCGGCAGGCCACGCGGTGCGGCTCCGGGTGGGCTACAGGCTGCTTTGGGTGGATGGCAATGGCATTCCCTTTTGTCTTCATTTTATATAGTGCCCGTTTTCTTCTTCTTCTTCTTCTTCTTCTTCTTCTTCTTTTTATTCTCCTCATTCTTTATTTTATTTTCTGCTTGTTTTAGTCTTTACCTCCTCATGTACCTTCATGTACACATCATGTTTATTCCTCATTTTTCTAATTTTATTCCTTTTGTCTAATTTTTCATCTGCATATGGCATTTTCGCCTTCTTTTCATTTTTTTCTTTCATGACCTTCTTCCTCTCTTCATTTCTACTGCTTGTATATCTTCTATTTTTGGTTGTTCTTGCTTTCCTATTTTATACATTTTCTTTCTTTTCTTATTTTTCTAATTCTCATAGTTTTCTACTTATTTTCCACCCTATCTTTATTTTCTTCTTCTTTTTATTTTCATTTATTTTATTTTCTTTTGTCACATTTGTTTGCTCTTCTATTTTATTTTTTTCTAGTTTTTTCTTCGTCTCATTTGATATTTTATTCAGTTTTACTTTTATTTATTTTCTATTTGTCGTTTACTTTGTTTTCTGCTTATCGAATTCTTCGTCTTTATCCCCTCTTTTTAGTGCCATAACTCTGTCAGGAGTTTGCTGAGAAAGGGCAAGAGTCAAGAACTCGAATTTTTTCTCGAATGGATGAATGATGGGACTAACATTATACGTACTTATCTGCACGTGCCATCTACATAACCCGTATTCATACCTTACATGAAATTCCAAACTATAATCTTTAACTCAACTACATGATGCTCCGCAAAGAAAATGTGCACTTTTTAATGCCAAGACCTCTTCTTAGCTTCAATTCGTGAACTGTTTTTCCGTCTGATAGTTTCAGTAATTATAATCCTAATTTTCTATAGATTAATTTGAATAAATTTCTTGTTTTCTTTCGTAGAGTTTTTATCAAGTAACATTTTCATCATAACATATTCAACGTATCTCTAAAGAGGGGACATATTTCTTCATTCGTGAGGGGTACAAATACGTACGTTTTATTACGTATTGAAAGTGCCACTGGTCTTGCAACCAATGTGAGCGAGAAAGAGAACGGTGATGAAATGAACAGCTGACCAGGGAAGTGGACTTGCGCAAGGAAATCCATAACCCTCTTGCGAGGCGAGAGCCGTGGCTGCGCAAGACTAAAGAGAGGGATGTGTGAAGTACGCAACGAATTCCCAATGAAATTCCAATATTAGGTATGCATCTAGTGTTGCAGGGAATTTCTGCTGTTTGTTTCTCAATATATGGATACAACTGTGATAAAGATTTTTTCACTATTCTCATCTGTAAGAATAAATTATCTCTATTAGCTTGATTGTGAGTAATAATCTTTCAGTGATATTTACTATCTCATTATTTTCCAGATGACATATTTTAATTTCAATAGTAATAAACAATCTTACTCTTTCATAGTTTATTTAAAAATATGTTTGAGTATCCTCTTTATTTTAAGGCATGTATAAGAAAGAAAATTAATCGCTTCGGTATGAAGTCTATCAATATTTAGATATGACGCAGATTATGCATTGTTATATTTATGCAACAGTAATATTTCGTTCATTCTGCATAGAAAATCAATCATTAATTCAACACATTAGCATTTGTGGGGACTAACAAAATATTTTGTCACATAATAATAATATTATTAATAATAATATTAATAGCAATAACAATTATTATGTGTTAATTAATAATTTGTTTTGTTTGCCTTTGATTGTAAACTGAAATTTACAATTTCACTATACACCAGCACTTGATCGAAATACTGTAATTGCAGAAGTGACTCCTTCTCTAAAGCGAATCTAAAACCAATGCTAAAATCTGAAAAGTTTACGAAGTTTTGAAACTTGTATTCTCGTAGAAAGCTGTATTCTTACACATTTAAATGGAAAGTTAGCGGTGTGTGTCAAAATATCACTTGAATGGAATCCGTTATATTGAAACAGGCTTATTTTCGTGCACAGAAAGAAGCACTTGGGCCAGTCGCACAGTCTGTGCATCACCTAGTGCTTTGTATTAAAGGCTCGCACTACCATTATCAGGATCGCCTAAACATTACGATGAATACAACCATTCTCGTCAACAGCACCTTCAACACCAATACTCTTCCATCCACATTTTCGCCGCGTATCCATTCTTTCTTTGCAACTATTCCATTTTTAGCTACCTATTTCAACTCTTTGGCAAAATTAACAAAGTCAAGTACCTTTACCGTTCAATATAAGCCTTAAAGCAATAAGAGCAATTTTAGCAATTTGGGAAGGGGGACGCGGTATCCGGACCAGATCAGAAAAATGAAATAAGATATTCCTGTATTTTGTTCCCTTTTTCGAAACCATGACTCAAAATAGAAATGGCAGCTTCCCTGCGTGTATTCCGGCAAATACCACACCTAACTATCAGATGTCCGGAAACAAACGGCTGGCAAATTGGCGCGATTAATAATGGCTCGGGTCGCGCGCCGCTCGCGCCCTGGCGCGAGCCGCGAGCAGCCGCGCTGTCCGTCGCGGGCGAGAGGCGAGCGCGACGTTGCGTCATCTCGCGCACCCCCTGGCGGCGGCCGCGGAGTTAAATCAGGCCCGAATCGTTGTGGGACGCATTCCGGCTCTTATTCTTTAGCGTACCGGTCTGTTATACCCAAGCTCGCGGGTTCAAACCCGATCGAAGCCGTGGATTTTTAGGGCGACAAAATCCTTCGTTCGCCTTCCTTCGGAGGGGAAGTAAAGCCGGCTGTCCCATGTTAGTAGATTTACTTGCATGTGAAAGATCCTCAAGCCTAAATGAAGCCTCTAAGCTAAATTCAAATCGCCTGTTTCTCACCCAAGAAATACCTCCTTTCTCTGCTACTTGGTGAAAGGAGCGTAGCGAAATTTGCGTGGTCAGACGGAAGAGCGGGCCTGATGGCCCGAGTCTCGCCACGTAAAATAAGGCAAATTCAATTCTTCTGCCACGTCTCTACGAGGACGTTGGCGGCGTGGTGAAGGAAATTATTCTGACGTTCCCTGAAAATAAAGAAATAGAAAAAGTTAAAAGGTAAATGACAATTTAAGTGATTACATGAGTTATTTATGCCTACTGGTGGTCGACAAGTTAGCGTGACAGGTTTTGATAAAAATTACGTTCTTTGAATGCAAGATATGTCGAAATTATGACCTGTTAGAGATTTTTAAATATAAGAATAAATTCCTAATTTCTATTCTACTTACATTACTAACTTTGTACCGTCATCCACACCTCGCTTTGTGATAACATTGTCCTGAGGAGGTGGGATGGGAGTTTGCTTGCTTTCTGAGGATGAGGTGGCCATCGAGAGGGCGGGGAGTAGCCACGAGGGCCCGAATCGCTCCTGTCAAACTACCACAAAACAGATAACTTCACTCTGCCACTACCAAATTCGGGAGGAGTGCTTGCTAAATGAGCACTAAGGGAAATAGTTTCCTCGAGTTGGATACAACTATACACATCATCTATATGACTAGACATGATTCCTACTCTAATCCATAGTAATTTATATTTTCTTACCATACATAATATGTGCCTACAAGATAAAATAATCCTCATTTTACGCGAAATTCATACTTAAAACTAGTATACGTATACACAATTGCTGTTTCTGTGATCAATGTCGCTACAAACGCTCCGCAGATCGACTTTTTCGGATTACGCTGTTTGACCGCATGTTCTACGAATCAATTTAATACTGTGCTTGAATCCAAGAAATCAGATCCCCACTTCAAATGTGTATCGTGCATTTACATAGAAATATTTAATGTACGCTTTTAATTTCAAGTATCCGTTGGGTATTTGCTAAGGCTGGTAGCTCATTTATTTGAAACAAATTTTGAAACAGTCTCTGGTTACTGGAAAGAGTGTACATTGTCGTCCCTTGTTTCTGGAAAACATATAAATTAATTGGTTGTTCCCATAAAAACCATTAAAATGATAAATCATACACGAATAATATCAAAGCACATTGTTGCAGATTTACAAGTCAATTGCATTATTTCTATAGCAGATGGATTTAAACCCAGTACTATACTTCTCGATCTCCAATTTTGCAAATCTCTTTTAACAGTCGAGATTTCTATTTATATTTCACACCTACTTTTCCAGTTTCAAACAACCATTTAAAAAGGAAGGAGAAAATCCTTATTATAAAACATTATAAAAAAATGAGGATCAAGGAAGGAGAAAATCCTATTAAGAAATCTAAGGAATAACTTTTTAGAAAATATGATGTGGATGTGGGGGAGGCCCACACCTTATTTTAAAAACATAAAACTAATAGACAAAATCTTTGATCTAAAATTGTCTATTTAACTGATTACTAACTTGATAATAATCAATTAAAGCGTGCATTAAAAAGCACGTTTTCTGAAGAAGGAGAAGAAGAAGAACATATTGATGATGAATAAAGATTAAACGTATATAAACAGTTCACATATTCTATATATTGAATCAGTTGATAGCATACAATGTACCATTGGGTGAGTGGGATTTTTTTCGAATTTTGGAGTAATGCATATTTCTCATTTTTAATCTTCCCAATAAGGCGAAAGCTGTTGTATCTAATTCTTTCATCGTCATCACACAAACCAATAATAATTTCTTAATATAATTTATATATTCTGTATGACTTATAATATCGGAAGTCAGGAGACTACCTAGAAAATTAGACACAGAAAGAAACACATGGTGGTGGAGGAATTTCATTATTCATTAAGAGCTTAAATCGCGGAGTATTTAGATTCTTGGCATCAGCCAGCAGAGCTCTCTGCCCCAGATCTTCCCGAGCACTATGCTGTGAATTTTTTTTAGGCGAGGCCTCTTCTCTGATGTGTTACCGGGATACTAAAAAAGGCTGACCTAAACCGACTGATCATATAAAGTTTCAGGTAACCTTAAAAGACGCCATGAAGCTGGGAAGGTTGATATTTGCTCATTGGTTAAACTTTCTTTAGAGATAAGCAGGGCTCGCATTCTGATGTCCTAATTTTTTTTTTTTTGAAAATTACCTATAAAATGATTTAAAAAGGAAGAGGAAAATTACATAAAAAGACTTGAAAATATGGAGGAAATTACCTAATTTTGAAAAGAAAACTCAAAAATGTGTATAAAAATATTTATTTATTGGATGGATTTTACAATTTTAAATAAAACGTATTCAAATATAATTGGGGAAGCACGGAGGAAAATTGTCTCGATCACTACTTATTAGCAAACCCAGTACCTCTACCCAGTTGCCCTATTTCTCAAACCTTAAGTCACTGTACCTGTTACTCCCATTACGTCAAGTTCGCTAATGTGACAAAGTATATTAATGGATAGACAGCAGAAAAATGGAGACGTGAGTAAAGTGGAGTCCCTTAGCTCTTCAGTGAGGCGCCGCCACACGACATATTTCAATACGGAGCTGATTGTTAGTGACGGACGCAGATTACACGCAGACACCGCTCTATCTCTTCAAGTAAGATCTGAACGATTCTGCGAGGTGAAAAAAATGAAAAGAGAATAAAAATCTAAATTAAATGAACACCGTTTATACAAAACAATGTGTCGCTACTCTCAACTCAGTTCACGTAGCGGTAGTGCAATAGTGCGGTGGTACGGTAGTCGGGTAGTCCGACAGATAGGCAAGGTCACCTGGAGAGCTGAACCTTGCGCAATTGTAACGAGTTCAAACAATTTCGAGCGCTAGGGGGGGATATTTGCATTTCAGACAAGCAAAACAGGGAGGTTCGTGGAACTGGCGAAGCCATCATTGCAGAGTCATGAATATTGCCAATTTCACTCTTTAATTACTAAATACGGCAAATTAATTTTTATTTACGTTATTGCTTGTTGTTGTCTTTGATACGGAGCTCCATATACACTGCATATCTTAACTGGATCGAAAGGATTATTGTTACTAGTAAAATATGAAAAGACAAAAGATAGAAGGAGAGGGAATTATGAAAGGGAATTATAGGAGAGAGAGATATGAAAATACAACATGAGTCAAGTTAACATTAGTTAATTAGTTAATAAGTAAATGTGAATCCAAAAGGTTAGGTAAAAAATAAAATCATCTGTATACCACGTATGTTAACCAATTCTAATGATCGAGCGGCAACAAATAGCCCGAGGGTCTTTGGCCCGAAGACTTTTTTTTTTTTTTGCTGCTTGATCATTAGAACCTTTATAACGTCCTTGGTGAATAATTAACGTTACAACGTTCATATTTTTCAAAAGGCGGCGTTGCAGCGGCATAAAGCCATTGTGGCTTAGTGGTCACATCATCAAACAAATCTAAGTGCAATTTTTTGAATTATTTAATTGTAAATTCATAAAATTAAATGTTTACTAGTAATATTTACAAAAATTAGTTTTCACGCGCTAGCTACAAAACAGATCTGAACTGTCTTAGGTACATAACCAAATAACATGAAAACTAATACCAAATTTTCCAACTATTTATTCATTACATTTACAAGCAATATTAAGGGGATAAACAAGAGTTGAGTATATTACTTTTGCGTCGTTGCCAGTAGAAGCGGGAATACAGCAGCGAATCTAGAAGGAAAGTAAGAAAACAAATCACGACAGAGGGGTTTCTTCACATGAAATGAGCGTAAAAATACCCAACTAGCAGCACAAACAGGATATTTATTTGCAGATCTGATTCATAAACGCAACAAGGACTGCTTACTGGCTAGAGTCCTAAGTAGAGCGCCTTTGTGTTCGTGTCACGGTCGTGGCCTGTGCCTTGTGGGCAACTTTCGGTGCAGTTCTCCCCCCTCCTTCCTGCGGTCGAGTCACCTCTCCTGCCCCTCCTAGCAGACGCCGCTTCACCGCCCCACCCCCACCCCCTCGCGTGCTCGGGAGGTGATGCACAGAGCGCAGTCGGCGTGCGCGAGGCGGAGCGGGGCGGGGCGGGGAGAGGTGGGGCGGGGCGGAGTTGGGGTGATGAGACGCAAGGCGAGGGGGGACGTGGTAGTGCAGGGCAAGGAGGCGGTGAGGTACCGGGGCGAGGGAGGGCGAGGGAGGGCGAGGGAGGGCGAGGGAGGGCGAGGAAGGGCGAGGAAGGGCACGGAGGTGCAGGGCAGGGTGGAGTTCGGTTTGGGCAAGGAGAGACGAGGTGGAGAGGGACAGGGAACACAGAATGGGGCAGGGCCGGGGGGGAGTTGCGAGGCGGGGGCGAGAGAAGGTGGGACGGAGAGGGGCGGCAAAGGTAGGGGCGGGGTGGAGTGGGGGGGGCAAGGCGTGGCGGGTCAGGGCGAGATCTGAGGCAGAGTCAGGAAGCGATGTGGAGCGGGGTGAGTGAAGGCGGTGAGGGGCGGGGATGAGATGGGTTGGGGCGAAGAGGGACAAGGCGGGGCGGGAAGCGGTGAGATAGGGTGGGGCAAGGCCAGGAGGCAGAGCGGAGCGGGGCGATGGGAGGCGGGGCGGGGCGGAGCGGGGCGGAGTCGGGTTGGGGCGTTGAGGGGCAAGACAGAGTGGGGCAGGGCCAGGAGGCGGTGCGAAGCGGGGCGAGGGAAGGCGGTGCTGGGCGGGGTGAGGGAGCGGGGCGGGCCGTGGCGGGCCGGGTGGCGGGGAGGGGCGAAATCCGCGGTGGCAAGAGGCCGCCCGTTTCTCTTCACATCAGACGGATGCTGGTGCTAAGTGTCACTCGCGCTGTTTTATGTTCAAAGAGATGGGGTATGCACACGCAAGTGCGGCGGTTGCTCTCGATAGAATATTTTGGGGATGGCCTTTCAGAAATAGAAAAATGGTAAGCTGTGTCAACGGCACGTCATGCAGGTTTTACAGGCGAAAAGAGCACTCGCTCTTGTTGAATGTTTTCGTTGTGGACATAAATCGTTATTTTGTGAAAGATTACTATTTTCAGAACGTTCACCCTAGATATTTGCGCAAAATTATGTACATTTTTTACAGTTCACCAATATGAACTGTCTGATACAAAATATTTTAGGGATGGTATTGCAAAAATAGAAAACTATTTTGGAGACAAATAGCCATAGATTTTAGGTGTGGAATTAGTACTAGGTCTTATTGAATTTTTAAGTTTTCATAAGAAATGGTTACGTTTTGTTAAGTAGTATTTTTTCAGAACATTTATATTAGATATTCGACCGAAAATATGTATTAGTTTACACTACTAATCTGAAGCGAAACCATGAATTATTCACTTACAAGGAGTATACTCTGGGCAAGGTGTCGTAGCGTGATGTATAACTTTGTGGGATTGACACCTGTTACAGCAAAAGTGTTACAAGAAACAGATTTTCAATATGTTAATCTTTTATGATTCGTGTGAAGAAGAAAACTCTGAACAAGGAATTATATATTTCGAAACGTCTGCTCACATCAATAGCTTTCTTATTATATATCCTTCCTGATCAAATTTCATCCTCCTAAACGTTATATGAATTTAAATGTAATAATGAAAGTAAAAAAAAATAAAATTTAACTTTTTTTAACATACAATGTAGGCTTTCACGGCCGGTTTCCACATCAAAATCAGTTGTTTCCGGGCTTGAAGGCCGTGGTCCAATGGAAACTTGTCCATGGACAAGTTTCCATTGGACCACGGCCTTCAAGCCCGGAAACAATTTGATTTGATTTTTATGTTTTAAATTTTTTTGTTATTTAAGGTCACATCAACTTCTAGGTCATTAGCGACCACTATGGCTTGTAACGGTATGGTAACTGTGAGGTTGACACGATATGAGGATGATAGGGGGTGAAAGGACGAACACAATACAACCATGCCGAGGAGAAACTCGAACCCGCGATCCTTAGCGATCGCGAACGGCGATACTGCCTAGCTATCTCGGCCACCGGATCGGCTAATTTTAACTTTTTGATTTCTTCACAAATAAACCTGTATGGCTTTTACGAACAAACCTGACGATTTCCATGTTGCTCGTTAAATTCATTTCGCTAAATCCTATAAATTAGTTTACTTCCACATTAATCAGTGCTTTAATTCGTAGCACCATATACCATGAGGTGAGTTTGAATGGCATCTGGCCTCAAACGAAAGTATTATTTCGAAAAGGTCCTATTCAAATTTGGTTCACTAATCTCTTTTAGGTTTAAGATACATTTACAAGCCGTTTATGTATATTATATAATTTTACTATAGTTTTCAATGTGACACACAATTTTTTTTCACCATCTTAGACACTTGGCAGCACGACTGAACTACGTCTCAAACTGGAGCATCCTGATCTGAGTCCGTAGCAGAATAAGACACGGCTCTGTGTTGGCTGTTGATGCAAAGACGCAGGTCAGAACCGCCAGCTGTTGTTGTGGTGGTGGAATTTACGAGTTGTTCGCGGTAACGGCCCGCGTTTGCTGCGCTTCTGTTTGGGGCGTCAGCTTTCTGGAGTTCTTTTGATCCCACATTAACTGCGAACTCTAAACGTCAGGCTGAAAGGAATGGTGATTACACTCTGGAAAATTGCGAGCAAATGTCGCTCGGCACCTCGACAAAAAATATAATTCCTTTTCGTTATTAAGAGGGACGTTTACTGTTCTTCAGTTTTATCTATTTAAATATTAGTTCCGACGTGATTTAGTGTTATGGTTATCGAAACTACTACATTCTTTTGTGTATTTTGGATTCTATTCATCTCGCAATAAATAGGATAGATAAGCGGGTATTCTCGTGTCTAAATTACCTATAGTATCGTTACCTTCTAAAAGTTCGAAGATGGATTTTGGAGATGTGATATAATTACTCACCTGTACTTAAAATGATTCGTTATTTGTCGTTGTATGTTAAACATACGCTTTATATGAGCCACAGTATGCAAGAGTCTTAAATTAAAAATGATCTGACGTCTATGGAGTATATCTTTTCTATTAATATTTTATTATCACGTGAATTAACCTATTCGTTTTAAAACACCCTTGCTGAATTCATTCGGTCTTATGTTAGCCACAGAAGACAAAAATCGTTTGGGGTGGTTTGGTCAGTCAAGGTCAATTTACAATATTCTTCATTTTGTGACGATAATGTTACAAACAATGATTCTAACACGTCAAAAAATGTTCACTGCGTTTTCTCTAAAATTTTGTTTAGCTGCCTCTCTATGATAACCGACTTCCTTCGAGAACATCTCAATTGTTCAAGATGATGGTGTCAACACGTTCAGTGTAGGAGAGAGAGTAGCTGCTACTTGAGTATGATCATTCCCAGAATATCGGCGGACGGTTGCATATCTGCATGTGGCAACACCAGTGGACGTTAGCTCACTAGACTCGGAGAGCGGGACTATTCCCCTACGTCTGTAAACACACGCACCAAACTCAATTCCCCTAAGCATCTTTTTCTAACAATTGTTTATTAGCATTTTGATTGATCAAATTGTCATTTATTCTTCTAAGAGTTACTCTAATATGAAATAAAGGTGTACGATATTAGATCAGTGCTTTAAGTACTGTTATAAAAAATGCTGTGTTTTCTTTTTGATATTTTGCCAGATTAATAGAGCAATAATTGAATAATCGAAACAATTTGTTGAATAAAAGGCTAATGGTCAATCTGTAAAAGTGGAAAAGAAACGACACCCAATCGTTCCCTATGAAGGCAAGTAATGTCACTTGGCGCATCGCAAATAGCTCCTGTGGTTCTGATCTCTGGTTCTGCGCGTGGGAAGCGAATGGCCCGTGGCTGTCGCTGCGCGTTTGCTGCGCGCCCGCGAAGCAGCTGCCATTTAGCAGCGGAACGATAAGAAGCCGATGCGCAGATTGCCGCGTCAGGCGCCGAGGGCGGGGCGGCTCGGGTCGGTGGGGAAGCGAGGGCTGGGGGTCGGTGAGGGCGAGGAGGGGGGGAGGTCGCGGCGGGGGCGTAGGTGACTGCAGCGCCCGCAGCGCCTCGTTACAGCGCGGGCAAAAACACGCCTTGCCCTCCCGGGGCGGGCGGCGGCGGCGCCGGCGCCATTTGCGTAAACACGCGCGCGCCCGTGTCCACAGCGCCGACACCGTTCTTGCATCGCCCGCCTTGCCCCGCCTCGCCCCGCCTCGCCTCGCCCCGCCTCGCCTCGCCCCGCCTCGCCTCGCCTCGCCTCGCCTCGCCTCGCCTCGCCTCGCCTCGCCTCGCCTCGCCTCGCCTCGCCTCGCCTCGCCCCGCCTCGCCTCGCCTCGCCTCGCCTCGCCTCCCCTCTCCTCGCCTCACCCCGCTCCGCCTCGCCCCGCCTCGCCCCGCCCCGCCTCGCCCCGCCCCGCCTCGCCCCGCCTCGCCCCACCCCGCCTCGCCCCACCCCGCCTCGCCCCACCCCGCCTCGCCCCACCCCGCCTCGCCCCGCCTCGCCCCGCCTCGCCCCGCCTCGCCCCGCCCCGCCCCGCCCCGCCCCGCCCCGCCCCGCCTCGCCGCGCCTCGCCCCGCCTCGCCCCGCCTCGCCCCGCCTCGCTCCGCCTCGCCCCACCGTCCCACCTCGTTTCGCCCGCAGTCTCCACCCTCGTCTCGCTCCGACGTCAGGAGCTGCTCACACGAACTCGCCCACACATTCCTTCTCGGCCCCCCTTCTTTCTCCGCAGAATCTTCGTCTTCCCTCACATTCACTAATTGTGGTCTCTTGTCACCGCCGACGCTGTCGGGCTTCCAAAATTCTAGCGGCCGGCTCTCTGGTGGGTGATTTTCTATGGTTTCTCCGATCCACCCCTGACGAATGCTGAAACAGTACTCTGACTGACCACAGACCGCGCGCGATATTTCCTTCTTCTTCCTTGCGTTATCCGCGCATCATACATTTATACTAACGTTCAATACACAACCACACATGTCGAGAGCTTAGGGATTGAGCCGGTTGGGGCGGTGCACTGTTGGTGGGAGGTATGTGGCTGGTAAAACCGCCGCAAGCAGACGCAGTTTGGCGCTGGGGCTCGCCAGCCCCATGAAGGAATATCACCGCCTGCTCCCGCGTTAAAACATGCACTATGGTCTTAACATTTGACGAGTATGGAATCACCAATCAATAAATCAAGCAATAATTCCTCCTTCTTTTTCTTCTTCCTCTTTTTCTCTTGCATTCACGTTTCGTTTTCTCTTGTAATCACCACCGCTTCAGCCGGACGCAGTAATTTCTCGTCTCTTTTTCACAGTATTCTCACCATTTATTCTTTTTTTCCACTTCCTCCTCCTTTTTCATCTTCTCTCCGCACTAAACTCCTAGTATTCCCCAGTAATTGCCGCCAAACTAACCCAGCACTCCTTGCAATTTCATTTCTTCCTTTCAATTTATCCTCTTCTTCCTATTTTTTACTTCTTCCGCATCACATTTATTCTTCGTCTTCTCTCGTAACCACCGCCGCCCTAGCTGGCCACATTTGTCTCTCATTTTTCTCTTTATGGTTAGGCAGAAGAGCAGGCTAAATGGCCTGAGCCTGGCCATCAATATAGACTTTATTTATTTATTTATTTATTTATTTATTTATTTATTTATTTATTTATTTATTTATTTATTTATTTATTTATTTATTTATTTATTTATTTATTTATTTATTTATTTATTTATTTATTTATTTATTTATTTATTTATTTATTTATTTATTTATTTATTTATTTATTTATTTATTTTTCTTTTCCCCCACTCACGTTTATTACTCATCTTCTCTCGTAACTGCCAGCGTTTCTAGTCGGCCACGATTTTCATCTCATCTGTCCTTGTCCTAATCCTTTTCTCTTCTTTACTCTCAAATTAATTTCTTGTCTCTTTTCTTCTACACCCACTCAGCCAGCCAAGCTTTCTCTCAGGCTGTTTCTTCTCATTTCTTTTCCCCCACATGCACTTACCATGTTCTCTCATAATAACCGCTGCTGCCTCATTGACGCCTTTTCTCGTTCACTGCTGCCATACCTCAGCTCTTCCTCTCCACTCGCTTTGCTTTCGTAAGTTCTCTTACTTTTGAATCTCTGTACTTTCTTCAGGGAATGATACCTATTTTTGTTGTATACTTACTGATGAGTAATTCTTTTCGATCTGCAATTCATGAGTTGAGCGAATGACGGTCAGTTAGAGCAGACTGCGTGAGGTGAAGTCATCTTTAATCAATGGGCACATTACATTAAATAATAATATCTCGCCATCTATTTACTTCTACTCCCTTACAATGGTTTTCTTTTTCATTGCAAATAGTAATGTTTCCCTCCTTATTTGCGTTTATTATCTTTGTATTGCTGAAGATTTATTTCTTTTAATATTCTGATCCCCTTTATTCTCTTTAGTTCTCTTTTCACAATTCACTTTATTTTTTTTTATCTTTTTGTACTTCCCATGTTCTTCGTATTTTTTTCACTCATTTGTATACATTGATTGTGATTCTCTTTTTTCGTTTTCTTCTATCTTCTTTTGTTTTGTCTTTTATCAATTTATTTTTTCTTTCTAGTGGTTTGTCTTGTTTATTTCTCTTTTATAATTGTTATTTCTTTTAGTCTCCTTTTATTTTCCTGTTTCTGCCTTATAACAATTTTATCCCATCACATTTTCAATCCCCACGTATTTCAGTTTCTCTGTCGTTTGTCGTTTGTTTGTCGATTGTCGTTTTTATTAGAGACTGTTGCATTAGTTTCTCTCTCAATTTTTTCTTTGTTCGTCCGTTTCACTGCTCCAGCTCGTTTAGCATACTAGTTTTTTCTTCATTTCGTCCTGATATCATTTGCTTACAAACTGCTCTATTTGCTACGTGAGGTAGTTTCTTTTAATACAGCTATTAACAAGTGCATTTGCATGTTTACGAAGAGTCACACCTTGTACCACACGAAATCCCCCGAGTAATATTGTTCTCGAGATATTGCTGGGAAACTGAATGTAGTAGACAGCAAAGATTCTGTCCTACTTAGATAAAATTCATCAACTTGCTTAGATTACTCTAGGAAATGTAATAAAAAAGTTATGCATATGCAACTGTTTTTTTCTGCGGTTGTATTCCATGTGGTTACCTTTCCAAAAAGTATGTCGTTCAGACTTCAGACCGTTTAGATAAAATTCAAATGGAATGTGATCACTCAGTCTCTTATTGTGAAGCAAAGTGTATACTGATTATAGAAGCTTTGCTTAGTATTTACTGGCGTCATTGCCCAAGGACGTTTTCGCCTAGACATAACGACTGCGTTGTTCAGTTGTACTCAAATTATTTGGTATTTTAAGCTTCTAATTGAGGTAAAGTAAAATATGTAGTACTTAAAAAAACTTGTTGATTGAAATAAAACTGATATTACAATCTATGTATAATATTGTAATATATACTCGTATTTCCTGTGCAAATGTAAAAAAACAGACCTGTTTCTTGCGTAATCCACAAATAAAACTGTTTCGTTCTGGCCGTCCCTTTGGTGAAGAGCAAAAAGGTGGTGGTTTGGTGCATTCAGCTCCGCCTCAGCGCGGGGCGGGTGGGGGCGGGGTGGGGCGCGGGGTGGGGAGCGGCCCAGGAGGAGAGTGGGCGCCGCGGGCGTCACGAGGACATCTGCTGCGGCGAGGGACCGCGCTGGGGCCGCAGCCGGCGCACAGGCGGGGGCGGAGGGGCGAGAGCCAGAGCGAGAGCGGAGACGAGCGCCGAGGCCAAATATTGCATTCTTGCCGTCAATCAGCCCGCTAAGGGCATCAATATTGCATTCCCGTCGGGTCAGCTCTCTGCGGCCGCGTGCTCCGCCGCGCGCCCCGCCTCGCGCCCCGCCTCGGCGCCGCCTCGCGCCCCGCCTCGCGCCCCGCATCGCGCCCCGCCTCGCGCCCCGCCTCGCGCCCCGCCTCGCGCCCCGCCTCGCGCCCCGCCTCGCGCCCCGCCTCGCGCCCCGCCTCGACCCCGCCTCGCGCCCCGCCTCGCGCCCCGCATCGCGCCCCGCCTCGCGCCCCGCCTCGCGCCCCGCCTCGCGCCCCGCCTCGCGCCCCGCCTCGCGCCCCGCCTCGCGCCCCGCCTCGCGCCCCGCCTCGAACTCCACCTCGTCCCCACCTCGCGCCCTGCCTCGCACCCCGCCTCGCGCCTCGCCTCGCGCCTCGCCTCGCGCCTCGCCTCGAGCCCCGCTTTCCTCGAGCCCCGCTTTCCGTCCCGCTCTCTCCGCTCCGCTCTCTTCACCCCAATCTCTCCCCATTCCGCTGTCTGTCCGTCTCGCTTTTTCTCCAACCTCCAGTTTCATCGTCTTGCTCTCTCTCTCTCTTTCTGTCTCTCTATCTCTTTCGTTTCCTCGCTTCCACTGCGATCTCGCTCTATCCGTCACTCTTTGACCTTCCCTCTCTGTCTCTCTCCCTCCTGCTCTCTCCGCTTCTACACGAACTCCACGGCCTGTATTGTTTGTTGCGATGGGGGCCACTTCGCCATGCTATCCCAGACCTTGCATTTCTTTACTTCCTCCTGCGCTGCGAAGGGCTGCGCGTGGTCGTCGCACCTCCGCCTTCACTATACTGCATCGCGCGCCGCCCTTTCCTGTGTGCCTCCACTCCACTCGCCCTACTCCACTCCACTCCACTCCACTCGCCCCACTCCTCTCTACTCGCCACTTTTCATTCCGTTCGTCCTTTTCCACTCGTCTCGCCCCTCTCCACTCCACTCACCCCACTCATTTCTACTCGCCATAATTCACTCCACTCCACTCCACTCGCCCCACTCCTCTCTACTCGCCTCATTCCATTCCATTCGCCCTATTCCACTCGTCTCGCCCCTCTCCACTCCACTCACCCCACTCATTTCTACTCGCCATACTTCACTCTACGGAAACCACTCCACTCTACTCGCCCCACTCCACAGTACTCCACCCCACGGGAACCACTCCACTCCATTCGCTCCACTCGAGGCCTCCAAATCGCTTTGAGCGCCGGCCGGCCGGTTGGCCCTCGTCACACCCGCGTCCCCGCCACCCCTCCTGTGGCCGCGCTGCCCGTTGTGGCAAGGTGCCCTCTGACGCGCTGAGCTTCGCCCTACAACTGATTAAACGTCTTAAAGCTGAGACCTTCTGGGCCTTCAGTTAAATCAAATTAAACGGGAGGAAACCACACGAAAAGGAATTGGCATGATACTCGGAACTGTACGAAAGATTTTATCGGTCTATTTTGAGTTCACGGTGCCTTGTACCGAATTTTGATGTCGGTTTGAAATGTATTTAAGGTTTGAAACTAATGTGAATTATGATTCTTACTACCAACAACTGTAAATAAGTAGAAATAATATTTGATAATTACCTTGAATCATGGAATCTTTTTGTTCAGTAAATCTTCACTCACATACGTACTTGTAACATTTTATTTCACATTCCTATCTTTTTAATTTTCATTCAAGCAAATAAACGTCACTTCAATTTAGGATGGATGTATATAAATAATGCAAATTGGAACACTACCTCCTGTTTATAAGAAGTTCACATGTTCTAGTTTCCTTTTTTTTAATCTATTATTTTCCAATAGATTCGGATACATATGTTATATGCGCCAAGGGGTTCACATAAATTTAAGCGAATACCCTTGAAAACATGAATTCCTTTCCACCACAGAGAAACCTTTCACTTATAGCTTTTTTTGAGTTTGGTGGTCAGCCCGTGAACGGACCTCTGTGCGCGGTGAAAGAGATACTAGAAAGCGAAGCTTTATTTAATAGTTATGGGGCGTTCTGTGCAGCAATTTGCAAAGAAGACTCTACTCGGCCGAAGTCGTATTTTAGAGGAATGGTTCCAAGGTGTCGTTATGGAAGGCTGCCAGAGGCGAAACGACGTTTCTACGCTCTGGAGAGAACTCGTGGAGCCTTGTCTGGGCGGTTCTGTGGACCTCGTGGCAGCGTATCAAAAAGGCACGCCACTAGAAGTGTGAGCATAGTATGGGGCACTGGGGTAAAATACTCTTTATCGGAGAATTCTCTTTGTGGGTGCCATTGTCAATAATCGTTAACCGTTGTGTCTCAGTTGGCAAGAAAACTGGGTGACTGGAATCGAAATGTAGGAAAGAGAATATGAGTGCTCTCCTATATTTACAAGACAACCGAACTCCTCAGTAACCGGGTTCTTCTGTACATCAGTAGTAAAATTTGTTGAACTTATATTTGTGTTAACTATGGTCCAATACCAATACTTCAAAATTCTTTGCATAACGCAGTAAATATTACCAATTAACTCGATTTCTATAACAAGTTCAAATTAAAACTATTCTGAAACGAAAAGACAACATTCATAAGATTGATTTCCATGGAAATGGTGAATGCAAATCTTTCTTCAAGTTTTATGTAAAAGATGCGATGTGTGCGTAAGTAAAGTCAGGGAACTAAATGGTGCTGTTATCTCCCACTCCGAAACTCTATTGATTTGCTGTAAACGGCCAAATACCACGACAAATGCAGCTACTGTTAGTAGCAAACTGAGCACAGTGCCGTGCTAAGCATTGTTTCCATGTGTCCATAGACAGATTGGATTTTATCTTAAATGGAAGTTACGGGAAGTTCTTGACAGTGCGAATGTTTATAACATAAACTTTGAATCGAGGATTTGCGTCATGACAATGCTCCGAGGCACCTATAATTTTATGATGAGTTCCTGGATCGTAAAAGGGCAAAAATAGGCACTGTACTTTACTATTAAACTAATGAAATTATTTGCTAAATAAATTCTATTCGTGGAGTTCTTATAACTACCGTCATTGCAGGAAACGTTAAAAAGGTGAAAGGTAGACATTGCATTTGTAAGAAATGTTATGTTTCTCTGTGTTCTCAAAGATTGACACAATAAAAATAATTAATACCGGATTAATGCTATACAATTCACGCTCCGTTAACACCTTTAACGTTCAAGTTCTTTCTCGTACACGTGTCCAACAAAAATACGTTTATTTATTCCCCAATTTGATATTTGCCGTCGTGTGTTTCTTTATTCATGAATAGTGAGCTATGTGTAGCACGATCTTTTCAAATCTTTCTCACAGTTTTCAAAAGGATTACAGTTGGAAGTTTATGCTATTATAAAAGGTTTTACTAAATGAAAAACTAAATAATCAACATTTTATACGATATTACCACGTAACTTCTGCGAACAAGTATTATAATGAACGGATTTCTCATTGTATGCTTCATCAAAGGGACTCGCACAATATTACTCATTCTCTCTCTACCCCTCCTCTCTCTCTCTCTCTCTCTCTCTCTCTATCTCTCTCTCTCTCTCTCTCTGTCTAACTCCTGCTCTCGCACTCGCTCTCGCTATTGCCCTCGCTCTCGCTATTGCCCTCGCTCTCTCTTGCTCTCTCTGTCTGTCTGTTTGTCTGTCTGTCTCTCTCTCTCTCTCTTGCTCTTAATCTTGCTCTCTCGCCCTCTCTCTCTTTCGTGTTGCTCGCAGAAGCTGCGTCCGCGGCGAGCGAATATCTCCTTTATTCGGAAACGGGCTGGGGCCGCTAAATTCACACGCGCAAGAAGCCGTCGCAAACAACGCACGGGCGCTGCTAATTCAGCCGAACGGGACTGCGTCGGCGGGACTCCACAAATTTTATCCTCGCCCCCGCCCCTCGGGCAGTCCTCGCGACCTCGTCTTCTCTCTCCTTTCCCTTCGGTGGCGGCGGCGGTGGAAAATGTCCTGGAGGACCGCCAGGGGCGCCACGGTGCCGCCGCTTAACGAAAGGAAAACATATGACGGGCGCGGGGCGTGCCTATTTACATAGGGCCGTGTCCGCGTCACGCACTCCGGAACTGCTGGTGCCGTGTCCGCCCCTGCTGCCGGGCTACCAGCGCGTATGCCCACTACCAGCCCGAGATGGTAGTGGTGATGATAGGAGCTGTACAGGTGGTGACGAAGATGTGCGCAGGAGGGCATACCTACCAGGTATGTACCAGGTATGCCCCGCCTGCGCACATCTTCGTCACCACCTGTACAGCTCCTATCATCACCACTATTTCGAACATCACTACTATCCCAACCACTCTCCTCTTCACTACAACCCCCTCCATTACCATCACCACCATTGCTGACACCTTTCACCGACCTGTGCACACCTTCACTATTCTCACCACTACCATCAGCATCTCAATTCCCAATAATTGTAGTCGGTTCATTGCTATAATTTTTTATCAAAACAAAATTGTTGTACCGGTGTATTATTCAAGTATTTATTTAAAAAAATAATAGCTGTTAATTTGTTGTGTGACAAATTTTCTGAACATTTTAATTTGTAACACACTACTACACTACATTCGAATAGTAAATTAAATCAATGTATACTTATCAGAGGATAATTTACAATATGATTATAATCGTGACTACAAATTCAAAACGTTGTGGTCACAAAGTAATGTCGCCCATTACATATAACATTTTCATAACATAAGCCTCGCTGGCGTACACCTCTTATGACGTGGTGGGTTAGCACGTCACATTCTCCCCATGAAGCTGCAATTTGGATTACAGAAAATCTTGCGATGATTATAATGAGGATGAGGAGGAGAAGGAAGAGGAGAAGGAAGAGGAGAGGAAAAGGGAGAAGGAAAAAGGAGAAAGAAGAGGATAAGCGGATCGCGGTCCACGTCCCATGGGAGTTCTGCTCAAAAATATTCACCTGGATCAGTACGAGGAAATTCCGGAAAACGCTTTTCTGAGCAGTCGGAACCTACGAATTTTATTCCAGCAGGCGCTACATTCTCAAAGATACATGAAACACACGAAGTAAATTTCTGGCATTATCACCTGGATCGAATACGATGTTTTACAATCAAAAAAGATTTTCACCCCATCCCGAATTAAAAAAAAAAATCGGAATTGTTTTCCTTTCTCCCTTCTGTAGAACAATCCCTTTCCCTTCAACATTTCTTAACGCACCCGTTTTCCTCTAATGCGCCTTGAGTTTCCGTTTCCTTCTGTCCTCGGCCGCCTCCTCGGGCCGATCACCTGACTGCGAATGCGGCGCAGCACAAGCATCTGCACTCCCAATTACGGGCACCCGCCCCTTTTAATTTTGCATGGCCTATTTTACTCGCGTCTCTACGCGTAAAACAATTGTAGGAACTATTATATTGTATATATATATATATATATGATGAAACCCATAATATGTGTTTCATTACACTAATTAGATCATTAGTGTAAGAAACCAATTGCTATTTTGAACTGCGCGGTGCGCGCGCTGAGCGCGGCGCGCCGGGGCCGGCGAGCAACGGATGCCTCCGCCGACGGTGCCACCGCCGCCGGGAGGCTAGCGTGTGAATTTCGGTTGGAACTGGGCACCGCACACGTGCAAAAGTTCGTTACGAGAATCGCGGACGAGAGCCGTTGGCAGAACAGCGACAGCGGCAGAGGTTAGCAGAGCGGCGACCAGTGCGGACGTGTAGCGAGGGCTCTCCGCTAGTGAATGGACGCATGTAATACGCGACATAGTTATGTGATTAGGAATCGCAAAGTAATGGACATGTAAACAGAACATTAGAAGTATCAGTATAGTAAAAGATTAGTGTTGGTAAAATAATTGACGTCGCTCTTATTAGTTGGTGCGGAAGGAACATTCTTGAAAGCGTGCGATACAGAACTGTGACCAGTATACGGAGTAGGCGGGGGTCGTGTAATTAAACCCACTAATGGACAGTGATTCGAGGAAGGTGCGCAGCCGAGGTATCAAGATCCAAATCGGGGGGAAGAATTGTTGGAGCATCAGCCGTGGATGATCACCACGCCATCTGCTGCCGACGGCCCGCAGCAGTAGCAGAGGTCGACAACCCTGTCGGCACGAGCGGCTCGACGAACCTCATAGGTATTCAAACGGGGCCCCGAAGGTATGAAAGTTGTATTTTACTCTTAATCTTGGTACCAAGGCGGAGTATAAAAACGGTGTCTGATTATGTAAATAGTAACTTTGATTTAAAATAAATCTTGTCATAATTGTATTTCTATGTATGAATAACTTCCCCAACGTTGCACCGATTTATCCTAGGACCCATTCACGTAAAAGACACCCTCTCTTAGTGTTATATTGCAGTGAAGATACCTGGCACCACCAGGTACGTTACAGCTGGCGCCCGAACAAGTGGATAACGTATAGTTAAGAAATGTGGCCTTAGGGAAGTTGGTGAAATGTTGGAAAATAATGTGCATGTAATTGATGTATAGTAGTGCAGGGTACAGATGAGAAGCAGGCAGTGAAGTGTATTATTGTAGACAACAAAAAGTAACAATACATGTGTTAGCAAAATATGCATAAGTCAAGTAAACATAATGAAATGTTGATAACTACAAAAATGTTGTTGCATAATTAATTACGGGCTGACATAGGCAATTAGTTGTGAGCATCCAATATATAGTTAATATTGTAGTTACTGAGGTTATGAAGGCTATACATGTACATGTTACAAATAATATAATGTAATAGAATTCCAAATTTTGTAAGACATATTAATAATATTTGAATGGCTTGGCAATTTTTTTATAACATGGAAATCAAAGAAATGGGGAAGTAGTAATAATTCTTATGAGAATATAAAGGTGGTTAATAGTGTTGTACAAATTATGCACAAAATTGTTTTTTGCTGGGAACATTCACGCAGTAGTGCATTATTTATTGGTGATGGTAAAGTGTGGGGAATTTATTAGAAAAGATACCAGGTTGGGAAATATATACCAGCAGTGTGAATGTTTGTTGTGAATATCTATATGATATCATTGAGGAAAATTCAGGGAGGAGATATGACATGCAAATGTGAATGATGATTATGTACATAATATAGCAATAAGTGCGTTGTAAAGTAATTTCAATTAACAAGGGATTTATTATAATCTGAAAGCATTTTTGTGTAATAGTATTAACGAGTCTATTAGCAGTGTATATGTGTTTCAATGGTAATAATATTATGTATTGTAAGGATTATGTTTATGCATTGGTAGGTGAGTGGAAATTTATATGGCTATTGAATTAGTGTTATTGTGTTTATGGTGGTGAGTGAGGCTTGTTCGGTATTAAGTAGCAATTGAAATAGGAGTGAATTAAACCATTCACGAAGAATATATAGGGGTTGTAGTGGATATAGTGCATTCATAGGTTAACTGTGGTATCGTCGGTAGGTGAGGTAAGTGGAAAATTTGTGCGGTATTTTAGTGTAGTGAGAATCGATCGGACAGCTCAAAGCAACAGAATGGAGGCGCAGAAGGTAGTGCTGGACCGGGAAGAAAAGGCGGATGAAGTAGGGGAAATAGATGGAGGAATCGATAACAGCAGGTCATCGGAAAGCAGGGATAGTGGCATTGGAAGCCGGTTAGATGATACGTCAGGGGACAGCTTCAATAGAGAAGTAGAAATCACATCAACACCGATGAACCAGGTAGCAGGAACTCCAAATCGGGGGGGTGGAGAAGATATGAATTTAGGCGTTATGCAGAAAATGATGGAGATGTGGGAGGAACGAAGTAGGAAGTTGGCTGAAGAACAGAATAGGAGGTTGATTGAAGAACTAAATGGGAAACTAGATGAACAGAAAATATCCACAGTGGAACAGATTAGGAAGTCAGCTGAGGAGCAGAAAATATTCACAGAGGAGCAGAACAGGAAGTTAGCTAAAGAATTAAATAGGAAAGTAGAGGAACAGAATAAGAAATTGGCTGAAGAATTGAATGGGAGATTAGATGAACAGGATAGGAAATTCGAGGAACGGATCAGCAAATTACAAGAGGAATTAAGTGGGAGAATAGGACGCGCCGAAGAACAAATTGAGTTAACGAAGAATGAGATAACTAAAATTGCGGAGCGGGTAGAAAGTCATGAGCAATGGACTGCCGAAGAATTAGGGAAACAGAAAAAGGAGTTAGAATCCCAAGTAATTAGTCTGGGGGGAGAATTAGAGAATAAGTTATGCCAGCAATTAGATGCTAAAACCGCTAAACAGGACGAGAAAATTGAAAGGATACAGTTAGTAGTCAAGGAAGAAATGCAGGAGAATAAGCGGGAATGCGAAGAAAAGGTTGTGTCATTACGAACAGAGATTGAACAAATAAAAGAATGCAAGGCATCCCCAATTGCAGCAAGCGGGACGGTACCATTTACCCCTCCAAGATCACTAAAATTTTCAGGAGACGGGAAAGAAAATCCATGTATATTTATGAAGGCAGCAGAACGACATCTAGATGTTATCAATACTTCGGAAAGGTGTAAAATACAATTATTATATTTAATGTTAGAAGGCAACGCAAGGATATGGGCCGATACATTTGATAAGTTTCCCGAATCAGTAAAGGCATTTAAAGATCGATTCCTTGAGCGGTATTGGAATGAGGAAATTCAAATTAATTTTAAAATCAGCTTAATGAATAATCATTACAACCAGTCAATGGGAAGTTTGCGGGAATACGCAACAAGGCGTATTATGGAATACAAAACGCTATCCCCACCGATGAGCGATCAGGAAATAATATGTGTACTGACAAGACAATTCCCAGTCACAGTGCAGAATCTTTTACGTAGTGTGCAGCACACCGATCTGGAAAGATTCCAGAATGTGTTAGGAGGGTACGACTTGACATTCGCAGGCGTACCAAAGAACAGAAATGAAGGAAATGTTAATATGGTTAGATCGGAACGTAACCAGGGGCAAGGGAATGATAGGAGCAATGATTACCAGAGAAACCAACGCGGAAGAGGGGGAGACGGATGGAGATCAGAGCCGGGGAACCAGAGACCGGACTGGAACAGATCTAATCCAAACCGTACGGAGACGCGAGGCGGGGGCGGGAATGCACCCGACCGACTAGCACAGCCTAGCACAAGTAGTGATCAAGGACACTATTTAAACTAATAGAGTCCGCGGTGATAGGTGGCCCCATTGCGGACGCGGAAATCGATGACGTAAACGCGGTCTCCATAAACGCTATGCAGCCGGTAACCTACGATACCCAACCGTGGCGGAGATGTAAGAACTCAGCGGTCAGAATCAGGAAATGTCCCACGATATCGATAGAATGTGAAGGTATAATTAAAGAAGCTTTAGTGGATACAGGGTGCACGACTACAGTAGTATCAGAAGAAATGTATGAGGAGTTAAAAGCAACAGGAAAAGAAGTAATGTGTTTGCCTATGAATAGGGCGTATGTGATTGGGGCAACTCAGAAGAAGTCAAGCCCCATCACAAAACAAATCATGTTTCAAGCCAGGATTGGCAACCAAGTATATGAGATGGTGGCCCTGGTAGTCAAAAAATTATTGTATTCGGTAATCATAGGGACGGATTTTCTGGTCGATCACAGAGCAATTATAGATCTAGAACGGCAGGTGGTAGAACTGGGGAGCCAGGCGGTAGGATTTGACCTGGGGATGGACGAAGAATACGAAGCGTGTACGGGCGTAATGGCGGAAGATTCATTAGAAGAACAGTTGAGGCAGCAAACGGAGAAAATTGAGGTATTAAATACGCGTTACAAAGAGCAACTACTGCAGCTGCTGTTGGAAAATAAAGAAGTCTTCCAGAAGAATCGCGCCCCAATCAAGGGATTCACATTTCGAATACAACTGACGGATACGACGCCATTTCGACAGCGGAATTATCCGATACCAGCTGCGCTGAAGCAAGATGTCGCAGAATTATTGGCAATAATGGTGAATGATGGAATTATAAGAAAGGCACAGACATCCTACACCAACCCAATCGTGATCGTCAAAAAGAAAGATGGAGGAATACGATTATGCCTGGACGCTCGAAGACTAAATGCGGTAACAAAACCATATAGGGATGCTCCATTACCGGTGGAGGAAGTATTGCAGAGGTTCGGAGGGAACATCGTCTTCTCCAGTACCGATTTCAGTAAAGCCTATTGGCAAATGCAAGTGGCGGAAGAGGATCAGCAATATACAGGGTTTGCATTCGAAGGAATCTGTTATGTATTTTGCAGAGTGCCATTCGGACTACGAAATAGCGGAGCCGCATTGATTCAATGTGTTGACAAAATATTGCAAGGGAAGCTACAAAATAGGATTACAACATATGTGGATGACATAGTTTTGCAGGCCAGATCAATAGATCAGCATTTTGAAGATCTAAGAGAGTTATTTCACATCTTGAAAGAAAACAATTTGGTATTGAACGTGAAGAAATCAAGCTGGTTTACAAAGAAAATAGAATTCCTGGGTTACGTGATAAACACAGATGGAATTAGTATGAAGCCGGAAACCATCGAGGAGATCAAGAAGATACCACCACCGAAGACAATCAAGCAGGTACGCAGATTCATCGGCACCTGTAACTATTACGCCAGATTCTGCCCGCAATTTGCGGAAGCGATGCATCCATTCTACCAATTAACAAAGAAGGACAGAAAATGGAAGTGGGATGAATCATATCAAGAAGCATTCGAGAAAGTTAAAGAAATGTTTTATAAGAGTTGTTTTATTGCACATCCGGACTTTTCAAAGAAGTGCGTGGTTCAGACAGACAGTAGCGATTTTGGCATGGGTGCGATGTTATACCAGGTATTTGACAATCAGGAGAAAATAGTAGCAATAGCCAGTAGAACGTTAAAAGGACCCGAACTCCGATTTTCGGCCACGGAAAAAGAGGCGAACGCTATCATATGGGCTGTAGCAAAATTTAAACCTTACCTGAAAGGGAGACACTTCACAATAAGAACGGATCATCAAGCGCTCACATTTTTAAGCAGATGCCACTTGCAAAACGATAGACTGCATAGATGGGTACTCGCACTACAGGAGTTCTCATTCGACATAGAACATTGTCGCGGGACCCAAAACCATCTACCGGATCTTCTAAGCAGACATGAACCAGGCAGGGACAATAAGTACGCTAACGCCAGGGAGTTCCACGTCATGGCGATCGATTTAGGAATTGCGAGATCACCCTTATTCGACTGGAACGACCTCATTAGGTTACAAGAAAGTGACGGCGAAATCCGCAAAATCAAAAGATTCAAGCAAGGTCAGATGGCGGAAGAAGAGGCGGAATTCGCAACGTTACAACAAAAGGAGGATAGGTGGAAAGTGGTACAGGAAGCTGTACTAATTAAGACAAAGGACAACCCAGAAATATGGAGGATCTGGATACCTCAGGCTTGCACTAAGGAATTGATCAAATTTGCGCACACATCATTGGCACATTTCGGTGCAGAAAAAATCTGCCAAGTTTTACAGTCCCTTTGCTATTGGAAAGGAATGCGGAAACAAACTAGGCAGGTGATCAACTCATGTATGACATGTCTGAAGGTAAAACATACCAATCGGAAGTATGACGGCCCAATGCAGAACATTATACCAACAGAGAGAAATGATTTGGCTGCACTGGACGTGTATGGACCACTGCCCCGTGCAGAGCACGGTAATAAATATATATTCGTAATCATGGACGTCTTTTCAAAATTTGTCCAAGTATATCCCATCAACAAGGTAAATTCTAGGAATTATTTAAAGTTAGTGCAAAGGTTTATGCAGATCGCTGGTTCATATAAAAGGATATTATCGGACCATGGAACGATGTTCACAAGTGAGAAGTGGGAAGAAGGAATATGCAGTATGGGGGCAATTCCCATCCACTCGTCGGTGCGGCATCCTCAATCGAATCCGTCTGAACGAATAATGAGAGAGCTATCGAGGCTATTTAGAACGTACTGTAAACATGACCATACAGCATGGAACAAACTAATTCCGGACATTAACCGATGGCTGAACCACATCCCGCACGATAGCACAGGAATCTCCCCATGGGAAGCGCATTTCCAAACCAAACCGCCCCATATTTTATATGCGTTGGAAAGACCTGAGATATCGCAGGAACCAGCTAAAACATCAGAACAAATCTACCAAGCGCTAGTGAAGTCGGGGAAGGAAAGGAAATCTAAAGTAAAGAAGAAGATCCACAAGTTCAGTGAAGGGCAACTAGTGTTACTACGAGTTCCCAAAGTATCAAACCCGAATTTGAAGCTGTATGCAAAATTTTTCCCATTATATGAGGGACCATATGTGATAGATAAAGTTACGGACAAGAATGTGGCTAAGTTACTCAATAACAAACGAGAAGTGGTGGGACACTACAATTTCCATAACTTAAGACCTTGTCCCATAGGAATGGAAAATAGTGAAGTGTAAATATGTGTAATATTAGTGTTAATATAAGTAATCACATGATAAGTCGATTCTAGGTTATAAGTGTATATAGGGCTTTTAGCAATATGCAAGACAGTGCGACCATCGGCAGTGACGATGTTGTTAGTGTGAATTTTTCCAGAAGCGGAAAAAATTCAAAAAAGAAAAGGGGGGGTGATGAAACCCATAATATGTGTTTCATTACACTAATTAGATCATTAGTGTAAGAAACCAATTGCTATTTTGAACTGCGCGGTGCGCGCGCTGAGCGCGGCGCGCCGGGGCCGGCGAGCAACGGATGCCTCCGCCGACGGTGCCACCGCCGCCGGGAGGCTAGCGTGTGAATTTCGGTTGGAACTGGGCACCGCACACGTGCAAAAGTTCGTTACGAGAATCGCGGACGAGAGCCGTTGGCAGAACAGCGACAGCGGCAGAGGTTAGCAGAGCGGCGACCAGTGCGGACGTGTAGCGAGGGCTCTCCGCTAGTGAATGGACGCATGTAATACGCGACATAGTTATGTGATTAGGAATCGCAAAGTAATGGACATGTAAACAGAACATTAGAAGTATCAGTATAGTAAAAGATTAGTGTTGGTAAAATAATTGACGTCGCTCTTATTAGTTGGTGCGGAAGGAACATTCTTGAAAGCGTGCGATACAGAACTGTGACCAGTATACGGAGTAGGCGGGGGTCGTGTAATTAAACCCACTAATGGACAGTGATTCGAGGAAGGTGCGCAGCCGAGGTATCAAGATCCAAATCGGGGGGAAGAATTGTTGGAGCATCAGCCGTGGATGATCACCACGCCATCTGCTGCCGACGGCCCGCAGCAGTAGCAGAGGTCGACAACCCTGTCGGCACGAGCGGCTCGACGAACCTCATAGGTATTCAAACGGGGCCCCGAAGGTATGAAAGTTGTATTTTACTCTTAATCTTGGTACCAAGGCGGAGTATAAAAACGGTGTCTGATTATGTAAATAGTAACTTTGATTTAAAATAAATCTTGTCATAATTGTATTTCTATGTATGAATAACTTCCCCAACGTTGCACCGATTTATCCTAGGACCCATTCACGTAAAAGACACCCTCTCTTAGTGTTATATTGCAGTGAAGATACCTGGCACCACCAGGTACGTTACAATATATATATATATATATATATATAAAACTTTTATTGTTTAACCGTTCTTATGATGCTCAATATTTACAGTAGAGCATTCCAAATAATAACCGTTAGCTAAAAGATCATTTAGGATGGAAACAGTTGCCTCTCAATCACTTTTTCTGTCCAACCGTAACTATACTCGCCACTATACTTGGCTTTTTATTTTTTGGCGTGTGAAGGTCTGTCTTTACGATGGAATATTTCACGGCATTTTGCGTCTTTCTCGGTCGTACCGCTAGATGTTGCATGATTGCGACTGCTGACGATAATGCGACACGGCCGAGAAAGACACTAAATGCCGTGAGATATTCCATCGTGAAGACAGGCCTTAACATGCCAAAGAATGAAAATCCAAGTGTAACCATTTGTGGGTAACTCACGCCGTTCAAATTTTCAAAAAAGTCTGCATTGCCGCCCTAGATATCCGAGGTCGCTAAGGCTGAAGGACTATAGCTGCCTTATTTAATTGACTGTCCGGAGACGCCTCGTCACCCGGACAGCCAAGTAAATACTGACTCCGGCCGCGGAAGCCTACGCTCTCATAGCTGTCTTGGCTCGAAGAGTTGCGGGTGCGAATTTCATATGATTGTTTGTGTACGTTGTTATTATGTAATCTCCCACCGATACACCAATGTTAAAAATTAGCGCAGTCACTGTATGACCGAGCAGATGAAATGCAACCTTAAGAAAATCGGCGTTGTTTCCGTCTCTTGCTTCAACATTTCTTAATAAGCCGCTTGCTCCTGCAGCTCGTTATGTCTCGCCGCGTCGGCGCGAGGCGGCGCCATGGCCGCGCGCGTGGGGCGGAGCGGAGCTGCACTCCCAATTACGGGACCTTTAAGGGGGCGCGCGGGGACATCGGCGCGGCGCGGCGCGCGCGCAACCTAATTACCGGGAG
The DNA here is from genome assembly GCA_038098605.1 of Gryllus longicercus. NCBI lineage: Eukaryota > Metazoa > Arthropoda > Insecta > Orthoptera > Gryllidae > Gryllus > Gryllus longicercus. Next base: position 427,295 of record JAZDUA010000714.1, read on the forward strand.
CGCTGCTTCATTAGCGGCGAAGGGCGGCGGAGCGCGTGCCGCTAAGCGCGCGTTAGCCTTCGCGTTTTTCTCCCTCGCGCCCGCCTCACTTCCCTCCCCTGCTCCCCCTCCCCGGCCCCTCTTTGCTCTCTCAACCCCGCCCCCCTCCACCTTCCTCCCCGCTCGCTACGCCTCTCCCTCTCCGACACCCGCCCCTTCCTTCCCCCTCATTCCCTTCCTTTCCCGTCCTCTCCATTTCCTTTACCCTTCCTCTCCATGTTCCTCCTTCCCCTTCATTTCCCCTCTTCCTCCCTTTCCCTCCTTCCATCTCCTTCCCCTTCCCTCTCACTTCCCCTTCCTTTCCCTTCCTCTTCCTCTCCCTTCCTCTTCCTCTCCCTTCCTCTTTCCTCCTCCCTTCCTCTCTCTTTCCTCTCCTTCCCCTCCCCTCCTTTCCTCTCCCTCCCTCTCCTCATTTCCCCTTACCACTCTCCTTCCTTTCCTTCTTCCCTTTGCCCCACTTCACTCTCCCTTCTCTTCCCTCTCCACCGCGCTCCACCTCGCCCTCTCGGCCCGCCACGCTCCTTCCACACGTAAACCAGATGGACAGAGCCGCCTCTCTACTAGCACATTCTAGGAGCAGAACAGGACTATCCGTCGACCGAGCGAAGCGACTCGGGGCGTAGCGCGCTGATTTTGCATTTCGGGGAGGGGCGGGTTCAATCCCCGTGCAGGCCATTCTTCTCTTCCCTCCCCTCCTCCGGGGTTGTAGTCGTTTCCTCTGTCATCCAGTCGAATACTCGGATGGTTCTACTGAGAGGCAACGACCGCGACACCGGCGTCGCTAGCCGAATTCGTTAATTACGTGACGTCACGAAGGTTAAGTGAGTTCGAAACATCGCGTGCTCCTAGCTGGGTGACCGTCTGGGATCCCCGGGAGTGAACGGCGCCGAGGTCAGTTGCCCTTTACGAGACATACGAGTATAATGACTAAATACAAATACAAATAAATTCAAACTAAACGTAGCCAGCGATTATTATTTATATATTAAAAACATTAGAAACTTTCTGGTGATCTATAGACCCCCAAATCTTTAACAAACATTTTCTAAAGAAATAGCTTGGATGCACAGTTTGCGCCATGTGTTTTTATCTGCACCAGAGCTGCCTTCGTAACTGCGATGGCCTTTCCCAGTCAAATTTTATTGTATTACTTCTTTCCGGAGTACCCAAAGCGCACCCTGCGTTGCTCGAGCAATAAGTACCTCACTGCTCACCACTTCTTACCTCCCTCCGTCCTGCGCCAGTCTTCGCGCGCCGGAGGACGCATACAGTGGAGCTGCGGACTCGCGCCAAATCGCAGGAAAGCTGTGGACCCAATGTTGGGCAGGCGACGTCTCTGCTACTTTGTGATTCGTCCTGAACATTGCAAGTAGACTGATAGTTGTGATAATGAGAAATGTAATGATACAAATCATGATGAGGGTCTAATTACCTTCTTTTCCACTAAAAATTTTTAACTTTTAATTAACATTATTACTATTTTTCATGTAATGTTCATGTTCTATTATTAGTATTATTATTTTATTTTATCTACTACCTATGTAGTAAGTAAAATGTTGGTGTTAGCTAATGCAAATCCTCTTTCAAAAATTAAAATTTACAGAATTTATACTGTCAATTTTTCAGTACAAAACATGTGATACTAACACTTTTGGAAAACTTTTATTAATTCTTATTTTGATTGATATTATTAATTTTAAAATAATAATTATATAGAATGAAAAAAAAATTTTAAAAATTATTATTACAATTTATATATACTTTATTTTTGTTATTACCTCCCTCTTCTCTTGAACAAATTTGTGCAATTGCCAGTGGTGGTATGTTTTGAATTCAGAAGTTGCGAGTTACTGAAACAATATCAAAGATGAACTTCCCTTACAAATAAATACATTATTTTTTCACCTCTTTGAGTTTAAATAAGATAAAGTATGTGTTGAGAGGGAAATTCAATTTGTTGAAAATTGCATGTAACCGCTGTAATTAATTCTATGGTGATATTAGTGCTCTTATATGTGATTCTCTTTGACATTAGTAGGTGGCTCCAATTTTCTTCCTGCGGTGAATTTTAGACGCCCCACTTTTGAGACAATAGCAGAAATTTGATATATTTATTCCAAGGTTAAACACAGCTGATATTATCAGGAGAAGAAGTAGATAGAGATGGAACGGAGGGTGTAGGAGGCTAGGAGAGGTCAAGAATGCACCGGTACGGTGGTAGAGATTGAGGAGGAGGGAAGGAGAGGGTGAGTGAAGATTTTGGGAAAGGGAAAGGAATGGAGGGGTTCATGTGAGAAGGAGGGAGAAGCGAGGGCCGGGAGGTGAGAGGGAAGGAGAAATTGAAGGTCGAGAGGTGTAGGAAAGAGGCCTGTTTCTCCTTCAATTATCACCAGTCCCTTCTTGAAAGTTATTTAATCAGTTTCCACGAAAAACCAGCTCAATACCCGAATATCATGGTTTAAAACTAATTTTAAAATCTACTAATTTTTCCGAGGGAAATAATTCACATTCAAAAATATTCTAGAATTGCCATTAAGATTATATGAAAAATACTGATTATAGAATATTGTTATAGTATATAGTCTTATAATACCACCCAAACAGTTTATACACCAAAAGTTAGAATCTGTACTGAAATATTAGATTTTTATTTTTCGTACCATTTTGGGGACAATGGCGGGCCAAAGGTTAATAAACGAATCTCTACTTTGAACAGCAGTTACGTCAGTATTGCACATTTTTCACTAATGGTCATTGCACGTGAGTACAGGATGTTCAACATTTTAAGTGTGAACTAAAAGATGCTCTGCTGTATTTTTATCTCTTGAAGGTGATGAGTTGCTCGTTTCTGAACGTAGAGGCATCTTTGCCCCAAGATTATCGCTGATATTCATTAAAAGACATACGAGAGCAGGTGATTCAAATTGCAGTTTTTACTGTCGCGGGAACGTGCAGTTGGCTGGGGAGGAAAAGGAAGGTCATATACCTGCACAAAATATGCGGCAATAACACGGGATTTTTATGTGTCGTTTGCGTCTTCTTAAGAGTACCCGATTTTAATGCTCATCCATGAAGATTTAGAATACTTAATTAACGAGTATTAACTCCTCGCTTACGAAAACCTATTTCAAAATCTAATCTGGCTTCAGATCCCCAAGAAGGATGAAAGTATATTAAAGATCTCCCCACACTGAAAGTGCCTCGCCGAAATTACTTTACGACCAACAAGATGAAATGTGAGCTAAAGGATTTGAGCGGCTGAGAGAATTTGTAAACTATTCACAAAATGACCTACCTCTATAATAATTACTAGTTCATCTGTATAATACAAAACACTAATTACATTTTTCTAAGACGTTTTGAACAAGCTTACTGATTAGTCTGTGATTCTTTAAATAAAATACTAATTTAAGTATTGCCTGAATATTATAGTTTGTAGCAGCTACGAATTCTAAACTAATCCTAAAACATATTTTTGTTCTAAAACAAACATTTGTGAATAAAATATACATTTTGTTTGTAAACCATTCTCTGAAGCTCAATATGAATCGTGACCCAGAAACGCAGCCTACACCAAGGAGACCGCAAGAGCCAAAGCCACTACTCGTAAATTTCGAATTTTTTCCCCGTTTATGCGTCCTGAGAGAGGCGCTTTTTTTATCCCTTCTTTTTCGAATAAAAATCCGCGAATCGGAGTGAACGGAGTAGGGAAAAGGAAGCACTGCTTACTCTTTCGTCATAAATCAAGCTTTCCTTTTATATATATACAGTCAACAAAAAGAAAACAGCAGAAGATCGCGCGCCGTAAAAGCGGGGCCAACTTTCGGCGGCGAAGCTCTTAAAGACGAGTAAAACGTTGTTAGTGGAACTTACAACCTCACCCGAAAGTTTTATATGGACCAACTCCCATAATTGCTATTAAACTTCAATCTGAGCCCAGCCCCTCCTCCCGCTCCCCGCTTCGCGCGACGAAGCTGCGCTCTTTCGGGCTCCGAGGCAACTTACGAGAAGTAATCCTCCGGTTCGGGCGCTACTGGCATTGGGCTCCGGGCGTCAGCCCGCACGGAATACTTAATCTCACTTAACGGAACCTTAGGGTCCGGTCGCAAGTCCCCTGCTCAAGTCTCGAACTCGCGACTTTGAATGGACGGTGGAATTTACAAGGAGATGGACGCAGTACACCCAACGAGCGGAAATTGGAGAAATAAGTCGAGATCTTCCAAAGCAAGGGATTTGCACCTTATCTCCTGTGATTGTGGATATTCCAGCCCTGATTCTCAACTCTTTAACGTCTTTTCCGATGGTTTCGTTCGTAGAATTTGTCCGTTGTTTAATGTATCCTTGAAGAAGGAAATAAATGTTGAAAGAAAAATTTATTTCGATGTATTCAAGCGTCATAGTAATAATAACAAAAATATCACAGAATATAACAGAATCATATAATTCTTTATAAATAACTGCTTTGTAGTGTAAACAATCACAACAACTTTATTGATGTATGAAAAAAGCGTGAAAACAGTAATGAATAACTTAAATATTGTATGTGGTTTTTACTTTCAGATATCGGCCTTGTAAACACAACAACCTTCAATCGCAAAGCAGTCATACAAAGCTTAACCACATATGTTTAACAACTTACTATCCACAACGGCATAACGGCGAACTCTCGTGTTCTGACAAACGTATTTGGGGGCCATGAGTGATCTTCTACCTCCGACCAGGCAATATTTGGTTCATATGCCAGGCGAATTAACACTATTTTACTGACGTCCTTCATGCAAATGCGTTGCTGTCGCATTTCCGCGTGTCTTCCTACTTTAGCTGAATTCATGAATAAACTTGGATACTATATATTGTTCATATATTTTCTGACAGAAAAATGTTCCATGGTGTACATTTCAGTTCTCAAAAATACAAGTAGTAATAATGAGGAGGCATTCTCTCTGAATTCTAAATATTATTTGAGTTTAGTTCATTGCTGCTGTCTCTGCCGTGGCTCTCTCCGGGAGGGTCTAGGGTTCGAGTCACTACTGTGGCGGGTGTTCGACACTTGTAACGCAACTAGATGGAATTAATTTGCTGTCTGGAGGAGAAGCTCTGATCAGTAGCTATCTGTGGTTTCTCCAAACAAAACCATGCGAATGCCGGAGCAGTACCCTAACAAACGGGCTTCGGACCGCGCGCAATCTTTCCTTCCTCTTCTTTGCCCTATTTTCACCCCTTACTTACAGTTACACTAACATGCACTACACTTCCACTTATGTCGGGAGACTTAGAGCGTATCTCGACTGGGTCGGTGCGCCGTTGGAACAGATAAATCGATGTTATAATACTCCTCACGCCGACGTGTAGAGAGTCACCGGATATCACCACATAGCGGGTAAGGAACTACGCCAATTCCCGAGATAAAACAATCACTGCCCTAATGAGAATAACTCCATAGCAGTTGGCGTGACAGGGTACATCAGTCAGTTAGGTCAGAATAAAATGAGCCCTAAAGTGCGTCATATAAAATTATAGAATATTGCTCAATATAATACCATTTGGATAATCCTAATTAATTAAGGTAAATTTATAGGTTTTACGTTTTTACTTGAAAAATTAAATGAATGAATTTCTTTACTGAGGAAGGTGCAATTAACTAAATTGAATGTCTTGGAGTTGCTGCGCACAAGACTTCCCGCTCAGCCACAGCGCGGCGGTAACAGGGCAAACACCAAAGGTCGGTGTCACTTGCACAAACACCAGAGGTTGCTTGTTTAATGTGGTTGCTCCATGACTTCCGGTTACGGATCCAGCGCAGCCGCGTAGTCCAGTGGCTTTTAAACTACCGCCACCCACGACTTACACGCCACCACCTCCACCACCCCTGCCGACATCGGTACTATCTCCATCTCTGCTTCTAGCCTCATTTTAACCGCCAATGTTCTACTGGGAGAGGTGTCTCAGGGTATCAACCGATGTGACTGCAGTGCCTCTGACTAGGAGGTTCTAGGTTCGAGCCCCGCGGGATTTTCGACACTCGCTAGATAGCCAGGACGAATTCAGATGTCTAGAGGAGAATTCTAGCGGGCAGCTGCTCGTTTATTGACCTCCTCTCGCCTGTCACACGCATTCGTGGTTCCCAATGCCTCTCACGTTATCTGCAGCCCTGCTGTCGCCTTAAATGTTTTGCCCCAACGTCTCGCTCTGACGTTAATGCAACTTCTTCCTCCATTACAAACTGAGCGTTGCATAAGGTTCTCTAAACTATTTCCTCTATTTCACCAAGCTCGACATCTCCGTTTCACACCGTCAATTCCCTTCGAAGTACACCAATGTCTTCGCTACTACAAATCATTCAGCACACTAACGAGAATAATAACCATAGAGGTTGACGTGCTCGGAAACAACAACTAATTAATCAATCAATCAATCCACATCTGTGACGTCGAGAGTGGTCAGACATTAACAGCCCCTGCAGCCCTTCCCTGCTCCTTCCTTATCAGGGCTGCCATTCTCGCCGCCGTCGCCGATGCCGCTCGGCTGAACTCAACTCCGCGTCAGCTTGCCGCTGTCTCTGCGGCCTCGCTGCTGACGGGTCCGAGTCCCGATGGGGACGTAGCTCTGATGCTAACTACGCGTCAAGGTCGAAGACAGGGGCTGTTTGGAGGAAAATTCTAGCCACCGGCTGCTCTGATCGGTAGATTTCCGCGTGCACACTCTTATAAGCACTGCAGTACCACTCATGTCAAGAGAGCATAAAGTTATTCCGACTGGGGCGATGCATTGCTTGGAGAGATATCTAGAGGGGGAAATTTCCCGTAAGGTGACGTGTAACAGGACACCGATTCACACCATTCAGCGAACAAGGAATACCGCCACCTCTCGTAATTAAAAAGCATTCCCTACTATTAGGCACAACAGTGGACGTGTTAGGGAGAAACAATCAATCAATCACTCACCACCCTAATGTCAGGAAGGGTCAAACATTTGTATTGACACTGCAACCCCTTCGCTGTTCCTCTCTCAACACTGCGCTTCTGCCTGAGACTTGTCTGCCTTTCCCACCGTCACCGCCGCCGCCGCAGCCACCGTCTCCGCCGCCCCCATCGCCCACAACCCCACCGCCACCGTCACCGCTTCCTCCGCCTCCGCCGCCGCCGCCGCCACCGCCACCACCGCCCCCAACACCGCCATCGCCGCCGCCGCCGTCGCCACCGCCGCCACCGCTACCATCTCCGCCTCCGCCCCCACATCTGCCGCCGCCGCCTCCGACTCGTCCTCCGCTTCCATGATCGCTGCCTCCGTCGCCGCAATGGAAATGACGCAGGCGAGGGCGAGGGCGAGGGCGAGCAGTCGGCGTGCGGCCGCAGCGCGGCGTCTTCGCCCGGGGCTTCAATTAGTCGCATTCCGCGTCGCCCGGGGCGCCGCCTGGATGCCGCGGCCGCCCCCCTGCCCCCCCCCCTCCGCCGGAAGTTGCACCTTCGCCCGATTCGCCTCCGCCGCCGCCGCCGCCTCTCGTTCAGCGCACGGCCCCAAAACTGGTGGGAATAATTACTATATTCAACCACTGCGACTGTATCAACATTCAATTTATGTAGAATTGATTGGCCTATAAAAATATCACCATGGAATACAAGAAAGCTTTATTAGAAAAGAATGAGATGCTCATTAATAAACGTAGAAATAAGTGAAAGACTTGCATATATGGCTAAAATTGCGAAACGGAGACACCCAAATGAGAAAAATATGGAAGGAGGGGAGTTTAAAGGGAAGGAAAGATTGTAGCTCTGAAGAAGGCCAGAGCAAGTTGGCCGAAACGTCAGTACCCGGACGAGGCTCATCCCGGATAGCCAAGAATGTATTCATTTAATTATGCCAACGATTCCTCATTAGCATTCACACAACTTTTCGGGAGTCAATTTCGGCTGATTTTGGGGCCACTTTTGTTTTCTTTTCTTTTTTTGGCATGTGTGAGAGCGTTCAATGAGAGACAATTTGTGCAGATCTTAAGTCTTTTGGGCCACATTTCGTTTTCTTTTCCTTGTTTTAGAGTGTGTTTGTGTTCTTCAGGAGTCAGTTTGTCTTCTTTGGGGCTCCATTTCGTTTTCCACTTTTGTTCAGCTTCGAAGCCCAAATCGACCACTGTGAGACGCAGCGGCGTGGCTGGGCCAGCGCATGTCAACACTCCCGCAATCACCCGACGAGACGGAGTCGGGCCCGATTTCGTTTCCAGGCCACCGTCCGTGCCCGCGCTTCCTCGCCCGCCTCCCCGGTGCCTGCGCCATCTTACCCCAACTGAGGATATTATTAGGGAGTTTTAGCGCCAGGCGTAAGGAGATATCCTTAAACTCTATTGATCACGTGACTAACGCCTTTATACGGTCGTAATGAACAACGTTCATAAGAGTTTTAGCAATTGCGACATTGCGTTATGCATTATAACAAAGGAAGCATTTCAAGCGTTGAACAGTGAAATTGCATAATTTATCAAAGAGTGTAGGCTAATGGTGAGACATTTAAAACACGTTACGAGTCAACTGACCAGCAAATACACATTGTGCATGGAGTTTTAGATTTTGAATCTGCTTTTCTTGAAAATATAGGAAGTACCTTAAAACAGCGTTCGTTATGAGCTTAAGACATAACCTATCCCGAAGATATGATTTGAACTTCGTTTTCGCGAATTTCTTTCCTGTCACCTCTCCTACATATCCCGTTAATTTTTGCCAGCTTTGTGGACTGCGTAAGGAATAATTGTAACTGCCATACATACGAGAAATGGTTTATTAGAGTTGGAAAAAAACTTTTCCTGTTTTTCGGCGGCCATTTTGCCGCTTGTAAGGTGACCGTAGAGACTCCCACAGGCGTGCACTATTTATGAAGGTATAAGGTCGTACCTTAGGCCTAAGGTAAGACGTTATGACTTCAAGGTCTGTCACGTGACTGTTAGTGCATAACGCCGCTACCTTACGCGTGGCGCTAAAACTCCCTATTGTGTACCCTTCGCCCTGCGTAGTGCTCTGCGCAACGTACAAGCCGCAAGATGGCTTGACAAACGTTGACAGCTGTGCATGCTGCCCCACGACTGGGAGTGAGACAGCACTTGATGGGTTGTAATTTATTTCGATGTAATTCTAGTTCATTAAAATCATCATCACCATCATCATCATGATCATTTCCCTCTTCATGAATTACCCACGTTGCATTTCATCTCTATCTCGGCCATTCAATGTTTCTCTTTCCTCTTTGTTTACATTTACAGAGCCAGTACGGAAGGTCTATATTGCCATATTTTTTCGCGTACGTTCCACTCAATTTTATGTTATCGCACTAATTCTTACATCTTCCCTTCTAATTTGTCCTTTTGAAGCATTAGTTTAGTGCATTATGTCTTTAGAAATCTCATTTTTCTTAATTAATTCTTTTAGAAACCATGATTTGTAACCATAAAGTAAATTTAAGACGACCTTAACTAGATTGATTCTTAAAAGATTTCGTTGATCTATATGTAGTTGTTATCGAAATACTATAATCTTTGTTTGAAAATCAAATTATGAAAATTATGCAGAAAAATAAATAAAAGCTTCATTAAATATTAAAACTAAACTGAGTCTTGCACTAAATTCATTCTAAATTCAATTTTATTTGGGGTTTTACATAAAAATTTACAATAAGGAATGGGAAACCTTAAGTGAATATGTTTAAATTATTATAATATTATTTTATATATTATTTCTGCTTACATTAATTTTATTTTATATTTGTGCCATGATTTTGTCACATGTATAAAATGCGTCTTTAAAGCGATAGCTTTATTTCCCTATTAATAATTTAATATTGAAGAACTGAACAATTATCAGTAAAACAGATGAGCGCTATTCAAGCGCAGGGCGTGTTCTCGCCCTCACGACTCGGTGTTTTCTCTACTTGAGAGTGCACACACAATTCCGCTCGCTCAGAAATTCACGTTATATGACAAAATACACATTTACTTATTGGCAGCGCAGCCGCGATTTTGAAACAGTCTGCTTCCCTCCACTCGTGTGATCACTGACGGGCGAAATTCTGTGCAATCTCACCCGTGAAAACATCTGCCTAACGCAGCGCGGCGACTTCGCTAACGCGCCGCTCGCTCGGGTCGCAACGCCGCGCGGGAGAGGGTGGGGCGCGGGCGGGGGCGGGGGCGGGGGCGGGGCTGCGCGGGCGTCGGCCGGTCATTAGCGAGGCCGAAGGGGAGGGTCACATTTGCGCAGCCGGTGAGGGGATGGGGATTTTCCCTTCCCCTGGCCCGCCCCGCCCACGCCGTCATTCCCGTCCCCGTCCACGTCCCCGCCACCGCCCTTCCCCGGCCTCTGTTCCAGCGACAGCCGCCGCCACCGCCGACCGGGGAGGAGTGGGGGAGACTTCCGATATAAAACGCTCCAAACTACGAGTATTAATTCATTTGTCATGTAATATCTCGCCGAATTGAAATAAATGAAAAAAGGCGATTGCCGCGGCGCGGTGCGCCGCCGCGGGCGCGCGCTGCGGCGGCCGCGCCAACTAAAAAAGCGCGGGCGGGCGGGCGGCGTAGCAAGGCTGTCGCTGTTTAATGTTCATGAAACGAATTAAGTGGCGCCTGTAGCGCCGCTGGCGGCGGAGGCGGACGGCGAGGCGGCGAGGCCGGCGCCGCAGTAGCCTCGTTTTTATCGGAGGACGCGGGACAACGACCGACCGACGTTTGCCTTTTAATATCAGGAAAGTAATTCTGCGAGTGATAGGAAAAAACGCAGCTCATATATCACGCGGATGAGGGGGGGGGGGTGAGGCGGCGATGGAGGCAGGCCAGCCAAAGGCGGGGCAAATCGCTAAAGAATGAGAGGCGCGTATGAAATTGTGTTTAGGAGAAGGGTCAACTTGGCCCGAGACTAGGGTTAGTGATGCAGGCATGCCAACTGTTTTGGATTTGGAGAAAGCGAGCGATAAAGAGACCGGTCCGGTTTATGGGTAAATTGAGTTTTTAATTTCGAAACTGTTTGGAAAAAAAGTTAATTTGAATTGGAAAACTTTTTACTTGCAAGTGGGGTAGAAGTAAATTTTAAAGCGGAACATTTTAATAAGTTTGTATCGGTTAAACATGATTGTTCAAAAGTGTGATATCGTGAAAAAATTGTTTTTAATAAAATTAAAATTAAGATAAGGTTTTCAAAACACATGATATTTAAACTTCTCAATTTATGCAAGTTTGAAATAACTTTTTTGTAAGTGATACTTTCTGACTTAAACATGTGGTCGAAATAGTAATAGATAGAGATGGTAGATTTTAGCAATTGTTAAAATGTGAAATGTTACCAAACGCTAAAAAAATAGTAATTGTATGATTGAGGTTGGTGTAGCCCATTTCTGAAGGTTTTCAATGCGCGATAAACGCAAAATAATCACAAAATGGGGAATCCCGTCCAAGTGCAAAGAGGTCGTAATCCACGATAAGATTGCTATTTTACGGTTTCCTTCGTGTACGCTCTCTGTCTAGGGATGCAACATCAAGAAAAACGCATCGATGTTTTAATACATGTTTTTTGACAAAGCTCGTGTTTACAAATGTCGAAATATTAAATTAGTTTCCATTATTTCCTGATTTTAAGGGGAAAATCTAAAAAGCTTAAAATTTTTTTGGTATATCAAAGAGTGCTCCATAAATAATAATAATAAAAATAGCAATGATAATAATAATAACAATTATAATAATAATAACAATAACAATAATAATAATAATAATATTCTACACAAAAAAATTTAAAGTCCAAAATCTTAATTTTTAATATTCTATAAAATGCTGTAGCATTATTTAAAAGTGTGATTTAAAAAAAATTGAAGTTCTAAATTCTATCATCACTAGTGATATATTGCACAAAAAATTCTTTTTTTTATTGTGCCTCCAAAATTTCCTCTCCTAGATCTTTGAAGTTTTTCTCATCTTGTTCTCATACCTATTGGCAATGTTGTAAGACAGTTGAACGACTATTTGGCTGAGATGAACTTCTTCCCTTCCTTTTTCTAGCAGTGTTGTCGGATCTGTTGGCTGGTAAAGTGATGACACATCTGAACATTCTATTTCATTATTATTATTATTATTATTATTATTATTATTATTATTATTATTATTATTATTATTATTATTATTATTATTATTATTATTATTATTATTATTATTATTATTATTATTATTATTATTATTATTATTATTATTATTATTATTATTATTATTTATTATCATTATCATACTCAATATCATTGCCATTGATATTATTTTTTACGGAGTGTTCTGCCCCCGGTTTCAAGGTTTGAGAGCCCTTTAATCTTATCACATTCTTCTGCTTTAGAGATTTAGAACCGTGCCTTAGGGTTTTTGCATTAATTTTGTGAGGAGAAAGACCTAGTTGTTCTAAATATATTATATTTGGGTTAGCAAGACCAGTGGCTGTTATAACAATTGATATAATCTCAACAGACTCACGTTTGTGTTATATCTATTGACAGGGGAATGTATTTCGAAATTGTTTCTTTCTTTATAGTTTTTGCTTTATTGATTTTGTTATCCGAAGAGTGAATTACATCAATGGTGATATAACACACTACTGACGCTACTTTGCTGCCAGTCAAAGAGTATTATTATTATTATTATTATTATTATTATTATTATTATTATTATTATTATTATGTTATTATTGTTATTATTATTAATATTATTGTCATCTTCATCATCATGATCATCGCTGAATCCCGCACCAAGCGCCTTGTTCTCTGCCCCGTGCGCGCTGTCGGGCGCCGTGCGGAGGCGTGGCGCGGGCGCGGGCGGGGGGTAAAAACGGCGGCGGCGGCGTCTCGTCGTGCGCTGTCGGACGCGCGCCGCCTGACAGCAGCCAAGACGGATGGACGCGCGCGTCGTCCATCACCCGCAGCGCGTCGCGACGGCGGCGTCGCCACGCCACGCCACGCGAACGCAGACGCGCAGCTCCCAAATAGGTCCAAAGGCGCGCGCAGGAAAAATAATGCGAAGAATGAATGGATATTCGAAATAAACATGTATTAGGTCATGCCGTGCAGATGAATGAAGAAAATAGAAATGGAAACATTCTAGATTTCTCAGTTGTGTGAGGCGTCAGTGTTATTACGTCCCATTCATTCAGAAAAGATGCATTAGATATTAAATAATTATATTAACTATAAGAAAATAATATTAATAATAAATAATAATATATGTATTATAAACTTAACGTAAATCGCATTTTTAAGTACTTAAGGGCGATTGTCAGTATAAAGCCCGATATACTTTCTAACATAATTAAAAACGATTGGTTCTACTACTTTCTTCCATGATTAATCGCTTTAGAAATTTTTGAAAAGTCAGATGGTTCAAAACAAATTGCTCCTCCTCTATTTTTATACCCGTTCCTTGCTCTAATTCGGAGACAAATTGAAGTCTTGTGAGAATATATATAACGTTCCCTTTGAATCAAATATACGAATACTTACATTTTCAATACTTCTTTATATCAATTTTTAAAGATCTAATTTTGGAAAGCAGACTTCAATACGAAAACAAATCTTTATCATCAATGCTGTGGTTTTACAACTCTAACGTTCTATGTTTCAACAAAATGTAAAGTGTTCGCCGATAATGCGACCTGCATCATTTGCGCTCGTTGTTATGCAGATAAAATTAAACAAAACAATTGGAGCTGTTTTTGAGTATATCTTGTTTTTGAAATATTCATTGCACTTCCCCAAATTAGTTATATTCTGGAAAAATTGTACTTGACCATGTATAAAAATGTCTTTGAAGAATAGATTTCGTTCCGAATGATAAATTTATCTCATCAAACTAGAACTGCTACAACAGGACATACTTTTTCGCATGACTGAAAATAGTTACGTAATATTGAAATATTGTAATTTCTGTCATACTAAAAACTTGCCATGTCATTTCTGCCATAATAAGAGCTGTTGCGCCAGTGTACATATACATATAATATATAATATATATTATATGTGTATGCATTTATACCTACATAATATACATATAATGTGTATTAATATTATATAAGAATCTGAAATTCTGGGTATGAAAATCTGGTAAATAGTTTAAGTGCAAAAATATTTATTATAAGAGACGAAATATTAAACTGTGAAATTTACAAGAAAGATGATGAAATGAAAACAATAAAGACATAATAGAAAAACGTGTTTTGATTTAGAAAAGTGTATTGGACGTAGTAATGAACTGTAATGCACGTCACTCTGCGAAAGACCTAATTGAACGTAAACGCGTTATATCATTTTGTATGTTGCTCAAATTTATACTGAATGGTATAACAACCAAATAATTTGTGCATAATTGCTTTACGTTTTTAGAAATTGTCACTTCTAAATTGTAACCATTGCAATTGCAAATACATTGAAATATTTTGTGGGGTAACGTTTTTGACCATAGTTCCTGGCAGTAAGGGATGCTGCAGTCTAGGAAATGAATCTCAGATGCGTTTATCAAACAGGGCAGAGCAAATTGAAGTTTTTTCTGACCTCGGAAATGTGAAGGTATTGGAGCGTGTTTAAATTTTTCTCCGCGTTTATGTGAGGCTAAAAGTATTCTACCGCTTGAGATTTCTTATTATAAATAACCATCTTCTAGAAAAGTGTTTTACAGCTGTTTTGCAGTTGTTCTCACTTGGCGCTGAATTGAAACTAATGTTTCCGTTGCAGCGTTAAATTTAATTTCAAAGAGGTTTCGTGATATTTTTAGTTAAAAAAACGTTCGGTATATCTGGTGTGCTGTCATGTAAATGCTCACGTTCTAGTTAGTTATTCTCTCGGAATGTATTTTTATTATCATAGCGGCATAAGAAATAAATATGTAATAAGTATTTGAATTCTTTTGTTAGGCATGTCAAAAGTGACATCACATATTTTCCATTGTGTGCAAATACATTGAAAATGATCAAAATGCCATTAGTACAATTCATATTGAGATATGTTTGTCCTTTACCTCCTCATTTACTATATCATTCGTGTTGCGTGTGTTTTAAATAGTATTTTTCTTTGCAAAGGATGATCTTTTAATCACGTGCTCTACGGAATGTCGGCAGGAAACTAATGTTGAAAGCATTCCTTACTCCTACGCGTTATTTAGGCATTTTACTGCTCCCTGTGATAATTGCTTTTTGGAATTTACTGTTGTGGAATTAGAATACGACTTTTATGCTCTGTAGTATATTTTTTTAAATTTACTACTCCTTATTCTAGTCTCCAACTGCATTCTAGAGTGTTGCAATTCTGAGAGTACATATACTACATTTCTCGAAATTTATGAAATACGTGTGGTAAAACACCACAGAAACTCGACGAAATCCTACGTCGAAAATTCCACGCTATATTTTGCTTCAAAGTAAATCAATCATGATCATTGTACAATGTCCTCGTCGTTCACCAGATAGATAACTCCGCTTCTGAACACTCTACACGCTCCGACAAAGAAAACATTTGTAAGTGGTTGATAATTAAGGGGTATTTTTTGGGCGAGTGCTTTTTTCTATGGATCTTAAAGAGTTAGTGTTCTAATTTATAACCTTAGCACGTGGGTTACGTGTATCTGGAAAGAAAAGTTCCTGGAGATTCTTTAACAACACCAAAACACATGAAATTTTGTTTTACTATACATACCAGCTATGATGTACTACTTAAATCACCAAATACTATTAATTATAATGACGTTTTTAGGAAATATTGAAGTCAACCCAAGAATACAGATGCTCACATTTTTAGACGGGATCGGAGATTTCGGAGTATTACATTACGGGCTTTTGTTTTTGTGGAGAGCTTTTGGGCGACGTTTTGTCCTGAACCAGGTAACAAGCTTTAATAGTTCGGATAAAGTTCACGTTAGTTAGGCAATCAGTCCGAAGTTCAATCAATATGATGAACTCGTAGTACCTCAAGTGTTTCACATTCTTGACCTCCAACACGTTATCTTCTCTGATTCAAGAACTCCTCGAGCACAACATTAACACCAACACTATTGCTTTGGCCTTCCCGTGTTGTTTTGGCACACATGAAATACTCTGTAGAGATAACATGTTATTTGTCTTTGAACTTTTTAAATAACATGAGTAAATTCGACTGTATATCCTTGCAAACCAATATGCTTTAGTAGGGCAGTTGAGAAATGTGATGACGGGGAATGTCGATGAATATTGGGATTGAGTATGGGATGATGAATATGATGAAGCTACAGAATAATTTAAGACAATATCATCGACAGTTTCCTGTGGATACCTATTACGTACAGTTTCTTATTTGTTCGTCTTCATCTTCATCAATGCAAACGAACGGTATTTAAACTCGAGTTCTCTACAATGGAAGCAGTTGGACTCCAAGCCAGAGGCGATCTCCTTAATCTAAATCCTCGGACAATGGCCCTTATGGAAGTAACGTTTGCAGGAAACGGCCTCCAGACTTTTACACTTTCCATGGGCCCCTCGTAAAGCCAAAGCTGCAAACCTCCAGCGCCGGAGTATCGAGTTCGAAACCCTCAGGGCCCTCGAGGACGCCCAGCGAGCGGGTCGCGGTCGGACGCGGGCGGGCGGGCGGAAAGGAAGCCCAAGCAAACAGCTCCCCTTCTCGGCTCCCGTCCGCCGCCAACTCTTCTTTTCGAGTGACGCCCCCTCCCCCCACCGCCCCCCCCCACCTTCGCCACACGCGGCCCGTCGCATCCTTCCCTCACTCAGCCCCCACTCTTCCTTTCGAGTGACCACACACCTCCCTCCACTCTCTGCTGCTCACATCTGCTGTTCCATTCCGCCATCCCGACTCCGGCCTCGGCACACGCGGCCGCTTGCACCCTCGCACTCTGCCCCCGCTGCCCCGCAGCCCCAGCTTCAACCCCCGCCGTCGCCGCCGCCCCTGCTACCACGCTTCCTTTCGAGTGCCGACGCAGCCCGCCCAGCCGCTGTCTCTCCCCTCCGGCTGCTCCATCACCGTCACACCGATTCCAACGCGGTCCCTCACACCCCGGCAACCTCCGCCTCGTCTTCCAGCCTATGTTGGCCGCCGCCCCCGCCCACGCTCCCATCTCCACCGCCACTCGTCCCACTGCCACTCCGTCCCCACGCCCGAGGCATCTCCGTGTCAATCACTGCTCCCGGTGCCACCTCCGCCGTTCTCCCTCGCCCACTCTTCCTTTTGCCGTCATCTCGATGCCGTCACGACCACTTTTACCCTCGCCTTGACCCTTGCTCTTGCTCTTGCTCTTGCCCTCGTCCTTGCCCTCGATCTTGCCCTTGCCCTCGCCATGGCCCTCTCTCCCTCGCCCTCGCCCTCGCCCTTGCCCTTGCCCCGGCCCTGGCCCTGGCCCTCACCGTCACCCTTACCGTCACCCTTACCGTCGCCCCCACCATCGCCCCCGCCGTCGCCCTCGCTCACGACCTCGTCCGCGACCACCTTCTCGCCCCTACCGTCGCCCTCGCCCTTCCCTCGCCCTCCCCGCCGTAAGTGGGCAAGGGGCGGCCGCGTGCGGTAGGCTCGTCCAGTTCGCGGAAGAGCGCGTTTTGTTTGAAGTCGCGCCCCATTTCCCCGAGCGACGGCGCGGCCGCTGCGCGTGTTGCGTGCGCTTCGGCGGAAGAGGCGGCGTCCTGTGAGGCGGCCGATGGTTAGCGCGCGCGATTGGGCGATGGCAAATACTTGCGAATGGCGAGTCGTAATAAATTATGTTCCGGTTCCTAGAGATAACAATAGGCAGCAGACTAATAATAATAATAATAATAATAATAATAATAACAAGAAGAAGATTATTGTTATTATTAAGTCGGCCACGTTGCCAGATAAACAGATAGAGAGATAAACATAGAGAGGCAAACAGAGGTAAACAGAGAAGTAAACAGAGAGAGGAAGAGGTAGAGAGAGAGAGGGGGGGGGGGGACAGACAGACAGACGTTGTGGGGCAGTCGGGCGGCATCGTCCGGAACGGCGGGAGGGGCCAAGACCAGACAAAACGGCCGCCGCGGGCTCCTGTTTCTGTGTGTTACGGTAGCGGCCGGAAGGCTGTACCCACCGGCATCGCGTCGTGGCATGTGCCGAACTCCGTCACTTCGCATCAAATCACAAAGCAAGCGCAAAAATAACGTGTCCAATGAGCAACGTAAACCGAAATATCGTATTGAGAATTCATAAATCTTTTCCTGACTTGGGTGTATGGAATTATTAATATATTCTGCAACTTTACTTGAGTGCCAAGCGACGACACTGGAGTATCTGGGCAATTTATCAGTGACAGAGAACGGACGTCACTTCTATGAAGTAGATTAATCGTTGCTTAAGACATCGATTTAATTAATTCTACAACGACTACATTTCCATCGTAGGCTTTTTCTTTTCAAACTTCGTGTTTGTAATTGCCTCCTAGAAAGTTATTTTTTCACTTTCATCTCTGCAACAAAACGTAACTTAATGAGTACAAATTATATGTTTAAGCAGTGAGCGTAACGGGCACTTCTAGGTCAATAATTATAAACATAAAATTGTACAAGTTTTTTTTCTTGGGCCAAGTCAATCACGTGGCGTTGGTAAGCTAGTTCAGAAAATGAAAGATGATAACTTGTCTAGACAAGAATAAAAATGATTTTATTATTAGGGTAAAGGTACCGGTAGTTGACACATCAGTAGTTGAAACATAACAACCATTCAACTGAAAATAATTGCCAGACTAGAACGATAGTTACTGGCTTACAGTGCAGATGGCTCCAGCGTACCGAAATCGTGTTAAGTAATAATTACAGAGTAGTTTTTTATTACTCATAAGCATTATATTCGAATGTGTCAGCTTATGATGACATGTCATTACCTGTCATTATCATCTTAAATGGATACGTGTTGGTTTATCTTTGGCTTGCCACAACACAACCGTAAAATGATAAGGCTATCGTCTACGTGCAATTACAACTCCAGTTGTAAAGGGGGTTCAAATGCGGTTACCGCTGCAGTTGCTTGCAGTCTTCAGGTCTCCATTTTTGATTCAACATCATCATTCTCAGCAACATCATAATCATCGCCTCCTAGTCCGTTCTCTTCGTATCAAAACTTGTTTTACAATTTTCAGGCCTTTGTGGAGATTTCTTTTTTCGTCGTGTTATTTTATTGTTTTCATTATTTGTGTACCTGACATACATTTAATATCGTCGATATACCAGTGAAATTTGCTAAGACTATTGTTGATGTTTTTGAATTACTTACATCGCAAGGTGTCATTTTGTCAATTATTTTATTAGTGAAATCACTGATGCTTTGGAGCTTGAATGAACAAAATTATCCACTTATTATTTCCTTAACAAATCTCAAAACAGTAAAAATGTACGGAAAAATCCATCTATGCACTTATACTTTTCCTTGAATGAAAGAAATATTATATATGAAAGTTTATGTAAAAGAAAACCAGTTTTATATTTTAACAGCAAAAAATAGTGAGTAGACATTTGCACAAAATAAATTTCAATTGTATTTATGTTGGATCACGTTTTTTTGGCATAGTGAGTTTCACGTATAAACCGACAATGTCCCTTTCATCTTAGTTAATTCCTTTTCAGAGTTTCGATGGTATTTCGAATTTTTAATTCTGTTTGAAAGTCATCACTTCTCTTCTTTTCCATCACGTTATGACAAGCTACGCATTTCATAAATCTCATTTCGCGGGCTTCTACGCTTTTCTTTAACTATTTTTTTCTTAATTTCATGCATTTTACGACGCTTCGGAGCATTTTATCGTTATTTTGTTATGAACACAAATTTTAACTCTTCCGGTGCAGCCGAACACACCATTCCGAGCGGTGGGCGGAGGGCCTTGGCAGGTGGTCCCTTTCGCGGAGCGCGGAGCTCGAGGGCAGCCGACACATCCGCCGCTTGGAGCAAACAATCGCGCATCGCGGCTGCGGTGATTCTCGGGCTGCGGGCTGCTTGGCTGGGGACGCGCTGGGGGTGGAAATACCTCTGGGGAGTCGAGCAGCGAAGTTTACTTTGGGTGGAAAGGGATTGATACGCGAGTGTGGGTACCCTGGAGAGATGGACCGACCAGAAGCGAAAGAGGCTTGAGGACAGTAGAGCATCAAGAGGGAGTGGAAGTGACGGCGCCAGCGACTATGAACATTTTGGAGGCACAAAAAAATATTTGGTGGAAAATGTGTTGGAAAGTAAAATCGACAAAAATTATTAATAGTTGATAAAATTTAGAAAAATGATTAACTCCGTTATTACATACGTAAAATAAAAATATCAATAAATAATGATGCACAGAATTTAATAAGCGTTTGTTGTTAAAAAAAGAAACTTATTGAAATGCACACCTTTGGATTACTACAGCACTGGTGACAGAGAATAGCATAGGAAAGAGCCTTTCTCCTTCATATCCTCCCTTTTGTTGGATATTAATTACTGTGCAGATTATCATTTTCCCTTAGTGAAATAATGGTGAAACGAGAATGATGATTTGATAGATGTGTCAAATGTAGATGGGGTAGTACGAGCTTAAGGAAAGTTCCGATGAATAACTTGATGAAAACAGCCAAGCCTTACGCAGGACTGAAATCTGCGCTAATGGATCATCGTATTTGTACTCTACTTCATTTTCCTGCGTCATCAATTTCCGCTCAAAGTATTAAATCGCCGGAAATGTTTGGTTAAGTTGTTACATCCTCAAAACTATTTTAAACAAATAATTTGAATGTTTGAGAAAAAGTAAGTTTGATAAGAGAGCTAAATTTATCAATGTTCCTTGAGGAATAAATGGTCTGTCATTATGACCTATTTCTTGGTTGAAATATTGCACTTAGGCAAGCCTGAAAAGGCACGACGTTGATATTGTGAAAATGAAATTTTGTCGGGACCCTGTTAAAGAATTCACTGATTATCGGGTAAAAAACATATTGAGTTTTATTTGAGGAAAGTAAGATGAGACTCTTGCAACAATTTGAAACTTCTATAAGCGTTCCAAAATTGTCGTAAGCTCTTGTCTTTACAAAACCCTGGAGAGTTGTAACATAACCGCAGTTTAGTAGTCGGTTGGGCACACTTTGCTACTCTCTATGCATATGCTGGACCCATTTCTACGGCTGAAAGGGAGAGACAATATGAGTTGCATTTCCCTTCTCCTTGTAGATAGCACTAAATTTTGCAATATTTTAACTCAAACTTTCGTTGTGAAAGATTTAACTGCTGTGAGGGAATCGTTTATTAAAATATTTTTATAACTTTTTAGTATGAATGTCTTTATCAAAATTTTACAAAGTGAAACGGACGCACAATGTGTTTCTGGCACTCATTGTCAGTGCTGAATATTACATTACAACCTTATGTAATCGTAGACCATCTACTTTTAAATAGGACGTTACTGAGCGAAAAGTAAATAGGCTACTGAGTGAGAGAGATGGAGCAAATGAAAAACGAACTAAATGTTCAGAGAGGCGTTTACGAATTGTGCGGGTATTGGGCTCGAGTGCAAACAAATGAGAAAGTGTAGTGCAAGGAAGATGTGTGGTGGAAGATCGAGTGAAGACGACAGTAGAGATACGAGTAAACAACGCGCAGAGAGTGTGAAATCGTAAACAGATGGACAGCAAGGATAAAAAGAAACTGCAGGTTCCTCAACAAAAGTCAAACAATGGTAACTTCGCGGTTGTGTTCCGAGTTTCTTGTAGAGCGAGAAATGTTCTAAAGAAGTGACTCATATTCTTCGAGAAGGAAGGTGAACGGCTTAATGGATATTTGTCACGGAGAGGGGATGTTGAGATGCCGAATAGTGTTTTCATCGAATGCGCTGGGAAAATATGTGCTTCCCGCCAACAGACTCCTATAGTGAAAAACGGTCCAAAAGGGTATTCAGTTTGCTGTGGATCGTGAATGTTATCTACTATGTTGATAGACTTCGCGACATAAGGACAGATGCTATAAAATGCAGTTCGTCCTGAGGAAGGCGCAGAGTGACGGCCTAAACGTTGGCACCTGTGTCTAGGATGTGACGTCTTCCAGACAGACAAGTAAATACTGAATCCGGCCGCGGAAGCCTACGCTCTCGTCGTTTACTATGTAAATGCACAGTATTCACGGAATGAGAAATCAGTTCAATTTTGTATTCCCCTGTTTTCAACAAACACGTTAATTCTAACTACGCTAACGTCGTTGGGAACTGTAGTTACTTTTATACTCACTGTGAATGCCGTGTTGAGAGCGACAGTGATACCTCGATGTGTGTGGGTGAGATGCTCAAATGCGGGCGAGGTGCTGGCCAACGGAACACGTGAACTGCGCAGCACCGCGCGGCCAAGCGTGTCGAGAACTTTCATCTCGAAATGACTGCAGCGCGATATCAAAACTCCATTAGCTTGTTAAAACATTTATTTTCAACTGGTCACTTAGTCTGACAGTGTAATTTACAGAACGGGGAAGTTTGGGTAGCGCAGGCTTCCACACCTTTTGTTTTGAATGAAATGGGCTCAATCTGCTTTGTGGAAAAACGTAAAACTCAGCGTGCAGTTAGCATTCACGAGGCAGGTATAATAATAAATATTATTTAAAAGAACAAATATGAAAAAGACAATGGTTATGAAACACAAAGAGCTAACAAACTCCTCAGTTTACAATAGAACTCCGAATAGATCTAAGTACGAGTGCACTCAAGTTCATTAACGATATATTATGAAGGAAATAAATTAATAAAATAGAATTTCGTGGAATCGGTTCATTTATTTCCTTCTGAACCTTGATATTTGGTATAATTCTGCCAGTTTTCTAGTAAACACTCATTTATATCTAAAGTTTCTTCTTTGTTCTCCACTTTCATTTTTTTACTTTCACGCCTTACAAAGTTTTTTGTAAGAAGAGAAAGTTAAGTAATCGTCCACAGTTAACGGCTAATTTTATTCGCATTTTTTATCTTTAATACTGCCTTTTTGTCTATAAAATATATTAAACTGACGGTATAGTTTGAGACATAAATAGTATTTTTATAAATAGCATAAAATGTGATTATGTTGACAAGCAAAAATTGTAAGTGAAACAGATCCCCAGGGGAACAGGACATTCCTCACATATTTCTTACAGGTTCCCCGAATGTTTCATGCACGTTCTCTTCTCGATGCCCCGCACGTGTCCCTAATGTTCCTCGCATATTTCCCTGCATATCCCCGCATATTCCCCAAATGTCCTTCACACGTCTACTGCATTTCCCCGGTATGTTTGTTGAATCAGTGATTCAACCAACGAAAGCGCAGATCTTGGAGTCTTAGAGATTCGTTCCCGTCCACAATGATTCGGATTCCGAAGCCTACGTTTAGGGAGGATTGGGTTTGTGGTGAGGACTGGATTGCCGGTGAAGGCTGGGCTGAAGCCCTCCGTCGCCCACCCGTGTCCAAACTGCTCTCTGGCTTAGGGCCACGTTCTACGAGTAGTAATTTACGTCACAGGAACGGAAAATGTTACATTACGAGTGACAAGTTTGCAGCCGAGGTGGCGTTAGGAACCGAACTGGAATTTCTAACGAGTAAATGGCATTTCCTCCCGCGTGTCGTAACACGTTTTAATTCATACTATGTCACATTTACTTACTTTTATTTTAATTTCTTTATGCAATATTTTATGATCTACGAGTACCAGTGAAGAATTTCTCCCTATGATGCGTTGATTGCTTTTAACAGATCTATTGTTACTCGTAAAACTGTAATTAGGACCACCAAGACAAAAATTAATAGAATGTATTAGTAGGTGTTTGAAAACTAAGCTCGTTAGCCCCGTAAACGTAGTGCATGTTTTTGCACGGTAGGTGGTGGTGGTGGTGGTGATCTTCCTCCACTGGCTGGCGAGATCCGGCGTCGACCTACCGTCGGTTGGCGGGTTTTCCCCAACCTGTTATCTCCTACCAGTGTGTGTAAGTAAGGGGTGAGTATAGGTCAAGAAAGGGGAAGGAAAGATCGCGCGCGGTCCGTGGCCCGTTTGTTAGGGTACTGCTCTTGCATTCGTCTGGTAATTGATCGAATAAACCACGAAAAACTACAGCTCAGAGCAGCAAGCTGCCAGAATTCTCCTCCAGACAGTGACTGAATTCGACCTAGCTGACAAGGTAGCGCCGAAAATCCTGCCGTCAGGACTCGAAGCTAGGACCTGCCAGTCAGAGGCACTGCAATGCCTTTGATGCCCTGAGCCACCTCTCCCGGTCTTTCTTTGAAAACTCCCCCCACTCCGCCTCTCTGCCAGGAAAAGAGGTTCCCTCGGCGTGCTCTGCGTGTGAGTAAGCGCTCTTGACCAGGAGAGAGCACTCGAGGGCTGTATATCGCCGAAGACGCCGCATCGCAGCGCACTGCCAACTCAC
This sequence comes from Gryllus longicercus, assembly GCA_038098605.1. NCBI lineage: Eukaryota > Metazoa > Arthropoda > Insecta > Orthoptera > Gryllidae > Gryllus > Gryllus longicercus. The sequence goes on from JAZDUA010000714.1 coordinate 451,701, forward strand.
CACTCGACTTGTCACACTCGCCGGTCGACGCGGGGTCGCGAGGTCCTCGAGATTTAACGGTCGCACTCGAAGTTTACGACGCCTCATAAACGCTAACGTATCGACCCCTATTACATGCGATAAACGTGTCTAAAACTTCCCATCGCACTTTCTTTGAGTACGTGTCACTGAGGTGTGTTACTGCAGTTGGTGATGTTTGCTCCAGTGACTGATGAACATTTTAACTCAGTTTTGTGATCATAGTGATTTGATAATCTAGTCTAGTTAACAGTAACATCAGTACTCGTCATTGTTAAATTTTAAAAGTAATTATTTAAAATTCCAAACTTTAGTTGATGCAGTTGCTAGATACACTTGGTCAAAATGTGTTTAGGTGTTAAGGATATTTTAAATAAATAGAATTGGCGTAAATTTGATTAAATGAACGAAACATGAAGGAATAAATAATTAAACCTTTGGGTTCAGAATATATTTTATGTGTGTGAAGCCGAGGTAGTGTACTTTGCGAACTGTTTTTATTTTCCACGCAGTTTTGTATTGTAATGGTAAAATTTGGAGTGCACATCGGACGATGATTCTTGGCTGGTGGTAGTGGTCTGAATTTGAAATTATTGATCGTCTTTGATAATGTTGCTTATAAAAATACTGTAAAAAGAGTTAGGCATGGAGCCCTATTTCATTGTGACGAGAGGTAAGCGATTTACTAAATTATTAGTGACCTAATTTAATCAATATATTTAGGTGAAAGTATTTAAATTTCTAAAGCGTGCAAGTGGCATCACACTAAAGTTATGATTAACAGAATTCATTTATAACTTTCGCCTCTAGTGAGCATTTGCATTCTTTGTCAATTCATTATTTTACGTGTGTTTAATGTCCACTTTAGTTTTAGTGGCTTATTATTGACGCTACACGTTTTGTTTTTGTTGATAGATGTGTTTTCTTTGCGATCAAACTTATAAATATTAAGAAAACAACATTTGATGCCTCGGCTTTGGAGTGTATTGTAATATTATTTGGCAACACAATTAGTTTTGAAGTCTAAACCATATTTTTTTTTCTAAATTAGTGTTTCTTTTGTTTCAGGTAAGGTTCAGTTATAACGCAGTCATTCAAATCGGTCATTGAAAGGTAGGCACGCTTTTTTTCTTATTCTTAATTACATAATACCTAGTCTATTTAAGTTTTACATTAATTTATATATGTATATACAGTTGTTAATCACAATATATTTATTATATTTTTACAAAAAAATTTAATGTACATAAATAATCTGAAATATTGAGAAGAAAGCTATTGTTAATATGATTTGAAATTTTATATAAAGTAAGTATTAATATATTCAAGAAAAAAACTTAAATTTTATGTTTATAATGTCTTATCATAGAAGGTTTGACTTAAATGAATTAATATATTCACATTTCTAAAACAATGACAAGAGAGTTAAGCGCAGTAAAATAAATGAGGTTTGCGTCATTGGTTTTACTCGCATTTCATTTGCATTAGTGTCTTTAGAATGCACTTTGACACTCTAATATAACTGTCATACGTCCTTGTAAATGTGGGCAGAGATAAGCTTCGTGTTATGATTCCTTATGCGTGTTGTACACTTCATTCCTAAAAAAGACTAGCACGAAGGTCATAATCCATCGAGCCGTTTGCTCGCTTGTTATATTTACCACGAGTTGCATCACTGCAATGAGCATTCCCTCGGCGCTGGGAAGGCGCCCGCAAAGTGAGGCAAGGCTTCGCCCAGAGCCTCCTGCCAACTGGAGAGCAAACAACGGCCGCCCTCTCTCCTCCGCTCCATCGCTCTCCTTCTGCTCTCGCAGCCAGGCCCGATCTTTTTTCCGCTCTCTCCTTTCTCTCTCCACCCTCTCGCCGGCTCCGCCGTTCTCCTTCATATCCGCCCTTTCTCCTGTTCTCCCAAACGGCCTGACGCTCGCTCTTTTGCCCTCTGCTTTCGCAGACCGATCTTCTTTCCGTTCTCTCCTTGCTCTCTCCTCTCTCTGCATCGTTCCGCCCCCTTCTCTCTCCCCCGGTCTCTTCTCCGCTCTCGCCTTCAGTCCCTCCCCCTCTCTCTCCACTGTTCGCTTCCCCACTTTCCTTTGCTTTCTCCCTCGATCCCCATCCCGCTCTTTTGACCGTTCTCTCCGCCGTTCCCTCTCCGCACTCTCCTCTCGGCTCGTTTCCCCGCTCTCCTCACTCTCTCTCAGATTCTCCCCCCTCTCTCCCAAACTCGCTCCCCCACTCTATCCCCCTATCTCCACCACTCTCTTCCCTTCTCTCTCTCCGTTTTCACCCCGTTTGTTCCTCACGGCCTTCTCTTTCTCCTTCTCTCTAACTACTCTCACAAACCCTGCTCCTCCCTTTCACCCACTCTCCCCTCCGCTCTCTTTCTTTCTTATTCTCCCACTAGCTGCCAGTTATCTTTTACCCACTGACGGCCACTACCACCTGCTTGAAAGTCCGGACAGTTCTCCCTTCCCAAGCGGAATCTCCCAATTACGTCCATTCTGGTCCTTTCAAGTGACTTCCTCCATACTCCACGCCGCGGCTGGTCAACCTATCGACCATCAATCTCTCTATCTCTCCCTCTCTCTCTCCCCCTCTCCCTCTCTCTCCTTCTCTCTCCCTCTCTCTCTGCCTCTCTCTCTCTGCCTCTCTCTCTGCCTCTCTCTCTGCCTCTCTCTCTGCCTCTCTCTCTGCCTCTCTCTCTGCCTCTCTCTCTCTCTGCCTCTCTCCCCTTCCCTTTCTTCCATCCCTTTTCCCTTCCTTCTCTTTCTTCTCGTCACACTGCCTCTGCGAGATGCAGCTGCCGTTTCCCGAGCGCGGCCCATCGCCCAGCCTGCCGGAGGCGGAGGAGCGAGGAGAGAGGAGCCGAGGCGAGATGCCGGGTCGCTTGTTCCGGGTCGGGGCAAGGGGCCAGAGGCGGAGTTGGGGCCCGGAGTTCCGTCGCCGGTCCATCGACCGGGACCGGACCGTGGGCGGTGGGCGATGGGCGGTGGGCGGTGGGCGCCGGAGGACGCGTCGCCGCCGCGCCACCTGTTGTCCCGGTGATAACTCCGCGGCCGGCCACAGTCGGCGCGCAGGTCGCCCCGTCGCTCAGCCGCATAATTCACGGGGCCGTGACAGCGATCCCGGCCCTGCTCAACTTTTGACCGCCCGTTGCCTCCCTTCGACGCCCCCTCGCTCCGACCTCTGCGCGACCCGGCGAGTCTGTCATCTGACCTGCTCCCTCCCGCGTCAACGTACGGCTCTTGGCCTCCTCAAAAACTTCAGCCCGAAAGTACCTGACTTTCTCAAATTCTTTCCATAGTTTTTCCGATGTTCACTTCACTATATTTTTCCTTCCTTAATTAAAAAAATACAGCAATTCCTTCCAACCTCGACTGTGAATGCACGTATCCCAATTGTTCTCCTTTCTTAATTATCCTAACATATTTTAGTGCAAGATGAATGATTTTGTGTGTATTCTATTGCCTATTGAAAATATTTTTTAAAAACATCGCTCTGACAGCTTGCACGATAAATTTCTTATTTACTTTAAAATTGTTTAGAGGAGTAAGTTGTCACTGACTCGCACAAGTATGTTTCTAATTTGCCCTCCAACAAATGAGTTCCCCTATTTTTAGTACTTGTGAGTTTTCAGTTAATTTCTCTTTTCATTATCATTTTCATTTCATCCTGATTCTCTTTGTTCTATGAACCCTTCTGTATTTTATTAACTCTTTTTGATTTTTTCATAGTTATTTTTCTTCCATCCGTTTACCTCATTTCTCCAACAGTTTTGTCGCGATCTTCCCTGAATCATCTACACCTGCGTTTCTTCAACCTATTCCTGTCTCTCCCTTGCACTTTCCACAGGTCCCCTGACGGTCGCTGCCGTGGGCTCCGCCTCCTGACTCGTAAGCCCGCGAGCAAGTGCGACTTCCTTTATCGCAGCCACGCCCCCTCGCAGCGACGGCGGTGGCGCAACTTTTGACCGCGGACGTGCGGGAGCGGCCGGCGCGCGGGCGGGGGGGGGGGGCTGGAATTTCCTATAACCTGTAAGATTAATTAGCGTGGCGGACGCGGCCTGTTGGTGTCGGGAGGCGGCGGCGGCGGCGAGCGGTCCCGCGCGGAATTTGGGTGGCGGGGAGGGCCGGCAGCGGCTGCGGAGGCGGGGAGAGCCCGCCGAGAGCGCGCCGCCGAATTTATGTCCTGTCTCCCTCCATCCTCCTCCACCACGGAGTAGGAGGAGGAGGAGGAGGATGAAGAGAAGGGCGGTGCGGCGGTGGTCGAGTTGGAGCTGAAAAATGAGGATCGCGACGCGAGAGAGCGCGGGGAAAGGGTGGAGGCGGGGACGCGGGGAGGGCGGCGGCGATCGCGCGACGCGCAGCGGTAAAGAGCGGGGCGAGGCCGGGAGGGGCGGGGCGGGGAGAGGTTAAACGGGAAATGGCGGGATAGGAGAAAGAGGAACGGAGGAAGATGAAAAACAAGAGTCGGGCAGGAGAAAAGCGGGATGAGAATAGTACAACTGGAACTGGTTATGGGAAAGGCGCGGTTGAGAATTACGAAGTGGTAACGGAAAAGCGCGGAATGGCATGGTGTAGAATGGCGTGACGGAAAGTAGGGATACGGAGAGTGACGTGGTGGGTAGAGTCGGGGTGGAGCATGGCAGAGCGGAGGATTGTGGGTCAGGGAATGGCGGGGTGGGTAATGTCGGAATAGGTAGTGGCAGGGAGAGAGATGACGGAGCGAAAAATGACGGAGAGAGAAACAACGGAGAGAGAAATGAGAGGGAGAAAATTGAAGGCAAGAGTAATAATAGGGAGAGAAACAACGAGGAAAGAAATGACGAGGAGAGAAACGACGCGGAGAGAGATGACAAGGCAGGCATGTATGAACGGGTCATCATAGGAACGGATCGTGTCGGTCTTGGTAGTGGTCGGCAGTCTGGGGTGGACGGATAGTGTGCAAGCGGAAGGGTGTGTGCGCGGTGAAAAGAGCAGAATGGAGCGAAGCGGGAGGAATGGATTACGAAAGGGGCGGGGCGGGGCGAGGCAGGCGGGGCGAGGCAGGCGGGGCGAGGCGAGGCGGGGCGGGCCGAGGCGGGATGGGGCGAGGCGTGGCGAGGTGGGGCGGGGTGTGGTGTGCGCGGGGCAGGTTGGGGCGGGGGAAGGGGGAAGTTGCGAAAGGGGCGGGGCGGTGCTGGGCGACCGACACCTGCGAGGCGACGACTGGGCGCTGGGGTGGGCGCGGGTAGGCGGGGCCCGGAGTGCGGCGCTGCGGTTGAGCGATGGACTTCGCGCGCGCTATTTTGGGCCCTCTCCAAACAACTGGCTGCGGGTGTCATTTTCGGTTATTTGCGTCTGCAAAGCTGCGCCACTGGATGATAAATTTGTAGGATTAAAATTTATCTGAGAACAGAAAATACATTTTACATCAGGCAATCGACATTATTGAGAAGGTAATTATAAATTGCGTGTCTCTTCAAGGCGTGTCGCAAATGGTAAAAGGAGAAATAATTTTAAAAAATGCAATTATGATTGTATGAGTTGTAATATTAATTTTATTTATTAATTTACAGGTGAATATGAGTTTTGTAATAATACCGGTTCTATGTTACAAATTAAAATTTGGTGAAAACATTCAATCTGTTTTCATATATGAAACAATTTAAATTGAATAGACAGTGAACCTATGCTACTCTATTAATTGAAATTCCGTTATTAAAATGTTATATATTAATATAGTGCTATTGCCGTAATGATTAATGCTATAATTAATAGTGATATAATTTACTTAATCAGTGTCAAATTACAGTTTAAACTAAATATTTGTGATTTCTACGTGCGAAAAGTATTCAAATAAAAATGAAAGTCTAGTAAGAATTTCTTTTGAAATCGGAGAATTTCATTTAACCAATGTGTTTAACTATTCAATTAAAAATTTATCCAAAAAATTTATCAAAAATTTATCAAAATTTATCAAATTACATTCGTTACAACATAAATGACCAAGATCTGCACATGTATGTTGAAGTGGACGTGTTGAAGAGTGACTGTTGAAGAGGCTTCAGCAGAATATGCTGGAATTCATCGTCAAATAAAAGTAATGCATAACATTATGCATTGTGCCTTTTCGCTTTCTCGCCTTTTCGCTTCCTAAGAAGAGAAACTTATGTAATCAAGCGCGGGAAACCGGTGACCTTTCGTCACAAAAACTCTTATTTCCGGGCTCTGGTAACGAAACAATGATAAATTATTTTACTAAATATAAAAAAAAATACTCGAACACATGGCGTAGTTAGTATCTATGTTTTTAGGATCCTTCATACCGAAAAATCGATTGACGGCAAAACATCTGTCTGTCTGACCGTCTGGCCAACTATCTGTCCATCTGTTGTCAACGCACATTGCCTAAATCGATTTTCAGGCGGTTTTCATGAAAATTAATATTATCCAATCGATATGAATGAACTCAAGGCTTTGGTAGTTTGAAACGCATGTTATCATTTGAGGGTACTTCACATGAACTCTCCAAAACATTTTCAAACATTTTCCTAAAAATGGCAATAAGTTGTTTGGTCAAACTTCTTTGAATAACGTAAAGGACGCTTCAGATAGTGGTGTAGGTCTCATCTTGAAACATCTAATTTTTTGAAAATTGCAAAAGTCCAATTTTGGGGGGTGGCATCTTCCTACAACTACAATATTGAAGATAGAGATTATTTTCGAAATTATCAACAGTGTTCGTATAATTTGGCTCTAAATATAGACAACTAAACAAATTGAAACTATTTCCCAATACTGGGTCCAAATTTTTTCTTTAATTTTTCTTTTCAAGGGTTGAAGAAGGGATACTTACAACAATCATCTCATTCTCATTTTCGTTGAACTCTCTTAATTTTCGAATATTGCAAATTTAGAAATAGTACATGAAAGATATGCTGTTGTAGCGCTACTAGCTTTTCTTTTATAGAGGGACATATGTGTCAAAGGATTGGTGGAAATTGTGTTAATTTACATTCACTAATGTTCACATTTTCAAACATTTAATCTACCATCTTTAAAAACTCGCTATTTTCGATTCGATAAGCCTCGAACTCACACATGCTTGTTTGCAACGAAGCGTCAAGTGATTTAGATTAATCACCTCACATAACCAAAAGACCACTCACGATTAACTGATGAGCGACGACTAATGAACGATGAATAAATGACATTCATTCTAATAATTTTAAATTACTTAATTTATATTGCTTATACTCGAAACGTAAAGGTTAATAACAGCAATCGATAATTCTCTAAGAGCTCACTACCTTTTGTTTAAAGTAAAAACATATTATATGTAAAGTTAAGTATATTTGGTAGAGTAGAAAACTTGTACCTATTTATAGTAAATTACTTTCTCACACGTTGTGTATTCTCAAGCTTTGTGGACCCATGAGACCGTTAATTCGACAACCGAAGAGTTTATTTTTGAAGTTCTCATTGGTTACAAAACGTATACTTCCATAAAAGTTGCAGTTGTTTGTTCGAATATAAGATAATTAAGAAAATAAAAGCTTACTAAAGCTTATCCCATTGTCAACTACAACTTAATTGGGAACGTTTTAAAAGTTGCTTTTGCATTAGACTGCTCTGATTGAATGTTTATATTTACTTATTTTCCTTCCAAAATACATAATTTACAAGTGTCGTTATTTCATTACCTAATGAGTTCCTAATAGTTGAACAGACAAATATATTTATTAATTACCGGGTTGAATCTTTTCTAATCGTCATCAAAATCAAAACGTTCATAATAAGGGACAGATTTGACACGTGTTTGTCAATGTCTAAAGTTATGCATAGATATGATACGCACAAAACTCTGGCAATGTTATGATTAGTCCAGGAGCAGATGAACAGATTCATTTACAGGAATTGTAGTATTCGTTAGTCAAGTGGTACATTTTCCTTAAGGCAACAGTATCATCTCTCAAGCAAACAATACTCATTTATCGTTGTTTGTCTACTTCTTTGCAATTATATTGTATTATTTGGATGTCATATATCAGTTAAATATTTTGTTACAGTAGGAACAAGTTAAAGATGTCTTAACGTAAATGATATCTTAAGCTTACAACGATTTTACACTATAAAACGTCGGGTCAATGTTTACTATATTTACCTACGTTGTGTAATACATCATGGAATTATATTTCCTTTCTCTGAATTATGAGTGCATTTTTCCTGTTTATTTCGATAACATTTTAATCTATATAACCGATACCTTTTAATCGATTGGAAAATACTGTCAGAAATAAAAAGAATACTCAGTGAACAGTGTTGTGTCTGTCCTTACTCTCGGTCGTTGCGATAAGAAAGGGAAGTGTCGTACCGAACGGCAAAGGCTTAATTCGTAGCTCAAACATTTATCACGTCATTTATCTTCCAGAGGCCGAAACACGTTCAGTCCGTCCCTTCCCGACGTCTTCATTCAATCATCCTCGCTTCCTCACCTCATTCTTACCTCCGCCTCCGTTTTCACTCTCATCCCCGCTCACGACCCCACTCAGGACCCCGCTCACGACCCCGCTCACGACCCCGCTCACGAACCCGCTCACGAACCCGCTCACGAACCTGCTCACGAACCCGCTCACGAACCCGCTCACGAACCCGCTCACGAACCCGCACACGATCCTGGTCACGACCCCGCTCACAAACCCAGTCACGACCCCACTCACGAACCCGCTCAGGAATCCACTCACAAATCCACTCACGACTCCAATCACTGCCCCGCGCACATCTCCGATCACGACCCGGCTCATGATCCCAGTCGTGTCCCCGCTCACGACCCCGCTCAGGACTTCGCACTTCCCGACCCCATGCACTATCCCGTTTATGGCCCGATTTTTCCCATCACCTCTCAGGCTCTGTTTCTTCCCTCTTCTCCATCGGCACTTTCTCTCCATTCCCGTCCTCACCGCCATCCACACTCGCCGTCCCCATCTCCACCTTCAACCCCTTGCGTCAGCCCGTCGCCCTCGCGCGACGCCTTGCGCGGTGCCGCGAGGGCCGCACGTCACGTGCTCGAAGCTCCACTCCATGAGAGGAATGGCCTGCCGTGAATGGCGGCGGGCCTCGTTAGCAGCGTGTCTTTACCGGCGCCCGCGAAAGACCTGTCGAAAGCCGTGCACAGATAAAGGGCGCACGCGCTTGCGGGGGTGGGCCCGAAGCGGTAAGGAGGCGATCGATGACGAGGGGCAGGAAGAGGAGGCGGTGATGATGCTAATGGTGACGGTGTCGTTAGCGGTGGTCGGTGACGCAGGCGTTTAGTCCTAGTGGTGTGGGTATATTCGATGACGTCATATGAGGATTCTATTGAGTGGTTGCAGGCTCTTCATTCCGTTCGTTGGTTTTTTCTTTGGAGCCAGACGTTAGCGAGTTTAAAATAATGATTTTCCTTTCAACTGCGTGTGTCAGGAGCGCCAGTCGGGGGAAGGTGGCAGAAAGGAGGAGGAGCCGGGTTTTCTCAGCTTTTTGCTTATTACACAATTTTTATGTCGACAGCGAGTCATGCACAAGAGTGATCAGGTGTGATGATGTACGTAAATGCTAATACATCAGAGCTCCAAATCGTTTGGAGTTGTAATTTGATCAAATCTAGCGCTTTTGAATAAAGTCCGCTGTGGCAGTGATATTGTGATATTCTATGCTATTAATTCATAATAGTGGAGGTATCAATGTATGTATTTTATTTACATAAAATTATGTTCATTTGCATTTATATTTTCCCATGCTAATTATATTTTCTCGTTCATTTCCATCATTGAATAGCCACTAAAGATGGGATAAAGTTGTCCCAAAACACATGAATGGCTGTTTTCTCATTAAAATTTATATTGTAATATAATTTGTGGTTGATAACTTCTCAAACCTGATTTAATAGGATTTTTTGGAAAATAAATGTTTACATCATACTTTCTCGTGTAAAGTGTTCTGCGATCGAAATGGTATTGCACAGGTATTGCAGCTAGTTTTCTCAGTGTTATTGTTACGAGTGATTTTCGGCAACTTGATAGTGTGGCGACAGAAACGAAATCAGTAGTTGTATTCAATATAAAAGCCAATATGTTAACGCCAATATCTTAACAATAATTATTTTATGTCTGCGTATGTCACGTCAACTGTTTTGTACATGACTTCCCTAAGAGGTGAAGCAATGCCATCAGGGTCAACCTGTGATCAGCCCAACGTGAGCGAACGAGGGATGCTTCAACTGAAGGCGACTTTGTTTGACAGATCTCCATGAAAGTTGGCACATCTACGTTTTATTTAATGGAGAAGGTTATTGAGCTCTTTAAGATGAGTGCAATTTCCTAATTCACATGGCCTGCATTGTTGAAGGGCATTGCGTGTGACGCGGGGCGATGACAGGAGGAGTAGGGGGGAGATTGAGAGAGAAAAGAGAAGTAATAAGAGAGAGAGAGGGTAGGACATCTGTCGTGTTCTGCTAGTACAATGTAAATGTTGCGAACTTACGACCCACTCCAGCGATTTCTGCCAATATTTACACGACTCTCTTGAGCGACCAAGAAAAAATAGAGGGATTTCGATTAAAAGAGCGCCTCAAAACGTTCTGCTACCAAATTTCATTTAATGCACTCCGCATTGCATCTAGGCTGTCTATCGTCAGGAGTTTGCGGGCGTCGCAAGGCAGGACAGGTGGAGGCGTGGATATGGGGAAGAGGGCGGGGCGTGAAAATCGGGCAGCGAGCGGAGCTGCTAAAAGAGTGTGAGAAATAAATACACATGCAACCCCGAGGAGTTAGCTAGTAAACGATGAATGCTACTGTTCTTCGACGCCGTTACCCTTCCCGCTGATTTAGTAACGCTGGGAGTGTAAAAGGGAATATGAAAAGAATCGATTAAGAAGAAATCCTTGTGGCATATTTGCAGAATCTCGAACGTGTTTTAATAACAATGAACACGTTGAAAAAATGACTGGACGGAACTGAAGAGAAAAGCAACGTAGAATAACACCTGCGTATTTAACAGCCTTTTTTTTGTGCCGGGTCATTTTCATCCATGACCCATCCTGTGCGTGTTAAAGGGCTAGAGCAGTGCTAAGTGACGGGACGGGGGTGGGGCGAAATGGAGTTGTGGTGGGGCGGGCGGGGCTGGTTGGTGGGAGAGGATGGGAACCGGGCAGCCGATACGATCGCCGGGTTTCTGGTGTTACCGGCTGAATTAATACTGGATTACTGCGGCGACATTACATTAGCCTCCTGAAATAATAATATTGTTCCATTTGCGCGTGTAACAATGGCGGGATAGGACGGTTCCTTCGGCGACCGCGGGACGGGTGGAGAGCGCCACTGTCGCGGGAAGCGGACACCGCGTAATGCGGTTTGCAAACAAACGCCGCGCGCCGCGCGTTAGATTTTTATTACAGATTTATGGGACAGAAAATGGATTCTAATTTTTATCCGCTCAATGGCATTACGCTCCGAAAATACACCGCGCGAGCGAGAGGGGAATGGCGGTCCGGCGCGGGCGAGCCCCAAATCTGAAATCGATGGGCGAAAAACCCCTCGCCTTCGGTTAATGGCGCGAAGTGGGTGTCGGTTTAGCTGTAAGCGAGGACAGAGGAGGTCCCGATGCACGGGCGGCCGGGCGGTAGTTTTCGCACGCGTGTGGAATATCCCGATCGCAGTGAGTCTGCTGCGTCGCTTTCGGTGTTTTTGGTGATTATGTTTAGATTTTGGATTTAGATTTGTTTAGTCAAAAAATAGCGAAAACTTTATGTGATGGAAGGGGGAGAAGATGATCTGCGCACGTTTTCTAAAATCTCTTCCCACCATTTTAACTATAAATAGTTGAAAGATGAGTATCAGTTAAACATAAAAAATAAATCAAAATAAAACTTTAAAAAGTGCCTGATTAGCAACATTTGAAATAGTAGACATGTTCCATTCATGTATTTTGTTTAACTGTGAAACATGACCAGTTTGCAATCTGTAATAGTAATAGGAGAAGATAATGTTTTTTCGATGGCCTAATACTACTAATTGATTGACATTACTTTTCATGGCACATACAAAACAAACATTTCATGAATAAATACCTCTTGGCAAGAAAACATTCTTGCTCCTAAATAGTTGTGCGTTCTGTAAAAAATAAACCCAGTACCAAATATTTGATACTTGGTATTTTATTGCGTTACAAAAAATTATTACAATTAATCAGCGAAATCTGGTGATGTACATAGAATGTCACACTTCAAGTTGATTAAAGATGACATTTGCGGGCCTGTACAGCCGAGAACACTAACGCTGAAGAGCCGTAGCTGTTTCGCGACTGAAGGGTCTCGGGGCTTGAATATTTGTGTGTGTCGGAATACTGTTACTTACAATGGTCGCTATATGACCTTAGTAGTTGAAAAATGATCTTAAATAAATAAAACTATGGTGACCTGAATTGGATCAATTAGTGCCGTTGTAGTATAGTTGGAACAACACAGATTACTAAACCAGTTGACCGGGAGAGATGGGTCAGGGCATCAGCTGATATCATTGCAGTCCCTCTGACCGGGAGCACCTAGGTTCGAGTTCCAACGGGGTCAGGATTTTCGACATTAGCTTGTTAGCTAGGTCGAGTTCAGTCGCAGTCTTCAGGAGCATTCTAGACGCCAGCTCATCGGTAGTTTTTCGTGGTTTCTCCCATCAACTCCAGACGAATGCCGGAGCGGTACCCTAACAAACGGGCTACGGACCGTGCGCGATCACACCTTCCTCTTCCTTGTCCTATCCTCACCCCTTACACACACACACTAACATGCACTACACTAGCACACCTGCCGGAAGGCCCGTCAGGAGCTAAGAGCTTGTTCCGGCTGGGGTGGTGTCTCGCTGGTGGGACGATGTTAGGTCGGCGCCGGATCTTGCCAGACAGCGGGGAAAGATCACCGCCACCTCTAGAGCAAAAAACATGCATTAGGAAACTAATGACCCTGGTAGTTGACGTGCCCGAAATCACTAACAATCAATCAATCAATCAACTAAACCAATTGTCATAACGGCATGCATACGTTCCCTGAGAAAGAAAATGAAATAATTACAACTCTGCGCCAATAGCATACGTCACTCGACCAATAAATAAACGTCAGCGGCCCTTTCGGAAGAAGCAGAAGGCGCCGATCAACTCGCTCAAAGTGTCCCGCTGGGCATCTAAGACAACCGTTCCTCGCTTCCGCCCGACTTCCTTACTCCCCCCCCCCCAACAGCTCTCCGCCCTCAAAGGGGTCCCGGAGGCCGAGGGCTCAGACGCGGCGTCGGGACCCTTTCTTTTTGCGCGACTTCTCCGCCAGAGCCCTCCCCTGTCGCGGAAACTGGACAGAGTGTCTCTCGCGTCGCTGCGGGCAGGTAAACTCCAACCTAATTAAGCAGAGACTTATCGAGATCTCTTTCAGAAATACGCCGGCATTAGCTTTCATTACCGGAATGGCGGGGCGGGGCGGGGCGGGGCGGGGCGGGGCCCGCGAGAAGTCGCTTTATCGAGATGTCACATAATTATGCCGCTCGGCGAGGTTTGCCGTCGCGATCCGGGTTGGCTTAAAGCCTTTCTCGCTGGAGGTTTAAGGCAGAAGGATTTAAGGGCGCCGCGCCGCCAAAACGACGTAACGGGCGCCGCGTATTTTTGTGCGGTCTCCCGCGCGTTGCCGCTCGCCCGCCTCGAATCGACACGGGAGACCGCGGAAGGGCCCCGGGAGCAAAAAGGAGGAAAACGAGAAATAGAATATTTGGTGCAATTTTTTGCCTTCGGTGCCTGGAGACGTCGAGGAGGAAGGCGTGTTGGAAGAGGTTGCGCGGGGGCTGGCTTAACGGAAGTTCGCAGACTGCTGTCACGCCGGAGGAAAATTGAGGGAGGGGGATGTGGGTGATAATGGAAAGGGAAGTTGCGAATGCGCTGGCGAGGTTTTGAAAAGTAAAGCCAGCGAGATAAAATAGTGTTTACTACTACAAATATATGCAGTGCGACGAACCATTTAAAAAAATATAGGTGTTGTGGTGTGTTATCGTTGGCATTTTTCATGAAATAATTATAGACGTTGTCATTGCCAACAATAGGATTTAATATAATAGCAGCTTTCGATGGCTTAGCCATCATCTTCAGTTGTCTGCTGGAAGTCTGCTGGTTCCAGCAGACAACTGATGATGATGGCTAAGCCATCGAAAGCTGCCATTATATTAAATCCTATTGTTGGCAATGACAACGTCTATAATTATTTCATTTAAAAAAAGATGGAATATATATTATTACTTTACGTAGAGTATGTGAGCAATCGAGACAATCTGTGGAAATGTGAAATAGGTTTAACAACTGTTGACGAATCATTATATAATTATTATGTAGATAGTCAGCAGTGAAATCGTTTTTTTCATGGCAAGAGCATAGTGCTAAAAGTTCTTTTAGCACTAGTGCTGAACCTGACACGATGGTCAAGTGTTCAGATAAACCTGTAAATGCAACAGAGGAAACAAAATAATTTCGTCTGACCGCATCATCTACTACTAAGTAGCCTTAATGTATCATTTTGTGATTTATGTACTTGAATAAATATAAAATAAAAGTCAGCAAAGTTATCTAAAAATAGTGTATGACACCCGTAGTAAAAGTGATTTTATTTTGTTGGTAGAACTGCGCCACTCGGCTTATCGGACTCGGGCTGCAACAATTCCTACTCGCAAAATAATAAATTACTTTTTTTACTCAAATCATAAATACCTATTTTCTGTAAAAACCATAATTATGTTCCAATGTCATGTTTGAAATATTTCAAGGAGACTTTGATATTATGTCTTCATAAATATGTCACATCAATTCTGGTATTTCATCAAAGTATCACTCAAAACTTGCAATTATTTTTTACGGTGATTAAAATTTTGAAATTTCAATAAGACCAGTTCATACCACGTATGGAGGTATAAATTCATTGGGTGTTGAGAACTTTTGAACGGGAATATAACATTATCAGCTACTTCGATTCATTCGTAAATTTAATGTCTGATACTGCAAGAACATATTTGAACAAAGCAGAGCATGACAGAAATGAAGTATGAAAAGTTTTCAACGCATGAAAGAATTTTTTTAAATACTTTACAGAGTCGAAAATCTCACATTTTACTAATATTATGGTATTGAGGCACAGCCAAAAGATTAAAAAAAATTAAAAACAAATTGTTTAGTCCTTCGACCGAAAGTTGTCTCACAACAGCCCGTTCGTTGTTTCCAAATCTAAATTCACAGAGACATCAATCTGTATACCTTTAGCCCGATCAGTCTATCGTATTAGTCGCATGAGATGGGACCAATTATATTTACCCTTTTGGTGTTTTTGAAGAGTTGTGGTAGATCGCACTATACATTTTAATACGTACTCGCTTTTACCACGAAAAGGCACATAATATTTTTTTCATGTGTTTCCTACAATCGGTATAGAGTATTGGTGAAAAGTTTTCTTTTCTGTGTCATGATAGCCCCGACTCTATTTCCCTTTGTACTTGTTGAATCAGATGTCATCCAGACTACAAAAAGCGTGAATACATAGAAATAATTATAAACGTTGTCATTGCCAACAATAGTACTATTGTACTATTAGTACTATTGTTGGCAATGACAATGTTTATAATTATTTCATGAAAAACGCCAACGATAACGCACCACAATACCTATATGAATACATAGAACAACAATATTGTTCAAAATGAAATTTGAACGTTTGAAATGAGTAAATTTTGTAAATAATATTAGTTCATCCTTGTTTGGCAAACCTTTGTCTTTCAAGGGTATGAACCATTACAAAAACCTGATCGAATATGAGGAGAAAATTAACAAAAACATTAAACATGTTACTGACAGATGTAAGTATAATAATAAGCAATTTTTGAGAGTCATAATAATCTTTGAAACTACACTTCAGTTACAAATGGAAAATAATAAATGAAAATGAATGCTATAGATAAAAAGGTGCAGAGTGATTTTTGAAATAAAGGCCTCCATGTCACGTCAGCGTCGACCGTTGCTGCCTTCTCGACTTTCGCCCTTTCGACCGCCGCGCGGGTCGATAGCAGCCCCTCCGTGCCATTTGTTCCGAATCGCCTTATTTATTTTGTGATGGCTGGCAGAATGGACCGTTAGTTTCCTCATCGCTAAACTGTAAAATATTGTCCCTCGTCCAGAAAATAATGCGGACAATCTAGGCAATGGGTTTCAATACGAAATCCTTGAAATAATTACCTCATTTGCATAGCACTCTATAACTCTCTTGAGAATATTTGAAATAGAGGTGTGTTCTTCATTCACAGAGTAAAATGAATCTGATGTCATTTTATACATGAACTTTATATCAAGAATTCTTATTTAATTTTTATGTTTTAATATCATTCCGATTTTTAGTTTTCAGTGGCATTTTTGACTTAAGAACTACAATTAATAAGTAAGTACAAGTAATAAGAACTGCAATTGCTTTTAAATTCAAATTTATTATGGTTCATAAAACCCACATAATTTTTTTTGTGTATTCTGAATGCAAATTAAATTTTAAAAAAATGTTATATAATATAATATTATATTAATATAATAATACAAAAATACATTTCAGTATCAGTAGCATCTCGCGTTAAAAAAGTAAGAGTATAATCTACTATATTAAATTTTCGTTTTTTTAATTTTTGAGAAAATATAATTTCTTTTCCAACATAATATTTCTAAAAAAGTTATTAGTTATTCACAAATTAATTTCCATACTATTGCTGGATTTCATATTTCTATAAACGTCACTGATAGAATGAACCTATTTTCATCTGGGCACAACAACTTCACTTCAACAAAGCGTAAACAGTTAATGAAGCGCGAAGAGTTTTAACTGTGTAATTGTTGAACTAGAATGTAAAGAAGAATAAACTCGCAGAATATATTTACGTAAAACTCAATAAAAGGAGCCATTTTATGCTGTAAACGTTGTTTTGTATATTTTCTAAACGACGAGATATTACAAAATGAATCTCTTTGCTACGAGTGTGAGAGATGTGTGTAACGTTTCCAACACGCCGTGTCAGACCCGAAAGTTGTTAGCATACAATTGCATAACGGCACCGGAGCATCGTTGTGCAAACAGCGTAAATCACGCCACAATCTAAAGCCCAAACAAGCAGCAGTTATCAGCCGCGCGCAGGAAATTCTTATCCAATTACGCTCTCGTCTCCCCTCGCGAGTGCGGAGTCGCGGATGAGCCGCGCGGCAAACACACGGGCGGGCGGGCGGGCGGGAGGACGAAATGTTTAAAACGCATTCCTGGAACGGAGGAGCCGCCCGGACGGTCCCTCTGGGCGCTTAAAACAAACCGCTGCGAAAACAAACACTGCGGCCCCTCTCACTTTCAGCACCCTCCCACTCGCCTCGCTTCCCTGCTGCCACGCCCCACGCCTCCTCACCCACTCACCCTCTCCACTCTCCCTCACCGCCTCACCGCTCCTTCCCCTCCCGCGCCCTCCATCCCCACTCTTCTTCTCTCTCGCGCCGCCCCACTCTCCTTCCCCTCACGGGCTCTCAACCCCATATTCATACCCTACAGCGCCCTCCCCCCCACTCTTCTGCTCTCTCGCGCCGCCTCATTCTCCTTCCCCTTCCGGGCTCTCCATCCCCTCTTCTTACCCTCACGCACCCTTCCCCCCACTCTTCTTCCCTCCCACATTTCTTCTCCCCCCCTCCCCGCGCCCTCCTCCAGTCTCCTTACCCTCCCACGCTTCCATTCTTCGTAGCGAGCGTGTCAGTTCTTCTTCACGCTCTCCTGGTCGTGATTAAGAGTCCTGCGCGGCAAGCGTTGAAATGTGGGAGTGGTCTGTTTCATGTGGCATTATTTGAGCACGCTTACAAACTGTAGATGAAGATTAAAATGAACATGATGATGGCTGCATGAAAATTGCAATTAATTCAAGATGTCTAATTTCTCCAGGCTTATTTTCTTTCTTTCTTTATTTATCTTTCTTATTTCTCCAGGGCCTGCTTTTCATGCCCCTCTCTCACATCTTCTTACTTCCTCTTGCTTCCTACTCTTTCCTGATTATGCACTTTGTTTCATCTCTCTCGTAAAGATGTGAGCTCTGTGTAGCAACGGTTAAAAATTGTGAGTGGTCTGTTTCGTGTGGCTTAATTTTAGCATACTAACAAACTGAAGATGAAGATTAAAATGAAGATATTGCGTTACATGAGGATGGTTATTAACTGGAAATGACTAAGCTCTGCATACTGCCTTAGTTTGCTTATGAATTGATGAATATGTCGGCAACCTCATGGACAGCTTTCTTTCTGTTCCTCCTCGGCTTCTCTCACGTCTTCTTTACTCCTCATGCAAATAGTTACAATGTAAGGAGAAGGAATTGGTTCTCGGGACATATCCCGCATGAAAGGCTGCGCTGTACACAACTCATGAATTGAAGATGTATACCTCCGTCAGTTACTCTCCCAATCTATATCTTTCCTTCACTATTCCTCTTCCATCTTACACCATCTTTCTATTCTGCAAAGATTCTCATAATGAGAATAGCAAATGGAGGGTGGTTGCTCTCATGTGTCAAACCGTATTTTACTTCATATGAGGATCGATCATCAATAAAAAAATAATATGGTTGCGAAACATGAACGGTTCGTAAAATTGATTTCACAAGAATTTAAGAAAAATATTATATACCTTAATGCATTTATTCTTGCGGGTTTGTTATTAAATGTCGAGCTGATTACGATAAAAATATTGGTTTTGTAGTGTGAAAATCGGTGTGAAAATATCAATTTTCACTTCGGTTTTATCAATTATATAATTACTTGTTATGTATGAGCTTTTATGTTATATGTGAAGTGTATTTGAAATAACCCTTTTCTTTAGGGCAGAAAGGACCAAACAGTCATTTATTATCTTATTGTTTCATTTATTTTGTTATAAAACATTCCTTTTAAACATCTGTCGGATTCTCTCTCATCTAAAGTAATAACCTTCTTCATTAGCATTGTTATACTAAGGACACATAATTTTAAAATATTGTGAGTTTTGTAGTATAATAATATGTTACATGCATCAAATATATTCATACTAAAATCTGTGATCCGTTTTATCGGACTTATTAATTAATTTGAATTACTGAAATGAGTATGAGTTAAAGAAGTACTTTAATTCATTGAAACCCTTAGGGCTTGCACATGTGAAGTGGATTTAATAACTTAAATCATAATTCAATGTAATGTGGCCGCACTTCGTCAAATTCACAGTTGTTGCTTTATCTTAAAATTCTTGAGTACAACACTCACCAAAACGTCACCTGAATCGTGCTACGTGCTACGAACCGTGGAAAAATGGCATTGTTTGATATAAATTAGTGAGTTTAGTAAAATATAATATATTTACTTCCTGAAAAGACAAGGTAGGGAGAAACATCAGTTCTTCGAATGCACTAATCTTGTTTCAACGCGATAGAGCCTTCCCGTGAAGAGCTTCAGTATTACATGTATCTTCTAACGAATACCAGATTCATTTTGAATTACATTTCACAAAGAAAAATCTTGAAAACAAATTGAAAGGAATTAGACAAAAGAGTCCAATTACTATCAACGTTTTTGGTCTAGTTTAAGTTTTTCGCTAATCAGGAATCGTCAAGTCCCTTAATAATTCAGGAAAAGGAAAAAAATCACTTTTTATTACTTTTAATATTATGCATAGGTGCATGCAACTCATGAGTCGTTTTTTTTTTAAGGAAACGTGAAGGGGAATCTGACTCGTTAAGTCGGCCTCGAATTTGGTTGTCGGTTGCTCGTGACAGGCAGCGCCGGCGGCAGACTGCTTTCCAGCCCAGCGTGCAAGTCACAGGAACATCTCAGGGATCCATATTTCGTGTACATAACGAATCCATCCCGCGGGGTTTGTCTTGGGGGCTTAGGGGAGGTTTTAATCCCCCTACCCTCTAAAGGAGAGCGCTCTTTCTCTCTCACTCCCTCTCAGAGGCCCCTCCTGCTCGCCTGGGGCTCCGCCCCCCCACTCTCGTCGCTACTTCGTTCCGTGCCACCCCACTGCATACCTCCCTAATTCGGCTCGCCCCGCGCCGCGACGCCCCCGCGCCTTCCCCCCCCCCCCCGCTGCTACTCTCCTCACCTCTCCTAAGCTCTCCTCTTCCCGCTCCGACTCTCGCCACTGTGCTTCTCCCATTGCCTTTCCCTGCCCTGTCGCCCCCTCGCCCACACAGTCCCCACACCGCACTTGTCCTACCTCATTCTTTCCACGCTTCCTCTCTGTTCTCCGCATTACTCCCTTTCTCGCCCCACTTGCAACCCAGCCCCCCCTCTACTATATCTTGACTTCCCCCACTCTGCCGCTCGCTTGCGCCCTGTCTGCCCCGCGCGCTTCCCCTTTCAGCGCCATCTCTCTTCCTCCCTTTCCTTCTCCCCCAACCCCTCCCTGCTCTCCCAATTTTCTCTCATTATTTTCTTCCCCACCCTACCCCACTCCTCCCTGCCGCTCCATGTCGCACCACACTCACCCTCCTCTCCCTAGTCGCTCCACACTTTCTCCGACCTTTCCTTCCTTGACCCAGCGCGGGCCGTCATGTCCAATGGTGGGCCAATTTTCGACCCTAGCTAAATAGCTAGGTCGAATTCAATCGCTGTCTGGAGGAGAATTCTAGCGGCTTCCTGCTTTTCCACGATTGCCTAGTTTTCCACGATTTCTCGGATCAACACGAGGCAAATGTCGGAGCAAAACTCTTAAAAAATTGGCCACGGATCGCGCCCTATCTTTCCTTCCTCTTCCTTGCCCAATCCTCATTCTTGGGCACTGGAGCTTAGAGTTTGTTCCGGCTGGGGCGGTGCCCTGCTGGTGGCAGATACCTGAATGAAGAAAACCTTCGCAAGGTGACCTGTAGGTTGGCACCGGATTACACCAATGGGAGAAAAACACCGCTACCTCTACATTTACCGTAAAACATTTATTACAGTAACGGGGCTAATGTTCACAGTAATAATGTGCCCGGAAACACACAACAATCAATCAATGAACTGGCCTGTGGCACTTTTCAGCTTTGCTCTCTTCGCTTTGTCCCCTCTTCCCTGCCAGATGCTAGAGCCAACAGATTGCCAGGCCAGTCTGCCATGAAACGGACTGTGAGACCTGCGAAAGATTCGAACGAGCTGGCACCGCTGTGACACAGTGTTCCGAAGATGTTGATTGTTTAAACTTGGCTTAGAGAGCAGTTGGACTGGATAAAGAATGAACCGTGAGAGAGTAGTCTCTGGACTGGAGTTGTAAGAGTGATGACAGGAAGAATAAATGGGGCTGAAGGCGGGTTGGGAGTTGGCAAGGAGTCTATATGGCCACTATTATTGTATTTCTGAGTGATCTAACTTCTACTAAGAATGAATACACAATGTTGATATTTCCTTAATGATGAGAGGATTGAAGAAAAATCCGGTGAAAATAGACGAACCACTAGCTATTCTTCTACTAACCTCCCAGTTCACTAAGTATTCCTCTTCCATATCCTGGATTATAATAACCAGCAGTAGTTCGAATGCATCACATAGGAACAATAAGGGGTAATAAGCGAAATATGTACTTCCGGTGCCTTTGCAAATAAGTTATATTACATGAGAGCGATTAATCTCCTAACAACTCTTGCCAATAATTCTCGTTGCTCTCGCTGATAATTAAGCTTAATATGATTTAGATAAGGATCCAAGAGCTGGCAAAAACGTGCACTCTTCTTCATAGTACGACTCACATAGTGTTAACTTTTTTTGACGATAAATATATAAAGAGTTTCATATGTATTATATGTATATGCATTAAGCATGTTAGGGTTGGATTAACCCGTCTTTTACGAGCCCTTGATATTCCAGGTCTGGACACTGTTTTTATTTATGAAACTCGCCCGGAGGTAAAAGATACCTGAGGAGAGTAAGATTGCTACCCCCGTACTTAGATTACTTGGCCTGACCTGACTGAGTCGTTTCTTTGGTCACGTAGCTATATAAAAATTGAGACAATTTGTATTAGAATTAGTATTTGTATTAGAAAGATACAGCTTCATTTTTTACTCAACCGGTATTTGAACTGAAGACTGCATCTCAGAGACCTAGCACCGTGTCCAAGAGCCACCTGAGGGGCTAAAGTAAATAAATACAAATTATCAGAATAGAGTTATTGAATGACAAACATGTATTTGTAGACATACATTTTGACAAAGTAGTATGTGTACAGGTATCTAATGTTTTATAAACGTGATCTTATTAATAATTAATATATTTTTTTGTTAGTAATGTTGAAAATCGATTTTTAATCCATTCTTTCAAATTCAGTGTCTTTTTACAATGGGCAAATGAGTTGTATTATAAGCTAGTTTGTATGGCCTTCTTTTCTTCAGTCCCTTTTAACTATAGGTTGAGTGTTTTTAATGGGATTCATGACAGGGCTATTTCCAACGCAGTGAAGCTCAGAGCGATTAATGATATTTATTTTCCAACATTATACGATAATTGTATAATGGAGTGTAGTCATGCCTAAAGATGAATGGGTTTCTTTCCAAACCAATCATTTGTTTGAATGGATCATTGGCTCTATACGACCTGTAGGCATTGGTAATTATATCATTAACTGGCATATACACTTCCAGTACCAGTAACAGGCATTACACTTCAATCCAATACCTTTTTCCTGGAGCTTCCCAGGTTACATTGTGATCCGTTAAGTAAAGGAAAAAATATTTACTATAATAATTTGGCCACCTCTATAAGTGAATGAAGCGAACTCGGGGTTCGATTCCTGGACCATCTCATGCAAAATTTGTTCCGACGAAACGAGCTTGTCTACCTCACAGCCTAGATCAAACCCATGTTAAGTGTCTTAAACCCTACCACTTTTCCCAATTCAAAAACCCAAGGCTGGCGTCCAACTGCTTTGAATATCGCCTTAGGGGGATAACTAAGGATTGCGCGTGTTCTGTGTTATTATTACTATAAGTAAATAAAAAATAAATAAATGTATTAATAATATATAATTAGTATTTTAATAAATAAATAAATACAACATGTCGAGCGAAGTGGCTCAGTGTGTAGCGCGCTGGATATGCATTCGGGAGGTCCGAGTTCGAACCCAGGCCGGCCATCTTGAAGGCCAATGTTGAGATGCTTCCAAGCCCACGAACCCACCCACCTTTCACCTCCTAGCTCCTAACAGCTCCTACTATCATCCTCAACCTTTCACCCCTCATTATCACCTTATAATAATAATAATAATAATAATAGTAATAATAATAATAATAATAATAATAATAATAATAATAATAATAATAATAATAATAATACTGCAAAATGGGCCGATCAGATGGCCGAGATCGCTAAGGCAAAAGTGCCGGAGTGGTTTCGGACCAGAAGATCGCGGGTTCGAGTCCCGCCTCGGGCATGGATGTATTTGTGTATGTCTGTATGTGTTGTCCTTTCACCCCCATTATCATCATATCATCATTTCATCTTGCATACCCCCAGGGCTAACAACCGTGGGGGATAAAAATCGGATCCATCTAAAAATGCTGGTCCCCCCAAAAAATTGTCGCAAACATCTGCTACCGTGATAATAAATAAAAACTGAGCCACGGTAAATGCAGGATGCTTGCATGCGTGGTCCTAGTCGGCCGATTAACGAAAAAAAAAACTGCAAAATGATGTTACGAGCAGTGTGCATGGCATGACGGCGGTGAGGCGTTTCGAAGAGGAGTGCCCCAGGGCGCGGCGCAGTGCGGGCATCGCCGGCTGCGGTGTGGGGGAGGGGGAGGCTGCGGTGCGCGACTGCGGCCGCGGCCGCGAGGCAGGGAGGAGATTTGAAGGGGAGGAATCTTGCTCCGGTGACAGAGCGCGCGGCTCGCGAGGCGATCGCCCGTGATATCGGCGATGAATAACCGGCGCCCGGCCGCCCGCCCGCGCAAGAAGCCAGCGCACGCTCGCGACGCCCGCTGCCAACGAACACCGCCCGCGAGCGTCGGGGCAGGGCTTACCTACAAGCGAAATAACCGGTCGCTTACGAGCATTCCTTCCTTAGGCGATTCCGCGTTCCGGGAAAAAAAGTCATGAGAAATTCGAAAATAGTGGTGTTAAACGATGCGTATCTTCTCGACCGTATTTCACGCACAGTTACGCGGAAGTACTCAAATATTTGAAAAATTGTTCATGACAATATTTCGAAATCTATCTGTAAGTAACAGATTGCATTAAGGGAAAAAATTTCCATTTTTAATATTTCAGTTGTAGGAAGACGCCGAAAATCAAAGAACAAAATTGAATCAAAGATGAGGGAGTACCTCCCTCCAATTAAAATAACGGGTTCAAATTCCAGTGGCCTCGACATGGAACAGATCGATTCTGGAATATCAATTTTCGAGAACATCGGATGGACGGTCTATCGTTGTTCACAGACGGACGGACTGGTGGACGGACGGACGGACGGACGGACGGACGGACGGACGGACAGACATTTTGCCGTTAATTGATTTTTCGGAATCGATGGCCCACAAAACATGGATTTTGGCTACACTAAGTATTAGAGGATTTTTTCTAAATTAAGCAGTTACAATTACTAATGGGCTGTTTACTCGCGTAGCAATATTTAATTTTTCTCTACTGCGTAAGCGATTGCGAGAAAGTAAAAATGTTACAAAATATGTTTTTTCACGGCCGGGAGAAAAAGTAGATTTTATTGCAAATGAGGGACTTGAATGAAGCGTTTGCTCCCTAGAGAAATATTTACTCCCGAGGGATAATGACAATGAAATCACACGTCACACAGGAGTATATATTTATGTATTTGAACCCAACGTGAAATTCAACTACTTTGTCCTTCGTATTTCCTCATGAAAATACGCCAGCAAAACGTTCCCAATTTTATTTAATATTTCTTTATCTTAACACCAATATTTAAATTTTCTTCCTCATACATTTTCTTAGATATTTTGGCATTGAATTTCCAATAGCTTCATTGGCAGCGTCAGATATGCATTCAGTTTTGTCATGCCCTCCATTAAATGCGTATTTCTTTATTGACAGTGGCTTTGGTAACAAACACACTTTACGTATCACAAATTTCCAATTCTCTAAATTAGCATATTAAATACCTTTTCTGAAAGCACTGTTGTCGAGAAAAAAGTGCCTATACACTTCGGGATATAAATTATTTTTCCCTCCGTAGAATTGCAGCCCTCCGGCTAAAGCCCTCGGGCTGCAGTTACCACTTGAGAAAAATAAAGCATTTCTCTTCCTTGATGTATATTCTATTGTTGTTTCTGTAAAATTATTTGTTATATTAACATGAAATAATTAATCGTAATTCTATAAACAATTTATTGACTTTAATTTGTAGTACCTAGCACAGAAAGTCGTTCTATTAAAAGTAGTGTTTTTAAGTAAATCTGAATATTTTTTCCGTGGGAGATCTCCACCAGTATTTTGCGCTCGAAGTCCCACAGGACCTAATTCCAGCAACGCGTGACAACCTTTTATGCGTTACATTTTTTCGGTCGACTACATGTGTCAGCCTCCCCTCACCCACCCACCTGTCAGACAGAAAAATAAATATTTCTCTTTCCCAAAATATAATACTTGTTCATAAAACTGAAGTAGATACTGATGAGAACTCTTTCCTCTTCCACTAAGGATAATAAAGCTATACTATTGTATTAGGCTTGCATTAGAGTAAATAATAATTCACTTTACTCGGAACTTTACAAATTCACATGCGTTCCAGAAGCTCCAACCAATTTGTTTCAGTCTTGAGAATTTTGGTACTTTTTTCAATTTCGTAATTTCGCCTCGTTTCTAGGCAAATGTGTCACAGCAATGATGACGCTGAGATAATAATGTGACGGCTACATTATATCGCCGTCTAAGAATTCAAGGTTTTATCCGACTTGGAGGAAAGTTTGCAGAAGAGTGTTTTGAAAGTTTTTTTGCTCATAGGTGTTCGTAGGGGCCTGATTATGTTTTAATACACTTACATCTGAGTATAGACAGGTCGAGCATGTCAAAACATTAATTTCGCCAAGTCCGGGGAGGAAACGTCCAAACTTCCCAAATAAGCTCTTTAGACAATATTAATCACATGTTGCCTATTAAACTGCTGGGATATTCCAAACGGCTGAGCCGCAATAAAATTCAAAAGTTGATTTGAAAAAATGTTTTCAAAGCAAAAATTTGCATCCAAATTTGCAAATAAGATTCAAATTTCGAATTTACACTAGCGCTTAAATACCATTTTCGTAAAAATTGCTGCAAATTTGCTTAAAAATTGCAAATTTTGGTCTAGGTTTCATTGTTCTATAATATTTATAAAACATTTCCCTTCTATTATTAACAAACCGAAAAATTAAGACAATTTTTTAAAAAATCTACTCTGGGCGGTGATAGACGTCAGCTGGCAAGAGTATGTGGCAAGTTCCTATAGCTAGCAGAGACCAAAGGAAATAGATAACCAATACGGGGGAGTTTGTGACATTTTGTAGCATCACTACTTATTTTTGTGAATATGTTTTTTCTAAACATATATATCCATTTCTTTTGTAAACAATAAACCATGTACATGTTTCTAGAGCTTTTCTATGCTTCTGCAATGCAAATTTTTGCCTAGAAAATTTTTTTTCAAAGCAACTTTTTAGTGCTTACAGCGGCTCAACCATTCGGAAAGTTCCAGTAGTTTATTAGACAAAACATGCCTCCAATTGTCTTTAGAGTTTATTTACGAAGAGTCGACGTTTCCTCCCCAGACATCCTGTGTGTCACATAGAATCATATTATTCGGAACCCGCTTTAAGTGGGAACAACAGAGGGGGCGTTGTAAGTATCATACTGTAGGGTTCTTTAAATTAATTGAACTGGCTCCAGTTTGGTGAACTCAGAGTCGGGTTAATACGACAAGGATTACTAAGAATGAACAAACTAAGAAATTCGCTGATAATATTGAAATATTGAATATATATTTCGAAATAAACTTGAGATTAAAAAATTTTAAAGATTACATTCAAAATTAAGAACTAAAATAATTAATATATTTTGAGTGCGTTCGTCCCCATTTATGTTTCGCAACGCTTATAAAAGCAATTGTATTTCTAATCCAGGAAATAAATTTTATTAAATAGTATGTAAATAATCAAAATAATTGTTTTCATATTTATGAAAGAGCATAAATTTTGTTTTAAAATATTAGGAACCGTTATTGAATGAAGGCCGTAAGAACGTACTTTGTCTTCACGTGAATTTATCCACCCCTGCTTAAACTCCTTTAATTCAGTTTCTATTCACAGCTCATTTGATGATAGGGAAGAACAGTATATTGCAATCAAGAGGTGATAAAAAAATAAACGCTTGACCTAATGTCTCGAAGAAATGCAGAAACATTTGCAGTTTTTTGTAAATTACATTTTCTTTGAGTACAGAAACGTTTGTTCCCTAAATCCGATAGCTTTTTATTAATACAGTGATCAAATATGTCTATGCTATCTTTTCGTGATCATTCGACTAGAAAAGGAGAAACTCGTTAAAAGCAAGTAATACCAACAATTTGGAAATTATGGAGAACGAACGGAGGAATGGAAAATTAAAGAAGGAAGTGAATAAATAAATACCACGCAGCATGAAATTATGCTGAAAATTATGTGAGTATAATCTCCTTCAACGAAAATAAAAATTAATAGTTATCATTGATTCAAAAGTATTAAACGTAAATTCATATCCAAATGAAATGTATATCAACAATATACATTTTACCCTGGATATGACGTACAGTAGTATCCCACCATGTAATTGTATCCAGTGACAGAGACTGATGACCGCTGTTCAAATATTTGCGTAGTTAAGAGTTTGTTCAGTGGCAAACTCTTTGTTAAATCTCCCCATGAACAAATTACGTCGCATAAAACAAATGAGGAATCATAAATTTGGTACCTCGACAGATCTCTAAACCGCTCTTCTGTAAAGGAACCTTAAAAAAATTCTTGAGACGGAAAACATTCCTATGGTGTTTATTTTTTCCTTTAACTTGCGCGGTAGATGTTGTCTGCGTGTATTTTTATCTGTTTTTTGCTTTCTCTTCAAAGAAACCGGTTTAGACCCATATAACCATTTCACAGCTGCCACCAAAATGAATATCTTGCAATCTATTACGTCGCCGAAAACAAAGAAAGCCACACAATTCAGAATCGCGACTAATCCTTCAGACCTGCATTGAGAAAAAAGAGATGGCAAAATGGCGTCTTAAAACAGAAAAGGTTGAATTTTGCCAACTCTGATGAACCGTTTCTCGTATGTGAGGATTATTCCTTACCAACTCTACAACGCTGGCAAGAATTAACGGAAAGAGATGGAGAAACAGCAGATAAGAAAGTTACGAAAAAGAAGGTGAAATAATATCTTGGGATAGGGTTATGTTTTATCCTCATAACGAACGCTGTTTTCAGATATCCCTATACACTCAATAAAATCCGATTCAAAATTACAGACGCATCGCGGAGGGCCACAAAATCTAAAACTCAGGGCACAACGTAAATTTGACTCGTTTCATGGTTTAAATGTTTCACCACTACCCTACATTCTTTGATTTATTATGCAACTTCTTTGTAGAACTCTTGAAATGCCTCTTCTGTTAAAATGCATAACGTAATGTCGCAATTGCTAAAACTCTTCTAAAAGTTGACCGTATAAAGGCGTTAGTCACGTGACCAATAGTTTAAGGATGTCTCCTTACGCGTGGCGTTAGAACAAAATAAAACATTAATTTCCAAAAAAAAAAAAAGTTCTGAATATGGTTTTGTATATGAAATACAAACCAGGTACTTTCATGAGCGGATTCTGAGATTAAAGGAAGAGCACAATCGATCTTCGAGTGTTTCCTCGGGGCTCGAGGGCTGCGCATGGCCAGGGGATGCGGTGGGGCCGCGCGGGAGTGCTGCGCATGCGCCAAATCGAAGGGCGCGCTGCCACTTTATGGAAGTCGAAATGGCTGCAAACGCCGTAAAACGCGAGTGCCTATCGAGATTCATGCGTTGGAGGCCGTCGTAAATGACTGCCCGAAGTGCTCTTGATGAAAGCAAGTGGAGGGAATAAAGCAAGGAAGTTCTGCGACCCCCGTCGAAGGCTTTGTGCCGAACCCTTCAGCCGCGCTCACGTTTCGTATCGCCTCACCTGCTAATAACGAGCGAAATAGAGTAGGAAATTATCCGTTAAACTGCGTGTTCTGGAACGCAGCTTTTAGTCTATTTCTTGCCGTGACAGTTGCGGCATGGACTTTTCAACCGACCGTTACACCGAATGCTCCCGTCATTATTAGAAAATTCTTGGAAGTTAACCACTCAACTTTGTTGTGAAGAGTGCATTATCCATCTCTCTCAAGTCACGTAGTCTATTCATTCCATACTACAAGGGGATTGACAAACTGTAGTTTGTAACTTATGAACGCGTGAACACGCATGTATTTGAATGAGACAACAAATAATTTCCATTATTAAGAGTTGACGTCATATTTTATCTCGAGAACTCATATTTAAAGAGCTGTAAAATGTAATATTTTGATTTGTAAAAATAAACCAATTTAAATTGTTCTCTAATATGTACGGAAAATTTACTCAAAAAACGACTTGGAGCAAAGACTTGTGGCCGTTACTCCAAAACAAGAGTTTTCCATTATAACTCTTATTGATCATATTTTCTTATTAATTTTATATTCATTGTGTAATGCTTGAAGAATCTTCACATCATCGTCGGAAGTATGATGTATATTGTGAAGATAATATTCATGCTACTGTATTGCTCTTCCTTATTGTTATCATAAAAGTACAATAGCCATTATAGGGGTAGCATATCATCAATATTTCTACGATGCTTTGGCGTCTCGTAAAAATAACTTAAAAGGCTGTTATAAATTCCTTGCGACTGCATTCTATTTACTAAAATCAGATACAGTATGGCAAGGTCATATATCTAAAACTACGTTTCTCAGATCGAGAAGAATCGCAGTAGAAAGAAAAATGTTTCATCACCATTGATGTAGGAGTGGAGTGTATGATATACTAGAATGGCTCTCCATTATCTCTAGTATGACTACATTCTACAGGCACCGGGAACTCAAAAGTCTCGACAATATTATATTTGTATGTGACTATCTGAATTAATATCCTTACGCTTTTTGTTACATGTTTACTGTCAGTGAAGTAATCTATAGACTCTCATAATTTCCGGTACATTCATCGTAAAAATTGGCTCAAGGGGTGCACTGAAAAATTGAATACGTAAAATACAATATATTTATTTTTACATGATCAAATATATTCTACAAAATAGTTTTCGATTTTTTCTTCACAAATATTTCTAGTGTCACGCATTGTTGCAATATTCAACATATTGGTTTCAAATATTAATAAAGTAGAACTTTAAAAGAGTAGTAATATTAAAGAACAAAAACTGTAAGAATACAGAATGCCGTGTTTTTCATCAATTTTAACACAATATCAGTCATAACTTTATTTTTATCACAAATTGCACAATCGATATTTTGCATTCAAATAGTTTCTTATTCATGTCGTGAATTTTTATAGTAGTTTTTCAGATACCTCGCAAGTACACCACGCTAACATAGTTTACGCTTTTCCAAACGTGGACCGTTTTGTGCTGGGACAAGCTCCAAGAATGCTTAAGATATCGAAATTATGTTTCCTCAATTATAATTCAAATATAAAATACGTGAAATTGAACTCG
This sequence comes from Gryllus longicercus, assembly GCA_038098605.1. Classification (NCBI taxonomy): domain Eukaryota; kingdom Metazoa; phylum Arthropoda; class Insecta; order Orthoptera; family Gryllidae; genus Gryllus; species Gryllus longicercus. The sequence continues at coordinate 482,501 of JAZDUA010000714.1, forward strand.
AATAGCAATGAATTAACCCATTCTCCAAAGAAAAAACTAAGTAAACTATAACTATCAATTGAAACAACCATGACAAGCAAATAAATTCACTACATTTTGAACACCAAGCAGAAGAGTACACAAAGCAGGAAGTAACTAGTACACGAGAGAGTGTATAACAGTAAAGAAATTGAATGGATGTAATGGCAAAACCTTTTGTTTAAGAGTAATTCCAAGAAGTGGGCGGTTGTATGTGCTTGACGCCCTCACAGCAGCCGGCCCTAATGCCTTCACGCGGCTCTTAAGACTTGTCAGAGACTAGTAAGACATCGTCCACTCTGCCGTCGTCTCACGACCTCTTGGGAACACACCACTCCCGAAACATCCTGTGACGCTCGCGCAGATGAGAAACTGTAGCGATCCTTTTTATGGCGGCCGCATATCCCGACGACCCAGAATGCACCGCGGCTCGCATTAATTTGACGCGACGGCCGACGCGGTGCTGGCGGCGCCGCCGTCGTCGTCGGCGGTGGCGGGGGGGGGGGGGGGGGAAGCGATGGTCCTTCCGGCCAGCGAATGGGATCCCGTGAAGGATTTGGCTTTGGAAGCCGTAAATTCTGAGAGCGCCCAAAAAATTGCTCGGGTTATACACTCGGCCGTTATTAATGTCTCCGGGGCCCTCGAGGAAATAAAGTTTGTAGTGGCGGGGCCCGGGCGGGGCGGCGGTGGCGTCTAGGCGTCCTCTTCGGCCGTTGCCCCCGCAGCGGGTTGCATCACTCAAAAGGCCAGCGGCGACCTCGTCTCGGCGGCCTGCCGCTGCCTTCGAAAGCTCTCCGACGAATAGATTCCGAAACGAAGTAAGCAATCGCCTACATATGGCTGGTTATTTGTGAGGAATATTTACGTGGGGTCTCGTTTCTTAAAGTATTTCCCAGAAGCTGGATATAGATCTTACAATTCTTTAACTGTTTCTTGCATTTCGTATCACAATTGATGTTTTACCATTGACTGATATTTATTGGTTAACCCGGCTGCGTTCCTGAAATTTGCTCCTTATTAAGGTTCTCGTGTCCAAATGGATTAAGGCATTATTGCCATATTTTTAGTTCATTTAACCACTAGAATTAGCTGGATTTTTTATTGTTTTAGAAAACTTTCATATTCGCTTCAGCCACATTAAACTAGCATGTTTCTCTTGGCGTTTTAAATGATGATTGAATGAAAACCAGTTCCAGTAGCTGAAATATCGTGGAAGGCTATTTTTAGTTTCATATCTGTGAATGATCTAACTTCAATCTACAGTTATTACTCAAATCAGTTATTAATCTTTCTCGTGTGAAACACATTTGGTCAATAGAGCATTGTAAAATTATTTGAAAATAATTTTTCTTTGTTTTCTTAGAAACATATCCGACTAGTGAATCACAGTTGAATCGTCCTTTTTCCATTCGTCTGAAATGACATTGAGTGGTTTTCACGTGAGAGTAAACGATGCGGAAATAGAAGCAACGTCTTTATCACAGAGGGAAGCGAAATGCAACAGAGAAGACGCGGAATACAGCGGGCAAAGGCAAAAGAGAAGGGGAGCGGGGCGAGGGGCGAGGCGCGAGGCGAGGGGCGAGGCGAGGGGCGAGGCGAGGGGCGAGGCGAGGGGCGAGGCGAGGGGCGAGGCGAGGGGCGAGGGGCGAGGCGAGAGGCGAGGCGAGGGGCGAGGCGAGGGGCGAGGCGAGGCGAGGGGCGAGGCGAGGGGCGAGGCGAGGGGCGAGGCGAGGGGCGTGGCGAGGGGCGAGGCGAGGGGCATGGCGAGGGGCGAGGCGGGGGGCGAGGCGAGGGGCGATTCAAGGGACGGGGTTGGGGCGGGGCGAGGTGCGGAGCGAGGGGCGTGGCGTGGCAAGGGGAAGGGTGGGGCGAGGGGCGGTGCGAGGGTCGCTGTGAGGGGCGAGGCGTGTCAAGGGGCGAAGTGAGTGGCGAGGAACGTGGCGAGGGACGGGGCGAGGGACGGGGCGAGGGACGGGGCGAGGGACGTGGCGAGGGACGTGGCGAGGGACGTGGCGAGGGACGTGGCGAGGGACGTGGCGAGGGACGGGGCGAGGGACGGGGCGAGGGACGGGGCGAGGGGCGATGCGACAAAGTGAGGAGCCGCACGGAGCGTTGGTCGGAGAGGCCGCAGCAGGTGAAGGTGGTGTGGAGAGGGCCATAGAAGGGAGGCAGGTGTAGAAGTCCCAGACAGTGCGCTGATGGGCTGGGATAGATCGGAAGAGGCCATGATATGGCGGAGTGATGTGCAGGAGTGGAATCGATTGAAGCGGAATGGGGAGACAAACAGGGAGATGTAAGGCATGGAGGAAGAAGGGAAATGGAGAAACGGGGATTCAGGGAGAGGCACTACAGGGTGGAATGGGTTAGGTATCGGCGGGGAGGTGTGGCGGCGGCGAGGAGGGGAAACGAGAGATGTGGAAACGGGTGAAGCAGGATGTGGCGGAGTGGATTTGGTAGCGCTGGGGAGAAGAAGCTGGGTGCAAAGGGGGCGGGGCGGGGCGGGGCGGGGCGGGGCGGCAGCGCGCGCGCGGTAACGAAGCCGTAGCGACCCGCGAAACGGCGCCGCCACCGGGCCGGCGGCAGCCGAGCGGGGCCGGGGGCGGGGGCGGGGGCGGGGGCGGAAGCAGGTGCGCTGTAATCCACTCGGCGGAGGGCCGCACGGCTTCCGAGTGTTTGCCCACTCCCGATTCATTGCAGGCGCCCTCGCGCCCCGCTCTCACGCCGCCGCCACTCGCCGCCAGGCGGTGCCACTCCGCCCCGCTCCGCTCCGCACCGCGCCGCGCCGCACCGGGGCCGGGAGGTTGCTGCGCCGAGGAAAAGACGGTCTGCTGCCAGTCACCGCTGGAAGAAGGCTTCTTTTCTAGGATGCGAGAAATTGCTGCTGCGTACAAGATGAACTCGACGCATGTCGTACTACTACACAGCGACTTACGAGCTACTAAATACACATCTCTGTGAAAATTGGAGAGGTATTAAAATACGGTTTATTTAGTAAAATTTGTTTGATTGACTTTTTTAATATAATAACAATACCACTTGGCAGATTTTTAAATTTTTCCATACAGTTTTGTTGAATTACATTACCTTTTGTTATGTGTTTTTCCTTGTTATTAAGTTGACAGTTTGTTATCTGCAAAGGATTTATTCATGTTTTACTTTCTTAAACTAGTTTAGAGTATTAAATGCAAAATTTACTTACTTAATTTTACGTAATATAAGCATGTATTAAACGTTTTTCAGTTACAAAAACATTGCTTACGAGTTTCATATCACATCTTCAGCCATCTCTTCACGTACGTTGCAAGGGCGTTTGTCATTATTGAAAGTAAAGAAATTGGAAGTTATGGAAATTATTACAAAGAAATGCAGAATGGTGAAATTACAACTGTAATTTAAATTGAAAAATCCACCCACTTATTAGTCTAAACATTTAAGTGTTCAGAGAAGTGACCTTGTTTGAAACTTCCCCCAAACTACATATTTACAAGGAACTAAATTTTACATTCGTATATCCGTAAATATATGGGTTAATTTTAAAATTAGAATGGTGATGTCTTCACAACCTATTTCTGTGGCTTCCACTATAATTTCATGTTGATTATGCCGTTTTGTCTTTTAATTATCTATATAATGGTTAGTATCCACTTTCTTCCATTTCTCTCGTAACACGTTTTTGTTTACTTCGTGAAAAAGTGTTTATATGCAGTCAGGAAGAGATTTCAATGCTTTGTGAGATGCCTAGAAATAACAAGGAAAAACAAATTTAAAGAATAATATTATATTGCAGATACAACATTCCTTTTTTCCTATAAACACGATGGAGAAAGGAAAGTAAAAATTTGTTAAGGCTGTTAAGGAACACATTTAGGATTGTAACAACCTTTGAAATTTGATGTGGATGTGGCAGGGTTAGTTTCTCAAATATGTACGTGACGACACAAACATCGTTCTATTAATAATAATTAATTTATCATTTTTCATTCATTACTCATGATCGCATCTACCGTCATCTATCTAGATGAAGGTAAAGGGAAAGCAAGCCTTGGCTGTCCTGGTGACGCCGCATCGAAGGCTGTGATGCCGACTGCTAATTGGAGTTTATTCGTCAAGAGCACTCGCAATACATTGGCCGTGGAAGGCGACGACTTCACGCAAGAATATTGTATGGTAATTTGTGCAGAAAAGAAGAAATAAACTGTCCAAGTTTTTTCTTCCGTCCTAAATTGCATATCCCATCAATATTCGGGCTGAGGGAATCATCAATTGCTAAATTTGGTCTTTCTTGCTTTTTTCATACTCTGAAATATTTGAAAAATTTACATATTTTTAATAAAAATTTTAAGTGTAATAAAAATAGCAAAAATGAAAGAATGTTTTCAACATTAACTCATGTTAAGAAAGTTTAAAACGAATTATTCTAGAATATAATTTAGTACGAAATTGTGTTTTAAAATGTTCAGAGCTGATAGGGTTTGCAGAACTTCAAAGAGATAAACTGGGTTTATTGATCCGCTCACAGATCAGTTAGCAGATAAAAATAATGTTAACAATTGAAAACAATTATCTACATAATGTAATGGAAATGGCTTTTTTCTGTTAACAGAAAATTCCAGTTACTGAGAAGCACTTACATAGATAATAACTACTATTAATTCATACAATATATATCAAACCGGTGCCTTTAATTTATTTAATAAGAGAGGATGACACGTTGAATTACTTCCCATTACCCCAAGTCTATCAATGTCAAAACAGCCATGAATTTTCAAGCCATGGTTCAGGATAATAGACTTTACAAATGTAATACAAATATGGGAAGTATTTCAGTTGTCACAGTACGTTACGGAACTCGAATTTTGAAACGCGAATTGACAAAAGTACACTTTGTTTCAAATAACAAAGTTAAATCTTTCAATAACATTTATACGTTCGTGCAAATTTTAAACATCATCCTCTACTTATTTGCTGTTCGCTGCGTACCTGTCAACGCCGAATACCGTATCACCATTTCGTTCGGGGAACTCAATACTGGCGCAGTGTGGTATATCCCATTGCCAGCGCAGAGTTAGTCATAATCGTTTTGTTCATCCGCTGCCGATCCCTGTCGCGAAACAAACATATTACTGTCTTCTAGCTTGCATGTTATCGCGGCCGCCCAGCGCCGATGCGCGCACGGCGTGGGCGTCCCGCGGCAACACAGGGCTGCCAACAACGCGCGACTCGACGCGGCGTCCCTCGCCGGGGAACGCGCTGCGCCGCTGTTTGGTGAGATGCACGCCCCTCCCGCGCGGGGCGCTGTCGTCGGCGAACGCGATATTGAAAAAAACAAATGACTTCCATTGTCCCAATTGTAATTACACATCTAACGATGAGATTTATTCTTTTGTGCGGGCATAATGCGCCATTGTTTACTTTTATCGGCCATTCCACTCGCAGCCCGTTATTGTTTCTGCCTTCGCGTCCCTAATTGGGTCGGCGGGCCAGTAGTGGGGTGGAGGGAAGGGCGGGGGCGGGGGCGGGGGCGGAGGGATGGCACGGGGAGGATGCCCGGGCGAGCGGTTGCGTCTCGTTTGCGGAGGCGTGATGAAGCTGGTCGGCGAAATATCGTTGCACTTTTCCTTGCTGAATGCACAGCTATATTACTACATTAAGTAACTATGAGCACTTCAGTACTTCTTGAATATTAAATAACTTCCTTTCTCAATTGTATTAATTTGTATTTCATTAGAGAAAATCAACACATCAACACTTTAATTTAATTTTTACTTTCTCGCCTTTTTTGTTTGTTTAGCATTACATAACATTGTTTCGTAGTGTCTTAGTGTGAGTACGTAGATAAAATGAAGGTTTTCTTTTCAAAAAATTTTTTGTTATTGTTGAAACATGAAATTTAACAATCTGGAAACAAAGTTTCTAAAATAATTTATTCGAGAAAATATGGAAAACCGGGCAGTGGAAAGAAAATGAAAACAATATTTCAATTTTCGAAATAAGCATACTCAAATTACATGAATTTAATTTATTTTTATATTAATTACACTGTTTATTGAACAGATATTTTAAAGTGTCCTTTGCAATATTATTTTTCACTGTATCTGTCATATTCTGTTTTTCTTGTTTTCAGGTACGTAACCAACACAGCTCTTTCGAAAGAAACACTACATTACCCGTGTCACGGCGAATCACGAGGGCTCTGAAGCTGCACAACGTAAGGGAAAAAAATGAATGTAATTTTATTACACATGAAGTTTCCCTTAATTAGTTCTCTCTGTGCATGTGCAGCTAGAACTCTGCAGACGCAGTCGACAGACTCCCGAAACGTTACCAACATTATGAAACCTGCAGTTTATTATGTCTAGATTTTTCGAAAAAAAAACTGAACAGGTTGCGATGAAAATTGTATTTAGTTTTGAGTCGACCACGGATTTCTCTCTTACGAGTTTTAATGAAAATTTCTCCGCGTCGCCCGCTGTCGACGCGGGGCTGGAGTGAGGGGCAGCGAGGACCGACCGGCCCGGCTGCCTCTGGCCGCACTCGCCCCGGAACGCGCGCGCACAGTGCGCCCAAATGCGCGAGTTGCCAAATTAAAATAGGCAAACAAAATTGTAAGAGTCATTTTTGAGGAAAGTTTTGAAATGACACAGGAGCTTTCTGTGAAGTATTCCTCGAAGTGAAGAATTCTTATTCTCAAACATTAGAACTTTCGTTCCGTTGCGTCTTCTTATAGGTCCGTTCATCTTCTTTTCAGTAATTCTGTTTCTTTTCCCTCTTGGCTTATATTTCAGAATCTGTTTCGGTATTAGTATGTTCTTTATTCTGTCAATGTGGTCTCTCCATGTTTTCTTGTATTTGTTATTTCTTGCATTTAGCTTAGTAACTCCAAAATTGTAAAATATCTCTTCATTGCTAACTGACAGGATTCGTAAGTAAAAATAAGTTTAAAGTATTATTTTTGAAATTTCAGGCCTTCGAGTTCAGTCAAATGGATCGGACAACATTTATTTGGGGAAAAATTATATGAATAGTTCAGACGAAATTGTTCACGGACAGACAAACAGATGGACGAACTGACGTATAGTCGGTCGGGTGGACGTAGGTTAAAAAATCTTATTTCGATATCAGGAGACTATTTCCGTTTAAAATCGTTTAAAAAATTAAAGTATATTCTGTAGGATTATAAAACTTTCTTTGTACCTCATTTATTACTCCATATATACGAACGTATACGAGAAAGTAAAAACAAGTGAACAAAAACCTTCGATACACGATTTTTTGGGTAAATATGAAATATATGAGGGATGGTCGTATTCACGTATTGGGGTCTGTATACTCGCGGTGGCCTACCATAATGGCTGGCTCTTCGCCTTTCACCTTTCACTGGACTAAAACCGATTGCACCCCAGCGTAGCCGCTCAAGCAGCGGGCCAGCCCGGCTTCTCGGATATGCGCTGGGCCAGGGCACCCTTAGTGGGTCATCCACATGAGCAACCATGTACTTGGATACTGTACGCTGATAAAATAAAATAGCCGATTATAACTAAAACATATGTAATTCTTTCGTATAATTTCATGGTCGTTCATGTTTTAATGATGTAAATGCAGATGTCAAATCATTTGAATTTATTATTGTTAAACTGTATCAATGCAATACAGTGATAATGAACTATACCTTTGATACTGCGGCAAATGGGAAACATTGTTATAACTGACATTTGAACTCCTGTTCCCTGAAAAAATAAACGCTAAACGTAAACGAAAATCATATGGGGGGAATAGAAATATTAATTTGTGTAATGTAATATTAATTTGCCTAATGTATTGCCTCTAAACAATGTTTCACGTTTACAAAATATTAATTACAATGCTTATTTAAAAAATATGAAAAGAAAATGAATAAATTCATTCAGAAATTTACTATTGCCAAGCAAATGAAATATCTCGTTAGGAAGGGAGTTTAATTCACAGAAATTTGTTTAATTGTGCGTAACCCGGTACTTTTGAAGTATTATTATTATTATTATTATTATTATTATTACTATTATTAGTCAATTAATATTCCATTAAGGGTCATGGCTTCCTTCCTTTCTGAAGTGAATACTGAACGAAGTGATAGGTTGATGATGAGGGTTGAAAGAACGAACACAACGCTGAGAGGTGATGTGAGGTTGGAGATGAGATATGAGAGGTGATCCTGACATTTTTGAACGATCCCAAAATTCACCTTATGACCAAGGAAAACCACGAAAACCCCGACCAGAATAGCCGACCCAGGGACCGAACCCGGACCGCCCGAATGCGATATTAGCGTGCTACTTACCAAGCCTCTTCGCTCGGTTTTTCGATTTCATTTTGTATAAATTATTATAGTGTTTGTATCCTCTTTGAAACCTGTAAAGTGGTTAATTCACTAGTCGGGTACAATAATAATAATAATAATAATAATAATAATAATAATAATAATAATAATAATAATAATAATAATAAAATAGTTGTTTTTAAAGGAATTTCAAAGGCGTTCTTCTAGAGCGAAGTCGACCCACTGTGTGCGCTGGGGCCGTCGCAAACGCCCACGCAAAAACGCAGCGGCGGCGGCGGCGGAGGCGGCGAACTGTGCGCGCAAGCGGCAGCTGACGCCCAGCGCGCGCGTCGGCGAGAGCATTCGACAGCGGCGCGCGCAAAATATAATTTTCCCCGGCTCAGGCACCCGATAGGCTATTGCTTTAAAATTCCGACCGCGGCGAGTCCGTCAGAGATAAATACAGTCGGCGTCATATTAAAAAAAGGAACCGTCCGCTTTTATTCAAATATTCCATTTCGAACAAATCGAGTCGCGGACGACGATCCGAACGCGCGCGAACGCGACTCGCGAAATCGCGCGCTGCGAGAGGTATCGATTCACGCCGCTGTCGGGGGGCTTCATATGACAAATTCCGCTCGGGTCCCGCCCCGCCCCGCCCCACATCGCCCCTCCCCGCCCCTTCCGCCGTCCGCACCTCACCGCGCCGCGGGGTCGCCCCAGGTGGCAGCCCTGCGCGGCCGCCCGCGCCACGGGGAACCCCCGTCCGCGCATCCGGCCCGAAATTTTCGAGGTTGACTGCGCCGCTGTGCGGTCGCGCGGGACCTGGCGCGGGCAGGTGAGTGGGGACGGGGGGTGGGGGTGGCAGCGGGGGCGGAGGCCCGTCGCCAGGGGGGAAGGGCGCAACGCCCGGAAAAAAACCGACCGAAAATTCGCTTTTCATGTACACTATTGGGCACATTTAAAACCCCGAGCTTTGTTCGTGCGTGAATAGCAGGGGGTGGGGGCAAGTGGGTCTGACGGGATGGAGCCGCGACGGGGCCACGCAGCAGGTTGGGAAGCGCGGGAATATATACGTCTATGAGAATTATTTTAATGGAATTGTGTTAATTTTGTACACGCGATAAAAGGTGGAATAAAATATATAGACGCGAAAGAGATTATGGAATTTGGGCGGCCCGGGGCCCCACCTGTCCCCAGGCGCGGCGTGTGCGCGGGCGGGTCGGATTAAAATGCGACGGAGGGGGGGGCGACCCGCGACGCGCCGGTGGTTTCGTGTTTTGCCGTTGGCACGCACTCTGCTGGAAGAGGAGACGACGCGTTCGTTTTATGCGTAAAGTGCGATGTGTTATTCGACGGCGCTGTTTCTATTTCGCGGATTCCGTGTTTTCTTTGTGGCGTCATGTGTATTTGACGGATAGTATCTTTTGAATATTGATGAATACATTGTCTGCCTCTCTTTTCCTGCTTACAGATGAGTGAAAAACTTACCTCTCTTTCGAAGGGATTTCAATATGCCAGTGACCAAATTTCAGAATGTCGATTTTATAGTGTTTTAAATGAGTTTTAAACCAATTCTGGCCCTCATACTTTTACCACACTATTATTATAAAAAATATATTTTTAATAAAACGTTAATAAGTGTTCATCATAGGTTTAGGTTCTATTATATTCTCGTGAAAAGCTAGAGAAGTTACGATACTAAGTTTCATAACTCAGGGATATTCCTTTTTAAACGAGGATTATACAATTACTACCATTCTCGTTGATAATTTTGTTTACATAAACAACAAGTAAAACATGTGGCATAAGGATTGGATAAGATAATTAAGATATTTGGAAATTATTTTTTTGTGTCAGTGAGTGATTATTTATTACTGTAATATTTTCATACTATTATTATTATTATTATTATTATTATTATTATTATTATTATTATTTACTATTATACTATTGACATAATAATCAGAAGTACAAAAATGTAATTGAGTTTGAATATTTTTCGCCTCTGCACTAACGCATTATAATGAACATTAAAATTTTCTGTTATCGCATTTTTCTCTAAAGAAACACCTTGCTTTGAGCTGACTGTTACAAAGGCAAAGGTTTAATTAAACAACCCTTTGAAGAAAAACATTATTAACTTTCACAATTTAAAAAAATGACACAAATGAACAGCACCGGGTGTCATGAAGGGAGAGTCACCGGCAGAGGGCAGCCGTGAATGAAATGGACGTCTGGAATAATCGATGACCCACTGTGTTTAATCCTTCCGCCATAAATCCACACTCTCCGATTTTTGGCCGCGCTGCGTTGCTCGGTCGCCTTCGCCGCCCTCCAATCGCGCGCGATATTCCTTCGCGAAGCCTTTTCGTGGCGATTCCGAGCGTTTCCCGTTGTTATCGTCGCCGGATGCGCCGAGACGGGGCGGACGACCGAAAGAAGCAACGACGAGAAAGGCGGAATGGAGGAACTCCGGAGGAGAGATAACGACATTGAGGCCACCGCTTCGAAAGGGTACAGCTCGCCAACGGAAAGAGGAGCCTTTGGTTGAGGGAGGAAGTGACAGACGCTCATACTCCTTGAAAAGAGGCTGTTGTGGATGTGGACGGGATGTGGGGTGGCAAAATGTTATTATTTTTTTACCAGACTCACAGAGGGAGACGTCATTTTTAACGTTTTCTCTTTGTTATCTGCTGATAAACGACGCTTATTGTTAATCCCCGCGCATTCATTTTCGCACTGGATCCACTTATATTAAATTATTTTGTGTAATGAATTCGTAAGAAATAATGCTTATTCAGCAAATACGTATTTTCATTACAATATAATTGTTATTTATTCCTTGTAATTCTAATTGTTAGCTGTTGTTTGATATATAGACCGTTCATTTTAAAAATATATTATTATTTTTAAAGTTAGAACATGTAGGAAAACAATTACAAAGGTTCACAGGGAAACTATTCAGAGAAAGTGTGGATTTTAACTAGATATTTCCACAACATTTGCAACTATCGTTTATTTCCTGTAACATTTTTGTTTTATTGGCTGAATGTATGACGAAGTACCAAACATAAATTCCACGAGATATTAGTAAGAAAAATTAACTTCGAAAGTTTTTCGAGTCATAGACTTCCTCCATATAAGAAGACGACCCCTTTTTCTGCCCTCACTCTCCCCGTTGCCCCCACCTCCCTCACAGGGAGATTGTTGAGCGCCCCCTCAGCTTGGCGGCGTGTACGCGCGAGGGGCAGAGAGCCCGCAGCCAAGACGGGCCCCGGAGCGACGAAAGCCAGCGCGTCTCGCCGATTTGTCCATATTTCGCCAAAGCCTCCGCCAATCCGGCTACTCCCCGAAGCCGGGATCTCCCGAAGAGAATTAACAGGGGGCGAGGGCGACCCGCTCGTATATAGAGAGGCGGAAAGCGTGCGGCGGGCAGGACCGGTGGGGGGCGGGGCGGGGCGGGGAGGGAGGGGCGGGGCGGAGCGTGTGTGGCGTGGAGGAGTCGGCTGGAGTGAAGCGGCGGGAGTAGCGTAGCGTTGGTGGGTGGGGTGGTATGAATTAGCAAAGGGCGAGGGAGACCCGCTCGTATATAGAGAGGCGGAAAGCGTGCGGCGGGCAGGTCCGGTGGGGGGCGGGGCGGGCCGGGCGGGGCGTGTGTGGCGTGGAGGAGTCGGCTGGAGTGAGGCGGAGGGAGTAGCGTAGCGTTGGTGGGTGGGGTGGGATGAAATAGCAAAGGGCGAGGGAGACCCGCTGTATATAGAGAGGCGGAACGCGTGCGGCGGGTGGTGGTGGGGGCAGGACGGGTGGTGGGAGCGAAGAGTGAGGGACGTGGAGGAGTCGGCTGGAGTGCGGCGGAGGGAGTAGCGTAGCGTTGGTGGGTGGGGTGGCGGGGCTGGTTATGGAGGAGAGGTCTCGCGGCAGACAAAGAGTGGCGAGAAGGGAAGGTTGTTACGGGACAAGTGCGCAAGTGATGAGAATGTCGGAAGAGTAGAAAAGGAATGAGATCGGCCAGGGAAAGGGAATGCGGGGCCGGGAGGTGCTGAGCTTGCAGCGCGCCAGATTGGAGGTGACGTGGTGGGACGTAACAGGCACAATGTGGGTCGGAACAGGCAGGAAAGGTGAGACTTGGTAAGCGATCACATGCACGGGGACATAATTGATTGATAGCATGATTGATGATTACGGGAGCTTCAACTTATTAGGTATTTAATCCTGTAAGTGTAGTGCTTGTTTTTTTTACCGCGGGAGATGGCTATCATCTTCCTCGCTGAATGGTTAGATATGGTGCCGATCTACCACCGGCTAGCTTGGTTTTTCCCAACCAGGTGTCGCCCATCAGCGGGGCACCACCCCAGCCGGGACGAGCTATAAGCTTCCGACCGCTGTCCCGGTATATATGTGGTAGTGTAGTGCATGTGAGTGCTAAGCGTGTGTAAGTAAAGGGTGAGGATAGGAAAGAAAGAGGAAGGAAAGGTCGCGCGCGGAACGTGACCCGTTTGTTAGGGAACTGCTCCAGCATTCGTCAGTTGATCAAAAAACAACGGTAAATTGCCGATCAGAGCAACCGGCCCCTAGATTTCTCCTCCAGGCAGCAACTGAACTCGACGCGAGAAGAGCAGCAAGGGAGAGTTCCGTTTGTCGAAGAGGAAATGGCGGGTTTTGTGAGATGCTCGATGGCAGTGCGGGCGGAGAGGGTTGGTGTTTGCTCGAACTGTGTGGGAAAGTGCGGTGTGGAGAAGGGAGGGGTAAAAGTGTTGGCGGGGGGTGCCCGTCAGAGCGCAGAGGCCGCGTGGGGCAGATGGGCACTCGGCGTGGGAGGAGGACGAGCAGTGAAGGACGCCCCGTGAGGAAGGGCTGGAAGGGGAGGGGTAATCGCCATCTAATCCAGGTCTTCGCGTGGCCCTCAGGACCAGCACGAGAAGTTCGGAACGGCGGATTAAGAGGGTGTAAAGCGCCCGGGATGTGGAGAAGGTTCGAAAGAGTTGAATACCTGAAAGTGGGAATATTGCTGCAACGTTCGTAGCTTCCGAGACTCGAGTAATAATGTGAAATTGAATACGCTTTCGGTGAGCATAGCCAGGCATTAAAATGAATAAACGATCGTTTCGATCCGTTTCTGCGAAAACATTTAACACGATGGACTTGCATTCAAAATTATATATATGCTCATTCTCATTGTTCTTTGCCACTAACCTCAAACGGCGTTTAAGTACTCCCTGGTAGTTTCTAATAGCGCCAATTACGTTATGTATCATATAATGTTATTTTATATTGTATTATACATAATATACATATCTGTTACATAGAACATATTATAATATTACAAATATGTTATTCAAATTCACAATAATTAAAAACCTGTACTACGTCCGTAAAAATTAACATGGTTTTTGAATCGTCATCACCACTATCGTCAGCAGCCAGCGCTAATTTCATTAATCAAAATTGTTCGCTTCTGCTGTTTTGAAAAGAAAATGTACTGCGTCCTGTGATTATGACGGAAAGCGTGGAAACAGCCTCTTCCTGCGTCTTTTAACTCGTCCACGCTCGAGAGTCGCGCGTAACAAGAAGGCGTCTCTTCCTTATTGTCGGCCAACGTCGTCTTTGCTATCACATCGACACACACACACACACACACACACACACACACACACACACACATACACACACAGAGATACTAGTGAATTCACTTCCATTGTCAATGCCAACACCACTCAAACGAACCCTGATATTGCCGAACTGCCGACGCCGCTGGCAGTGACGACACATCCGACTGTGATCTTACCACAGACACTGATCTTACCGCCGACACTGATCTTACCGCCGACACTTATCACACTGGCGATAATGATAACACCGCCAACAATGACAAAACCGCCGACATTGAAGACGTCGCCGCCACTGACACGAACGACACCAGTGCTGCATCCACCGCCTCAACTGAGCCTTTCAAACCGCCTCTACCCCTGCCAATACCGTTTCCTCCACGCCCACCACCTCCACCTCCTCTGCCTCAAAAGCCGTCACCGTCTACGACTGGCGTCGCTGTCACGGCCAGAGCCACCTTCGCCTCCTCCACCCCCACCGCCCCCACCGGCTCCCGCCGCATGCGCCGCGTCGGAATAATAAAACCGCGGAAGGGATTCAGCGAACTTCTTTTCCATTTGACTCGCAAATGCAGCTCTGCGGCTCGGGGCGCGATTGCGTGCACGCACGCACGCACGCACGCACCTGGAGACCCCTCTGCGCTTCCCTCGACTCGGAGCCTCCCCTCTCCTCCCCTCTCATCCCTCTCCACCCCTCTCACCCCCTCTCCACCCCTCTCATACCCTCTCATTCCCTCTCATGCCCGCCCCGCCCCAGCGCGTGGACAAGTCGACAAGTAACGCAAAGAGCGTGTGCACAGGTGTACATATGCACAGGTTCCGCAAGGAGAACCCGGAATATACTGTCACGAACAATTAACGTATTCGGATTTGATGTTTTTGAAAAAAAAATAATGTGGTCTTCAGCAATTCACTTCCGCTCTCAAAATGACACTCGTCGTGGACTGAGTCAGTAAAAAAGATGTGTATTTCGTGATGAGATACGAAGTATTTATCATTTCTAACGTGCTCATATCTGATCCTACAACACTTGTGATTTTATCGTGTTTTAATATCAATATAATCCCTCTTTGGAATTTGCAATATGTATGGGATATGTAATAAAGACTCAATAGCTTCACTATTCAACAAAACGCATCCGGAATGTTTTCAAATAGAATGGTTGAGTTTAAATTGGTGTCAGTTGTACACGGTTAACTTAGTTAACCAAAATTTCAGTAATTAGTTCAATAAAGTTTAACCCATTAAGACCCAAATTATTTGTTCCAAATTTTTCAAAAATATTGATTGAGAATCATTAAATACACGAACACAATTTAAGTTATTTTGAAAATAACATTTTTCAATACCAACTGAGAGAATGTCCGGTGTTTGAATGGAACGCTGAATCTTAACATATTATTAAGAAAATGATTGATTGTGGACACATTTAACTTGAAATTTTTTGGAATAAAAAGTAAGCATTTTAGTAGAGTGTCTTTGGTTAATTTTTTCTTCCAGTGAACGCGCACCGTCTTTGTTGTTTTTCCGAGCACTGAATTGACTCATGCTATCAAATCCAATATCTTGAATCTCTCTCCAATCCAGGTAATTGAGCAATCCAGATAATTTTCTTTGTGCCTCACCTATTAGATTCATAACTTTCACTACCCGACTGAAATCCAAATGATTAAGTGCAGCTTTACCGTTTACAATTCTATAAGAAACTCATGAATTCATAAAGGTCCACTTCGTTTGTTTCGATAAATAAGACTCAGGACCACTTGTTAGCTCTACATCTCTGGCATATTGTGCTACCAATCTATTGTGGTTGCCACCATACTTGAATGTTGAACGACTTCAGCACAGCAGGTTGTGGAATTTATACTTTTTCTTTTAGGGAATGTTTCATATTGAAATAGTGGTCAAGGCTTCAATAGCATTAAAATTTGTGTCATACGTGTTATTGTTCCATCGAACTTGCAATACTTCCTATGCCCTTTAAATCTACAGTCGAAGCTGCCTCTTTCCATCATTCTCAGTTATTTTGTACAGCCTAATGAACAATCACCTATAAGATCGTCACGAACAGTTACTATGGCACCATACTAAACTTTCTGCATGTATATTAAAAAATCTCTAAGAAAGTAGAGTGAAATATTTTTATATCACTTTTAAATTCATATTATGAGAGTAAAGTTTGCTGTTATTTTAGACATTATGTACTAAATGTTTTCAACTTAAATGTATAAACTACAAGCATTTTCGAATAACCGAACAGTAAATAACTGTTAAGATAAATGACGGATGAATGACGGATAAATGACGGATGAAGAAGCAGCCAGAAAGAAACCAGGAGAGACATGGGCGTCTTGGATGTTTTAGTAGAGATTAAAAGTATAAAATTACTGTTCTACAAATAATTCGCTGGGGCATTCAGAGTTAATCGTAATTCAGAGTTAATTAAGCGTAATCGTAAGTATTCTGTTCGCAATGCAGGATTTCCCTATCGGCAGATTACTACCCTCAATAAGCAAACGTCTGGAAATAACCCTAATACGAAAACACGCGCGGTATCTTTGCGTTGCATCTCTGCTGACAAGTAAGCTCGCAGCCACAAAGAAAGCAGCGCGAGGAAAGGCAGGCGGCTTTGAGTCCCCCTTCGCCCACGCACCCACACGCCAACTCGGCACGCGGAGTGCCGCTGAAAGCCCTCTGCGCACTCGCCCTCGCTTCCGCGCGCGCACACACGCACACACACGCTCACACACGCTCACGCACGCTCACGCACGTTGGGCCGAGGCGGGTTGGAAGACTGTCGCGGAAACTTAAGGCACGTAACTTTTACAAAATCTCTGTACTTATTTATTATTTATTTAATAGGTAATTATTACAAACAAATTAGCTTACTTGATCCTATGTGGCTAGGCCGAAGGCCTTTAAGCCATTACAGTACCTACATCCTTTCGCGTTTTAATCTTTCGAATTCTGGTATTCACCCCAAATGGTCTCTCCATCGCATCAAAGCCGCGGAAAAGAGACCATAAGGTACGGCTCAGGAAAAAAACCCTGAAGGGGGGAAAAACTTGCCGTCAGAAGCCGAGTACATACTAATCTATCCGTTTATTTTAACTATTTATTTTCTGGCGCGGGCGTTCCGCCGTCTCCTTCCAGTGCTTGGCCTCCTCAGCACCTGAAATCAAACGGCACCACAGAAGATCGTCCGCACCAGCGCCTCTGCCCTTATATTTTCGATCCCTGTACTTAACACGTTCACTAGCCTGTGATCAATATGTGGTTCAAAAAACATAACACTCGATGTCCTACTACGTCCGTGAACCATATGTGGCTCACAGAGGTTTACAACTTTTGCGGCAAATATTACCGCAGAACTCTCCGTAACTGCACAGATTTTGGCGTGGACGTGCTAGGTCGGTCGTAGAATTGAGAAATACACCGGGACGTGCGGGAAAACATTTTTATTTTTGAGAATATTATAGTAACTCATTGAGACGGGGAACGTGTTAAAAGTGGTTGTGCGATTTTATTTTCATTTCTTGTGCAACGGAATCAGTAATTCCTTTTGTAGTTTATTGCTTAAAAAGTTGCCCTTTGCGGTGGGCGTACGGAAAGGTTGACATGGCCACATACTCAGCCGCATAAACAAAATACTTGCGCTACGTGACTGTGGTCTTGCGTATTGAGAACGATCTGATGTAGTACATTAGTTCGTAAATTTCGATGAATGCCTACTAAAAATAATTAAAGCCAATCGTACAATACTGTCTTTGGCATATTCAATTGAAAATGACGGTCTTGATTTCTCGCTTTGTTCCAAAACATTTCCTTCGTACACCAAAGCTTAATTTCTGTACCAATTACGTAAAAAAAACAAAAAAAACTATTCATGAATCTTTGGTTTGACCGAATGTCTGCACATCATATATTTGAATCCGCTTGTTGGATTCTTAAAACTCTTCTAGAAAGTAGCCCTGTTGACTCGTCCTGGGTTCATACCTTGCGAGTCCTAATGTTACCGGGAGAAGTATCTACTTTGCCATTGTTTTCGTCGCGCAGACAGAGTGCCGAGGCACGCACCCACTCTAAAAGTAACATTGTTTGCGGCACGAATGCATTACTCAGCGCCATCCATCTTACCTATTCCTGTAAACGCAGAGACTGCGACAGGAGACCAACATTCCCGCAGCTACTTCGTGAACATTTTTCTTGCTCCTGGCGGGAATCAAATCAGGTCACGAAAAGCTACCGCAATAACCATCACCCATCCGACGGCAGATATGACATAGTAATTCCATTCAAAGAGTTCATCATTTAGGAGAGGGTTTTAGCAGACACTTTGTGCCATATGATGTTGTGTTTTGAATGAATGTGTCAGTAAGTTAGTGAGGAAATTAATTAATTAATTAATTAATTAATTAAATGTTTGTAGTTTAATAATTGATTGTCAACTCTTGCAATTTACCACTCATCTGATAATCCAATAAATACTCGACGCTTAATAACGAAATCACATAATATATTATGGGACGAAACATTCCAATGATATTTAGTAGCTACTAGTAAAATAAAAGAAAATCCTAAGCAGAAATTGACTGATGCTTCACCAAGGCATAAACGTGTCACTTACTAATATATTATCACAGCATTAAATATATGAAAGAGTTGAATATTCGAAGTACGAATTTTTTTGAAAATAACATTATTCAGTACCTGTATAATTTCCATTCATTGTTTGAGATCTCGGGTCATTCTGTACCTGAGAATTTCTAGTAAGGAGATCTGAACCTCAGATTATTGTTTCAGATTCAAATATTTATCAAAATACACATATTTTGTGCTTTATATAATTATCTATTTATCTACATATTTTAAACATTGAGCGTTATGATTTAGAAAGAAATGTGATATTACTACTCAACTGTGATTAAAAAAAAATGAAAGATAGCGTGCTCTTTATGTGTTATTATTTTCCCTAATTACAGATTTTATAATATAAACTGTAATTTTCAGTAATTCTTTGGAGTTAAGGGAATGAAAGTTTATTTGTCAGTTGTAATTACGACGTATTCAAGACCAACTAAGTTGTGTGGCTGGAATGTAGGTCATATTGGCCACCGTTTTGTTGCAACAGTTGCAATTACTGATTTATTAAAAGGAGTTGATGGTTAAAGAGATGGCAAAGACTGAGAGCATTTTGAGTTTCAAGATTGAGTATTTTTAAATAAATATATTGGTGAGCATCATGTCTAGCAAACGTTTGACACGTGGAACCTTACAACATATTTTCAGTTTTTATAATTATGTGATGCATAAGGTTTTTTCCCTAAGGAGGATTACCGGATTACCTGTTGCAGTCCACTGCAATATACAATGTATGTTGTACATGAACAGACTTTAATTCTATGTTCAAAAATGAAAAGAGACTGTTTTGTTCCAGAACTTTTTAAACCTGCCACTTTTCATTGGAAATTGGAGAATAAGTACTCAAGAACATGGAACAGTAGTTTGAGATTTCTGAGATTATTTAGTGTTATACTTTTCTATTGTAACTTTTCTACAATTCTTCAGTATTATATTTTAGATCAGGGGTTCAGTTAGTTACTTTTAAATAAATTGAAACACATTCGTACCTTTTTACTTCAGTACGTGTTTAATGCCGTGTATCTTGGCTTGTTGGTCTCGGAAGCTACGTGCTCAGGCACTACACTATTAGACTATTCAACTCCCGTTCGTGATTCAACTCCCGTAAACTGCTATTTGCCACGACCTTTTTATTTTTTAGATTTAATTAGTAAAATAACAGTAAAAAACTGTATGTGACTCTTGGGGGAGAAGATTATCTGCTCACGTTTTCTTGAGTTCAAAAATCCCTTCCCGTCATTTTAACTATAAATAGCTAAAACATGAGTACAAGTTTAAAATAAATAAATAAAAATAAATTTCAGAAGATCGCGAGATTAGTAATATTTGAAAAAAGTCATTTTTGTTTCCGAGTTATAGAAAACTTATTTGCATCGGTAAATGAATTGCAAATATGATTTTTCTGCATTTCTAACAAAATAATAACTCGCCCTTACCTCTACTCTTACCATTACAAGCAAAAGGAGAGTTCAACAAAACGTGCGCACAATGAAGCTACATTTACGTCCCGAAGCGAAACAAGCGGCCATCTTAGCCTTTGCTCAATGGATCTGGGAAACTGAACAAAGGTCTGATCGAGACGGGGATGTTTCTGTTTTAGTTTTCGCTCTCCGTGCCGTGGGAAACAACGTTCCACCAGCTGTGCGCGCTTGGCTGACGAGTCGCGCAGCGGTCAGCCTGGCAGCCGGGGCCGGGAATGAAATACCAGTCGATTCACGTGGGTGGAATTTGGGGACGGCAAATTGAAATGTGAATTTGTGGTGGACAGGTTATTTCGTGACTCCCCCGTTTTATCCTTCTCTCATTGTACAATTGCTTCATTGACGTTGACATCATATCTTCAAATTTACCTATTCACTATACTTCGAATTTTGTACACCATACACCATAAATTTCATTCATTTTTGAACCTTCACTTCGTTTTTCAAGATTTCCATGACACACTCCAATACTTTCTGTAACGTTTCTGCAACGGACATTCAGTCCAGCGGAAGCGTATCGTGCACTTTTCAGATGAGGAAAAACAAAGAAGGCAATTGCATCAACTACTTCACATGAAGTAAAATAAGATCGAACAAATCAGATTACTTTCATCGACTAGCAGCGGGGAGAGAGAAAGAACTTCGGTTCGGTTTGATCGATCACGGTACCAGCAGCTCGCGTTGCAAAATTACACAATTACATAAAATATTCATTTGGATATCTGAGGATTTTTTTATATGACAGCAATTAGAAAATTTACTTTGATCGTGTTTTAAACTGACATAGGGGGAACAGGATACCAACTGAAGTAACTGTGAAGCTCTGGCCGGGATGTCCTAAGTTTGAGTCCAGACAGTGGCAGAATTTTCGAAACAATCTAGATAGGGAGGTCGAATTCAGTCGCTGTCTTGAGGAGAATTCTAGCGGCTAGCTGCGTTGATTGGTAATTTGTCGTGGTTTCTCAATACCAGGCGAATGCCGTAGCTGTATCTAACAAACGGAGCACGTACCCCGAGCAATTTTTCCCTCCTTTTCCACGTCGTGAGACTTGCTTCAGCACTGCCTGCGACCCGACGGGTCTGGTCGTATGCTGGCGCGAAACGCCTCTCAAATTCCGGAGGGCGTTTACTCCTTTGGTAGAGACGCCCGTAGATGGTAGTGCAAGAGAGGAGGAGATCCTCTCGTGGGCAGTGTGGATCCAGTAATAAGAGTTTGCTCCTTAGGTCAGAAGGGCACTGAGACCTACGGCCAATTAATACACGAGAAGAAAAACGCCTGTTAGTTCTCACTCAGAGCGAATACGAAACGTTTTGCTGCTGATTAACAGCACACACTGTTTGAAACTCGGTTGATTGGTGGATGATTCCAGGCGCGTCAACTATTAAGATGATTAATCAAGTAAGTGTAGTGCATGTTTCTTCCCTCGAGAGGTGGTGGTGGCGTTGGACTTCTATCGCTAGATGTTGAGATCCGCCGCTGACTTGTCTGTCGGCTACCGGTTTTTTCCCAACCAGGTATCTCCCACCAGCAAGGCGCCGCCTCAGCTGGGACGAGCTCTAACCTCTCGACCGGTCTCCCAGCATGTGTGGTAGTGTGGTGCGTGTAACTGTAAGTATGTGTAAGTCAGGGGTTAAGATAAGACGAGGAAAGGAGGGAAAAATTGCACGGCGTACGTGTTTCGTTTGTTAGATACTGCTCCGACATTCGCCTGGTATTGCGAAACCAGAAAATTACCAATTAACGCAGCTAGCCGCTAGAATTCTCCTCAAGACAGCGACTGAATTCGACCTACCTATCTAGATGGTTTCGAAAATTCTGCCACTGTCTGGACTAAAATTTAGAACATCTCGGTCAGAACTTTACAGTTACATCAGTTGATGTCTTCGGCCCTCATTGTCAGTTTAAAACCCGATCAAAGTAAATTTTCTAACCGCTGCCATTTAAAAAATCCTCATATATCCAAACGAATGTTTTTTTCTTATTACATTGAGAAGAACAGTGTTCTACATAGCTCTATTTTATTTCAAATATAAAATTTCATTGTGTTTTTTATAAAATACCCAAAAAGAATACTCATTTCCACGTAATAATACAGCATTATTTTGGTAAAATAAAAGAAGTAGGACCTAATTTTCATTCATCTACTCGGAAACCGCCCCCCAGTTTCCAGATACCCCATAGGCTTTGGCACAAAGAACAAGTTGTGAGTTTCATCCCACTGTTCGTCGCTTGGAGAGTCGATCCCGAAAACGCAGCTTCTCCGTAATTGGAGTCGCCCCGCCACTCCACTCCACGTTACATGTCACACTGCCTCGTACCCGGAGCACCCCACATAATAGAGAATACATTCCTATAAGAAGAGACCGCTTTGGCAACTTGTGTTTTTCCATTTCTGGCAACATAACTGCGGGTTATGTTCATGCAATCATTTTACAGTGCGTTCGTTTACAGTTGGCTCATTTGTACATGGCTTCATTACTATCTCCTGCAATGTATTCGTCCTGCATGACTTTTGACATTTGTTTCCCGACCTGACAAACCAGCCCCTTATTAGTGAAACTCTTCTTTACTGCATCGGTACTGCTCACAATTGGCTGTCCTGCTGTAGCACATTCTCCCTATTAGGTCCCTCTTCTCTAGCGCCTCTCTGCATCTTCAGCTGCCTGCCTTTTCGTTAATTTCTTCGGATGCGACATTGACATCTTGACATCAGTATTCCAAATTACACAGCGAGCATTCAAGTGATTGTATTTATGAATTTAAAATTAGAATTAAACTGGATATAACAAAGTAATAATAATAATAATAATAATAATAATAATAATAATAATAATAACAAACACAATTACCAAATTGCCAGAGCGTTCAAGGTCATTACAAGTGGTCAATGTTCGCAGTATTCTCTGAGGAACGACACGGGAGGAGGAGGCTCTCAAGGCCCATTCACAATGCAAACATAAACAAATGCATGGCGTTAACATAAAAGTTAGGACTACGTACATAAGTAAACTCATTCACAATGCGTTTGCATAAGCATAACACGTAAGACGTTAACTTAAAAGTTTGCAAACAATAAGCTTCTGTGCTTGTGCTAACGTAAAACATAAGAAATTAAATAATCACAGCACGGTAACTCAAAATCGAGAATCGACATAGGAGTAAAGTCGATAGACGAACTAACGCAATATGGGCAATGGGCATAGTGGATACCTCGAAATCGATTCTCACATCTAACTAATAGTAAACTAGAATGTCTCACAGCCAATACAAACTCTGATTTTGCTAACGTTTATGCTAGACATTGTGAATACTTCAGTCTACCACTTATGTTAATGTTTATGACTATGCGCTATGCTTATGTTTACGTTTGCATTGTGAATGGGCCTTCAGTCTTCGCGGCACGCATTGAGCCCCTCTTGTCGTGAGAATTAGGAGAATACGCGTAGGAACAACCAGGGGCTTCGTGGCCGACTCTCAGGCGAAGGATGGTCCGTGCAACGACGTGAGTACGAACACCATTCGCTTCATTCGAGCACATGAATTGAAAGTGGTGTCATATGTTAGTTCATATTTTAACTTTTACGATTTGTGATTGAGACTTTTTCTAAACAATCATCTCATTTAATAAATAAATATTTAATAATACATACTGATTTCCATTATGTTAAAAATATAAACATTAAAGTACTAAATAAGAAAAATAACTAGTATCCATCTTGGTTAGCATGATATTTCCACAAAATTAGGCGGAACAGCCCTTCATTATTGTATCTGGAACGACACAACGATTTACTTCCTAAGTTGCACGAATGCTTCTTGTGGAACAAGAGTATCGACTCATCGATGCATCCATACTGGCAACTAACTCGATTGTTGGATACAAAATTGCGTGTATCTCCTCCCCTCCTGCACCAATCTAATTCATCTACGAAACAGCAATAATTTATCTTAATTCTGATGTGTGTATGATTTTATAAGTCAAAAGACTCTGAAACACGTATTTTATGACCGAAAATTTGAGACGTGTTTTGAAGGTGATGTCAATACTTTTTCTGCTTTTACTATAGAATAGGAAGATGTAAAATGTAAATATATTGGTTCATCATCATCATCATCATTTATGTTATTATTAACATACATAATTATATTTTCTTTATTCTATTTTCATTCCTTGTTTTGCGATGAAATTATTGCTATGTAGTTATGGGAGCGTGTGATGTTGTTTGGTAGGCGCCGATGCACTTACAAACATAATATGATTCGACACCGCAATTACAATCGCATTTACACAACAAATTATTTTTATCTGTATTATTAGAATCCAAGTCTTCTAAGAAGATTGTAATGTGGCGAATCAATATAACTGAAAATTAAGATATCTCAGGCAATGCTTAAACCCTTATACCCTTTCTTAGTCAAAAAGTACAAAGTTACTTGCGGTTACCAGATGTCCTGATTTTTTGCCCTTGTCCTGACTGCCCTGAATTGTTTTCAAAAGTCCTGATTTTTTATTGTGTCATGTATTTATTGCTTATTGTAATTTTAATATTTTAACATAAATATACAAAAAATAAAACTGCTTAGGAAAAAGTTATATTCGAAGTGAAAAATCAGTATTTCTAACAATAAGAACAATAAGTATGTCTTATCCTTGTATTGTACGTGAAATATTAAAACAAAGATGGGAAGAATCCCAAATCATAAAGATGCCATAGTTAAATCATAAGTTACCATACAGAACGTAATTAACATATAAAGTCATCTCTATTCTGCAGTAGTATAAAAAATGTACCTGTATGTCAATACAAAAAATTGTCCTTACTTTTTGTGTAATGTCCTGATTTTTTAAGCCAATTCATGTGCGTCTCTGGTAACCGTTAAGTTAAAATATTTTATGAATAGCTTCACTGATATCTCTGTCCAAGTGAACAATAACTGGTATGGATTCGTATACCCATATAATGGGTACTTCATTCTACCCAGGGCATGAATCATAGTACGTTCTTTGAGGTGACACGTGGGCCCTCCCTCGACATTTCGCAGTCGCCTGGCCAGCGACCTTTCTCTGGCGGGACCTCTATTCACGCGGCCCCCGCTCAAGTCGTGTCAGCGCCTTAAGGGCTTACACTGCCTTAAGGGCTGCCGGAGCCGCGTTGCGGGAGGCTTCTATTCGGGGAGCTCTAAGGACGCACGCACTTAAGTGCCAAGTGTCTAAGTGGTCGAATTCCGGTCGGATGTGTCATGAAACTGCTTCTTCCTAAGATGCTTCGCTTACTTAGTAGAAGATTACGATTTTATTATTTTGTACCATTCTTTTATTTGTATGCAATTATAATAATGTGAAACCCTACATTATGATGTATTATCGCATAGAAATAGAAAGCTAATTACTCAATTATAATGGGTATCATTACACATTTAATATTCTCTCTCTCTCTCTCTCTCTCTCTCTCTCTTACATACACTTATATTATTTATTCTTCTTTTTATTTTTTTCACTGTATTCTTTTGACATTTTACACTATTCTGTTTGTAATAGTTTGGCAATTGTTCTAATTCTAATAGTAGTAGTGTTTGCCTCTCAGCATTATCTCAAAGTGACCTAAATTTATCTATCTGTCTATCTATCTGTCTCTCTATCTATCTATCTATCTCTCTATCTATCTATCTATCTATCTATCTGTCTATATATCTATCTACTCTCCTCCAGTAGTTGTAATTGCTCCCAGGTTTAACATCCCAACTTCGCATACCCTCCGACTTCCACTTTGTATGCGATCTCGCGTCCTTCGCCCCCAGACTTCCCTCCCTCCCTCTCTCTCTCTCTCTCTCTCTCTCCATTACTTCTCTTTTCTTTGCAATTCATCGCTTAGGACCGGCATTACACCTCGCCCTTTCCCAACCGCCCTCCCCCCCCCCCCGCACCTCCGGCCCTCCAGCGCTCTCGGTCGACTGCGCAGAGCTTTAGCGAGTGGTTGCCCCGCACCGCCCCGCCCCGCCCCGCCCCGCCCGGCCGCCAGTTAATCCGGCTGTCATTCATTTTTTTCCGCCCCCGCCCTCCGTCTGCGCAAAGCGTTCTTTACGCGGGCGTTTTCACTTTTGATTTAGCATGCCGTCTTCTGGCCGTCGCACCGCTGCCGCCGCTTTGATCACGCCGGCTTTGTTCCGGGCCGGCGGGAGGCGGCGGCGGAAGCGGCGGCGGGGCCCGGAGCGCCACTGGCGGCTGGGGTGGGGCAACGGGAGGGGCGGGAGGCGGTGATGGTGAAGGTGGTGGCAGTTGCGGTTATGGAGGCGGAGGAGAAAGCCACAGCGAAGGCATTGGCTGGTCACTGGCGCTGGCGTTGGTGCTGGCGTTGGCGTTGGCGTTGGCATTGATGCTGGTGCTGGTGCTGGTGCTGGTGCTGGTGCTGGCACTCACGCTGGTGGTGACGCCCGAACTGGATTTGGCGGTGGCGGGTCGTTGACAGTAACTGGACGTTGGCGGTAACTGGGCTTTGGAGAGTCGGCGGCGAAGGCGTTGGCTGAGGCGGTACGTTGGTGAGGACAGACGCGCGGCGTTGGCGGTGGCGTGGCTGGTCGTTGGCGGGGCGGGACGTCGACAGTGGTGGGGAGACGGCTGAGGTCGGGCGGCGCGTTGGCGGTGGCATGGCTGGTCGTTTGCGGGTGCGTGGCGTTGGCAGCGGCGGGGAGTTGGCTGAGGCGGGAAGGGGTGGAGGTAAGGCCTGCAGAGGGAATAGGAGAGGTGGGATGGTAGGTGAGTCGGTTGCGGCTGAGGGGGCGCGGGAGTCAGCAGTTTCGGGAGCGGCGAGGGCTGCAGAATTGGGAATGAGCACGATGGAGCCAGGCACCTCTGAGCGGAAGAGAGGACGTTGGGAGTGGAGAGAAAGGGAGGAGCGGGGGCGGTGGAGGCGGTGACCTCGGGAAGGGGGGTGGTGTCAGTGTGCCGGCAGTGGTGGTGGAGGTAACGATGGCTGCTGCGGTTGGAGGGGGCGAAGTCGGGGAGGCGTCGTTGGCTGGAGCGGGGGCGGTGACGGGATGGGGAAGGCAGTTGCCTCAGGAGCGAGGCGGGGCCAGAGAGATGATGATCGTTATGGCGGTAGCGGTGGAGGAAGCGGTGGCTGCTGCGAGGACGGGGCCGAAGTCGGGGAGTGGGCGGTGGGGGTGGAGGCGGCGAGCGCTGCCGTGTCTCTGAAGCCCAGTGCCACCGCCCCCGCTCGTCGTTTCGGCCTCGCCGCCACCGCCGCCCATCGCGTCGCGGACGAGTGAGTGTGCTTCCTGTTTCGCTTCATACGCGACGGAATCTTTGAGCTGCAAAGGTCTGAAGACGATTTCTCCACACTTAGTTTGGGTTCTTCGTTTGGTAAAACAAACAGTTTCATCCGCTCACTTTTGTTCAAATTCGGACGGGTAATTTCTTTTTGTTGGAAAAGAACAAAATGAAGCACGTGCTCGCGTGTTTTCATGACCGGAAGCGCGTGATCTTTGTTTTTCTTGCCAAAGCGAATTGTGTTGTTTTTAATATTGGCTACTGTGTACGATAATTAAGTGATGTCAGACATTCTTGGAATGGTTGTATTCTGTTTATGATATTATTTAGACAGCGACGGTTTCTAGGTATCCATGTACCACGTTCAACAAATTCATGCTCCATACGAACTTCCGAATAACAAACACATCACAAAAATTCTTGGTAAAATGAACCAATTCCACCCATCTATAGGGGGATCTACTCCCTCACCTGTAATAACTACATGGGACACTCTGGCAGGATACGCAAAAAATCTAAACATTTATGCGAAATAGAGAAATATCAACATAACTCTTCCCTTGTCTCTTCAGAAAACAATGACGTTATCCTAAAACATTAATTTCCATATACTGAAAATTCAAACTACTGGAATAGACTCATGTTAAAAACATTCATATACGTAATAAAGTCCTTAATAAGAATGTTAATCAACAATTATGTATCCTTTCGTCTTTACTGCTAAACGTAGCCTAATGTATACACCCATAAACCTTTTCCCTTGCTAACCCCTTTCTTCATATCTACTTATGTCTCTCTCTCCCCCCCCCGTCTCTCCGCCCTACCACGCCTTCGTGAGATGCTACATCCATGTAA
The DNA here is from genome assembly GCA_038098605.1 of Gryllus longicercus. NCBI lineage: Eukaryota > Metazoa > Arthropoda > Insecta > Orthoptera > Gryllidae > Gryllus > Gryllus longicercus. Next base: position 510,669 of record JAZDUA010000714.1, read on the forward strand.
ATATCCACTCGTAAACATTCGTCCCCCACTATTGTCTTGTGTCTTCTAAAAAGGTTCACCACACTCAGAAATCACAGAACAACGTTTCTTCGCTCAGCAACTGCCTTTTGGGGACGAAATAGAATTATTAAATAAATTCATTTTGTTTATTTTTACTGTGTATGGAAATAACACTTGTTTATGTCCCTTCGCACAATGCTTGTATTTATTTTATTAATAATTTGTTATGGCTAATACTCCGGTTATTAAGTTAGATTCTTAGAGAACATCAGTGTCTGACGTATCTTGTCTGGTTTGCTCGCTAAGTTTTGAGCGTTCTCGAATGTTGACTTGTTTCTACTCTAGCTCTCTTTAAACTTTTACTTTATTTTTATGCTTTTTTACAGTATAGAAGCTGTATATTTGTGTATTTGGGTACACAAATTTCTCATTTATCATAATTCACCAATGAAAAAATGTTTGCATTATTTTGCAATGCACAAAATGTTTGAGAGCCAATTCACGTGAAATTGACAGGTTTATTTCATTGTCATTCAACCTAAATTGTTTTCATTTACATATTCAGACCAATCGATATATTTTAACCGCAATGTTGTAGCTGTAATGAGCACAAAGAACATGAAGGAAAATTATTGGTATTATTGGCGTTATGTGAACAATTATTAGTGTTTGTTTCTGAAGATAGAAACATTGAAAACCTTTATTCTGTGACGAATCACATGCACATTCTTTCCTTTGGAACTACGTTCATCGGGAAACATGATTTTAACATGCTCTAAATGCTATCATCACTTCATCTCACAAACATGGCACCCTCTTTACTACAATGTGTGCAGCAATAAACGAGAAGACGCGTAGCGCCTCAAAGGCGAGCATTTTCAGGTAATTATCCGGCGGGGCGAGAGCCAAGACGCGGTGGCTTTATTAGAAAGACGACGTTGCGTGGGTCGATAACTCTTACGCCTCGTGTCTTCCGGGGGCGGCGTGGCGAGGCGTCGCGAGGCGTGGCGGGGAGGCCCGCAGCATCCTGAGGCAAATAACTTAATAAATCTGCGAACTTCTTTGTTTTCCTCCGGAGACCGACGACCGGCAGGCAGCCCCTTCGTTATGTTTTTTTCTTTCTTCTGGGCTCGCACAGGCCTCTCGCGCGACCCGTGGGAGGCGTGACTCACGCGCCCACGCCTTCATTTGTTCTCGTCCGTTGTCACGGGAATCTCTTCCCCCTGCCTCGAACCTCCGTCGCTGCCGCCGCCGCCGCCGGCTTCATGCTAAAAGTAACAGGGTGTCGCATTCATACGTGGAAATCTGTTTGCTTTCGTTCTCGCGCCGTGCCGTGAGGTTTGTTGATAAAGGGAGCAGCTTGCGAGAAGTGGGTCTACTGGCCGCCCGGCGCCGCGAGGGGCAGTGCAGCGCGGAATTCCTGCGGTTCTCGTAAATTGCTGCCCTGAGATACCTCCGGGCGAGGCGCGGAACAAAGCCGGCGTGTGCCTGTGTGAGGTGAGGAGGTGCAACGAGTTTATTTTCGCCGTCCACTCCCGTTGGGATTTCTTTTGGTGAATAAAACCACTTGATGCTGACCACAGACTGCCGGCTAAAAATAGTGCAATGCAACAGGGCTTCTTTCGACACGACTGTTTTAATAAGGTATAAATAACACGATTATTTTACTAATTTTTTTCTTACCACACCATGAAAATTAAAATGGATATTTTTTCCAATATCCAACAAAATCGTCTTATTGCTCCAATTCAGTAAATTTTGTATATTCAGTTAATTTTGTTTTTGTTAATACGTATTACTAAACGTACAGTTTATGATAACCTACTCTTGTTCGACTTTCCGTTTTTTGTGTGTTTTCGTTTTGTACCTTTAAATTTGTTTTATTAATTATTGAGAAATGTCACTAGTTCCAGATAAATATGTTCTTGATTTATTTAAATGAATTAATTACAAAAACTCAAAATTGAACATCGTTTGTATGCATATTTGATTGTAAAAAAAACTGCAAAATCTTCTTGTCGGTAAAGTCAGTGTAATTTTAATTTGCTGCACGGAATTAAGGACACAACATGGAATGATAGGTCATTAAATTAGGGGCTTCAAAAAGCTAGGTTTTCAGAGGTTCTTAAATGGAGGTAAAAATAGTATGAGACGCACTTTCACCCAATCCTTCACGTTTATTTCGCTCCAGACAATAATTACGCAATTTCGTGCTCTCGCAGGACGCTTCCACTCATAAAAATTTACTTCGTCGGCTCGGAGCTGCGGGCCTCCTGAGAGCATCAGCGGACAAGCGACTTTGCTTCCTAAGTTAATTGATTCAGGGAATAACAACAAAGCAACAAAGGGGTTTTCACTAGCTTTATTCCTCGACATTTTTTTCTGGAACGTCGTAAATTTAATTCTTTTCATTATGGGAGGCCGGTATTGTAGAGAGCCAGCGAAATGAAGAGATACGACCTTTTCTTTGGTTGGAATGTTAAGAGATGATACAAGAATGTTTAATACTGTTTTGTAATTCATGAGTTTTATCGTACTATGATAACTCATGATAGTTTTTGAAAAGTTTCGATAAAAGCCTTACTGTTATAATGTAAAATTATTTTCCTTCGAGAAATAATTATGGTACAATTTTTACGGAGTAAATAATTCAATTGCTTCATTTATTGTTGTGACCGTTTGACTTCTCTTACTTAGCCTATAAATGCCATGTTCATGAAGAAACATTTCTAGCTGTAAAAATAAATTTGAGGGTACATCAAAATGTTTAATAGCATTAACCCCCACGAACACAGTCTATTCGGCAACTTGCAATGGTAATACTTACAGGGAAGGCACCCATACCCATTCTTCTCAACGAAGTTTCTCTACTTTAAATTCGTGTCCTATCGACTGACCAAGGCATCGATGGAAGAGATTGGAGCAAGGTCTGTAAAATCCCGTCCAGACAGCGTACTGAACTTGCTTGATTATTCTGAATTACAGTTAGCCCGTGGGTAGTTATGTTGGAAAGTAATGTGTGCTTGTTAGGACTTTTGTAGTAATATGTATCAACGTAAGAAACTGCAATACATTTCTGAGCTTCTCATAACCTCACTTTTTGATTCGTTTTAGAAGTTAATGAATATGCGTGAAATAATTATCTACGGAGAAATAGATTTAAAATAATTACTTTATTGTTGATGTATAGCTGGAAATTATTGTTTGATAATTTATTTGTAATGGATAATTTCCATTTGTTTTCCGCCTGACTTATTAAGCCAATGCAGGAATCGTAAGTAACTAGAGAATATTTTCCACTGATGAAACGAATAGTGGTATTCCAGGAAGCGCTGTTAAATAACAAAATATTATTCACGCAATTAAAATGCTATTTATCTCACAAACATTCATGTTTCCTCTCATTTGTGAGAGCAAATACAGCACAATACATAAAATCATTGTCCAAAAGTAAGACTTTTTTGATGTGGTAGAATTATGAAAGAAAGTTAATCGCAAGTAGTGAAAAAAAAAATGTTTTGAACTTCATTCCTGATACAGAAATTATGTCTCTTCGTTGAGCTCGTTCATTAAATACACCGATCGTACAGCTAGACGCTATTTTGTTATCTTCTTGGGTTTCTTGCTACTATCCGTATTCTCTCCAAGAGATTTTATCCGTCTCTGAGACAAGAGGTGACACAGCTCCATCGGGAGGTTGATTGTTACTGATTCCGGGCGCGTTAACTACTAAATTCATTAGTTCCGTAAGTGTAGTGTATTTTTTCCCCGGGATGTGGCGGTGATCTTGCTGCAATGATCAGTGCCGGAAGGCGAGATCCGGCAGTGATATATCATCGGTTAGCGGACTTTCTCCTATTCAAGCATCTCCATTCAGCGGACACCGCACCAGCCGAGACAAGCCCTAAGCTTCCGACCTGTTCTCCCACCTATTATCTCACATGTGTGGCAGTGTAGTTCATGTTAGTATGTATAAGGGGTGAGTATAGGACACGGAAAGAAGGAAAAGATCGCGCGCGGTCCGTGGCCCGTTTTTTAGGGTAATGCCCCAGCATTCTTCTTCTAGAATTGTCCTCCAGCCAGCGATTGCATTCGGTCTAGCTGTCAAACTAGTGTCGAAAATTTTGCCACTGTCGAGACTGGAACCCAGTACCTCCCGGGGAGAGGCATTGCCGTGACCTCAGCTGAATCGCTGAGCCACTCCTTTCGGTCCAGCTCCTTCGGTTTCCGGGCGATCTATGCGAGCAGCCGCACGCGGAGGCGCCGACGAACGCTCTCCGGAGTTTCCGGGCGACGCTCCCCGCCCGCGCGGCCTCGTCGCCTTCAAAGGGCGAAAATGACGCGCGACACCCGCGGAGCGCGCTGCTCCAGCCCTTTGGACAGATCGCGGGCGCCTGTCGTGCTCCACTGTTCGCCCTCCGCACCCCTCCTGTGCCTTCCCCGTTCTTTGTAGCAATCGCCTTGTTTCTAACGGATCTGTATTCTCACATCACATTTTTGCAAGGTGTCCCTGATGTTCTACGTTCTCGATTAAATCATTTGCACATGTGTTTTCTATTTATATTGACATATCCTTCTTATTGTCTTTGCCTTGCCTGTTGTATGATTCTTTTATCCATCCTAAAAATATTTTCTTTCCGTTCTTGTAGAGAACGTTGACGCAATTGAAGTACTAGTAATTAATTTTAATTTCGATAATTTTTGCAAGGGACATAAAGAAATAAAGTTTATAAATCTAATCTCATCATGGCTTTGTATACACTTCCCTCTGCTTTCTGTAAACACGCTTTAATTTTATAAACCCATTTGTAGCTAATACATCTGCAATAAAATAAATGCCATTTTTTTCAATGTAGCCATTTCGTTCAAGGAAGAACATTCCTAATTCTTTAGTCATCGACACTTCTTACGGGTTTAGAAGGTTCATTTGGGTGCCTTTCTCTTTCGTCCGCTGCCGCGTCGACGCGCCGTAGCCCACTGCCCTCTCCGTGTTGTCGTTTTCGTTCGCGCCTCCCCTCTGCACCCTTGCTCTCAATTAAAGGAGTCGCCGCCGCCTCCACGTTCCGTCCCACGCTCGTCGTCTCAGATGCCCCGCCGTCCTATCGAACCACACCGCCCCCGCCGCCCCCGCCGCCCTCGCCGTCCCCGCCGCCCCAACCACTTCCACCACCCCCACGGCCCCGCCGCCCCAACCGCCCCCAACGCCCCCGCGCCCCGCCGCCCCGCCGCCCCGCCGCCCCGCTACCCCGCCACCCCGCCACCCCGCCACCCCGTCACCCCCGCCGCCCCGCCGCCCCGCCGCCTGGCCGGCCCCGCCGCCTCGCCTTCCCCGCCGCCCCCGCCGCCCCCGAGACCCGCCCCCGGCCCCGCCGCCTAGCCGCCCCGCCACCCCCGCCGCCTCTGCCATATTGTCCGCCCCCTCTGTCCCCGCTGTCCTTGCCACCCCCGCCACCCCCCCTTTCAACCACTTTCGTTTGCCCCCGCCACCCCTCCAAGACTCCCCCGCCGTCATCTCCGACCGACCCCCACCTCGCCGCCATGTAGCCCTCCTTCACTGCTTCCGCAATCTCCGCCACCATCACCTCCTCCTCGGCCTCCGCCGGCGCCTGTTTGCCCCGTCTCCAACGCCCCCCTCCCCCTCCCAGCGGCCGTCGCCGCCGCGTCCTGACAAGGCGTTCGTTTCCGAGAAGGCTCCGCTGCCGGCGACTGGAGCCGCGCGCGAGCTGCATTCGGGAGTAGTCCCCGCGCTCAACGAGGAGTATTTGGGTCTCCGTGTCTGCGGGGCGCCTTGCGAGAAGCGCCTGCCGAAAGAGACGCCGCCGCTGTGCTTTTCTCTTCGCCCAAAGCCGCTTTAGCCACTGCGATACGATCTGGTTTAGACTAACAACCCCCCGGGCCCGCGAACACATTGGGAAGTGCTCGTTAATGGATTTGGGAGTTCCGGGCCCGAGGGATGTGCGTTCGGAAAAACATTCCGATTGTTATTTATTCTGCTTTTTACGCATATCTTTAGATTTTGTAACATTAACACTCCCTTGACTCAGATGTTTGTAGAGAAACTCGCGAATGTATTTGTAACGTATGTCAAAGGAAATGGAAGTTTCAATTTTAGTTTTTTTTGTGGTAAACATGCTAAATAATATCATGCATTCTATATTTCAACAAAGACTGGATAGAAAAAAACATTGTTAAGTGGAATTAAGAATATAACTCAATATATCAAGTAATAAATTTTAAAAAAAATCCACTCATTGCTTTAGTTGCCGTTTTTTAATATTTCTCTACTATTTGAAGAATCATAGATATGAACATTGAGTGCTCAAGTTTTTTGCACAAATTGAAGTTTTTTTTCTTTTAAGCACATGCTGAAACAACTATTTTCCTTTTAATAGCTTGATTAAACTGATTCATAAATGTATTCTCTGTTGCTCATGAAATGAGTACAGTTATTTGAAAGTAAGAATCCGGGAGGGGAGACTGGTCCGAAGCTTAGAGTTTGTCGCTGGTGGGAGATTCCATGTTTGCGTAAAGCCGCTCTAGCCGGCGGTAGGTCGGTGTCCGATTTCGCCATCCAGCGGAGGAAGATCACCGCCACCTCTCGAGGAAAAAAAACATGCACTACACTTACGGGACAAATGACCTTCGCATATCACGCGTCGGGAATCACTGTCAATCAACCAACTCAGTGTATTACAAATCACAACATCAACATAATTGAAATTCTGAAATTGCCGTGAACGATAGCAAGCCAATGCTGCCAAATTGCAATCGGCCGATTGCCCCGGGCGCAAGTGCGCGGAGTGCGGTCGGTGGATGAGACGCTCCGAAGCGCCGTTGAGCGCAGAGCTACGCGGTGACGTCGGCCGTTGTGCGCGCGCGCGGCGGCCAATCATCCAATTACAGCGGCGGCGGCAGGAGAGCGTGCAAACACCGCTCCCCAGGTAAACAAACACCGCAGCGTACTCGCGCGGCCCGGAGAACGAGTGGTTGAGCGGGGGTGGGAGCGAGAGGGCGGGCGAGCCTCCATTACAGCTGGCAAGGTAGTGGAAAAGATGGCTGTGGGGTAGAGAGGCGAGAGAGCGGACGGGCATGAGTTTTTGAGCGAGTGTGCGAACAGGAGAGTGGGAGGGAGAACTGACTAGAGAGTTGGTGCGAGTGAGCGGACAACAGGGTGGGAAAGTGTAGAGAAGAGAGTGGCATGGAGGGAGTGGAAAGGAAGGAGCGGACAAGAGAGTGCGAGGGAAGGGGTGGACCAGAGTGGGAAGAAAAGAGCTCGCAAAGGGAATGGGAGGGAGAGAGCGGGCAATTGAATGTGAGGGAGAGTGGACAATAGAATGTGTGTGGTAGGGAAGGAACGGACAAGAGAATGGGAGGGAGGGAGGGACAGAGAGAGAGCGGACAAGCGGGAGGAGGGGTCAAGAGAGTGGGCAAGGTTGCAGGAAGGAGACGATAAGAGAGACCGAGCAGATGAGGCAAAACCCGGGTGGGTGAACCAGCAGCGTCGGGCGGTATGAGGGAGCGTAAGCAGCACGAAACCTCAGAACCTCTAACCAGTAGCCCCTGCATCGCCCAACTTCGTCGGCAGGTGGTACCAAGCTTCACCACTGTCCGTTACTCAGAACACGGGGTGTGAGTTTTCTTTACCAAAATCTCCCTTCGGTTATGAGAATACGATCGTGATCGAACCAGGATTCCCAAAAAACATTTTTTTTAGTAGAACAGTGTCTTAACGATTTCGCAAAACTAAAGGATACATATTTGAATGAGATGAACAAGAAGTTAGTAAGAAAAATACAATTATATTTATTTTTTTATTTTTCATTAATGTGCTATGAAAATTTATACTCTATGTAGAGAGAAAGTTTGAAGATTGGCGCAAATCCCAAGAACAAATTATTGTCTCCCTTGCGCAACAGCTCTACGATTTTGGATTTTAGCTCATGCAAGTTTTAGGGTTATGAGCACTTCAAAATAACAATTTATCATCCAACAGAGTTACCATTAGGTTAATTTACGTAATGTCATAAATAGATTAAAAGTAATTTTAAGAATGTATCGTGACAGGCGGTTAGAAGTTTGTCATCAAGATGTGTATTTTCGGAGGAATTTACTGATTAATCTTTTTAATAAAAATTTTGGGTGACTCTTTCTTTCGAGAATATTGCCAACAGCACATTGGCGGATCTTCTATTTCCCTTGATGTCTTCAACATAATGGTAATAAATAATCTCAGCCTAGGAAACATTTAACGTATATTTCACAGAACGCGCACGCACAATCCACCGGCTGCTCTGATTAGTAGTTTTCCGTAGTTTCTCCGATCAACACCAGGCGAATGCTGGAGCAGTGCGCTAGAAACATCGAGCCGAGCGCGATATTTCCTTCCTTATCTTTGTCCTCTCCTCTCCCCTTTATTACACTCACTTGCATTAACATGAACAACAGTTCCACACATGCAGGAATAACGGTTGGGAACTTAGAGCGTGTCTCTACTGGGGTGGTGCCCCGCTGGTGGGAGATACCTGATACCTAGCCGACAGTAGATCGGCGCTGGATTTCACCATGCAGCCGTGGTACATCACCGCCATCCCCCGACGATAAAACATGCACCACACTTACGGGACTAATGACCTCAGTAGATGACGCGCCCGGAATCATTAACAACCAAACAATCAACGCACAATCTATACTACATGTATTTGCATGTTAACCGTGCTGATTCTTTCGTCTCGTCCAGCTCGAAAACACGTGTGCGCCCTGCCAGAGACATAAGACGGCTTCGCCTTCTCTGGCCTGTTAGCCTTTTGCTAACGGCAGCCCGGCCAACGGCGACCCTTGTTCAGCCGACGGTGGCTGATATTCCATAGGCCGCAGCGACAGCCGAGACCGTTCGCTTATTTCTCTGATTCCTCCTCTCGCGCTGACTTTGTATTTGAGACAAAATTGCTTCCCGTTGGCCATGTTTATCCTCAATGCGCTTAAGATATTGAAAACTTTCCCCCATCCCTACCCAGCAAGCTTATCTGGTTAGTAGCTAATTGTAGTTACCGGCGAAATCTAGTCTCAAGGTTGGTCAGACATGCTGTCGTCTGCCTTGTAAAACTTTTGTGCACAAGTGTACGTTTTATAGTGTTCAACCATTATTTGACGTAAATGTCTAGTACTCGCCTCGTAATAATTTATTGTAGAGAAACTAGCTGATCTCGGAAGACGTTCTCCTGTTCTCCATCTCCCCCCTCCCCTTCTTTCTCCTTCCATCTCTCTTTTTATCTCCGTCTATTTGTCTCTCTCTTTGCCTCTCTGATGGTCTCTATGAGTTTCTCTCTCTCTCTCTCTCTCTCTCTCTCTCTCTCTCAGTTTCTCTCTGCATCTGTCTCTCTCTCTCTGATCCTGTCTCTGCCTGCCCCTTTCTATGTTTGACTCTCTCTATCCCTGCGTCTCTGTTTCTTGTCTATGTCTACGTGTCTCTGTATCTTTATCTGTCTTTCCCTCGCGCCGCCTGTCCCGTCCTCTTCGGCAATGCCAGCAACAATAAAGCTCGTAGTATTGGAAATTGAATTAAAATTAAGCACAATCTTGTGCTGCAATGTCATCTAGTAGGGGTACAACAAAATGAATAACACAAAATCCTCCTGCGTGTAAAAACACGTAGATATTCCAACTTTCGAGCAGATCGGACACATGGTTCTTCCGCACCTCTGCTGGCCTCTGGAGGAATATATTAGGAACCTATCTCTTAACGACAGGCGAAAAATAACGATCATGGCGCATCTACCCGCATATTCTTTAAATTATTTATTTTCTGAATTTGTGTTCTAATAATCTTTACCAAATTTTGCAAAGACACTGCATCACATCCTGAAGACCTCAGAAGTTGTAGGAGTAGTGCCTGTAAATATTTCGTATCTATTCATACATTAATTTTTTGGGCAATCACTGTCCATTACATGTCATTGAATTCCCTTTTATCAGTATAGATGTTCAATTTTGTATAAATCTGCAGAAGAACAAACGCTTGGAAAGAGCAGCTACCGTCGCGTACTTCCAGTCGTGATGGAGTTCAGGTCGCGCAGAGAACAAACGCGTCGGAAAATGTCTCGAGTATCAACTTGTTCCACTACCAAGCAGTTCAATATTGCTGTTAGTGCGTGGCTGTGAACATCATAAAACTCTAGTGTTCAGCAAGTGAATTCTTGAATGCCACAATTAGACCGCAGGGTTCATATTAACAAGTGCCTCCTTCGGCGCACTGTACTAGCGCATTTGCTCTACCAATGAAGGTGGCATAAGCACACGACAAGTCTTCGTAGTTATTTAAGGGACATTCCGGTGCATCCCGAATTGTGTACCTCGTTGGACAAGGCGATCAAATTTATTATTTATATGTAGTGTGCCTATCGGTCTGTTCTCTCTTTCAGGTAGCACAAAAGTCACTATTTGGAATGTGTGTTTGTCGTCTTTTTTAGGCAAAGTTATTGAATATTATATTCATTATATAAGGTGTGTATGTTGATCGTCTTTGCGTACTAATTACCATGCATCTCATCAAAACCCAAATCCCTCTGTATTTTTACTTACCTCCACAGAGACCACTATTTATTTTCAAAGGACAGTCTCAAGAGGTAATTAGCTTTTAAAGGTGTTGAAAAATATAATGCTGCAGCACCATGTTTTCGATTTCCTAGTATATGCTCTCTCAGAGAATTGCGTTATGAAATTATTGAGGACGTATCAGGGCAGTGTGTACGCGGAAACAGAAGTGAATTAGGATGCACTGAGAGCATCCATTACATAGCTCATTGACCGATGGCACCGGGCGTAGAATACAACGCTTTGCTGTAATCGAAAAGGGATCATCCAATCACGCGAGTGCCGTGGCGTACACGAAAGCGCTAGGATTGGGGCAGCGCGATGCCAGTGCAGGCCCCTGGAAATTAATTTTAAAGGCGAAATACAAAACAGAGCGCCCGGAGATGGGTCACGGAGACGGCGAGAGAGGGACGAGATCCGGGAGTAGTTGCTGGAACGGTGAATAGAGGGAGGCACGTGGATGTAGAGAGGGTAATGACTAAGAGGGAGGGGGTAACAAAAATTGAATGGTGTGCATAAAGGGGATGGCGACAGTAAATATTCTAATGAGTGGTAATGACAGGCATATAGTGTTGAGAAAATGTGGCGGAGATGTAACAATAATGGACGGTGGGGAGTTTGCCAAGACAAAGGGTGAGTACCGCGACGATGGAGCGGCAATGTGAGTGTAATTGACGACGTAATGTGGGCTAGAAATAGGCAATGAATATATGAGGGTGACGGAGTTGCAATGAACCACTCACCGCTGACGAAAGGCAGTTGGCGAGGGCGGAGAGGTGATGTGGTAGAGATGGTGACAGGGTGGAATGGCCCACGTAGAATGGATGGTGAATGAAGGTGGATGTTGGTGAGTATTGGTTAGTACCTGGTATTTGATGGTGACTGGGAGTGGATGACGACTGGGATTGCATCTTGCCTGGAACTGAATGGTAAATGGAGCTGCATGATGACTGGGATTCGATGGTGACCGAGAGTGACTGATGACTGGGATTCGATGGTTCCTAGGATTGGGATGGTGACCGGGGCTGGATGGTGACCGGGACTGGATGAGGACTGGAATTGGATGACGACTGGGATTAGATGGTCCCTGGGATTGGATGATGACTGGGATTGTACGGTGACAGGGATTGCGTAGTGACGGGGACGGGGATGGCGTTGGGAAAGGAATTGTGGCAGGGGCGACGAGGACGGGATGTCGCCTAGGAGGGGTTATTGTAGAGACTAACACGAGCTCCAGATGGATATCAGGCGGAACGTAGATGTGGACAGGTCCGTGGCGAGAGGCGGTGGCAAGTGCGGTCCACAAGGGAGAGCCTGCACTGGCGGCGGTGTGGTCGTCGGGCGCTCGAAACGGCGCGGGCGCGGGGGTGGCCGCGGGGTGGGGGTGGGGACGGCGACTGACGCCAGCGGCAAGGGGGGCGGCAGGGAACAGCGCGCGACGCCGCGTGGCGCCGCCGTCACGGCTGCCAACATGCGCTGCGTAATTAACTCTTCGCCGCGCCGCCCGGCGACCGGATTTATGTGGCCCGGCCCGGCCCCGCCCCTCCCCGCGCCGCCCACCGGGCTTTTCCTCCGGGCTGGCCCGCCCCGCCCGCCTTTTGCCCGGGCAGCTCACCGCGCCACGCCACGCCACGCCGCGCCACGCCAGGCTGCGCTGCTGCCCCTCAAAGGTCACCGTACGGGGCTTCTACGCTTTGCCCCCTGCGGGCGGGTTTATCAGCCCGGTGGAAACATTCGGATTTGGACGAATTGTTTGTATATCCGGTGCTCTCTTGATGTCTGCGGAGTCGAGTCGATTGTAGGAGAAAGCCCTGCAGAGATGGCGATATCGTTCAATGTGGTCTGAGGGTCCATTAATCCGTATCTCCATTTTTTATGAACATTGCAATGTAATTAACATTGATACATGTTTACTAAAATATATATCTTAGAAGATTTCTTTGAATCTTTCTTAGTAGATTCCGAACGATATAAAAGACCAATTCTTTTCAGTCAAAAACCTAGTACATTTTTAAAGGCTACGTAAAATATAATTGGAAAAAATGGAAAATTGTATCATATTTCTGTCATTACTGTTGCAACTCTCACTCCCTGCCTCTGCCTTTCCACAGATAAATTGAAGCTGCATGCTTCTTCCCCATCATTAGGCAGGCGAGTTTCTGCGATGCTCTGAACCAGAAAGGAATTCGCCTATGTTCGATCGAAGAACTTCCCGGGGTTGTGGTGGGGCTCCTGGATTTGCAGACGACACGCACCAAACACTGTATCGGAATTCTCATGGGGACATTTTCCTGTGGAGACAGAGTTCGCGAAATAGTAAATGTAATGAATGACGCGTATTTTTACTCCTGCGAATTATAGAGCTCTGACACGTCAGAGCAGGGGAAACAAAGAAAACTGCAATCACTACGCATTCAAGTACCATAACCTGCATCCAACTTGAAATGTCTGGACTTCCAAAATAATCAGTAATATTTAAGATTCTTTATTAAATCAGCTAATTTTGATGTCAAACCACAAATTGTGATAGTTAAGGAAGTACATATTTATATAGGAAAATAAGTGCGTGAAACAGGAAAGGTACTGATAGCTTCGTTATTAATAGTACCAAGACAGCTTTCCAGAATTTTAAAAATCCAAATGATATCTCAGAAAGAATGTCTTTACTTTATTAAGTCTCTGCCTTTACTATAAAATGAACGGTACTTCACTAATTGCTTAAGATTTTATATTACACTTTGCCATGTGTCTCGCTAGATTCATTTATGTTTTCTGATAGTGAAATTAATCGTTGTTTATAATTGTGGTCTCTCCGCACTGGGAACATTTTCCAAGTTGCATGTGCACTCGCTCTTATTGCCACATGCAGCAGCTCGCCCTCCGCGGAAGAAGCTGGCTCTTCTTTGCATGCAGCTTTTAGAGCAGGCGATTCGACCTGTTTCTCTCACGCAGGTCCACGATTCCTCACAAAGCAAGTGCACCTGATTGATTGATTAGAGTTCGTGGCGCGGCAACGGCTAAGTTCATTATTCCCGTAAATGTAGTGTATGCGTTTTACCTCGGAAGGGTGGTGATTTTCTCCCACTGGATAGAGAGTACCGGCTACAGTCGGCTAGCGGGGTTTCCTGCAACCAGGTATCTCCCACCAGCGTGGCACCCCCATGCCCGGGACGAGCTCTAAGCGTCCCACCGGTCTCCTGGTATGTGTGGTAGAGTCCTGAATGCTAGTGTAAGTATGTGTTAGTAGTTGGTGAGGAAAATGTGCACCTGAGCAATAAAAATGTGCTCATAATGCAAGTGCACCTGAGGTATCCGTATCTAGAAGTGGATCGCGAGAGAGTCGATTGGTGGCAATAGGTGACGTGATCGCTGGAAAACAGGGCTAGAAAGCGAGAGCGTGGGGGACAAAGACGAGGGCGAGGGAGACGGCGAGGGCGAGTGCGAGTTCGAATGCGTGGACGAAGGCAAGATCGGGTACCAAGGTTAGAGCAAGGTCGGGGGAATGGGCAAGGGCGAGGGCGAGGACGTGAGTGGGGACGCAAGCGAGGGCAAGAACACGAGTCAGGGCGACAGCGAGGGCAAGGTGTTGAGAGCAAGGCCGAGAGCGAGGCCGAGAGCGAGGCCGAGAGCGAGGCCGAGAGCGAGGCCGAGAGCGAGGCCGAGAGAGAGGCCGAGAGAGAGGCCGAGAGAGAGGCCGAGAGAGAGGCCGAGAGAGAGGCCGAGAGAGAGGCCGAGAGAGAGGCCGAGAGAGAGGGCGAGAGAGAGGCCGAGAGCGAGGCCGAGAGCGAGGCCGAGAGAGAGGCCGAGAGAGAGGCCGAGAGAGAGGCGGAGAGAGAGGCCGAGAGAGAGGCCGAGAGAGAGGCCGAGAGAGAGGCCGAGAGAGAGGCCGAGAGAGAGGCCGAGAGCGAGGCCGAGAGAGAGGCCGAGAGAGAGGCCGAGAGATAGGCCGAGAGCGAGGCCGAGAGCGAGGCCGAGAGAGAGGCCGAGAGAGAGGCCGAGAGAGAGGCCGAGAGAGAGGCCGAGGGCGAGGCCGAGAGAGAGGCCGAGAGAGAGGCCGAGAGCGAGGCCGAGAGCGAGGCCGAGAGCGAGGCCGAGAGAGAGGCCGAGAGAGAGGCCGAGAGAGAGGCCGAGAGCGAGGCCGAGAGAGAGGCCGAGAGCGAGGCCGAGAGCGAGGCCGAGAGCGAGGCCGAGAGAGAGGCCGAGAGCGAGGCCGAGAGAGAGGCCGAGAGAGAGGCCGAGAGAGAGGCCGAGAGAGAGGCCGAGAGAGAGAGGCCGAGAGAGAGAGGCCGAGAGAGAGAGGCCGAGAGAGAGAGGCCGAGAGAGAGAGAGGCCGAGAGAGAGAGGCCGAGAGAGAGAGGCCGAGAGAGAGAGGCCGAGAGAGAGAGGCCGAGAGAGAGAGGCCGAGAGAGAGAGGCCGAGAGAGAGAGGCCGAGAGAGAGAGGCCGAGAGAGAGAGGCCGAGAGAGAGAGGCCGAGAGAGAGAGGCCGAGAGAGAGAGGCCGAGAGAGAGAGGCCGAGAGAGAGAGGCCGAGAGAGAGAGGCCGAGAGAGAGAGAGAGGCCGAGAGAGAGAGGCCGAGAGAGAGAGGCCGAGAGAGAGAGGCCGAGAGAGAGAGGCCGAGAGAGAGAGGCCGAGAGAGAGAGAGAGGCCGAGAGAGAGAGAGAGGCCGAGAGAGAGAGGCCGAGAGAGAGAGAGGCCGAGAGAGAGAGAGGCCGAGAGAGAGAGAGGCCGAGAGAGAGAGAGGCCGAGAGAGAGAGAGGCCGAGAGAGAGAGAGGCCGAGAGAGAGAGAGGCCGAGAGAGAGAGAGGCCGAGAGAGAGAGAGAGGCCGAGAGAGAGAGAGGCCGAGAGAGAGAGAGGCCGAGAGAGAGAGAGGCCGAGAGAGAGAGAGGCCGAGAGAGAGAGAGGCCGAGAGAGAGAGAGGCCGAGAGAGAGAGAGGCCGAGAGAGAGAGAGGCCGAGAGAGAGAGAGGCCGAGAGAGAGAGAGGCCGAGAGAGAGAGAGGCCGAGAGAGAGAGAGGCCGAGAGAGAGAGAGGCCGAGAGAGAGAGAGGCCGAGAGAGAGAGAGGCCGAGAGAGAGAGAGGCCGAGAGAGAGAGAGGCCGAGAGAGAGAGAGGCCGAGAGAGAGAGAGGCCGAGAGAGAGAGAGGCCGAGAGAGAGAGAGGCCGAGAGAGAGAGAGGCCGAGAGAGAGAGAGGCCGAGAGAGAGAGAGGCCGAGAGAGAGAGAGGCCGAGAGAGAGAGAGGCCGAGAGAGAGAGAGGCCGAGAGAGAGAGAGGCCGAGAGAGAGAGAGGCCGAGAGAGAGAGAGGCCGAGAGAGAGAGAGGCCGAGAGAGAGGCCGAGAGAGAGAGGCCGAGAGAGAGAGGCCGAGAGAGAGAGGCCGAGAGAGAGAGGCCGAGAGAGAGAGGCCGAGAGAGAGAGGCCGAGAGAGAGAGGCCGAGAGAGAGGCCAAGAGCGAGGCCGAGAGCGAGGGCGAAGAGGCGAGGGCGTAGCCTAGAGCGGGGGCCAGGGCGAGGGTGAGAGCGAGGAGGTGAGATCGAGGGCGAGGGCGAGGGCGAGTTCGAATGCGAGGGCGAGGGAGGGGGCGGGGCGAAGGCAAGGGAGGTTACCAAGGCTCGAGCAAGGTCGGGGGCAAGGGCGAGGGCGAGGGCGCGGGCCAGGGTGAGAGCGAGAGCAAGGAGTTGAGAGCGAGGGCGAGGGCGAGGGCGAGGGCGAGGGCAAGGCGAGGGCGAGGGCGATGGCGAGGGTGAGGGCGCTGGGCGGGGGCGCGGGAGCCTGCCGCGGCGCGTAGCCGCCGGTGCGTGCGGCCTCCCAGCCTTTGTCGCGCGCTCCGGTGACGCAGCTCCTCCGCTTTCGCGCCTACACACGCCGCGCTGCCCTGCCCTCCCCTGCCCCGCCCCGCCCCGCCCCGCTCGCCGCCGGCCCCGGGCCACGCGTCTCGCTCCCCTGCTTGCCCGCCGCCCCTCGGCGCTTCTCCTTTCCTCTCGCCCGTCTGCATTTCTTTGCACTCCACCCCGCCCCACTCGCCCCACAAAGCTCCTTCTCGCGTGCCCTCTGTGCCGTCGCTTCGCGTTTGGTCCCGCCGGCGCCCGCTGCTCCTCGCATCTGCCTCGTCGCCTGACTCGTCCTCGCCTCGCTTCGGGCACCTCTTGCGGCCGAAAAAGTGTGAGACTGTGTAGAGGGAACAAACAATTGGTTTCGTAGTTGCGCCAATTCTGCTGTCAACTGAACAATATTGCAACACATTTTAATTTACACACATTATTTCCATGAATTTATTTATACTAATATTGCTACATATTTCTTGAGTTTCTGTTGATATTTTTTATGTAACAACGTAGTTCTTGAATGTTAGCATCAACATAACGTGGTTGTAACGTGTGATCTTGCTAGCATTACATCTATAATAAATGCAAACAAATATGTTGATGTATTTTCCTTGTGTTTGAGGTAAAATATCTATATTTTTAAATTATGTCGTTGCCTCTTGAGTTAGTCAAATATGAAAGAACTTTGATATTGAATTCTAAGCTGAGTATATTTCAAATAATATTCAAATTATTGCGAGTATGAAAAGGACACCAAGATTTCCCTGTAATATACGCATCTAAATGTGCAAGAGGAAGATTCGTCTCTTGATATGATCACTGAGTGTCATCTTATTAAGTCGAAAATATGAGTTACTTAAATTGTTCATTCCTCGAAAATCACGATAAGTACTAATTACTTCAGTATTAATATTGTTCGTTTGTATACACATATATTTAAATCATGTTTTCAAAAATGTTCAATATTGTTAGTCAATTTCGTTGTCAGGATGAAATCTTTATTTTTTTCCGAATATCTTACATCCTTTTATGTTACATGTATATTTTTACAATTGTGCTATTTTGTAAAAGTGTTTATAACTAGAGTTAAACGACTTTCATATACATTGTATTAACGTAGTTTATTAAATTTCAAATACGCTGATTTCATTTTGAAAAGCAAAAGGATATGCCGTCATTATAGAAATACCTAAGGTACTCACCTGCATTTCACTTCATTATCATTATGAATCCAGTATTGACGGAAGTGAAGCAATTGATTGAAGTATGGACATTGAGGCCAGAAATCCAGGATTACTGGTTTGAATTGAGCTTATGCATGCGTTCATTGTGTGCTGATGATGTGAAAGCAATGACATTCCACCACATTAATCATTTATTCGTCGTTATCGTTCTGTTGGCGATATATTATTACTGGAACTGACCGTACAGCACTGGTGTATGTGTTGTACCCGTAGCGGGAAATATTTGTCAATATGCACAGTATAAGTAGAAATGAAAGACACTTTTTCCTTCATTTTTTAACTTCCTTTCTATTGTTAAAGAGAGACAATACACTTAATATCCTTAATAATGAAATTACAATCCATACTTGATTGTCGATCATTCTGTTCATTTGCGTAATTCACTACAGAACTAAATTCAGTAGAGACATTCACAGCTTGCTGAAATTGTAAATTAACGAATAAATAATGATTCTTGATAATATTTTATTTGTGTAGAAATAGCATGGTAAGGCTTAATTTTTTTAAATTCAAGATAAAAGGCTTGTTAATTTATGATAAAAAATGCGTCCAGAAAATTGATGACAAGAAAAGTAGGCCAACATGCCAATACGTTTGCAATTGTAAATTTATTGACATGTTGGAAAATGTCTCGGTCAAGATTTAAGCAACTACGTGTTTTTATTAATTCCGCGCACACCAAAATCCACTTCAAGGCAAAGTGATGCAGTGAAAGGGAAGAGGTATTTGGAATATCGTGTTGAGCGGAGATCGTAAATGCTCGGGAGAATTTTACGTATATTGTTTAACTCGTCAAGGTGATACAACCGGAATCCACGAGGTTTCATCCAAATAGTTGTAGCTTTCCTTTAAAATTGTCTCTTTCTGTAGCTGTGTGACGAAGAAAAGCTCATACACGCGGAGTTTACTAGTTACGATTAAGAACACACGTCGTATTCGCCACGTGTGTCTTGTACCCTCAAGCATGGGAATTAAAGTAGGCCTAGCCATGTGAGACACCATTAAAGAGCCGGCAAAATCAAATAGACCAAACCAAAATGCCGCATTTTGCATTTTTTCACCGTTATTTGTCCCGTAAAGGGCAATTGGACTCAGCACCGTTAGATACCGGGGTTTCCAGACGATGATCCAACCAGGAACACGCGGTGTCTCGAATTCGCTTGGCTTTCGTGACTTCACGTAGTTAACGAATTCGGCTTGCGACGCCGGCTTCACGGTCGTGGCCTTTCAGTAGAACAATCCTTGCATTCGCCTGGATGACCAAAACCACGGAATCTCGGTCTGAATGGCATGCACGGGGGTTGAACCTGGGCCTCCCAAATGCGAAGCCAGCGCCCTATGTTCTGAGCTTTGCTCAATAAAATGCTGAATGCCTACATACAAATAATATTTGTATACGAGAATTATAAACAACCATTTCTGTTACACGAAAACGTTCATAATTTGGCATTTTACGGCACGAATGATGACGTATTAGATTTTACGGCCCGAATGATTGCGTCTTCACTCGTTCAGCAAATCGCAAGGAGAGAATTGTGGGGAGGTAAGGGTAAACGGAACAGCCGTCCACAGTTTTTTCGCACGAATATCAAATACCCGAGACGTCACAAGAACGTTGTTTCGCAAAATTAAGTTTCTCGAATAAATTTATATTGCTGTTATACAAAAACAACTTCGCATGTAACTCATTTATTATATTGGTTTATTGCATTCGTACAAATTTGAAAACTCGCTCCTAACATTGCTTGTTTTCGAAACATGCACTCATGCAATAGAGCTTAACATTATAAACTAATTGCATAAACTACTATTCCGAGATTTTAAACAATTTCTTCCATCAAGTATTTTGTGAGGCAGCCCTGGACATGTATGGGCTCTTGGTGGGGCGGGAGCAGTGAAACGTGACGTAGTGAAAGGGCGTAGCCACCCAACGGAGCGGTGCAGTGAGGCGGGGCGGGGCAGGCAGGCGTGGGGAGGGACGGGAAGGATGGGGCGGGGTAAGGCGGGAGGAGAGGGTGGGGAGAGATGCGGAGCAGCCAGGCGGGGCGACATGGAATGTGGGGCGCAGGATGCGGGATAGGGTGCGGGGAGAGGCGGTGTGCGGAATAGAGAGGCAGTGCGGGGTGTGAGAGGGCGGGTCGGAGGCGGTGCGGCGTGGCGGAGGGCGTGATGTGACGGGGCGTGACGTGGAGTGGGCTGGGAGGTGAGCGGGGTGTGTGGTGACGTGGCGGGGCGAGGTGTGGAGTGGAGCGACTTGAGGGGCGTCGGGGGGGGGGGGCTGAGAGGCGTGGTGAGACGGGGAGGGGCGGGGCATGGTGGGGCGGGGTGCGGAGCAGCGTCTTGGGGTGGGGCGGGCTGAGATGGGTGGCGGGACAGAGTGCGGCGCGGCGGGGCGCGACGTGCTGGGACGGACAAGGGACGTGACGGGGCGTTATGCGGAACAGCGAGGTGTGGCGGAGCAGGAACGGGCGTAAGAGGGCGTGGCGGAGGGCGGAGGGGTGTGGAGGGACAGGGCGGGTTGGGGAGCGGCGTTGTGTGGCGGGGGTGGGTTGGCGTGGTGGCAGGGCGGAGTGGGTTCTGGCAAGACGGCCGGGCGGGGCGGGGTACGGAGCGGCGTGGTGAGACGGGGAGGTGCAGGGAATGGCGTGGGGGAGCGGCGCGGTCAGGGCTGGAGGGGACGGGTTGAGGCGGGGCAGGGCGGGGCATGCGTGTGTGTTACGTCGGGACGGGGTGAGGCGGGGACGGGACGGGCTGCCGAGTGACGTGCTGGCGCGGGGCGGGTTGAGGCGGGGGGCGGGGCAGGGTGCGGAACGGCGTGTTGGCGCGGGGCGGGTTGAGGCGGGGGGCGGGGCAGGGTGCGGAACGGCGTGTTGGCTCGGGGCGGGTTGAGGCGGGGGTGGCGTAGGGTGCGGAGCGGCGTGCGCGGCGGGGGCGGGCCCTGGGAGGCCCCGGGGGCGCGGGCGCTGCGCCCGGCCGGCGCGGTGATTGATCGCCCGATTGAAAGTCGCGTTGAGCGGCGTAATGAAATTAATGCGCTACCTTCCGGGAACACACGCAATTAGCGCGGCGTGCCCGCGGGCCGCCTAATGGGGCCGATATGTTGCGCGTGGCGTTTGTTTTCGGCTCATCCATCAGCGGCTTCTCGCAGGCGCGGAGGCCGGGCGGGGCGGGGCGGGGCGAAAGGCAGGGGCGGGGCGGGGTGGGGCGGGGCGGGGCCGGGCCGGGCGGGGCGAAAGGCAGGGGCGGGGAGGACGAGGTGGACATTTGGGCAGGTGGTTTCGTTGCTATATGCTGTTTCTTCTTATGACCAGTACGTTGTTGAAAAGAAATTTTACCAAGATCTACGTTTAACTGGTTGAACTGATTTTGTGATGCTGCTTTAAGTCATCCCATACGCGAATATCTTACACTTTCTCGCAGATTTTTTTCTGAACATGTGGAGCTTCGCTGTTATGTGTAAAAAGGGAACGGAAAGTAAACAGACAAATAAATGAGAGTATAAGGAACCTCTATTGATTAAAAACAGTCGAAAAATGCCTACCATATGATTATGTGTTTTCGTAACTCAAATTAATTTACAAATAAAGTGCATGGTGGCGTCATGTCCATACTTATGAAATATAGTGACAGCAGTTTATGGTTTTAAGATTGTACTCATAGGATTGTGAAGTAGTTTAGAATGAGTGGTCCTAATCTATTAATAAAATATGAGGTTCTGGTCGTTTAAAAAAATACCCAAAGGTGATCATTAAAACATAAACTTTCAAACACATTTTGCAGAGAATGTGACGGCAAAATAAAAACGTAGTGTATTTCACTTGCAAAAATCGTATTAACAAAATATATTAACTTATTTACCACACCAAATCACTTGTAAATTTCATATCCTAGTGCATTAAAAAACCCACATGTCAGATAACAACCCCAGAGAAATGGAAACAAGAGCCTCCCCCTCACATTAATAAGTGTGAATAATCGATGAAAGTGACGTGTTTTAGGCACAGGATGATAATATAATGAGAACCGTTCTCATTAAAAACACGCCGTTTGTTTCAAAAGCAGAAATAAAACAAAACTTCCGTCTTCGACAATTTTGACTACTAGCTATTTTAGCATATAATCCAGCACTTTCGCATATAATTACCATGACTTTGTGTGGTCTCCGGTACTTCAGTATGATGAAAGGTCAATAGCGTCCATTGCCCGAGAATTTGTCTAAGAGGTGTCTTAAAGTTGGTAAATCGACCTCCTTCAAGGTGAATCCCGGACCGGAAGTGTATGTACATTATAACTCCGCCACTGTTTCATACGGAATGTCTCAGAATAAAAGTTACACGTTTATGGTTAAAGTTGATCACTTTATGCCAACGAAAATGTGAGAAATCTTGTAAAATATTTACACATTTTCAGGTACAGATCTAGAAGCTACCGAAGTGCCGGTACGACTGTGTCGGCAGCGTGTAATCGACTCTGTTAGTTCTCTCGCCACTTGTCCGTCATATGACCACTGGTACGTCATATGACCTGCTCTAGAGCAATCAGCTTGCGATGATTTGTTTACTTTCTCACAGCCAGCGTTCAGCGGTGCCGCTCAGTTGACTTACACGAAGTCGCGGAGGCGATAAGGTTCGGCTGTGGCGAAGGTTATGAACAAGATATCAAGAGGTGTCGTCACCTGTCAGTAAGAGTTGATGTTTTGAGAATTAATTTATCTGTCATGAGGGTGGGCGTAGTAACGTGTGGCAAAAGCGCATCGAAGTGTCAGAATCGCTTATACGCCGCCGGTACTGTTGGCTGCGTCTAGTACCTTTGGCGTACAGTGGCAGAACCGCCTCGGCGCAAAAGATTCCTCTCCAGCCGAGGAATATTGCGTGAAGGAGGGCGCGGGGGTGGGGGGGGCTTACGGCGCCCTGATTGCCTCTCGCTCCGCCGGGCAGCGCCCCTGCCGCTCGGCGGCGCGCGTGCGCAGAGACAAGCGCTCCTCCGCGCCTGGCGCTCGCTAATCGAATTGGTTCAACTTCGATTCCTCGAAGCAATAAATCTCGGCGGAGCTGGCGATATGCGTTGTGGCGGAAGGATCTCGAAGGCGTCACGACCCACGGCGCCGCCGCCGTCGCCGCTGGCGTCGGCCGCGCTCTCTACGCTCTCTACGCTCTCCACGCGCTCTCCACGGGCTCTCCGCTCTCCAGCGCGCTCATTGTACAGCGCCAGGAATGTGTCTCCGCAGGGTACCTTGCTGCTCGCAACAAACGTTATGATAATAGAAGCGTGTGACAAAACAAAACTTAATACCGCACTCGCCACCATCTTAATAGATGCTGGAAGTGTTGTCCCCTTTACTTGTTTCCAAGCGATCTAGACACCTAGGTGGAATTCATTCGCTGTCTAGAGGAGAATTCTAGCTGTCGGCAACTCTGATCGGTAGCTTTCCGTGGTTTCTTCGATAAAAACCTGCTGAAAGCCGGAGCAGTACCCTAACAAACGGGCAACGAACCGCGCGCGATCTCACCCTCCTCTTTCTTGTCCTATCCTCACTCCTTACTTACACACACTTACATGCACTACACTAACACATAAGCCGGAAGACCCGTCAGGAGCTAAGAACTTGTTCCGGTGGGGCCTGTGCGTTGCTGGTGGGAGATACCTGGTTTGGGAAAACCCGGCTAGTTGACGGTAGATCGGCGCCGGATCTCGCCATACAGCGGGGGAAATATCTCGAACCTCTCGAACAAAAACATACATTACACTTATGAGACTAATGACTCTGGTAGTCGATGGGCGCGAAATCACTATACAATCAATCAATCAATCAAACCTAGCGATCTGTTTGCTACCAACATAAATGCCATATTTAGTAGGAGGCCCTGACTCGGCCCAGTGCGGAGAGACTTGCCTGGCCCTTCCCTTTCCTGGGAAATCTTTCTCCAAGTTTCTAGGAATATGGGATCTCCGAGCTGGGAGCTTAACAATGTTTTCATTAAGCTTGTGTATAAATGGTTGCTAGAAACTTACCACTCTGTTGTTTGCGTAAAGTACTGAGCTTCGTCCATGCTGAAATCGGGCTTCTAATCTTATTCCAGCGGTTTAAAAAAATACTTAAATACCTAATCTTGTTTTCTTAGTGACAGATTTTCCCGTGTTTTCCATTTACAACAAATATTTCTGAAAATTAAAATCTTATTTTCTTTGTAAGTCCTAAAATTAAGATTGTTGGCAATGCTTCCCATTGCGCACATTATCATGCGACATATTTTTTAGAAACATGAAATTTAAAGGTTGTCAAATGAGAATCTATTTAATTAAAAACCAGAAATTTAAAATATATTTTCAGACATACATTCTAACATATTGATACACACTCGATCTTGGTTTATTGCGTTACTGTGACTTAGAACACTGAATCTTCTTAGATCAGTACAAGTACTGAATGCTGGATTATGTTTTCCACTGTTCTATGAGTCCTCGAAATAAACATATCTGATTTCATTTCAATTCGAAACTCTGTAAGCTTAAAAGTTAAATGCTTTCACATCGTACTTACACCATACAGTTCTCAAAGCGAACAATTCACGGACGGATTCAATAGACAAACAATACATGAACTTCGTGATATTTATTTATTATTCAAAGATAGAAAACAATATTAGTCTGTTACTTGGGAGCAGAGCTTAATATTATTGTAAAGAAACAACACAGGACATTTCGGTTCTCACCATTTGCTGCTCAAATGAAGGGAATATGAATGGAACGCATTATCTAGTTCATTGTAATTTTTAAAAACTTGCTTTACTTCTTTGCACGTTTTTAGTGTGTCCCAGGATACTTCCTTTGTACCACCCGTGTCTCGCGTTGAACTGTAACCTAACTATACTGTTATCTGTAGAAATAATATTTTCAATGTTACTCTCTTCCCATTCATATACAATACTCTATTTATTTACCATTCTTATTTCGGACTTAGTTTTAGCGTTTATTGCTGCATGAAATATATACATTACAACAACAAAAATAGTTAAAGCAAAACCGCTTTCTCTTTACTACTAGGTGTCAACATTTTCTGTCATGATGTTTATAAAGTACAAAAGTGAGCTTTTAGTCACTTGTCCAACAGACGTTCAGAACTGCAGAAAAAATAGATACAGCCTGAACCATTTAATTTTTTTCTTACTACGAAACAACTATATTCCCTTGAGACTAGATATTTACTGAAAGCAAAACAATTTTTTGTCTGCGATAAACGATCAATATTTTTCACTCATCTGCGAGAAATTATTATCTCGGACATACGTGAAAAATGAGTTAAGCGATCCCAATGGTTCCGGTAAAAAGGTTAGTACAAGCTTTAATAAAGGTTTTGGGGATGTAGAAAGCGGATATTTGGTATAATTTTAATATTCGTAATGAAGTTAAGAACAGTTTGCGAGTAAAGGTCCCTGAAATTGCACATTAGCTACAAAATACAGGAAATTATAATTATATCATTCCTTTTTGCATTATATTGTTTTTCACACCATTGTTTGTTTCTTCTCATCCGTCGAGTCAATTGGCAACTGGACATCAAATTGCAGGTCTGATATTGAAGGAGTTTTAGAATAATAGATTATTATCTTTCCACTAACCGCGTGAAAAGCAATTCTAGGTAACGCTCTTCAATGTAATATAATTCTGACAATCCGACTGAACACACGAAGGTAGTCCAGAGATGACCAAAGCAATCTTCTGTGATTATCAAAAAGAATCTCTAGTAGTCTTTCTCTTCGTATAGTGTAACGACTCCAAATCGATGGGAAAATGGGGGCTTCTAATGCACTTCATGGTAGAAAGATGAATGGCCGCTGACTGAGAGGGTAAGTGATCCCTTAAAAGAGGACATTTTTGATGGTGTCGTACAAAAATTAGAATCGATCGCACGGAAAAATTGTCCGTTAATGGAGGTGATCGCTCAATTGAGGAACATCTTTTTAATTATTCATTAACTACAAAATGCCGGAAACTTAATCAAAATTGCCCATCACCTTATATCCGCATCACCTTAGATTAATGATATAAGATGGTAGTAAAGGAGGTAATGCTACTCATCCTAAACATTGTTATTCAATCCAACAGTTAACCCATTAAGTACCAGCGTCCTCAGTTGAAGACACAATTTTTCATTATTTCATTACATTATAAATTTTATTCTCCATCACATTGTTGTTTTACAACACCGCAAAGCTTCATTCAACAAATATAAACGTTACTTATCGCTCAGATTTATATTTGTGTAGTTTTCCTAGCTTTCTAAGTTTGTGCATTTTATTATTTTGATAAAACGTTGATAAAACACTTGTTTACATCTACTTTCCTAAATTTAGTTAAGTTGCTAAACTCAGTAAGAGGGAGAAACAATGATGGTATCAGCACCCTAATGCTATATGTGTTGAATGTTTTGGTCCATTTCACTCCAGAAAGTAAAGTACATTTTTCTGAAAATACTTTTGTAGTATAATCTTAGCTGAGTACAAGATCTTTCTCGAAAATATATTAGTAAAAGTCTGCCTTGTGAATTCGAATATTACCATCAAGTTCATTTTCGGAAATAATTTTGTACTGTAATTTTATTTTCTTTGTTGATAAATTATTTTAAAATTATGTAGATATGTTTAATTTTTATTTTTTTTCTTTTCAATTTGAAAAAATAGTTACTAAAATTCAAATTCAGTGGGCATTAACATATGTCGTGAAGCATTATTTTCTTTATTATTGAAAACTTCACATCAAGTCCCAGTGTCCTTACTTGAGGACAGTCCTCCAAGTCCACCCAAATTAATAATTTCAATTAATTTTGATAAAAATAATTAACTAGTATTCAATCATGATGTTTCTTAAATTTCATTAAAAATATTCGCCTTTCATTAAAAAAAACTGGACTGGGCGATATCAAAATTGAAGAGTTCCAGAGGTGCTTCAAACAATGCGGAAAAAAACTTGACAAGTGATTTGCATCTAATGGAGGGTACTTTGAAAGTGACTGAAAAAAATTGTAAAAAAAAGGTTATAAATATTGTTTTGATAACGACAGTCCGGTTTGTTTTGGGTCTCCCTTCGTATATCCTGGAAACCTTAATCAATTCACCCACCTCGCTCCATTGCGCTGTGCTGGGAGAACCTCTAACTCGGGCGACGTTCCATCTCACGGACATGACACGAGTGCACTTTGACGCGCTCAGCCCCCCGTCCCCCGCTGTCCCCCTCCCCCCCGTCTGGCCTCGTCCACGCTCGCGGAATCTAGATGGGCCCCTGTCGCCGGCGTGTCGTCACTGCCCGGGGAAATGGGCTGCTCTGGGCGTGGAACGTCCGAGAACCTCTGTCGCTGCGTTGCCTCCGGGAACACCACAGACAGGTGTCGGTGATCGTAGAGGCTGAGATAGATATGTGACGTTTATCATGGAGTATTTTGTCTTCTTTTGTGTTGTTATTTAAAGTCACATCAACATCTAGGTCATTGGCGACCACTATTGCATTTAACTGTGTGGTAACTGTGAAGATGGTGTGCTAAGGTGATGATAGGGTGTGAAATAACTAATATAGCCATGCTCAAGGCGGGATTCAAACCCGCGATCCTTCGATCCGAGATCGCTACGGCACTACTACCTTAACGATCTCGGCCATCCGGACCGGCATTTTGTCTTTAAATTCCGCTAGTAAGTGATGAATGGTTACGCAGAGGCTTTAAACAGAATATCTCTACAGGAGAGGCTAGTGATGTAGGGTTCTGTCAACTTGATGTTTTCAGATTACAAATGATTGAATTAGGCTCAACGCAAAAATATTTTTATTGTTACGTTATTGCTTGTTATTGCCTTCGATACGAAGCTTGATGCACACTCCTAAACTTACTGGGATTGCTATGACTTTACCATTACGACACCACACTATATCAAGTTATCAATAATGACTAAATATTACATCCTGCGTGGTACTTGTTTTAACAGCATTTAAATATAACTTAATTGATATATATATATATATATATATATATATATATATATATATATATATATATATATATATATATATAACCGAGCGAAGTGGCTCAGTGCGTAGCGCACTGACTTCGTAATCGGGAGGTCCGGGTTCGATTCCCGGGCCGGCCATCCTGACCGGGGTTTTCGTGGTTTCCCTCGGTCATAAAGTCGAATGCTGGGATGGTTCCAAAAGTCCACGATCACCTATCGCCTCCTAATTCATTCCTATCATCTTTCATCTTCCATACCCCCGGGCTAACAATCATGGGGGATAAAAATCGGATCCAGCTAAATGCTGGTCCCCCCTAAGAATTGTTGCAAGCACCTGCCACCGCGATAATAAATAAAAACTGAGCCACGGTAAATGCAGGATGCTTGCTTGCGTGGTCCTAGTCGGCCGATTAACGAAAAAAACAAACAAACAAATATATATATATATATATATATATATATATATATATATATATACATATATATATATATACATATATATATATATATATATATATATATACATATATATACACTTACGATTATATGAAGTATTGAGTTCCCGATTTATATATGAGCATTTCATTCTATCCGTTCCCAAAATCTCAGAACCACAGACATGCTACGACCTCATTGTTTCAGGATCGTACAAACGTGGCTATTAAATTAATTTTTGCAACATATTTCTGAAAGGGAGAGACAATTATTTTCTAAATTCAATTATTAATTCCTCGTACATAGAATAGGTATGTGGTGAAAAATAAAGAATGTAAATAGTTTAAGGTACATTATCTTAGGGCACATTTCATCTCGCGAGCTTCATTTACACACACTAATGTGGAACGACTACTGTTAAGGCAGCGAAATAGTTGAAAGAGAATTTGGGAGAGCATAGCATTGTTGATTAAAATAACAATGGAACATCGCCTCTTCTGTCGCAGTAGTTCTCTCGTCAGACAAGAATGTTCTGGAAAATAAATGACACACAATTTACAAGTATTGTTATTTGGCGAAGGAAACAAAGAGTATTGAAGTTGTCACAATTACCTCTGCCCAACGAAAATTGCCGTTTCCTTGCGAATTCCGTAGCCTTTATCTACGTGATTGTATTACATACAGTGCCTGGCACACTCTGAGTCGAATTCTGAAAACGTGCAAAACGCTTGTTTCCGCACTCCTTGTCGTGACGAGGCGATCAGCCGTCTGATATAGAAATTCTAAGCATCTCGCCTTTGGCAAATATACGCGGGAGAAGTCCGGTGGAGCTTCGCCAGGAGCTGGTGCGATCTTTCGGTGGCACTTCGCACTAATATAACAAGTTGCATTCGACTCAAAGAACTTGCAAAAAGAAATGAATGTTTTCGACACCAAAGAAGAAGAAATTCGCGCGGGTTTTGGGAGAAAATTAAGACTATCTCGAAGGCGCCACGTTTAAAATGTATAGTCTTTTCCTTTGAAACGCCTTCAAAGAACATCAAACGCCCTTTTAATGAAGACAAGGCGCCAAATTCGAAGTAATTTGGCCGGCAATGTGTCAACATTATTCCCGCCCCCGAAAGGCGTCGAACCCGGTTACGAGTCGCAGGGCCAGGACGCTGTAGAACTGACTGTCACTTTCGACGAGCAGCGAATTCTGCCATCCTGCTTCGAATATGCTTTTTGAAAAGCTTGTTTTCGAAAGGCGAGATTAGAGAAACCGCGATATAAAAAGTTGGTGTTCCATGACCGAGTGCAATAAGTAATGAACGGATTGGGTACCGGGCGGTGCCTTGGTAATTCGATAGAGAGAAAACAACAACAATAAAACAAAGCAAAAGGACTAAGAATGAACGAAACAAAACACGGTTTTCTTGCGAACGAATGGCACGAATAACATCTTCCTGAGTGCTGTTCCAAATTGACCGTGCCAATTCAAAGACAAAAGAGAATATATAAAAAAAACAACAACAACACAACAACAAGTTAAGATATAATTATTGTAGCTCGTATCACTGAGCGGATTCACGAACCTGAAATTCAAAACAAAATAAACATCGTTTAGAGCTGTGAACTCCCCAAACGCACAAGAGCAAAAAAAAATTATTAAGATTAAGATTAAGAGTAGGTAAACTAAATGTATTGGTCGATGCTTCAATGCACCATAAAAACAAAAATAAAAAGATAAAAACGGTTCGATTTCTGGGCGATGTGTGTCGACAATACGAATGAATAATCAAAGAGAAGAATGAACTCTCTACCTCGTGCTGTGATCGATGCAATTTTGTATTTGTGCGTTTTATTACAGTGCAACTTCTGTCGTCACCACTCTTGCACACAGACCAGGGCGCCTAGAGCATGTTATTTTCCAAGGTTTCCCAATTTGTACGTTTTCTTGGCTGGATATTTAAAGAATCCTACCAGCAGATAACGATAGACCTAATTTTGATTAAAATGATTGGGCGAGTCATTCTAAGTCCGGAAGTGAAGAGTCGTAGACGCCCTGTTGGGGTGAGTTGAGAGCTTCAAGTTGGCACTGCAGTGTTTTATCTAATCCTGTTTTAATCACATGTAATAACAAGAAAACTAAAATCAACAGAAAGAAACAAGAAACGACTAGAGTCGGGGGTGGCTCGGGTAGTATCAGGTCCCCGGGAGCGCCAAGGCCCGTGGCAATATCTAAGAATCGATATTGTCCCCTGAGGGATCTCATAGATCTCTGCAAGTTTACACAGCAATTTAGAAAGTGAAATACAATTTTGCATGAGAGAGCGTTTTAAGTGTTGTTTTTTGACAATTGGATAATAAAGGAGCGTGGGTCCTGTTGGACCGAATCCTTTCAGAGCCGCTGTAAATTAGCTTGTGGTCAGGTTTTCCACTGTGTTTAAGTGGAGATCCCTCGTTAGTGGTATGACAGGCGCGTACCACGACCCAAGGTTTACAACGTGCACTGCATTTACTAATGACTGACTTTGTTAGAGATGATCTGTATTAGATTATGATGAGAATTGAACTTTTTGAAAAGTTCTAGCATGATAAGATTCCTCCTTAGCATAAGGGGAAGTAAGAAGGTATGTGAACGAGGTATCAATTGTACGTTACCTCTCACACGTTATTTCGATAAATGATTCTTGGGTAGCCTTAGTGAAACCCAATGTTTTCAGAGCCGTTATAAATTGACTTGTGGCCAGGTTTTCCACTGTAATTAAGTGGAGATCCCTCGTTAGTGGTATGACAGGCGCGTACCACGACCCAAGGTTTATAACGTGCCCTGCAAATACCAATGACTGACTTGGTTGAATTGGTACGCATTAGCTTGTGCTAATAATTGAACCTTATTGATAGGTTCTGATAAGATAAAGACTCCTCCTTATCGTAAGGGGTAGTAAGAAAAGTATTCTGAATGAATTAGCAATTAACGTTAAGAAGTAGTAATGAAATAGTGTTACCACCTTCATCGATCACAGGCAGCACATTCCGTTGAGAAATCTAGTTGTAGCAATTACATTAAATTGAAATGTCGAAGGCTCACGCAGCTTCATTGTCAATAGCAATTTTGTTGCCAGCATCGTGTGGCTAAAACTCATAAATAATAAATAAATAACTAGAAAATAAATAACTCATAAATAAAAACCATAAGCGACAGAATTATTAGTACACTGGATACAATTAGGATCCTATACACAGAAATGTGGAATGTAGTAACTTATTATGTGTTAATGCATCCTGCTATGACCGAACCTAACAGGGTATCCAAAATGACAGGGATGTCATTAGGCATTGATACTTTTTCCTTGAAAACTTCAAAGAACACTGAGGAGTTTAATAACATATCAACCTTGTTCGATAAATGAAACGTGTCATCTGCTAGTTTGAGATGTGCTGGAATTTTTAATTTTGACAAATCAAGGGATGTTTGAGGCAATTTTGATGAAATAGATGGAACTATTAAACATTGCACCCCGGTTTGCCAATCATTAAACCGAGATTTGATAGTTACATTCACTTCCCCATTTGATACCGATTTTAGATAATTAACTACATGTATCAAATAGTGACATTTTGTTCTTGGAATATTTAGTAGTTGGACAAGGCTTTCCGTTATAAAACAAACTTCACTACCCGAGTCTAGCAATGCTCTGACTGGTATGTCATTACCCCTTTTGTCAGTGACCAAAATTATAGCCGTTGGCAACAAACTCCGAAATTTCTTTGCTTCAGTAAAGACCATATGAGAGAAAACTTTTTCAGCTTCTTGTGGTTCGGTTCTAACCATAGAGCATTCATCTGGGGAAGATTGAGATTGTACATTGCCAAGAGTTCCTACATCTGATTTTGAGGTTATGTTTGAATTCATTGCCTGTTTCCTGTGATTTGGGTCATGCAACAGAGAATGGTGTTTCATATTACACGTTCTGCACCTCATTTTACTACAGGGGTGTTCTTTGACTGCTTTGAGCAAACAATTCATGCATAAGGAATGTTTACGACACACCTGTAATCTTTCTTGCACGGTCAACTGATGAAATTGCACGCATTTGAATAACGGGTGTTTTCCAGGACACAAGATGCACTGACTGGAATCGCATACATTTATAGCAAACGCCCTGAGGTTAGGTGCTGTTTGATGAGGTTTTCCAGCTGGAACAGAATTTGGTTGTGATTTTTGAGAAATGCCTTCATTAAATTCTAATGCATTTGCCCTATGGTTTAAGAAATCTAATAATTCCTGTAATCCTGGCATTCTTTGTGCCGAGCCTTTACTAAGATACCACGATTCTCTAGTTTTGAAGTCTAGTTTGGAGAGTATTAAATGTTGCAAGATTAATTCACTTAAATCTATATCGAGTGATATCGAGTTAAGTCCACACCAATTTGTGGAAATTTGAGAAATGAACTGTTTGAGAGAAGAAGAATCACTTTTTGTTTGGGGCAAATTGAGCAAAGCTTTGACATGGGTGTCTATTATTTTGGTTTTGTTAGAGTATCTATGGACTAATAATTCCCAAGCAGTATGAAAGTTATCACCTGACACATTTAAAGCACTGACAAGCATATACGGTTCCCCTTTTAAATGCGAAAGCAGATGCATATATTTTTCGATAGGGCTCAGTGAATGATTTTCCACCACTGCCGTTAGGAAGATATCATGAAATTGCATGAACTGATCATACATGCCTGAGAAAGTAGGCAATTTCACATGTGGTAAGCATCCCATAGGACTAGGCTTAACGACATGTGTTTTTTCTGATAATTTTGCCAATTCAGAAAGACATTGGCTTTTAAAATGCATGTATCTGCTTTCCAAGTTCTCAAATGAGGGGGTTAAATCATCTAAAAATTCTTGCTTTATAGCATCTTCAACTGTAAATCTAATATCTTTCCATAATTCCTCACCCCTGTCCAAGAAACATTCTAAATTTGGTCTGCTTATATCTGAGAGAGAATTAAAATTCTCTTCGATTCTAGTCAATGTTGAATCTAAATGTAGCCATTTAGCAAAAATCTGACGTCTTTTTAGAGGCATTTTGGACTTACAGTTTGTGAAGTGCTTAAGCTATACAGAAAATCACTGATATTTGGTTTCTTTAACCAAAACAAAGATAGATGTTTGAAAGAACCACTATTACACTATACACACAACTGAAAGTGTCACTTATAATTTCACAATTATATATTTAATCACTACTTAAAGAAAAAACACAAAAGATAAGACTTTCAGATACACTAGCACAAAACTTATTGCTCCCGGGTTTCCTGGCACCATTGTTAAGGCAGCGAAATAGTTGAAAGAGAGTTTGGGAGAGCATAGCATTGTTGATTAAAATAACAATGGAACATCGCCTCTTCTGTCGCAGTAGTTCTCTCGTCAGACAAGAATGTTCTGGAAAATAAATGACACACAATTTACAAGTATTGTTATTTGGCGAAGGAAACAAAGAGTATTGAAGTTGTCACAATTACCTCTGCCCAACGAAAATTGCCGTTTCCTTGCGAATTCCGTAGCCTTTATCTACGTGATTGTATTACATACAGTGCCTGGCACACTCTGAGTCGAATTCTGAAAACGTGCAAAACGCTTGTTTCCGCACTCCTTGTCGTGACGAGGCGATCAGCCGTCTGATATAGAAATTCTAAGCATCTCGCCTTTGGCAAATATACGCGGGAGAAGTCCGGTGGAGCTTCGCCAGGAGCTGGTGCGATCTTTCGGTGGCACTTCGCACTAATATAACAAGTTGCATTCGACTCAAAGAACTTGCAAAAAGAAATGAATGTTTTCGACACCAAAGAAGAAGAAATTCGCGCGGGTTTTGGGAGAAAATTAAGACTATCTCGAAGGCGCCACGTTTAAAATGTATAGTCTTTTCCTTTGAAACGCCTTCAAAGAACATCAAACGCCCTTTTAATGAAGACAAGGCGCCAAATTCGAAGTAATTTGGCCGGCAATGTGTCAACAACTACTATTAAATTCTGTATATATTGGAACAATTATGTAAATTTAAAAAGTGTCTGTTCTACCGTTTTTGCCATTAAAACATCTCCTTTTCTATTACTCAGAGTTTGAGCTTAAGAACTCTGCGTTTACGTTTTCATTTTCGTGAATCTCATTTCGGTTATTGTCAGACTGTATGACTTGCACTGTGTTGTGAACAGACGGTAGAAAATATACCGTGAATTCCTGAGTGAAGTTCGCTTGATGAGCTAATTCCATTTTTATTCAATCAATTTAAATTTATTGGAACATGTTGTTTCCGAGCATATTTAATGAAGTCTAGGAACTATCAAATTGAACATTTTCGGAACTGGGAGTACAAATTTCACTAATTACCATACTCTCCGTCGATATTAATTCACGCGATGAGAGCTAGTGGTTATGTGAAGAGTGACAGAGAAAATTCTCGGGAATATCTTTGGTATAGATTTAATACAGTGAACAGGAATGAAAGAAATAAGATTTTATTAAACGACAATATTATTGCAGAGTGAAGTGAAGAAACAAGGAATGATATAGATGAATTCTATGAAACGACGTCTCTTAAGAGATGAACTGCTTATAAGAGGTCGCTCTCTTCAGAGATCGAACTGCATATAAGAGGTCGTAAACACATTTTCTTACAGTAACGTGAGAACGAGCATTAATTCCAATGCCCATTCTGGGCAAAGTTTAGAGGATGAGTAGAATTGTGTCCACAACGTCTAATACAAATGTGAAAAATATATCAGTGAGAAAGAATCAGAATTACATTGCAGGAGTTCTTGTGACAATATTGACATTGGAATTTTTGAATCATGTAAAAGCATTCGAACATAGTAAGCATTCAAGCGATAGGTACAGATGGAATCCAACACGACTGAAATTTCTGACGAGCGCGTTGATGGCAAAGATAAATTAGAAAGAGAACACATCGCAGAGATGCTATCCATATGTAATAGTTTCATTATGTTTCCGGAATAGAAGTCAAATGAGAGCCGCCACAATTGCGCTGATCACATAAGCTGTTTGGTGTCATTTTAAGGAGGAAGAGATACTAGCCGCAGCTGTGGATGGGCCCCAGGAACAGAAGAAACTAAAATTACAAGCGCATGAAAACGAAGAAGGCAAAGACAAGCAATGAATACGTAACATATTAATTGGAAGTCATAATATAAGCGAATGGGAGAAGTCGAAGAAGATATTTTATATCTATGAACACGAACTTATATTCAGTTCCATGTATTATTTAGAGATAGTCAAAAGTCTGGGTCAAAAATCAAAAGTCTGTAAAATGGAAACTTCGAAGCAACAATCTCTATTGTCAGCCCGTTTTTCGTTGATGTATTCGAAATGTCACCTTGTACGTTACTCGAGTGGTTGCAGCAGCACATGTAGGGGAGACGACGGACGAAAATATTCAACGTGAGCCCGCATTCAAGCTATAGGACTGATGGTTCCATCGCAATTGGTGATACGCACATGCATATCAGAGGTAAATCACGAGGGTGACGCCACTCGCGGATGACGATAACGCCCCATCAGGTAGCACGAACAGCTCGTAAGAAGGCCGAAGCGGTGGCAGCGTCGTCGTGCAGTCGGGGGACAGGAAACGTTACGACGTCGGCGAGGCGAAGGCGGCGCAGAGGCCGTGTTATCAACACCCTGGCGAGGGCATCAGCATCGTAGAGGTGCGCCTGAGTGGTTATGTCTGCGGGGCTGCGACGCGTTGCGTCGGCGGCAGGAGTGGCAGAGGCGGTGGAGGTGGGGATGAAGGTGGAAAAGGTGACAGAGGGTGGGCGGGGATCGGAGAGGGTGGTGGCGACCCTGGCGACTTTGGCGGTTGCAGTGGTGCTAGCGGTGGCGGTGTGCTGGCGATGGTGAAGGTGAAGGTGGCGGTGAGTGTGGCTGTGTTGGCAGTGGTGATGGCGCTTGTGGCGGCGGCTGTTGCGGCGGTGGAGGTTCTGGTGACGATGATGCGTTAGTGGTGGCGGCGGCGGTGGCGGTGGCGGTGGCGATGGCGGTGGTGGCGGCAGTGGTGGCGGTGGCGGGGGTGGGGGCCGAGGCGGGGGCGGGGGCGGTGGCGGTGGCGGTGGCGGTGGCGGTGGCGGTGGCGGTGGCGGTGGCGGTGGCGGTGGCGGTGGCGGTGGCGGTGGCGGTGGCGGTGGCGGTGGCGGTGGCGTAGCGCGGGGCGCTGGGCGCGGATGGCAGAGGCGGGTGTAGGCGGGGGCTGAAATTTTCATAACCGCTGCACTTGGGGCGTAATTGGAGCTGATGGCGCCGCCTTTGTAGTGCGCCGCTGAAGGTGCGGGGGCGGCGCGGCGGCGCGCGCTTCCTAGGCAAGTTGGGCTAAACACGCGCAATTACTCGAACGCCCCGCAGCGGCCCCGGCGTGATGCGGCCACGCTCGAGCCCCACCCGCGCGCACCTGGGGGCGCCGCTGATAGGGCGCGCACCCAATGAGCGGGAACGAGATTTCACGGGCCCATAGGGGGGATGAGCGAGGGAGCGTTGGCGAACGGAATACGAAAGCAGCCTCGAGGTGGGAAGTGAAAGCGGAAGATGAGAGAGGGAGTAGAGGTGTTCGTGTGGAAGCAAATGTAGGAGGATGATGTTTGCTATGAATTCAAATCAGTATGTATAATTGAGTATATGGAAAAAAAGAAGATTGAAAGAGTGAAGAACAATTGGAAACACGATTAAGTGCGTTTTATATACATCTTCAACAAATTCTGGCCTGTATTTCTAATTGGTCCAATTTATTCAATATTTTTTTTCGAAATTTCAACATGCATTATTTATAAAATATAGACAAATCGAAAATAAACAGAAACGAGAGGTTGCTGTAGTTGCAGGCGGGGGAAGATAAGGAAAAGAATGTGAAGGAAGGGAATTTAGCGAAAATAAATCGGCATTTTTGGATATGGAGGTATTCATTTACAACAAAACGTAGGAAATCATTAATACATCAACCATGAAGACTTTGTTGATTAAAACTTTTAATTAATATAAATTCGCAATTTACTATTTTTAATTTATAATCTTGAAAAACGTTACTCAAATACGATATGCTCTATTATTTGCTCGTGAAATGAAGTGTTTGTAAGGGTCTGTTCTAAATACATTTTCATATTATTTTTCTTAGCATCCGTTCTGTCCTTTTCGTTCCACTTCAAGCACTTACGTTAACAACTGAAGAACGTGTTGTTGATAATATTTAAGATGGGTGACGCAAGATCAATAAGAGAGGACGAGCAGTAATAGAAGAAAAGACATTTCGGCCTTATTTGGTATATTTTATTTCGTAAGTGTAATACAAAATTCAAATATTTAAAATTAAAGGATAATTTATTTTGTTCAATTTTTTACAAAGAATATTTCATTTATTCTGAAATATTTGAAGCCAATATATAAGTAATTTATATTAATTCCTCAGATTCCTGCAAATTAAATAACGTGATCAATATCGAGGTGATTGAGAACCCAGTGCGAAAGATGTTCTCTTGTTTGTGTTCTTTCCAAATATATTCCCGAAGCAAACAAATGCTACCCAGAATTCCCATAATGTCTAAAGAGAAAGCAAATATCGGCGACGGCGATGGTGTAACGGTTAGCGTTTCGGACTGTTGTACCCAAGTTGGCGGGTTCAAACCCGATCGAAGCCGTGGATTTTTCAGGGCGAAAAAATCCTTCGTACGCCTTCCTTCGGAGGGGAAGTAAAGCCGGCTGTCCCAAGTTAGTAGATTTACTTGCATGTAAAAGATCCTCAAGCCTAAATGACGCCTCTGAGCTAAATTCAAATCGCCTGTTTCTCGTCCAAGAAATACCTCCTTCCTCTGCTAGTTGGTGAAAGGAGCGTAGCGAAATTTACGTGGTAGAACGGAAGAGCAGGCCTATTGGCCTGAGTCTCGCCACGTAAAATAAGGAAATTCAATTCAATTCAATTCAATTCAATATCGCAGATTAGTGTTCATCCCAAGGAAATGATGAGATCGATGCAGATATTCTGGAATGAAAATAAAGGCCACTTCCTCTCACCATATTAAACTTTTAAACAAAAATATACACTTAACAAAATATTCGGTCTTTCTCAATCAGCAGTAACAAACAGTTCACTAGAAACCCGAGC
The DNA here is from genome assembly GCA_038098605.1 of Gryllus longicercus. Classification (NCBI taxonomy): domain Eukaryota; kingdom Metazoa; phylum Arthropoda; class Insecta; order Orthoptera; family Gryllidae; genus Gryllus; species Gryllus longicercus. Next base: position 548,900 of record JAZDUA010000714.1, read on the forward strand.
TTAAACTATTCGGTTTGTTTTGTTAGGTCAGTGACTGAAGTCCTCCGAGACCTTACCAATACGTCTGAGACGCATTTTCATCCGCGTGGAGTTTTCCATGTCGGCGGGGGGGGGGGTACGGACGAAGGCCCCGGGGCGACGCATGGCGCCCTGCGAGTGACGCCGCGCCATCTGCTACCGCTGTCGCCCATTCGCCGCAGCTGAGCGCCCTCCCGCATTTGGCCGAGGAGCGGCGCGGACACTCGGCAGCCCCTGCGCCCGCCCCCGCGCCCGCCCCCGCGCCCGCCCTCGCGCCGCCCCTGCGCCTGCCCTCACGGCCTAGCGCTCGCCCCCGCGCTCGCTCCACTCTCACTTCCGGCCTCACTTCCGGTCTCACTGACCGACTCACTGACCGACTCACTGACCGACTCACTGACCGACTCACTGGCCGACTCACTGGCCGACTCACTGACCGACTCACTGACCGTCTCACTGACCGTCTCACTGACCGTCCCACTGATCGTGTCACTGGCCGTCTCACTGACCGTCTCACTGATCGTGTCACTGGCCGTCTCATTGACCGTCGCACTGACCGTCGCACTGACCGTCGCACTGACCGTCGCACTGACCGTCACACTCACCGTCGCACTGACCGCCGCACTGACCGTCTCACTGACCGTCGCACTGACCGTCTCACTGACCGTCCCACTGGCCGTCTCACTGACCGTCGCACTGACCGTCGCACTGACCGTCGCACTGACCGTCTCACTGACCGTCTCACTGACCGTCTCACTGATCGTGTCACTGGCCGTCTCATTGACCGTCGCACTGACCGTCGCACTGACCGTCGCACTGACCGTCACACTCACCGTCGCACTGACCGTCGCACTGACCGTCTCACTGACCGTCGCACTGACCGTCTCACTGACCGTCCCACTGGCCGTCTCACTGACCGTCGCACTGACCGTCGCACTGACCGTCGCACTGACCGTCTCACTGACCGTCTCACTGACCGTCTCACTGACCGTCTCACTGACCGTCTCACTGACCGTCCCACTGGCCGTCTCACTGACCGTCGCACTGACCGTCGCACTGACCGTCGCACTGACCGTCGCACTGACCGTCGCACTGACGGTCACAATGGCCGTCTCACTGATCGTCTCACTCACCGCCTCACGGACCGTCTACTTACCATCTCTAATTGTTCGTCTCTAACTTCTCTTGACACCGGCTGTCTCACGGTGTCCTCCACCAGCCTATTAACTATTCCGTCTGTTCTAGCTGACCTGGCAATGTTCATATTGTCAATAAATAGATTAGAGTATGTAAATTGTACGGACTAATTTGCTCCAGTACTTTCGTCTCTCGCATTACGTCCATAGGTTCTGCCCATTGGGCTCTCACGTAACTCCTACTTCTCACATTACGCGCTTTCGCCATTAATTTCTGGTTGCCAATGACTTTGCCTTTTTCTACGTACGAAACTTTTCACGAAAATATTTGAGCTACATTTTCATTGTTTATTTTTGTCTATATAAATGATAAGTGTAAATTGTTCTATTGTCATTTAGAATGGAATCCACAACGTGTAACTATCGTTATGAAGAAAAATATAAAATATTTTAATTGAAATATCACAAGAAATATCAACTTCCACTAACAAATCTAACAACAAATAAACCTATTAATCTCTTAAGACTATAGAATTTTATTTATTTCTTCATCGTTGGTAAATTTTATCTTCGATTATATCTAAATTTATTAAGTTTCATTAACGTTTGATGTATTATGATATACGAGTCGGGGTGGTAGTTGTACATATTGTTGAGCATCTTGTGGAGAACAGTTAGTGAAAGTCATAAGAAGGTCCTCTGGTAACCAAGATTTTTAATTAAATTCCCCACTTACGTGATCTTAAGAATTAAATTAGTTATTTTCTTGCCTATTCAAACTTAACATCGCAACATTGCACTAATTAAGATAAAATTAATATACAGTGCTCTTTTCTTTAATTACTGAAATTATTTCTATCCAATGTTTTGTACTAATAACTCTCACCCGCTGCGCTGCCATCGCATCAGCACGGCCGCGCTATAACTATACGTGAGAGCATTCTTTTCCCTTCGCGCTGGCTACCCTCTTCTTGGCTGCCATCTCAGCGGCATCAGGATGCTGCCCGCGCTACCTTTGCGCTCTCGGCCTCCCCTCGTCGCATTCTTGGAACGCCCAAAGGCGCCTCCCACCTCCCTCTGTCGTCACTCCCGGCGCTGCCTTCCACGCCGCTCGTTCTCTCTCTCTCGATCTCTCGTTCTCTCTCTCGATCTCTCGTTCTCTCTCTCGATCTCTCGTTCTCTCTCTCGAACTCTCGTTCTCTCTCTCGAACTCTCGTTCTCTCTCGAACTCTCGTTCTCACTCTCGATCTCTCTCTCGCCCTCTCTCTTGCTCTCTCTCTATCTCGCTCTCCCTCGGTCTCTCCCGCTCTCTTTTGCGCTCTCTCTTTCTCGCGCGCCAGCTCTCTCTATCTTTCTCTTGTTCTCAATCTCTTTCGCTCTCTCTTTGGTTCTTTCTCTCTCTCTCTCGTTCTCTATCTCGCTCTTGCTCTTTACCGCCCCCTGAGGTCGCGCTCACGCCACATTCGGCTCCAATTGGAGTTTTCGCCATTCGTACGTTCGCTTAACTCGGTAGTTCCAGGTGTCATCTGGAAATACCATCCTTGATCATTTTTCTATTAAAAGTCCTTTACTAAATTAAATAATTTGGTGTTACCAAACTCGTGGTTCGACCTGAATTTCTGCAACCAGGAAATTGTTGATTTGATTTATTCAAGATGCCCAGAAGTAGTTTTGTCATATCGTGCACTAGTGCTCTTACCTACGAATGCATAGTCCGTAGTTACCGTGATATTATTGACCATTAAATCATTATAGATTCTATATTTCTGTACATATTCATACGAGCATTATTATAAATGTATAAATCATTTTCTTGAACATGAAGGCATTCTAACATATAGTGTCTTTATCATATCCCTATCTCATCTATGTCACGGACAATGAAAAATTACTCCGATAATATCCAACTACCAAGTCGCAGTGATCCTATTGTTGCCGATGCCGGATTACAGACGACTAATAATACAGATAAATTTCACCACAAGGGGAGGATGTCGATCAAAAGGAGAAGCACTGAACAAGTCGATCAGGTGGAAGATCAACAAGCAAGTCGTTCCAGTGGAGCATCACTGAGCAAATCGATCAACAGAACAATCGCCGAGCAAGAGAAATTGGTGGGACACTCTCAAGCAAGTTAAACAAGTGGGAGATCATCAAGCAAGTTAAACAAGTGGGAGATCCTCAAGCAAGTCGAACACGTGAAGGGTCCTCGAGCAAGTCGAACAAGTGGAAATCCTTAAGCAAGTCGAACAAGCGGGGGATCCTTGAGCAAATCGAAAAAGTGGATGATCCAAAAGCAAGTCGAACAAAAGGGAATCTTCGAGCAAGTCGAACAAGTGGGGGTCAAAGAGCAAGTCGAACAAGAGAGAGATCCCTGAGCAAGTCGAACAAATAGGGAATCTTCGAGCAAGATAAACAAGTAAGGGATCCAAGACAAGTCGAATAAGTGGAGAATCATTGAGGAATTCGAACAAGTGGGGGATTCTTGAGCAAGGGGAACAAGTAGAGGATCCTAGAGAACGTCGAACAAGTTGTGGATCCTTGAGCAAGTTGAACTAGTGGAGTATCGATGAGCAAGTCGAACAAATGTGGGATCCTTGAGCAAGTCGAACAAGTGGAGGATCCTTGAGCAAGTCGACCAAGTGGAGGATCCTTGAGCAAGTCGAACAAGTGGGAGATCCTTGAGGAAGTCGACCAAGTGGAGGATCCTCGAGCAAGTCGAACAAGTGGAGGATCCTTGAGCAAGTCGAACAAGTGGGGGATTCTTGAGCAAGTCGACCAAGTGGGGGATCCTTGAGCAAGTCGAACAAGTGGGAGATCCTTGAGCAAGTCGACGAAGTGGAGGATCCTTGAGCGAGTAGAACAAGTGGGGGATCCTTGAGCAAGTCGACCAAGTGGGGGATCCTTGAGCAAGTCGACCAAGTGGGGGATCCTTGAGCAAGTCGACCAAGTAAGGGATCCTTCAGCAAGTCGAACAAGTGGGGGATCCTTGAGCAAACGTAACAAGTGGAGAATCCTTGAGCAAGTCGAACAAATGGGGGATCCTTGAGCAAGTCGAACAAATGGGGGATCCTTGAGCAAGTCGACCAAGTGGGGGATCCTTGAGCAAGTCGATCAAGTGGGGGATCCTTGAGCAAGTCGAACAAGTGGGGATCCTTGAGCAAGTCGAACAGGTGGAGAATCCTTGAGCAAGTCGAACAAGTGGGGGATCCTTGAGCAAGTCGATCAAGTGAGGGATCCTTGAGCACGTCGACCAAGTGGGGGATCCTTGAGCAAGTCGACCAAGTGGGGGATCCTTGAGCAAGTCGACCAAGTGGGGGATCCTTGAGCAAGTCGACCAAGTGGGGGATCCTTGAGCAAGTCGACCAAGTGGGGGATCCTTGAGCAAGTCGACCAAGTGGGGGATCCTTAAGCAAGTCGAACTAGTGGAGGATCGTTGAGCAAGTCGAACAAGTGGGGATCCTTGAGCATGTCGAACAAGTGGGGGATCCTTGAGCAAGTCGACCAAGTGGGGGATCCTTGAGCAAGTCGACCAAGTGGGGGATCCTTGAGCAAGTCGACCAAGTGGGGGATCCTTGAGCAAGTCGACCAAGTGGGGGATCCTTGAGCAAGTCGACCAAGTGGGGGATCCTTGAGCAAGTCGACCAAGTGGGGGATCCTTGAGCAAGTCGAACAAGTGGGGGATCCTTGAGCAAGTCGAACAAGTGGGGGATCCTTGAGCAAGTCGATCAAGTGGGGGACCCTTGAGCAAGTCGATCAAGTGGGGGACCCTTGAGCAAGTCGATCAAGTGGGGGACCCTTGAGCAAGTCGATCAAGTGGGGGACCCTTGAGCAAGTCGATCAAGTGGGGGACCCTTGAGCAAGTCGATCAAGTGGGGGACCCTTGAGCAAGTCGATCAAGTGGGGGACCCTTGAGCAAGTCGATCAAGTGGGGGACCCTTGAGCAAGTCGATCAAGTGGGGGACCCTTGAGCAAGTCGATCAAGTGGGGGACCCTTGAGCAAGTCGATCAAGTGGGGGACCCTTGAGCAAGTCGATCAAGTGGGGGACCCTTGAGCAAGTCGATCAAGTGGGGGACCCTTGAGCAAGTCGATCAAGTGGGGGGCCCTTGAGCAAGTCGATTAATTGGGGGATCCTTCAGCAAGTCGAACTGTTGGAGGAACTCTGAGCATGTCAAACAAGATGGGTATCATTGAGCCTATCGAACAAGAGTGCATCCTTGTGCAATCGAACAAATGGGGGATCCCCGAGGAAGTCGAAAAAGTGGAGGTTTTTCGTGGATGTCGAACAAGTGGGGGTCCTTGAAGAAGTTGAATAAGTTGGGGATCCTTGAACAAGTTGAACGAGTGGGAATCCTCGAGCAAGTCGAACAAGTGGGGATACTAGTATTAGTATTTTAGTTAATAAAAAAATCCTATAACATTCAAATTCATCTTGCGCCTTGCTGGCCCCAACGTTTCGCTACTCCTGCAAATCCGTGTCGGCTGAGCTTGTTTCATAAAGGTTCAATGCTATGTTGTGATCTCGGGTGGCATGCGTTAGTTTAATTGCACGCGTTTAATTACTTTTATTAAGTAAATTGTATTAGTTCATTGTTTGCGGTTTAGAAGTGAATGAGTGTTTAGAAACGATAGATGACAATATATAACTTTCTATAACGGAAAGGCGCCTAGAAGTCTTTCCTGCTGGAGCCCCCGTCTAAGATCGGGTGCACCCGGAAGGAAGAAAATATTAGGATATAAAGCAAGTTAGAATAGATTGTTTTCAGGGGAAATGGAGAGTTTGTCACCTAGAATTATGTGCAAAACTTGCAGAGTAGCACCTTATTTTCAGTGATGGTACAAATTTAATTTTTTAATCTCCTTCCCTACGCAATCACTACATTCACTCACAGATTGTGCAAATTACGATGTTAATTAGCAGTTTGTTAATAATAAATTGTCGTAATGTTAGTTACAATCAATTATAACACATTTCAAAATTGTTCTTCAGGATTGTTACTGTCAGAGAAAACATCTTGTTCTCGTGTTCACAATCTTTAAAATGCTTTGTAAAATAATTTTATTTACTTTGCAACCACCAGACTATATATATATATATATATATATATATATATATATATATATATATATATATATATACTGGGTGCAAGTCAATTAATGATGATACCATGTACTTATATATTTGTTGTTTGATTGAGTGCTTCCTCGTAATCATACTTCGCTACTAGAGATGTATCGCTACAAATTAATTTCCCTTGGTCATCTAATACGCTTTCGCCACGCTATCCCGATTCGCTGTGTCACCCTTTGCACATTCGCTTCTATGTCTTCCGTGACTTCTACTCGCCGCGGGGGGAAGGTGCGCGTGTGGTGAGAGCCCCGTGTTGGTACTGATTTTTTCTTCAGTGAAATAAATACACCAATAAGAAAAAACAGAAATATCCATTTATTTATTTTAGTGTCGATGTTAAATAAAACATTTTCAAGCTACAAATCAAAATAAAACATGTTTTTATGATATTAAACAATATGTAGGAAAAGAAACAATAACAAGAAGAACTTTACACAAACAATTTTAAAAACAACTTTACCGCCTATTCGTATTTCAATATACGTCTTCCTGATCACGTGCATAAGTCGTCAAACGTGATTGTTATATTTCGTATATCTTCCAGCTCCTTCAACATACCCATTCCTTGTCGACAATCAAATTACTCAGGCTTTACTTTTGACTGAATAGCGTTTTACAGTTCATAAAATTGTGTCCACCTGACCGTATATCGCACTACTTTCCGTAAGACGTTCCTTCCAATTCTGGTTATTGATATTTTTTATATTTTTGGGTGTCTTGTCTGTCACTATGGTATCCGCCGTGTCATTTTTGTATAGGTGGGACATGCGCACGAACAACGAGTCTTTGATTCTCTTGACTCGCTACACGCCCAAATGATCCTCCTCAGTGTCCTTTCTCTTCAGTTCAGCCACTCCGCTTCGTTCTCTTTGGAAGTGTGCGTTTACTTTGATTACTCGTGTTTCTTTTCCTTTCATCATCTGTTGTTCTCTCTCCTCTTCTTTAACTCCTCTATCATGTCTTTTAAGAGACCATGCTCTACCCACTCAGTTTGAGCTTTGTTAGTTATTCGTTTCTTTCTCTCTTCGTTTCTATTTGTTGTTCTCTACCACTTCAAAAGATTTTGATGATAAAGCTGTTCAATTTTTAACGTACTCATTAGCTCCACGGGCATTCTTCCTGTTAAACTTCTGGTTTCATTTCCTAATCTACTACGCTTTTCCCCGTCCTCACAGCCTTTCGCCTTTTCTCCGCCCCTCACTGTCCCTCGCGCACTGCCCGACGGCACGCCGGGCGCGCAGAGCGTCCGCTCGCGAGCCCCAATTCGTGCTGGAAGCCCTCGCGTCCTGCCGGGCGGCGCCGACGCAATCTGCGCGTGCTGCGCTCTGCAGGCGCTTCCAGCACTCGCGCCGCTCGCACAAGCGCCTTCGGTTGTCATTCGCGCCCCATTGCGCCCCCCGCACCGCCCCGTCCCTTCCCTCCCTTTCCATCCCACCACTCCCCACCCGTCCCTGCCCTCCCTTTCCACCCCTCCTCTCCTTTTCCATCCCTCCCTTCCCCGCCCACCATTCCCCCTCCCACCCCGTCCCTCCCTTCCTTCCCATCCCTCCCCTCCCCACCCGTACCTCCCTTCCCTTTCCATCCACCCGTCCCTTTCCATTCCTCCCCTCCTCCATTCCCCCACCCCTTCTGTTCCCTCCCCTTCCCTTTATTTCCCTCCCCTTTCCTTCTCCTCCCCTTACCACCCTCCTCTCAACTCCCTTCTTACCCCTTTCCCCCCTCATGGCCAGCGTCCCGCTCAGCCCGACCCTCGCGCGTGGAACTCCGCCTTGATCTCGGTCTCGGCGGTCGTGGATTGCTGCCCTTTAGCGACGTTGCCCTTGGGACCGTTGGAGCATTGCAGCACTTGTGCTGGCAGTGATACAAAGATTCCACAAATAGACGATTGAAGGCACAATTTCTACAAAAAACACAACTGGTGTGCAACTGAAAGTCACAAGAGATTTACCATTATGCCATAACATCTTGTTTGAAATAGTTCAATCGGCGTTCTTAATACATTGACAATCGGTAGTTCAATCTACACCAGTTGAGATACCCGAGCAGAGATACCCGATGTTACAGTGTTAGAATTAAGAAAACAATTGAAAAAATGTGTTATTTCAAAGTCTTGAGAATCATTGTGCTGTAGAAAAAATTATGATTTAAAAGAGCTACTGGGATTGTCCTTTCTGTGCTGAAAAAGGTGCATTTTATGTGCGTATAGAAGTGCTAAAAACAAACTATGCCCAAATGCCTTTACTGAAGTAGCTCATAATTTCCCCAATTTCGTTATTTGTAAGAATAGCTATCAAATTGAGGCCTTCTTTTTCCAGTCATTCTTTGCGTAAGGATGCTAATAATGTAGCGTTTTAGAAAAACGTTTTCGCCCAATTCAGAACTCGAACCTTTTCATATCCTACGTAAACTTGGCGTTTATTTAACAAGACTTTATTGCCAAGTGACTGCCGCCATCAACAACCTCCAAATATTATAATGAATATCGTTTACAAAATAGTAAAAAGAGGCTAAAATTAAAAAATATAAGGAATAAAATTTAAAAATTCAAACATTGGTTTTCCAAAATTAACTTCAATCAGTAACAGTTTAAAGGAAGCCAGACTTTTACGATGTAAGTCAGCAGTAGCTTGAATTAACAAATACAAGAAATAAACTGTCCGGTCGCAGTAGCTTTTGTTTCCATCACCGCACTGCTTCTCCTTCTCCTCCCAGAGCGCGGCGCCGCCGCGTGGGGCGGGTGCCGTCTTCGGGGGGCGTGCTCGGAATGGCGCTGAGCGGCCGGGCCGAGGGGGCGGGGCCGGGAGATTTACGCGGGCGCGCGCGCGTGACCCGGCGCCGCGACCGAGCGTGACCCGGCAATCGGGCAAAAAGCGCCGCGCCTCCCCGTCGCCTCCCCGTCGCCGCGGACGTCGTCGCCCTGACGCCTTCGCACCTGCCCTGCGGCGCAACAGGCGGCGGTGGCCGAAGGAGCGGGGCGGCGATGGACGGGGTGGCGGTGAAAGAAGGGGACTTGGTAGTGGTGCGGTGGCGATAGCTGCTGGAGAGGGCGGGGTGGCGGTCCATGTGGGCAGGGTGGTGGCGGCGGGGTTGGCGGTGAAGGAGGCGGACTAGGTGGTGTGGTGGCGGTGGGCGGGAGTGACGATGGCGGGGGTGGCGGTGAAGGAAGAGGACTTGGTGGTGGTGAGGCGGCGGTGGCGGGGTGGGCGGACGTGGCAGTAGTGTGGGTTGGAGGGGGTGGCGATGGCGGAGTGGTGGGAAAGAAGAGGAATTGTTAGTAGTGAGGCGGCGGTGGCTGCTGGAGAGGGGGAGGTGGCGGTGGCAGGGCGGGGATGGTAGCGGTGGCGGTGAGGACGGTGGATGGGATGATGGTGTGACGGTGGTGGGCGTTGGATGGGGTTGGTGATGGCGGGAATGGCGGTGAAGGAAAACGTAGTGGTGGTGTGGCGGCGATGGCCGTTGGAGACGGTGGTGAGGTGATGTTAGAGGAGTCGGTGTGTAATGTGAACGTAGTGGTGTGGCGAGAGTCGTGGTCGGGGGCGTGGTCGTTGGCAGGGGGCGTGGCGGCGGTGGCCATTCGAGAGGGTGGGGTGTCGCTGGCGGGGGTGACAGTGAAGGAAGAGGACTTGTTGGTCGTGAGGGTGGGGGCGGCTGCGCCAGGAGTCGCAGCGGAGGCGGGGGCGGTTGCTGAGGGTGTAGGTGACGGTGGAGTTGGCGGTTGGGGCAGCAGTGGAGGAAGCGCTGAAGTCGGTGGCGGCGACGTCGGCCGAGGTGGCTTCGCTAGACGGCCGACCGTGTAAAAAAGGGTGGAGTGAAGTAATTCTTACCGCGTTTGATTTTTAAGGACAATGATGATCATACGATAGAAACCAATTTCAGACATTTCTTGAAAATAGCCTTATTCTAATATTTCGCCTTATTAGTTTGACGTGGTTTCCAATCAAAATCCACGCAAACGACACTCGTATGCGATCCGCATAGTGACCTGTACATCAAACTCCCACCTTCAGTTTCTTTTGGACTCTTTCGCGATTAGGCCTGGATCTGCGATCTCTCCCATAAATCTTCAAAATGAAAGGTAAACTTTATGCTGAGAACAACGAATGAATCCTAAAGTATTTGTATAACAAATACTAATATCCCTTGGAATCGGATGTAAGCAAACGTATTAAATATTAGCGGCGATATGCCGTATGAAAATTAAGAACGCTTATCCTATTCTGCAGATCAAGCCTCCACATATTTTTTTTTCGTGAATCTAATGTAGACCTTCTTTCTGAATATATCTAATAACGACATATTTTAGACATTTCTCCAGTTTTTCAATATATAAAACAAGTGTTCGACATAAATCACATTTTTGGATTATGCACAAATGTAGACAGGAACGTCGGACCTTTAAGTATTTCATTGCATTAAACATAAAATTAAGAAAACATTTCTGACTTAACAGTAAAATTAATATCCAGTTTATGTGCAAATGGAGAACGTGTCAACACGAATAATTCTTATAATTAGTATTCAGAATAATTATTATTCTTACTCAGTTGTGTCCAAATAGCCGACAGTGAATGACAAATTCTAATTGAAATATCAAAGAAAATCGTAGTAATAATTGAATAATTATATTAACGTTGGTGAACTACACGTTATGTAAAGAAGATATACTTGTATGTACAGAATTGAACATACATTAAAAATATCTTTTTGGAGAACGGAAATAAGCTGATAAGAAATTATATATCAATTATAAATTATTCTTCTGAAATGTATACGCAGTTAATTTTAAATAAACATTTATTGTCATGCAAATAAAATTTTTCAAGATTATTTTTTAATAGACGTGAGCAAACAAAAATACGAAAAATACACGTCAAGTTCTAAAACACATTTCGATTGAAAAATTACCTTGAGACTTCTTGCTTTGTTATTGTCTGACGTGAATGCATTTCGTTCGAGTCTGGAATGTTCGATTTTTGTTTATTCTCTTTTCGAATATTCTTCTTTCATTTTTCTCTTTCAAACTAGACAGCTGTTAGCTTCGTAAAAAGACAATTGATACCGAAAGTAAGAAAAATGACTGCCACACAAAATATTCAAATTCTGACTTTGTTTCCTTGTAAGGCAATTTTTAATCGGTGAAGGCTGTCAAAGACAATGCATGAACACTGTTGAGTATGAAGCCAATTAAGAACTACGTGAAAACTTCACCCTCATTTAGTGTACTTACTTTAGAAAAAATACACCACAATAGTACATGGAAAGTATACTTTTGTTTTGCTGTGTTCTCTTAGAAAATGTTTGCTTCAAGATGTTTTTTCTTAAGTACAAATTGACTATCAATTTTAAAGCAATTATGGGATCGATTGTGATTTTTATTTCTTGGGTAGAATTTCATTAAGTGTAAAATTTCTGTGACGATTTTATTTTGTTGTATCTGAATGAAGGTGGTTCTAAAATTTTATTACCTTTTTCACTTCTTCTTAACATTCTATTCATATTGTTAAAAGATTTCATTTCTGCGTGATAATGGACCTACCGAAGCGTGTGTGCTATTCAAAGAAACCCCACACAAACCACAGAAGTCCTAAGTCATCTCTTAAGATCAGCGACACGTCGGTTTTTCACACAAAGGAGAAAATAAAAACGGTAATATAGAAAGTTCCTGTCACTCCACCATGCATTTACGCAGGAGAAGGGAAATAAAATGCATCTCCGTAAAAGAAAAGCGACGTCTCGACAGCATTTCCACATTGTTTCTTATGCAAGCCCTCCCCTGCGCCGTGTCAGCGCGCAGCCTGGCGTGACGAACGTCAAGGAGGGGCGCCCTCCGCGCGGCCTTGGGGCACCCCGCGCCGTGGGAGGGCGCGAGGCAGCCGGCGGCGTACAAGCCGTCAAACAGACGCATCTCGTGGCCGCTGCAACGCTGTTGCGTTCCTCAAGTAGTGTACGGATGTATCGCTGCTTTCGAAAATGTGTTTCATCTAATCGGTTAGTTGATATAAAGAAACAACACGAGAACCTTTTTTTTTATCGAATAAGGTTGTGCTGTTGTTCTGAAACATGAGTCGGAACACTTATAGGTAACTCCCGAAAACAGACAAATATAACCACGGGATGGAATGCTGTAGGGGTTTCCAGTCGTTTAAGCTCTAAATTGAAAGTCGAATCGTCTGCAAAGTGCAACGTGCTAATTGATTATATACTAGGCGAATTAATTATTTTTAACTAAAATTAACTTTTTTCTTTAAAATTAGTGTAGCTACACGTCAACTAACAATAAAGCTCGAGGATAGTTTCGAATTATATATTAACACTCGCTTCGGGTCTTACTATCGTGGAAACTAAAATCTCAGTTATTTAGCGGCTTCTTTAAAGAGTTCTGTTCCCACTCAAGAGTCCCACTCCACTAAAGAGTTCTGTTCCCTTCTTTTTTTCAACTATGATTACGTAAATAACGTTGATGAACACCCTTTTTGTCCATTACAATTACCTTGTGACTTTATTCACAATTTAGGCAAATAATCTACCTTCTAAATAGTCTACCAAATGAAACTCTCCTTGTGAATATAATGAATATTGTAAAAGAAACATTAAATTGTCTGCTGTCGTGTTTCTGACACATCTGACACTGTTATATTTTTCCATTGTACTCGTAACGTTTCTAGCGAACAACAGTTTTCTTCCACTACGACAGTTACCTCAATCATTCAATACATCCCGGTAATATGCCCTGTCACATTTGCTATCGTTTCATCGAGCGCGTCCTATGTTCATGGTAATGGACATCCTGTTTCCACCGCAAGCTCACCCTTGGTATCTTGTCAGCCGTGAATCGCCCTGTCTGAGGCCGCAAAGCCCCTCATCTCAACCGAAACCTGACAGAGGGTGACGATCCACAGTATAGGGGGAACCCGGGGTATAGGCCGGAACCTGTAGCTTCCAATCGACATAGAGCTATTTTTCTGAAAAGGTTTTTTCAAGAAATACGGCATTTACGACGATAGGAATATTCGTATTTAACTTTGAATGTTAAGTGGGTATGTGATCTCTTCTAGACAAGAGAAAATAGATAAGATTTCTAATTATCAGAAGTGTTTTTGGTTGATGGGTTTTGATGCGAGGAAAATGTATTTCCAAACGTTTCGTCTCTACTTGCCGTGGTCCTCTTTAGTAACGGCTACTCACTTTCATGCTGGATGACCACTTTCTTAAGGCGTTTCGATGCTGGATGACCAGATCGCTTCAATCTGGATCGCCCTATTATTAAAGACGACCACACAACGGGTGCGCGAAATGTCTAGCCCAGCATCTCGGAAAACAACAATACTATTGAGGAAAACACCTAGCTACGGAAGCCTACATAAAATGTCCAACAGTTCTTATAGCGCATTTTTGAGTCTTATAAAAAATAAATTTCTTACAATTATCTTGCACACTTAACCGAATAACTGTTACTGAATGGTGTATTTAAATTCGAAAGGTAAATATTTGTTGATAGCTATATTGTAGTTTGTAGTTGTTTCAGCTGTAGTGTCACTTCAAAACAGGTTCACATTCAAAACTCAAAACAAAAAGAATTTTGAATATGCCCAGAAGTATCCACCATGGTTATTATTGAGCATTGGCGCTTTGGTTGTAGAAGCTGCCACCTATGCACGTTCCTCACTGCTGGCAGACGCCTGGAGAGAGGCGGGGCCAGCGCGTATACGAATTTCCTCAGCAGAAAGGGATAGGGGGAGAAGCTCTGTCAATGTGCTCTCGACCCTCCGCTCGACGCCCTTCACACATTCCAGCGCGCTTAGTGCCACAGGGGGAATTATGTGGGGGAGGAGCACTGTAGAAGCCTCGCTCTCGTTTACCACGAACTTTGTTTCTTGCTGGGTACACGTTTGCCAAACATGAAATTAATTCCAAATCAATATTTTAGTTGCACTTCCAATGATATAGTCTGTTGGTATGAATGATTATATAGCATATGGAAATTTATTTTGAAACAAGATCCGAAATTCTTAGTATGGAATAAAATTCTATAAAATGTGAAGAAATTTCTATAATAGTGGCTGTAGGAGGTAGGAAACCGGTTGGAATGGTTTATAAGATACTTTAAATTAAAAACCAAGCATTTAAGACAGCTCACAAAGAAGATAAACTGATTTTAAAAATTCAGCATTTACTTATTCTGAAGTTCAGCCGGTAATTTAATATAGTTTTTAAATGTGTCATAAATGTCATTATGTGTCACAAATGACATTAAACGCGCATGTTTTCTTGAGCTCCGGACAAGCTACCCACCAGTCCTTTACTAACATTCGTTGGATTGAGAATAAATGATAGCAACGAACGTTGTAGAAAAATCTGATAAACGGAAATGTACACTCTGGTGTAATATAAATAGATTTGCACCGAAAAATTAGCTAAATATTTGATATAAGAGTCCTGTAATTGTTATAACCAACACACACACACACTCGTCTGGCATAAGGCGAAAAGACGTCTCAACAAATCGTGCGCAAAAACAGACCATTTTGAAATTTTAGGAAGAAAATGAACGCCATGCACGGCAATGACATGTACAAGATAGTGTTGAAGTCATTTACAAATTAACAGACTGTAAGCGAATGCATTGACAGAATGTGTGCGTGGAACTTGCAGTTATACTGCCACGAATGACCAAGAAGTAGCTGTCAAAGCGGTCCCTTCTTGTAGTAATCTCTGTACTCTTAGCCAACGAACGTCACTCCTCTGACACTGCTACGTATGTCTGGAGCCTCTCCACCCCCAGTATCACTCAACACGTTCCTCGCACACTGCGTCTCCGGCGGCGGCGGCGGCGAATGGGGAGGCGCGAGTAACACGTCGCGAAGGGAAGGGGCGGACTCCTTTAAGGCGCGGTGAGGGCGGCGAGGGCGGCGAGGGCGAGCGCGTGCTGTCAATGCGCCCTCCGCCCTTCGCCCCCGACGCATTCCGGCGCTGAGCCCTCGCCGAGATGGCTGACGCGTGCGCTGCCTCTCCGCGCTTTCTCCTGGAGGGGAGCCCCCTCCCGACCTCCATCCCTTTCTCCCTCCCAAACCTTGATCCCTTTCTCCCTCCCAAACCTTTATCCCTTTCTCCCTCCCAAACCTTCATCCCTTTCTCCCTCCCAAACCTTGATCCCTTTCTCCCTCCCAAACCTTCATCCCTTTCTCCCTCCCAAACCTTCATCCCTTTCTCCCTCCCAAACCTTTATCCCTTTCTCCCTCCCAAACCTTCATCCCTTTCTCCCTCCCAAACCTTTATCCCTTTCTCCCTCCCAAACCTTCATCCCTTTCTCCCTCCCAAACCTTCATCCCTTTCTCCCTCCCAAACCTTCATCCCTTTCTCCCTCCCAAACCTTCATCCCTTTCTCCCTCCCAAACCTTCATCCCTTTCTCCCTCCCAAACCTTCATCCCTTTCTCCCTCCCAAACCTTCATCCCTTTCTCCCTCCCAAACCTTTATCCCTTTCTCCCTCCCAAACCTTCATCCCTTTCTCCCTCCCAAACCTTCATCCCTTTCTCCCTCCCAAACCTTCATCCCTTTCTCCCTCCCAAACCTTCATCCCTTTCTCCCTCCCAAACCTTCATCCCTTTCTCCCTCCCAAACCTTCATCCCTTTCTCCCTCCCAAACCTTCATCCCTTTCTCCCTCCCAAACCTTTATCCCTTTCTCCCTCCCAAACCTTCATCCCTTTCTCCCTCCCAAACCTTTATCCCTTTCTCCCTCCCAAACCTTCATCCCTTTCTCCCTCCCAAACCTTCATCCCTTTCTCCCTCCCAAACCTTTATCCCTTTCTCCCTCCCAAACCTTCATCCCTTTCTCCCTCCCAAACCTTCATCCCTTTCTCCCTCCCAAACCTTCATCCCTTTCTCCCTCCCAAACCTTTATCCCTTTCTCCCTCCCAAACCTTGATCCCTATCTCTCTTCCAAACCTTGATCCCTATCTCTCCCCAAAACCTTGATCCCTTTCTCCCTCCCAAACCTTTATCCCTTTCTCCCTCCCAAACCTTTATCCCTTTCTCCCTCCCAAACCTTGATCCTTTTCTCCCTCCCAAACCTTCATCCCTTTCTCCCTCCCAAACCTTGATAACTTTCTCCCTCCCAAACCTTCATCTCTTTCTCCCTTCCAAACCTTTATCCCTTTCTCCCTCCCAAACCTTCATCCCTTTCTCCCTCCCAAACCTTCATCCCTTTCTCCCTCCCAAACCTTCATCCCTTTCTCCCTCCCAAACCTTCATCCCTTTCTCCCTCCCAAACCTTCATCCCTTTCTCCCTCCCAAACCTTCATCCCTTTCTTCCTCCCAAACCTTGATCCTTTTCTCCCTCCCAAACCTTCATCCCTTTCTCCCTCCCAAACCTTCATCCCTTTGTCCCTCCCAAACCTTCATCCCTTTCTCCCTCCCAAACCTTTATCCCTTTCTCCCTCCCAAACCTTCATCCCTTTCTCCCTCCCAAACCTTCATCCCTTTCTCCCTCCCAAACCTTCATCCCTTTCTCCCTCCCAAACCTTTATCCCTTTCTCCCTCCCAAACCTTGATCCCTATCTCTCTTCCAAACCTTGATCCCTATCTCTCCCCAAAACCTTGATCCCTTTCTCCCTCCCAAACCTTTATCCCTTTCTCCCTCCCAAACCTTTATCCCTTTCTCCCTCCCAAACCTTGATCCTTTTCTCCCTCCCAAACCTTCATCCCTTTCTCCCTCCCAAACCTTGATAACTTTCTCCCTCCCAAACCTTCATCTCTTTCTCCCTCCCAAACCTTCATCCCTTTCTCCCTCCCAAACCTTTATCCCTTTCTCCCTCCCAAACCTTTATCCCTTTCTCCCTCCCAAACCTTCATCCCTTTCTCCCTCCCAAACCTTCATCCCTTTCTCCCTCCCAAACCTTTATCCCTTTCTCCCTCCCAAACCTTCATCCCTTTCTCCCTCCCAAACCTTTATCCCTTTCTCCCTCCCAAACCTTCATCCCTTTCTCCCTCCCAAACCTTCATCCCTTTCTCCCTCCCAAACCTTCATCCCTTTCTCCCTCCCAAACCTTCATCCCTTTCTCCCTCCCAAACCTTCATCCCTTTCTCCCTCCCAAACCTTCATCCCTTTCTCCCTCCCAAACCTTTATCCCTTTCTCCCTCCCAAACCTTCATCCCTTTCTCCCTCCCAAACCTTCATCCCTTTCTCCCTCCCAAACCTTTATCCCTTTCTCCCTCCCAAACCTTCATCCCTTTCTCCCTCCCAAACCTTCATCCCTTTCTCCCTCCCAAACCTTCATCCCTTTCTCCCTCCCAAACCTTCATCCCTTTCTCCCTCCCAAACCTTCATCCCTTTCTCCCTCCCAAACCTTTATCCCTTTCTCCCTCCCAAACCTTCATCCCTTTCTCCCTCCCAAACCTTCATCCCTTTCTCCCTCCCAAACCTTCATCCCTTTCTCCCTCCCAAACCTTTATCCCTTTCTCCCTCCCAAACCTTGATCCCTATCTCTCTTCCAAACCTTGATCCCTATCTCTCCCCAAAACCTTGATCCCTTTCTCCCTCCCAAACCTTTATCCCTTTCTCCCTCCCAAACCTTTATCCCTTTCTCCCTCCCAAACCTTGATCCTTTTCTCCCTCCCAAACCTTCATCCCTTTCTCCCTCCCAAACCTTGATAACTTTCTCCCTCCCAAACCTTCATCTCTTTCTCCCTTCCAAACCTTTATCCCTTTCTCCCTCCCAAACCTTGATCCCTTTCTCCCTCCCAAACCTTTATCCCTTTCTCCCTCCCAAACCTTCATCCCTTTCTCCCTCCCAAACCTTCATCCCTTTCTCCCTCCCAAACCTTTATCCCTTTCTCCCTCCCAAACCTTCATCCCTTTCTCCCTCCCAAACCTTCATCCCTTTCTCCCTCCCAAACCTTCATCCCTTTCTCCCTCCCAAACCTTTATCCCTTTCTCCCTCCCAAACATTGATCCCTATCTCTCTTCCAAACCTTGATCCCTATCTCTCCCCAAAACCTTGATCCCTTTCTCCCTCCCAAACCTTTATCCCTTTCTCCCTCCCAAACCTTTATCCCTTTCTCCCTCCCAAACCTTGATCCTTTTCTCCCTCCCAAACCTTCATCCCTTTCTCCCTCCCAAACCTTGATAACTTTCTCCCTCCCAAACCTTCATCTCTTTCTCCCTTCCAAACCTTTATCCCTTTCTCCCTCCCAAACCTTCATCCCTTTCTCCCTCCCAAACCTTCATCCCTTTCTCCCTCCCAAACCTTCATCCCTTTCTCCCTCCCAAACCTTCATCCCTTTCTCCCTCCCAAACCTTCATCCCTTTCTCCCTCCCAAACCTTCATCCCTTTCTTCCTCCCAAACCTTGATCCTTTTCTCCCTCCCAAACCTTCATCCCTTTCTCCCTCCCAAACCTTGATTCCTTTCTCCCTCCCAAACCTTGATTCCTTTTTCCCTCCCAAACCTTGGTCCCTTTCTCCCTCCCAAACCTTGATCCTTTTCTCCCTCCCAAACCTTCATCCCTTTCTCCCTCCCAAACCTTGATCCCTTTCTCCCTCCCAAACCTTGATCCCTTTCTCCCTCCCAAACCTTGATCCTTTTCTCCCTCCCAAACCTTCATCCCTTTCTCCCTCCCAAACCTTGATCCCTTTCTCCCTCCCAAACCTTCATCCCTTTCTCCATCCCGCTCACCCACCCACCCACCCGCCCTCCCTCCCTGTCTCCCTCTTCTTTCCTTTTTCCCTTCCTCCCTCCCACCTTTCATCCTTTTCTCCTCACGGCCTTACCACCCTCTCCCTCTTCTTTCCTTTCTCCCTCCCTCCCACTTTTCATCCCTTTCTTACTCTCGCTCGCCCAACCTTCCCACTCTCCTCCTTGCCTCCCTCGGCTGTCACCGCCCTATGGTTTGCACGTGCTGACGAATACTCTGGAACGGCGTTGCTAGCGCCGGGTGCCGCAAGACGGGATGTAGCGGTGAAATACTAATAAATGGCTCTAATTAATAAGACACCTTGAGCAGAGGGAACGAAACAGAGGAAGACGTTCCACAAACTATACGGTTCTCCAGTAACACCAATAAAAGGTATTTGTATTTTTTTGAATTTAGCATTTGTACGTTCCGTAAAGGGCAATTGGTCTCCGCGTCGTTAGATCCCGGGGTTCCTGGTTCGTCACCCAATCAGAAATCCGTTGTGTCTCGAATTCGCTTTACCTTCGTGACTTCACATACATAACAAATTCGGCTAGCAACACCGATTTTGCGGCCGTGGCGTATCAGTAGAACCGTCCCAACAGTCGCCTGGATGACAGAGAGAAACCACGAAAACCTCGGTCAGAATGTTCTGCATGGGGATTGAATTCGAGCCTTCCGCATGCGAAGTCAGTGCGCTACAAATATTAATGCATGAGCATCGCCGTACTGGTGTAGCCTTTCTCAAACTAGGGTTAAAGAAAGAAATACGGTTCCCAAAGATATACTAATAAAAGACACCGACACTGAGTAGAGTTGCACATTTCAGAAAGGCATCCCAGAGACCAAAATGTTTACCCAGAGAAGGGCACTTGTTACTATACTATAACTACTATTACTATAACTTAAATATAATTGCATCAGAGCAGCGCACCGGAGAAATGTCTCCCAAAAAAAACAAGTTTACCTGTGAAACCCTTTGAATGATTCTAGACAGTATTATAGCGTGTTTTGAGTTTTCCGGCAGCACATCCAGCAACGTCTTATGAATCCATATGTTTAATATAGTTCGAACAAACGATACTCATTCTTCAGGAATTCCATACCTCATGGATGTAATTTTCAGTGATTTTGAACACGCGTTGTTAAGACATAGTTACCAATAGTCACAGAAGCTTTTCATATTTTGCAGAAAATGAATAATTTAAACACTATTTTCTGACACCCGTTTGCTTTGTTAATAAAATAATTTATTTAGTCACTACGCCCAATATGTAATTCAGTTTTATTTCACTTACCGAGAATGACTTGAGATTAGATCAAAGCTGATCTTCCATCTCACCTTATTCATCTTCTCCGGTCTATTTCATTAAGGTCTAAGGTCAACGCATAGATTAGAAGTGCGTTAGCTTGTACATACCCCTCAACTCCGATTCCCGTATTTGATGATAGATGCTCCGTGCACAAGCGTCAGAAACAAAAAGGCCACATTTCAACGAATGCAGCACCTCATTATGACGAAAAATGTCGGAGAGTTTAATTTTTCCGAGCCTAAATCAGCGTTTGCACCACGGTGATTGTGGATTTTACTACCTACGAAAATCCAGTAATCTTACAATGGATCAATACCTCTGTTCAGGAGATAGAACAAAACCCTTTGAGATACGGGTGACGGTGGCAATTTAGAAAGGGATGCTTTGGTGACAGAACGCTTCCCATTTTGTTTTGGTTTTGAGGGATTTTTCCGAGCTATCGTTTGCTTCCGTTTATTTTGCAATTTGTTCTAATACTAAATCAAAAGTGAGGGGACTGGAAAATGTACAACTGTTCACTTGAATATAGATCTCGTAAATTTCGATATTTCAGAATATTTGACAACAGGAATTAAGCAGTTACTTCAGTAAAATATATTTCGTTTTTTTTCTGTGTTTCTGAGGTAAAAAAGGACGTAATAGTATGTTGATTCCACTACAAAGGAATGCCGAGGGAGACATCGTCTAAAGAGGTGAAAAAAGGGTAAAGAACGCGCGCTTCCAAATATTTGAGCGTGTGAAGTCATCTGGCGCCAGATGCCCTCGATCGGCAGAAGCGCGGGAGCGAAATGTGATGTTTGCGCGGCCGGCCCTGCGGTCGTCAGACTCGCGTTAACGGCGCCGCTGATTGCGAACGCAGGCAGCAGCGCGGGAGAGCACCAATTGCCTTCTAAGAATCCTCGGCCAAGGGCCTTCGCAGCGCACCCTCAAGCGCTCGAACAAATTCACTGCGCAAGTGTCGCCCCGATGCTGCACAGAGATAGACAAAACCTGCGTTAGTCGGCAGTGCAGAGCCTTTGGCTCGACAGCGCGATACGGCCCTTGCCCGTCCAGCGGTGACCCCAGCCTCTCGGCCATGGGATAAGGAGTTATAAGAGTGTGCTTAGCACGAAAATATCTCTCCACCATACTGGTCTTCATAACCTTTATGGTGGACTTTTTTCGTCATCAGATAGCAAATGATACTGGAAAATGTGTATGAAGCGCACAATTATAATTCTGCCCCAGCCGAGAATCAAACTCGGGATTGCGCCGGCGAGGACGCTAACCAACGAGCCACCGAGGGTCCCCTGAGTTATTTATGTTATGTAAATAAATAAATTAATATATATATATATATATATATATATATATATATATGTGTGTGTGTGTGTGTGTGTGTGTGTGTGTGTGTGTGTGTGTGTGTGTGTGTGTGTGTGTGTGTGTGCAAGTAAAGTAGACCTTTCCTAATTGGTGTGTTTGTGTGTGTGTATATGCATGAGAGGGGGGGAAGGGAGAGAGAAGGGAGACGTTGTACACTCCAACAGCACGAGCTGCCACTGCTCAAGGACCACGGATCTTTAGAATCAATGTTAACAGTCGTGGAGGAAGACAATTTGTTTTTTTGGTCTTTCGAACTTGTGGAGTGATGTCCATTCCTTAAGTTAAACTACTTTCTTTCTTGTTTAAACAGGAAGTAAATATCATGAACATTGACCCACAATTCACTTGCCGAAATCGCTAAGGTAGTAGTGCCGTAGCGATCTCGGGCCGAAGGATCGCCGGTTGGAGTCCCTCCTTCCCGCGTTGGGCATGTTTGTATTTGTGTTCGTCCTTTCACCCCCTATCATCACCATATTTCATCTAGTTCACAGATACCCATAACGGTAAAACCAATAGTAGTTGCTAATGACCTAGTTGTTGATGCGGCCTCAAATAACAAAAACGAAATCAAAACGAAACGAAACGAAATTAGAACATAACCAAAAAAAATCACTTTAGCCGCGAAACGAAATTAGAGAGTAAACACGACGGATTATACGGGCAACTAAGTGAAGCATCAGCTATCTGCACCGAGGGCCATTCTCAGGTACGTGGCAGCCAACCACTGCACGCTCCTCCGCCCACGGAGCTGTTTGAGGATCCTAAGCCTCTCTCAAAACATTTACCGCGCTGCCAAGCTGCACCAGGCCCACCATATTTACACTCGCCGTTTATCTGTAGAATGTTTTTGTTTCGTTTACGTATCGCAAATGTTTTCAAAACGTGACCACCTCCGCCAAAGGTTTACGATGCGATGAAACGTTAAGCATTACAGAAGTGTGAAAGTACGTGATGACGGCATTGTGATGGTTGAGGATGTATTTGGAAAGGTAAATGTTATAATTAGTTTGTATTTATTATTTTACTGATATTATTCAATTTATTTTCTTTATATTGTTCTTTAACTTCTTTTGTTAATTAAGCTTCTCAAATTAATAAACAAAAAATTTTTTATGTTTTAAAAGAAATAAAAAATTCTTTGATTTATTACACTTACCAGTTTATTATTGCAAGATTTCGAAACTTCACAACCGATAAAGTAGAGTGTGATTTGTCGCAAAATATAAAATGCCATGACTGTAACTTTTAACACAGTCTTTTAGTAAAAGTAATGAAATTGTAATATTGTGGATTTAGTGATACTCAATCACAAATGTCAAATCACAAATCATAGTAAAATGCAGTGTTAATTTCATATTTCGAATTAACAATGTTTTCACCACTAATTTGTACTCTACGTTATATTGATGCTATTCTGGTGGTCGCGAAAGAATATGAAGTAAGTAAGTATTGTGTTTTAGTTACAATATTTATATTTGGTTTTCGTCTATAGTTTTACACTTTCACTTAGAATTGAGTAATGGGATACGAATGTGAATGAACTGAATTGAATTTTTCTGTGTACTAAATTGAAAGCTTATTAAGATTCAACCTCTTCAGAACACTATAGGTTTAAATCCCAAGATAAAATAAGCCTGAGGCACGTATATACGAATCACGGGCCAGGAAAACGTTTTGCCACAAGCACGATTCAGAGAATTCAGTTCTTCAAAAGAAATCGCTGTATTGTATTAAGGGATTTTCAAAACTAATTTGGCGGATTTAAATATCACGAAACTGCCAACTGATTTATTCTCTGAAGTCTTTCAAAGATTAACCAGGAACATTTGACGAATCGTGTTGAAAACAATCATGCGCACCAGAAGATTAATACGCAGACAGAATTTAGAAACGTGGTTCTTAGAATTGGAAACGCATTAAAGGTAGACATTTCCAACACACTCATAAAGAGAATTCCTTTCATACCGAGAGCAAATTCTTCGTAATTCACGCCTCTTGTGATACCATACTCATTAAAGAATTTTTTATCTTTACATTTATATTAATGTACGAAGATATCTCATGCTTTTCTCGCGCATTCAATTAATTTTTGTTAATCTTCATTTGAGCATGTAATTACATGCCACATAGGGAATATTGGAAAACTATAACAATATAGACAAAGCAAAGACTATGTTATCTCCAAAAACCATGAACTCTGTTCCTGGAACATTTGTTCCTTTTTCGTATTCGTACGTATACTCTTACACGGAGTTTAGTGGAAGTTATTTAATGCTGCGGAAAATCGATTTTGAGGTTTCAACGGAAATACACGTTTTCGGGTTCCATGATACCGAAAAAGTGTTTTTATTTTCAAAACGTCCGTCCGTTCATCCGTTTGTCCGTCTCACCGACTGTCTGTGTGTCTGTCCGCCTTCATCAAAACCTCAATAGTTTCTGTTACGAAGAACGCAAAATTGCTATTAATACAAGGTTTTACTCTTCTTTAACATTCTTAAAGTAATATTTCTCCTCTATTCAGAAACGGAAAAAAAGAGAAAATTAACAAAAAGAAGTTCTTTGGGTGACGGTAAATGGCAGCCGGCAAGAGTATGTGCCTAGTCAGAATAGCTAACCAAGACACAAGAAAATTGAATAGGAATACGAGAAAGTCTCTGACATTGTGTAGCGCGACTAGTTTGAAATAGTTATGTGCTCCTGCACTAGACACTGGTAACTGCACTGAGAGTTGAGAAATCATTCGCAATTGCTTTTTAAGCAAGGTCAAGGTTTTAAGGATGATCAAAGCTACGGGTTGGAAGCACGGTGTAAAAGCAATCACTTCTCATCGCATCGCGTAAGCGAGCGCGTGATATCCGGGCAACGAGGCGGCGCCGCTGACAGCCATTCGTCTGTTTTTGCGGCGCGCGCAGGTGCGCAGCAGCGGTCACGCTGCGCAGGCGGCGCTGCCAATAAACAACGGAAGGCCTGCGCGGGGGGCTCCGGTCGCAGGTAGCCATCTGCGCGCGCGCGCCGTTTCTGCGCGTTGGTGAGGCCCAGATCGCTGTCGCCGCCACTGCCACCGCCTCGATAACCTCCTCCACCGCCACAACCTCTTATTCTGTCTCCGCCACCGTCGCCTCCGCCTCCGCTTGCACGTTCACCTCAGCCACCGCCACCGCCTCTACCATAGCCGCCGCCGCCTCCGCCTCCATCCCCACCCCGCCTCAGCCACTGCCATCGCCTCCGCCTCCGTCCCCGCCTCTTCCTTCGCTGCACCTCCGCCTCTGCCACAGCCTTCGCTTTCATTTAGACCACCTCATATAACTATATCGGCTATAACCTCCTCTAGCTCTACCTACACCTAAACTTTTTTTTCTCTATCTCTACATTGACATCCATCTCTACATTGTCTTCTAATTCTTCCTCGACTTCTATCTCTATTTCGAATGTTTCCCCAAGTGCTCCCTCTGCCTCCACCTCTGCTCCGCGTCCGCTTTGTCTTCCAATTCTGCCACCTCCACTGCTATCGCCTCCTCCTCTGCCTCCACCTCCGCATCTATCTCTATTTCCAGTTCCATCAGTAACTCTATCTCTGACTCTAGCCTCAGCTCTTCCAGAACCTCTATAGATATACCTCTATCTCTAAATTTACTTCCATCTCTGTTCCAACTTTCAATTCTATCATTCTTTTATTCTATCTCCGCATCTATCTCTAGTTCGTATTTTGCCTCTGCCTCTACCTTCGGCGCCACCGCTGCGGTCGCCACTCTCTGTCATCTGCCAATCCTATGTGCACGACGTAAGTAGAGTGCTCGGTGACGGCTCGAGGTGGGCGACAGCGCGGAGCTGAACTGCTTTGAATTTTTTGTATCGTTTGTGTGATACAAAGCGAACCTTGACCTGTAACAACTTCTTACTACGTAGTGTTCCTCGTCAGAAGGGTATTTCTCATGTAAGTTCGCATGATAAAGTACGGATGGCTAATCCTCATGATGCATGCAAAGCAGTGATGTCAATGTCTAGAACCAGTATGCCATACATTCACGGTTTCTCACTGAAGAAGTACATTATTGTCAGACATCTGCGAAAGAGGTGATTTGTCCACGATGGCTAGCGCATAATATTTCCACGGGTGAAGCACTGGTTTGATCCCAGGTCAATCCATCAGAAAATTGTGATGGGCAAATCGAGCTGTCAAGAGGATTTCACGCAGTTATTTCGTTTCTTCTACCGCTCATTTCGCCATTTAGGTATCTTATTCAGTATTTTCTTCATAACATACAGGAACTCCTGAACAATTGCACAGAGACCGAGGTGGTCCAAAGGGAAAGTGAAGGTAGGGCTCCACCTATTCGTCGCAGTCGACAAGGAAGAGGTTGTGTGGCGAGCACAACGCTCTGGTCACCTTACCCCCAAGAAAGACAGTGGTACTCATTTGTAATGGAGGCGAATGGACTTAAAAGGCGCCCTGAATGTAAATCACCAGAAAAGAATTCCAACCTACGCCGTTATTCTAACCTGGGTCCTTCAAGTCAGGAAGTCAGTGATGAGCTAGAGGAGAGATGTGCGTTAATAAGTAGTTGCATGAAACATTCTAAAGATGTGTGTGTTCTAGACAACGACACGTCCCCTGAACAGGTATAACAGACATTGTTGGAAGGCAACCCTGAAAATGAAAATGTATATGTAGGTATTTACACTTATCCTTTAATTTCTTTTCATTGCGAAACTGATGCAAACTCTGCGTCACAAACACTTAGTCTCGACTAACCACTCACTAAAGTTCGTCAAGTTCTGTCACAACAGATGTTTTAAATATTTGCGCTCTGATCTCTAAATTGTAACGTTCCAGAAAGAAGATAATGGTTTTATTTTTTGCGTCAAAAAGTCAAAAAATTGGCGTTTTAAAAATATATTTTTTGTTCTTGGACTATTTCGCCCATTACGAACTGTATATTCAGAATGAATTTGAAGAAGAATACAACTGCTCATATTTCATAAAATCATTCTTAATTTACGTTGAATACACAGTTATTACAAATAAAGAGTTTTCAATCAATATGTGCTAAGTAAATAAATAACTGATCAAAAAATACCATCTTAAAATCGTTTTACTTTTTTTATTAACACCCATCGTCGTATTGTGTACACCTTTTTAATTAAACTCATTTTCACTCTCAAATAACATTAACTAGCTATTTGTAATATATATATATATATATATATATATATATATATATATATATATATATATATATATATACATACAACGAATTTGGCCGCTAAGACTCCTTTAGAATCGACTTGTAATTTCCACAAAAAAACATGCTACTGTTTGTCGCTTATGAATAGTTGGTGACAGGATCTTTGTTTCCCGAATGAATGGAGCGCGAGCGTGTCGCAATGTGCCGGGGCGAGGCAGGGGGGGGGGGGAGGGGACGCGCCAGTAACTCACGCGCCGACCAGCCCAATCTGCGCAGCGGGACCTCCGCGCCCAGCCACGCGCCGCCCGTCGCGTCGCGTCGCGTCGCGTCGCGTCGTGTTGCGTTGCGTCGGGTAAATGGCGCCGCGAATCCATCTTGGCAGCGGCGGCGCTGCGGCGGCCATGGTGACGGCAGCGGATGCGGGAACGAGGAAAGCGAGTCGACAATGCACGTGGTGGAGGAGGAATAGAAGCGGGAGGGGAGACGACGGAGATGGCGGGGGCGATGGGGATGGCAATGGAAGTAGTGACGTCGGTGGCAACGGCGGTACAGTGGAAGAACGAACAGGATTGCGAAACGACAAGATCTTCGGAGGGGGAATAAAAGGGGGGAGATAAAAGGTGGAAAGGTGAGACCGATGGTGGATAGATGGCGATGAAAATAATGTTGGTGATGGGGCGATGGTGACGCCTGCCAGACCAAATGGAAAATCAACTCAGTTAATTATATCATGCTTATGGGCGCGTCGCATTCGGTCATAAGTCCCGTAAGTGTAGTGCATATTTTAATCATGGGATATGGGGAATTTGTTAAGCTTCTGGATGGCAATAACTGCTGTCGATCTAGGAATCTGCTTGCTGGGTTTTCCTCTGCCAGGTATCTCCGTCCTAGCCGGGACGAGCTCGAAGCTCCTGGCACGTGTGGCGGCGTAGTTAATGTAAGAAAAGGAGTGAGGATGGGAGAAGGAAGAGGATGGGGATGGCGACGGCAGCGAGATGACGCAGAACTAGCAGAGGCGTCGTCTCGAGCGGGCTGCTGGGGGCGGGGGCGGGGGCGGAGGGGAGTGCGTCGGCCGGAATGCGCTAATGAGGCCGATCGCGTCGCGCGCGCGAGCATGAGCGATGGCTGGTGGCCACCGCCCCCTTCCCCCTCCTGTCCCCTCGACCCGCCCCCCGCCGTCGTGCCTTCGCCGCTGCGGCGCCCACGTGAAATATTCCGCGCGCGCTTGTTTGCTCCATGAAGACAGTAACGGCCCGTTTATCTACGACTGCCATCGATTACGCAACCGCACGCTCTCCCGAAGCTCATTGTTGCTGTATAGAAGAAAAGTGCATGCCGGCTACGGGTGCATAGGGAGGAATTTGGAAAACAACCGTGATCACACGTCAGTACTAAAGTTGTTTCCCGAATTCCCCCCTTGAATGCGTTTTAGGCATGAAATTTGTACTCATTATTTTAATCCTCACTCAGATTGAATTTCGTAGGTAGATCATCCAATAATGTGTTTGAATTAAAATGGATACTTTTATTAAAATAGTTATGGGTGCTCTGTGAGATACTTTTCTTCAACTGATAATAATATTAATAAATCTCATTACTATTTACAAACAATCTTAGGGATATTATGAAGGAATTACTTCCACTACTATTATCAGTATTATTATATCTTCCGTTGCCCTCCTATAATCATAAATTCTCCCTATGTTAAAATGTTATTATATTACTTTCAGTTTTAAATTTTTCTATGGGTTTCGACATGCAAAATTTCTCAGCTTACCTGCTGCATGAGCACCTGTTATTCTATACATAATTACGATTCTTGGAAGTTTTGTGGATTAACACTAATTGTTGAATTGATGGCAATTGCTATAAGTCATAAGCCTTTTCTTTTCTTCTAAAAAATAAGAATTTAATATTTATTCTCATATTATTACAAAATTCAATTGAGCTCATGAACGAAATGAACAAAACTTTTCCTCTGTACAAATACAGTTACGACTTCTGATATGTTCTTCTCTGTTGTCTTCGTCTCAATGTTTTCCTTACAATGTCCTCAATACACCCATTATCACGTTCTTGCCTGTCGTTAGAATATATTACAAATGTTCCCGTAGCATCTTCGACTATTTGATACTTTAAAATATTCAGTAATTTCTATTAAATTAATTCGCGGATGTGACTTGCCTTAGCTGCTCTTCGGATGAAACACATAAGTGTGACTCTCTAACCTTAGCCGACTTATTAAAACTCCTCCCCATCTACGAGCCTATCCTAATAACATTCCTTTGAAATGCGGAGTATGTTTGAATTCAAATTCCAAATAATATTAACAAAATTTACAATTATAATTCAATGCGAATAACATCTTCGACTTTTACTCTGCACAGTTCCAAGCTATCAAAATTAATCATCAGTTATCCGCCTCTCTGTCATTTAACCAATACCCCAGCCTACGCCGAAAAAATATTCGCACCGCACTGTTTGCTCACTTTGGAACTTTTCAGAGAATCATTGTGTTTTCCTTGCCACAGAATCAGGGCTTTCAATGCCATCTCCATACCTCTCGCATGTAATGTCTCTGAGGCCGTGTCTCCCCAAATGAACAGCGCAATGAAACCAAGCATGAAATACGACACTTTGTTTATTCGTTGTTCTAACAACGTGTTTTCTAAGGCTGTTTATTATATGCTCACGTTGAACAATACACGTATACAATTACATCGTATTACTATTGCTTGATGCCATTTCCCCCAACCAAATTAAACCCCCCGTTTCTGGATAATCAGAGTACTTTACTACAAATTTTACAAACAATCCTTTATATCCATCATGCGTGTTCCTTTTACTTTTCGAAAGGTGGTACTAAAACTACAAAGGGTCAAAATATTTACTAGCATACGTTCCACATAAGCATTTGAAACATGTGGTTAAACGTTTAGATGAAATAACTTTGTTTTTAATTCACAACTGAAAGAAAGTCATGCACAACATAATGAGAATACAATTTTTGTACTTTGAAACATTTTCTGGCAATAGTATTTTGTTGAATATCAGGTACATTAAGAGCATATTCCCTTGAAAAGAACTTTTTATCGCTTTTAGTTAATTATTCAAGTATGTTTGGAAAAGAAAGTGCTTCGGAGATTGTGTTCACATTCGATATTGTCATTGTGGTTGTCCATCACACAAAATCATATTTTGAATAGATTTCAAATTAAAATACAAGAGAGCGTTTTCATTCAGCATTTATTTTGAGTATTTCGTGTAGTGTGTTTCATTTAAGTTCATCATAAAGCATTGAACATATCATAAACAAAACCAATATGCCCCTATATTCTGTTTCAAATATACTAATTGAAAAACGAATACTACTTTTCACGGAAGTGTTTACATAATTAACCACGCTACAATGGCTAATTTATATTTGTGTATCATAATAATTTATATTGTTAATATTATTATTCGGATCAGACGTTTTAAAATATGTGAAAATTCACCCGTCCATACCAGTGTAACTATCAAAGCACTATTGCTTTGTTTTCAACTGATTATGTGCTTGGAACGCTATTATTTTGCACGCCAATTGTGCTGCTGTTTTTGATGTTATGTTATCAAATACTGCAATATTGATAGATAAATTAAAACTTAATGTCTTAATTTGGATCAGTTCCTCTTAAAAATATTATTACATTATATAGCTAAAATAACAAAGAAATTTATTTTCAAGAACAGATTTTGAATGTCAAACATATGACAGAACTTTACTTTTGTACCTACTGAAGTGTTTGTGTCACTAAAAAGGCTATATGAGAAAGCATCAGTTACATACGAGTATTTTGTATTATTTATTTCCGTTTTGTTAGGGTTCTTGCATTATGTAGGCTAAGCTTGTACCTTCCTCTGAATGTTTTGTTTTATTTAATCCTTCATGTGTAAGATAAATAATTAGCTCTGATGAGGGAATCACCCTTAGAAATCATTGGCGAAATCATATGTTGTAAGTGGAAGCGCTGAGGGTATTTCTGAATATTGTTGAGGAAGAAATCTACTTTTTTTGGATGCGAAGGACAAAAAATTGAAGTATTTGAATTGGGAAGAAATTTAGAACAGTATTGAATTAGACGCGATCGTTCCGTGACCTTGGCAACCGGTTGAAATAATTAAAGTGCAATAGCTGATTCACAAATGAATTCCCGAGTTTTCAACAACGCTTTGATTCTTGGAAATGTTCACAGTTCCGGTAATACAGTACATGTGACAAAATGGGATAATTTCAAAATTTCTAAATCTCCCAACAACGTTAGCATAGTTGAAATGAATGTTTTATAAAAACAGGTTAAACGTAGATTGAACTGATTCCTGATTCAGTGAATCGAGTGCGCGGTTATGTAATAAACATCCACGATATGTGAGCAAAGTAAATACCTGGTTGGCCCGTTTTTCACTATGCAGCATACAGGAATCCGTTGGTCAAAGTATAATATTTTCCAGTGTACAATGACCTATTTTGTCTTATGTGTTCTCTATTTTGTATTTATTTATGTGTTTATCTTAAGAAAGAGTAATAAGTAGTAAGTATCAATACATCAGAGGTCTACAAGATTGATTTTCATTGATTTCCCTCTTTCCCCATCCCTCCATCCCATTCTCACCCCCTCTCTCTCTCTCATTCATACACACACTGAGTCTCTCTCTTTCCCCTTTGGTTTGTCAACTCATTTTCTCTCCCTCTCTCTCTCTCTCTCCCTCTCTCTCTCTGTTTTTCTTTCTCTTTCCCACACCAAGGCATAAATTGATGTCACTGTAGTGCTTTTGGCCTGAAGGCCCTAGGGTTCGAGTTCTGACGGGACCTGGAATTTGACACTAGCTGCAAAGCTACTAGGTCGAATTCAGCCGCTGACCGGAGAACAATTCTAGAAACGGGCGGCTCTGATTGGTAGTTTTTAGTGGTTTCTCCTATTAACCA
Source organism: Gryllus longicercus (assembly GCA_038098605.1). Taxonomy (NCBI): domain Eukaryota; kingdom Metazoa; phylum Arthropoda; class Insecta; order Orthoptera; family Gryllidae; genus Gryllus; species Gryllus longicercus. The sequence goes on from JAZDUA010000714.1 coordinate 580,680, forward strand.
GCCGCAGCCGAACAATGCCGGCGCAGTACCCTAACAAACGGGCCTCGTGCGATCTTAGGACTAGACGAAATCAGAACTCGAGAAAACCGTTATCGTAATTTTATAAGTCGCGGTACAGTAGTCTGATATTCCATAAAAATGCATGAATAACTAACTAAACACAAATATTTTTAGATTTTAGAACTCACTGTGTAAATAGTATTATTTGATCACTAAATACTTTTACTTAAAAATATAATTTAAAATATTCTTCCCCAAACAATTCCTAACTTAAACGTAATTTTTGTTGCTTGTTGAAATAAAATAAGTCATATAGTTTCTTGATACATCTTTCATCTTTTTATTTTTTCTGGAGGGGGTATATGTTTCAGCACTGCCCCGAGCCCAAAATTGTCTATCTCCGGCACTGGGGGTGCCCAGGGTACCTCGGGGGCCGGCGCCGTCATTTGTTTGCGCCAAGGGTGGCCGCCAGGGGCGCGAGCGCGGGCCACCGGCCACTTACTCTTCGCGTCTCGAATGGATGCTTCTAATTGTCGCTTCGGAGATAAACGTGCCACGTTGCGTTGTAATTTATGTTTGCGTGTTCCCAAAATTCTTGGTAAGTTAATCCGACTGCTCGGAGTCGTTAATGATTCACAACGTGAGGCTGGGACTGAAGACAAAGAAACTTGTCAGCCGTAAATTTTCTTGAACGAGATGAGTAATATTCCCTATTACGAAAATTTTGCTAGCTTGTTTGAATTTTAGAACATTCAAAAATACTCTTGTCACGTTTAATTTATGCTTGTATTGTTCTGCTGTAATGATCATAACTACTACTGACTAGATGTTCATCACTTAAGGATCCATAATTGTTGTGAAGTAATTTAATACTGAACAGTTGTTAAGAGACTCAAAATGATTGTTTCGAAGACTTTTGTATAGAAATGAAATGTCCGTAGCATTTAGCACATTTTTAACTACAATTGAAGTACTTCGTGAGAAAAATTGTAAAGTAAAATAACTGATTACAAATTTTCTATTCTGTGAAAATATCTCTTGCTCATTTCAATACCTAGAACTTTGCTCCCAAGAAGCACACATTTTTGAAACTAATGTGGACGTAGATACGCATTTTGTTTATAGGATTTATGAAACAAAATTTGGAGCGATGAAGACAAGAGCATAACTTATGACTCACGTATCTTATGGCAGAAGAAAAGTCTAGAAGGTCATTCATTCTTAAATCACTGTCCTCCTACAACAGTTATTTCATGAATGCACGTGACACTAGGCAAGACTTTCGTTCCTAGCAATGCAGGTATCTGCTCTACCTCAGAACATTCTGATGTTGATGCCATATTCTACAGAAATGTTACGAAAACGTGTAAGTGCTTTGATTCACAATCAGTGAGTTGCAATCGAACATACATTAAAGTTAATAATTTTCAGCTAAATGAATGATCTCAGAGAAAAAAACTACATTCTATTTTCATTAATTTTATATTTTTTCTTACAATAAATTGCTGCGAAATTTTACAATTAAGTAATTTCTTCGATAGTTTTGTGTTTGGATGCAGCTTCTTCAATCTACTATTTCGATGATTCCGTATCTGAAGCTTCTTTGCAACATCATCATTTGCGAGAGGGTGCGGTCTAAAGTAGAGGGATTGTCAGCCATCTTGGGCGTTGGGTGTTCGCAAGAAACATTTTTGCCGTAAAAAATAATTGCAAATTATGTTCTTTAGAGACATTATGGTTTATGTAAACTGACATATTGATGAACACATTATTATTATTATTATTATTATTATTATTATTATTATTATTTAGAACATTGTACATCTCCCTCATCAGATCATCACTGATGTACGCTTCATCAGTTTGGACACCATATTTTAAAGTACATAAACAAAGAATAGAACGTGTTCAGCATAAATTTTTCAGGTTGATTGCTTATAAACTACATCTTCCAGATCCATTTTTGAATCACGATTATACTGAATTATCAAACACACTAAAACTGCCATCTCTCGAATCTTTGCGAAGTGAGAGAGATATGCAATTTCTGTATAAAATGTGTAATAATGTTTTGAACTGTCCTGAGCTATTAGGCGAATTGAATTTTTTTGTCCCAAACAAAATCACGCGCAGATTTAAAACATTCTATACACCAAATTATAAATTATTATATACTGATAATATGCCAATAAACAGAATGTGTACATTAGCCAATAGTTTCGAACTAGACTGCTTTTGTGATAACATGAATATTACCTTCAAGTTTATAAAAAACGCTGTTTATAAATATGAATAACTTTGTATTCCTGATTGATATCGTTGTAATTGTAATTTTTATATATTAATGCTGGATTATTCCTGTTTTAGGCTTTAAGGTTTCACTATTGAGATATGATTTGTCGTAACCACTTTCAAACACCATATATTTTTGATGTACCGGAGGCTTGGTCAACAATGATTACTTGCTCAACATTATTTCACTGTACTGCATCTATGGCCCTTTTGGGATATTCGTCGAGCATCCTTACCGATGTGAGAAGGATAAGGGGGAAATAAAATACCCCTCACTAGATGTACAAAAACTTGAATTGGACCAATCACTCTGTTTTCGTCGTTTATCTTATTATCTCATTACTACTTATTTTATATTGTAAAAACTGATATTTGATATTGATATTTCATGTTAATGTTTCTGACTGATATTTCATATTGTAAAACTGATTCATATTGTATTTGATAGAATACCGAACATGTTATAATGAATTTCAATATGTACAATTATTGTAAATTGGACAATTAGTCCGTGAAAAATACTAAATAAATAAATTAAATTAAATATTATTATTGACGTATAGGTCATTACTGACCACAGTACACAATTCACGTGAGTATTTTTTCCAGAATCAGCTTTTCAACTGTATTCCTCAGTACAAGATTGTTACGCCTTGTGAATAATGTGATGATAGGATGATGATGAGGAGTGAAGGGCAATCACAAATATGACCATGCGAACCTACAGCCTCCTCGGCGCAGACGACGGCTGCCGCAACAGTCTGCGCCATAGGGCCTACCTATTATTATTAATTATTATTTTTATATTATTATTGCTAATATTACTATTATAATTTTTTTAAATTTATTTTGTGGGAGATTTCGTGGCGACTGCCCCTGCCCCTTTCGCCTTTGCGCGGCGGGGCGTGGGGCGCGAGGCCCTCGTGCCGGAGATGGCGGCCGCGCCGCCGCGAGAGGCCGCTGAAGAGGGTCGCCGGCGGCGCCCCCGTTGCCTTTGGGCCGCGGCGCGCGCGGGGCCAAGAGGCCGGCCGACAAAAGAGCGGCGGCGCGCGCACGAGCCACCTCCGCCCCGCCATTAAGCACGCGCCCGCCCCTCCCCACCCCACCCTCGCCTCTCCTCGCACTTCGCCACATGCCACGTCTCCGCTGCTACATCTCTCTGCCCCCGACGCTAATGGTCGCTCTGTTAGTCGCCGCCCCTATCTATGCTCTGATTTATTTATACTCTCCCTTGACAGTTCATCAGCTGTTACAGTATCATCCTATTCGGAGCTTAAGCGTACAGTGACGTCACTTTGGTGACGTTTTACCTCCCGATTGGATGACACTCTATGTTTAAATCGTAGTACAAGTATGGACACCACGGTATGGCACAGCTCGCGTACAGTATATGCTCGTTACAGAGTTTAAGCTTTTTCCAAAAGCGAAATAAACAAGAATGCTTTAATTTGGAAATTAAATTGGCATGTTCAAACTGATAAAAGGTGGTTTACAGGCTATTTAATCTTCGCTGGTCGTGATTTTACCTTCGGACAGATTAAACACTTGTAAGCTTGTGATATACGGATTCAAAAAAATTGAAAATGACATTTTTCACATATGTGTTTATTCACCTCAAGCCTCACAATATTAACGTAATTCCGATTTTGGCCATTGCGGCAATGCATACCACTGCCGCATTACTTCTGGCTCTCCTCTATCACCTGAATCGTCTCAATATTAACCCGAGCCAATTTCACGAATGTCATGATCGGAATTTGGATCTAAAGGGCTATCGAAGCACTCCTCGCTCCTCTATCGTCTCGAAGACTCTTTGTATTATCTGCTGTTAATTTCCCAACAGTGTAGAGAATTTTACAAGAGGGTTTACGACAGGTTTCTCCTGCTTACCTCGCCTCTCATTTCTGATTTACTTCATCGCCATGGAAATTACATCACATCATTATCATCATAATTACCGCCACCCATCCGTCAAAACTGCTGATGTCGGGAATACTTGACAATGTTACTGACTGACGCTATAATAGAGAATAATAATAATAATAATAATAATAATAATAATAATAATAATAATAATAATGATAATGGTAATAATAATAACAATAAAACAATTTTATGAGCTTCAGATCTAAAGTGCTTCAAACTCTCTTTACCTCTGACGTAGGTGCATCTCTTTCATTACTGTATTCATCGCAGGTTGCTAATAACACAAGAGGTTGATGCAACCTAAAATGAGCATATTGTCTATTCATCACATAGCGGTAATGTTTCATTTTCACCTGACGATAAAATAATAAAAGATAAATCAGTATCTTTATTGTTTGTTGTATTTTTTAAATTTATCCTTATTTCTCGTACAATTCTTTTTTTTGTAATTTCCTCTTGGTAGTATTTAGTCGGTATATCAAAGAACAGTTGTGCTTGTTATACAATAAACACATACAAAGCCGCTGCCACTAAAATAAGACAGTAAATATACGTTATTAGTAATTAAAATTATGGAAATAAAATTGAGTGCGTAGAAAAATAACATGCCTAAAAAATTTCATTTCTTAAGTCCAAGCACATCATTTTTTAAAAAATGCTTTATATAAACAACCTCAATATTTTTTATTATGAAGATTTACGAGTATGTTCAATGCGCCCTTGAAACATGTGTATTTCACAAATTCAAATAAGTGGTTCTTCTTAAATCACCTTACCAATCTCATTCTTGTCCCCAAAATCCCCTGCCTCGTGAATTTATATTTCAGCGGTGACAACACTTTCCTTAGCCGCACGGTTACCGCGCCTGCCAGCGCGCCCATTTGCCGAGAGGAAAGACCGAGAAAGTTGCTCGTGCGCCGGATCAAGTTCAAAGAAAGTCACCAACTTCATAAAAAGGCAGACGGTTCCTTTTCATTTGCCCCTTTTACGGCGCAACATATCCGAAGAGGCCTCGTAGGCCCCCCCGTCCCGCGACAAGTGCGCAGCAGAGTGCGAACAACGGGGGAGAGAGCTGCGCGCTCCGCCGGTGGGCGAGGGTGAACTTTCGCAAGGTAGTCGCGCGGGGGGGGGGCGTGTCGCGGTGAGCCTCGCGGCAGGGGGAGCTGCTGGGGAGTGGTGCGGGCGAGGACGCGGTGCGTGGGAGGGAATGAGGACGGTGGTTGAGGGGAGCTGCGTACTGGACTAGCGTATCGATCAAGGCTGGCACTGGGTGTGAGAGCTCAGCGGTAACACGGTTGACTCGGCGGCGGCGTTGAACGGGAAGGCCTAGGCTTCGAGTCCCGGCGGCGAAGGATTTTCGACACGAACTCCGTAGCCGAGTCGAATTTGTCTACCACCTGCAGAAGGGACGAAATCTCCGATGGGTAGTTTTCATGGTTTATTCTACATATTTCAGGCGACTAAGTACCTTTATAAACGGGCCACGGGTTATGTCGTATTCTTCTTTTTCATTTTTGTGTTCTTTCCTCTTGTAGTAGCTCTTGCACTTTACATGCACACATGTCGGGAGATAGGCAGGCACTTAGAACTTGTGTTGACGCAATGAGATTGATATGTTGAGAAGTAAAGCTGACTCGGAAGTTGACGCGTATGAATCGAAACGTAGGTTCTAGGTCTGTGTGTGGGTGTTTGGTGTGTGTGGTAGTAGGGAAAAACACAGCCACCTCCTAGAATAAAACATGCACTACGCAGAACTAATGTCCTCTGAAGTTGACACTCTCGGAATCATTCGGACTTGTAGGATCCTAGTTTGTACCCACTTCTTGCGAATATTAGAGGGAACGCGAGGTTCAACGAAATATAAGAGAGACGACTTTGCTTGCTTATGAATAGTGAACTTTATATCTTAATCCCTTTAAAATGTCTCAGGCTTGCAGAAGGATTGTTGCAGGGCTAAGTTTTCAAAATGATAATCATTTATATTTGCTGAAAAGTCGATGTTCTCATATGATAATATTAAAGAAACTTACCTTTGGACCCATTTCTAATTTGTTTTATTAAAAACTTTTGAATTTCATCAATTTTTCTGCTCTGACACTCTTAAAACAAATATTAGGATATCCGTTTGCATAACAAACGGGGTTTGCAGCGGTCGCTGTTTGTCCTGTTTACTTCGGCGAATAATCGTGGGTGGACAGCGAGCTATATTTCCGGGAGTAGGTTGCAAATTCGATTCCCGGTCGGGGAAAAATAAAACTTTGACTTTCCGATACAAATCGTCTCTGTTTCTTTAGAGGTCAGATAAAAGAAGAGCTCAGACAGACCGAGTATGCTAGGGACAGTGAATGAAATACATCGTGTTCGCCACATGTCTCTCGTATCCCCAGAAGTGGGTAATATATATACACAGGGCCCAGACCTGGGAACATCACCAGTTGGAAAACGTGGGAATAATCCGATCCTAAAACGCCAAATACATACATAGGTCGGCCTACACCCCTCAAACCGAAACGCACGTATTGTGTGCAGATTTTGGGGTTGCTTCCTGCAGAATCCCGACATGGGTTTTCCGGCAGCGCGAAAAGGAGCGACGCCGACCCGGGCGCTGCGGGTCGTCGGTCGGCCGGGGGGCGGGTGGGGGAGAAGGGGGACGGCGGCGTGGTCGCGGCGTGCGGGCGGCCGGGGCGGAGTGGCGGGCTATTCTCGCCGCCGGCCATAACTCGCCGCGCCTATTCGGAGACGCGCGGGGGCCGTCGCGCTAATGCGTCTGTCTCCCCGCCACGACCCCTCACGCAGAGCACGCCGCGCCACGCGCCCGAGTGTGGCCGGCGACCTCGCCCATTGTGGTCTTCACCAGGAGGTTCATTGGTTGGTTGTTAGTGATCCCATACGCGTCAACTGCTAAGGTCCCGTAAGTTTAGTACATGTTTTTTTTCGTCGGGAGGTGGCGACAATATTCCCCCGCTGGATGGCGAGATCCGTCGCCGACCTACCGTCGACTAACGGGGTTTTCCTTCAACCAGGTTTCTCCCACCAGCGGGAAACCGCCCCAGCCGAGACAAGCTCCAAGCTCCCGACCAGTCTACCGGCATGTGTGGTAGGGTAGTGCATGTTCGTGTAAGTAAGGGGTGAGGGAAGGACAAGGTGGAGGTAGGGAAGATTGCGTGCGGTCTCTGACCCGTTTGTTAGGGTACTGCTCCGGCATTCGCCTGGTGTTAATGGAGAAATCACGTATAACTACAAATCAGATCTGCGAGTATACTCCTCCAGATAGTGAATTCGGCAAAGCTGGGAAGCTAGTGTCGAATACTCTGCCACCGTCGAGGTTAGAACCTATGACCTCCCGTTGACCAGGAGTTTAACACCAGAGCATCACAAAGCGGTAGATCGTTAGAAAACTGTATCAAAGTAATGAGTTATCACAACGTTTTGGGAATTACGGTAAAGAATGAATGGAGTTCGAGGCTAATGCATTTTTGTTATGAATGTTCCAAGTTCATGAGAGCGGAATATATCACTTTCCAGGCAAAGTTTATAGGCAAAACCACTGTTGTCTTGACCGGCAGTTGGCGTCGGTGAAGACTCACAATGCGATAGATCATTAAAAGCAATTTTGAGAACAATTCGTAATAACAATTAGTAATAACAAAAATGTTGGAGCAACTGTAGGGAATGAAAGAAGAACGGGTAAGAAAGAAGAACGGGTAAAATATGTACGCTTCAAATTTCATGAATATTAAAAGTTTGAAAGTGTCGAATTTTGTATTTTCCAGGCAAAGTTTTTAGTCGTTACCTTTGAATGTCTTCACTGCAAGGTTCACGCGAGAGGCCGTTAATCTGATTGATCATTAGAAAGTAGTTCGCAAAGAGTAAATATCAAAATGGTGTTCTAGTAGATAATAAAGCAATTATATTCCTGGCGAAATTTTCTCCTTGCTATAGTTTCACGCACAAACCCAGAATACAATAATTAAAGACACCTTAGATTTTCTTCCGTTTACTTTTTCAGAAACTTGTAACTTTCAAAGTTTATAATCGCAACATTATAATCAGCAAGAAATAGAGGGTAATCAGTGCAAGGTCATAGAACATTTCTTGAAATATCCTTTCTTGCTTCAATTTTTAAAATTTTAATTTTAAATGTAATTCATTGACGTAATTTGAAATTGTGAACTAAATTAATTGTTGAAATCATGTTACTTAAATAGAAACTATTTCTACATTGTAAATATCACAATTGCACTCCATATAATTTAAATTGAATTATTTTCATCTTATTTAATAATGTTTGTAGTTTCCTGGCTTTTAATATACTTTTGCTTCTATTTCCTACTTTTTCGGTAGTGAAAAGTTCTGAAACAGTTATGTAACTGACGATAGAACTTCATATCATGTTTGTTGTAACCTAGTTCGAAAAAAAAGAGAAATGCTAGATCAGTTGAAAGTACTGAATGTACGAGTATATGACAACGATCTGAGATATCGTTGAAAGAACTTTATATAGTGCGTTTCACAATCTCATTTGCCTCAAGAGCTAGAGAAAAAAATTTGCTAACAAACAAGGTTCGTAGAAAAACTCAATAAATTTTATTTTTTTTAAATTTTGTGATTAAAAGTGCTAATCAGTAGTTTTCTGGAACATATTTTATGGAGAGTTTCTTTCCAAACTCCTTCCTAATTTTTGTTTTTGACAATAATAATAATAATAATAATAATAGTAATAGTTATAGTAATAAATATAATAGTTCCTATGAAATAGTCAAAATATTCGGCATAAAATAGTACGAGAAGAAAAGTAAATTTCACCTATTTTATAATAATTTCCTACTGATTATTATTCATATGCATTACTTTGATATTCCCATTACTTTCCAAATCATTACATCTTTAAAATCTCGTTTAGGTGACGTTTGTATTGAAAAAGAAATTAAATTATGTCAGCGACACGAGAATAAAACATTTATTATGTGAGAAATATGTTACTACATGCTTTGAAATCTGTTTGAAATTGAATTAAATTTCATACACAATTCTACTAAATGTTATTGGTTATTGGACGAGTTTTATTCCGTGATAACTAATACTACGTTCCCACAAAATGGTGATTTTCAGAAATAGTATTCTGTATTAGTGTGGTTCGTCTCTTTTGTTTAGCTTTGCTAATAGCATTATTGCATTCACATCGCTGGAAACCTGTTGCAGTTGCAAACATGGCGCTCTGGTGTGATGTGTTTACTTGTGTGAGAGAACTAGCGCAAATCATATATGCCAGCTAATTTCTACTCTCGTTGAATGCTATAGAATAACTTATAGCTACCATATGCATATCATTAAGCAGAATAGAATTTACTGCAAACTGTTCCGAGTTCAAAGCGACTGTGCGAGCTGAAGCAAACACCGAACCTGTAAATTAAACATACTTGTAGCGTGTAACACATCATTTAAAGATTTCTACGTAATATTAGCTGATTTCAGATGTATGGGGATATTAGATCTCGGTGATTAGTGATTAATAGGAAATACGTAATGAAAATACTTGCATATTTTGTGTGCTTATTTTAAAGAGTATCTTTGCGGTATTCATGAAGGTGTTTGAAATAGGATTTGAAATCTAAATTCTTTTCGTAAAAAAGTTTTGGGTTCAATTCGTTTGGGAAATATGGATTAAATCCACTTTAAGAAGCATAATATGTCTTAATGTGGCTAGGTGTAAATGAATAAATACTATTAATATCTCCCCCTCTCACAGCGAAATATCTTAGAGTTCCTGCAGTGCATCAAAATCTACACCAGGTTGCAGCCGGCTTCCTAAGGTGTAGATGCGGTGATCTGATTGGTTCTAAAATACCTTGCCGTACCGAAGAGCACAATATAAAGAATTTTGTAGCGCTTACTTCAGACTGAAATCTTAGTCAAGTGCTTCGTAAGATCTTTAGGAATGGAGCACAGGGCACGTATTATCTAAACACCATCTCTGTTCTCTAATTTCACATTCGACTGACTGATTGCAAGATCTTTGTATTTTAGATATTTCTCAGCAAACTTTGCTGTTACATTTCCACCGCAAGGGACAGATACATCAATGAGGAGACATGTTTTTTCTGTTGGATTTGGTATCTCTTTATCTAGTTTGTTAGCCATTATAGTACAATATATGTGAATCTGTTGATCGTATAATCTGTCAATGGTGTTACGCCCAGCTGTTGTTAATGATTCGGTTATGTGGTTGCGCCATTTATTGCTTATTTCTGGCACATTCATAGATTTACTTATATGCTAGTGAATATATGAGCATAACTTATTTAGTCTTTTCATATTTTCATGTTTAGCCAGAATTGGGCATCCTGAATGTAATCAATCGTTTCAGACTGCTCTCCGCACTGTCTCCATCTGTATTCCTGTGTCGTCTTTAAGATGACCTCATACGGGCGTGTTCGTAGTGCCTGATCTTGTTCTGCTATTAAAAATGCTTCTGTCTCTTTTTTTACCTCTCTTAAGCAACGAATGTGTTAGCTCATCATTAACGTTCACATTATCGAAATAAGCTAAATTATTATTATTATTATTATTATTATTATTATTATTATTATTACTATTTTATTTTTATTGGGTTTCCAATGATTAATATTGCACCAAAATTCGCACATGTATAGTTGGTTTGTCTTAAACTTAAAATACTACTTAAATTGTCTTAAACATATACAGAATGAAGAATTCAATTCAGAATTTTCTAAATGAATCTTGAAATTGTAAACCATTAATTGAGATTAGTGAATTTGATGAGAAAAATATGGGATGTAAATCAGTTCTTTACTCCAGTTATGTATTTTTGCCTAGTAAACCTTGCCTTTAAAAAGGGGGTAAGTTGAGGAATGTGATGTAGGTTGGATAGAGTTGGGTGGAGATGTATGCTATTCGGCGTACTATGGAGTTTAAATTTAATTATTTGTGAAGTTGGGCTTTTGTGATTAACGAAAGGGCGTTAGTGATTGTTCTAAGAACGTTGTTTTAGATAATTTGAATTTTGTTGATATTTGTCTTGGCAGCAGATAAAGGAACCAGAACAATAGAGTCAACGATTCAGCCTGAAGTAAATATTGGTAATGTTTGAGTATATCTCTGACACTTTTGTTTAGCTCTGCTAACACCATGTGCTTGGTGAAGTTGAATCATGGATCATTAGTTTATCCTAGAGTCATCCGAGAGGTAAATTTGTCGAATGTAAAATGTCGAATCCGAAATGTTCAAAACCATGCAGGACGCTTTGACACGCAAAATGTTGGTAACGAAGTAATGTAGACAATCATGTTTTTGCGTTGTATCACAGGAACTACTACGGAAATTTGTTTGAATCTCGGGTGACCTCTCTGAATCACACACATCGATGATTGAGTAGAAATAAAGGTGATATGTGTGTGTGTTTAGAGAACAAGATAAACCTGAACCAATGTCGGTTTCTCTTTATATTTTAAAAAAAATATTTCCGAAGTGGCCTAGAATTTAACTCTCGAGTAATCTTAGTATGTTACAAGTGTCGCTACACTATTGGCCTCAAAGTGAATTCATTTTTCAATATTTATATACAGACTCCAGTACTATCAACGACATTATTCAGCTGCCTATAGTTTCTATTTACTTTTCAAGCAAAAATAAATTTAAAGAAGTTTAAGGAAATAAAATATTATTCTCTTCTGACTTGGAATAAACAATCTGTTTATAATATCTGGTTACTCCTTGTGCATTTTCATTTGTTGCCCTGAAACACAACCAAAGTAGTTCAATGACATATTGTCCGGAAAGGGCGCTGCAGCACACGGAATGGAAGTGACGAATGAATCTGATTGGAGGACCGATTCAGTGAGTGTGCGAGAGTGAGTAGTGAAATCACAAACAGAATAGTATAGAAAGCTCAGTAGGTTTTTAAATAATAGGCTTGTGTTCCGCTACCATAAAAATGTGCTTTTCTGTCGACGTTTGCGATCTGCCAGAAATTATTCTTCAATTTTAGAATATCAGTCTTCATCCCAAAAAGAAAAAAAACATTTGACACTTATTATAAGAACATATATTAAGACTTCCCTTGAAATGAATGATTTACCTTCAACATCTGATGAGTTTGTATTTGACAGAAAATCCTCAATTGTCTTCACGTAAACCTTTTTTCTTCCCCCTTTAAAATATTTAATACGCCAATTGCATTGCTGTCAATAAACGAAACTAAAATATTCAGTCACTGAATCAGACACCATTTTGACATGAAATAAACACATCAAAAATTCTATTAATAAAACTAATATCAAAATTATAAAAATTGAATCACTTCTCCATCCGAAATCTCCGTTGCATTATGAATGTTCAGTTCTTTTATGTAAATCAATAATCAGACTCACAAATATATTTATTGGTCTTTAACATGGTCTAATGCTGCTGAATCTCACATTAATAAATTACAAATTGTACAAAATAAATATATCCGTAAAGCATTACAAGCCCCATGGCTCGTACCAAATAATCAATTACGTCGCAAAATTAATTTAGAAAATATTAATGATTTGATAAAATTTCAGAACCAAAAATGTTTCAATTACTTCACTATTTCCCACAAACAACAACTTTAATCTTGGAAAATCGTGCACATTTCTACGCACAATTAAATTTAAATTCCCCAAAGACCGATTCATACCTTATTCCTCTCCCTTACTGTTACACTCTACAACACACAACCAACACACTACTTCCTCTCTCTTCCACATTTTCGCAATATTTAATACAAACCTTTCTGTCAGAAATCATAACTAATAATGCGTATTTTGCCCTAACAATTAGGGAGTGGCCAGCTCTTACAAGCCAATTACTTCTTAAAATCTTCGAAAGCCTTTTGCAGTCGAACAGGCAGAAATGTTTTTAAAAGCGCTTTCATCAGTATTATCATCGCAACCAATTTCAACGCTTTCATCTGGATTTTCATCCATGTAACCGCAAATAATCATTACCATCAACATATCATTATCGCACCGTTATCCAACTACGGATTTCATAAATTTTCGACGTCAGTATCAAATCTTATCAGACATCACCGTCTTCATTAATATGATTTAATTTCCCACCACTGCAGACAACATTGACACATTTCTGACTAGCCCGAGAGCGATCCATGGCCACTGACTACTACCACCATTAATAATACGACGATCGAAACTACAATTAACACTTCACCACCATCACTAGTGTTTTTAATCATTAGTGTGTGTTTATCTCTATCATACTGTCACTACTCTCAGAATATATATCACCATCACAACCAACATCACCGTCAAAAAATTCATAATAATAGTAATATTATTATTATTGCTATTATTATTATCATCATTGTCACATCACCACATGCCCCACTGCTAGTGTCAATGCCCCTACTATCATTTACGCATTCATCAGATTCCCCACTGCCGTTGCCATTACCCCAGCTACCGGTCATAATCACCACATACTCCAATGCCAGTGCTATTACCTCTAATGTCACTGTTACTCTCATTTACAATCTCACCACACACTCCCACTCTCACTGCCATTACCTCAGCTCCCACACCCCTATCAAACATCACATCTGAGGTCCCTATCAACATCACCGCATACCTCTCAACGAGTACTATTATCTCAACTACCACCTTTTCCACCATGTACACCCAGTCACATCTTAAGGCCGTCAGGGCCGCTACCGTTACCCATCATACCACTGCCATTAACATCACATACCCCATTGCCACAGCCATAACACCTACTACCACTGCCAACAACTCCACATACCCCATGGCAACTGCCACTATCCCTCCTACCACAGCCACCAGTCCTACATACCCCACTTCCCCTGCCATTTCCCTAGCTACGCCCGTCACCGCACAGTGCGCTCCCGAGGCACTCGCCGCCGCCGCCGCGGCGCAGCTGCACCTGTCACAAAGGGCGGCCCGCGCGGAATGCGGGGGGGGGGAGGGGGAGGGGGTGACTCACGCGTGCGTTTGGCGCAGCCGCGCGTTTCGCCGCCGCCGCCGCCCGCGTGATGTTTGCGCCGCCGCGCCAGGGGGCGCCCGCGTTGGCCGGTTCGGAGGTGAAATTCCGACCGTTTTGAAAGGAAACGATTTGAACAAACGCGGGTCGGGACTGGTTTTGAACTTTTTGCGCGGTGAGAAATGTTTTCGAGCCGAGAGGTCGATTTTTGCGTTTGCGCAAGTTTTCGTATTTTGCTGACCATGTGTTGGTACTGGCGGAAGATGAAAATTACGTTGCCTATGCGTTTAGATAGTAAAAAAAGGATAAAAAGTGGAGAATGGAAATGATGTGCAGATGGCTGAGTGTATGTTGGTGGGGTTGGGGATGCCTCATGATTTAGAGACAGATATAGGAATCGTTAAAGGTCACAATAATATTTTAGGCATACTAAGAGCAGATGGTAGCGGCGATCAGGCTGTGAAACATAAAAATATAAAATAAAAGTAAAAATAAAAAATAAAATCTTTATTAGTTCTCAAAAATAAAAAAAGTAAGTTATACTAAACATATTAAACGCATTATTTATCCCATTTTCAATGCAGGAAGTGACAGAACTATGAGTACAAACTGGTGACGCCTGCACTTCGACGAAATCTGAATTCAAATGCCATCACACACGACACGTACCAAACATCTGCATGGTTGTGCAATTCAAAACGCGCGAGTCAAAAAGTAAGTGTCAATTTGTAAATGTTCAATTGTTTCGGAAACATAACGATTATTTGTTACTAATTTGTAGCTTCCTAATTGCTATATTATTCTTTTTACTTTCTCCTTTGTAACATATCGCATGTTGCTTCGTGCAGAGACACCCAGGAACGGTCCTTCAGCAAAATACATAAAATATTTTGAGTACAAAATACATTTTGAATTCAGGAATGTCGGAACTTCTTTTATATCTAATTAAAGAGCATGTAGTAGGTCTTTAGAATATTTTGATTTGATTCGTGGAAAAAGATTGACTGATTTACCTAGAGTGTACAGGCGAGTGGCTGAGCAAGATGAAAGAGAAGAGTAGAAATAAGGAGAAAGTTTAAGAATGCGAGCTTTTGTAGGTTCTGTAGATAATTCTTTTAAAATTTGGTCATTTGTGATATACCATGGTGCTTTTAAAACTTCTCTTAAAAATTTGGTTTGCAGTACTGCCAGTTTACGAAGGTTGCTTTTAGTAGTACCTCCCCATATTGAGCAGGCGTAGGTCAGTGAAGGTCGTATAATGTATTTAAACATTATGAATGCTGAGTCTATTCGTGAAGGCCTAGACAAAACATTGAATTCAAAAATGAAATACAATTATTGAGAATAGTAAATAGACTTTTATTTCTGGTATAACTTCGAAGTATATGTTTCTTTGCGTAACGATTAATCAATTTGGAAGTAAGTTGTGGCATTCCTTGCAACTACTCGTATTTTTTTTTATATTTGAGGCAGGGAGTCCATGTTTATTTATAACAGAAACTGTTTTCGTTTATAAATGATTTATTTGAATAATTACTTAATATGATTAATGATCTCAAAATATTTTGTATAAATTTAGATATGAATCATTTATTATTCCTCGCCCATCATCCTGCAATGGGCACAAGAAGTATTTTAATTGTGATCCAGAATGCCAAGGTGACTAGACTTTCAGAATTGGCTATTTCCTTGAGTTCCTACAAGGAAAATGTTTCTGTATGTACGGTATTTTAAGTCGATATTTTTTATTTTTTTTTTTATTTTAATTTCATTATTGTTTGACCCCGACATTTGGTCGTCTTGTTGCTGTGGGCATCTTATTTTCGATTTTGCGAGAAATGAGTACGTAAAACTATATATAATTCCGAATCGCACTCTGTTGATAAGACCAGGCCAATAAATCACTCGTCTGCTGCCAAGACACGTTCCTTCAGCAAGTGTTCGGCGCGGCAGGAATCTTTGTTGCTTGCCTGGCGGAGGTTGCACGCATTCCCTCGTTCTTGCGACTTTGCCCAGCACTACCTCCACCACCATTGCCATTGCTACCCCCACCGCTACCTCTGCAGTTTGGTCCTCGAACTTCGCCACCACTGTCGCCACCACCATCACCATTGTCATCACCACCTCCATTATCTTTACCATCATCATAGGCAACACCGTCACTATAGTCATCACCGTAACCATAGTTCTTATAATCACCACGTCACTGCAATCACTAGAGACGCCACAACCACCACAGACACCAAAATGACAATGTGGGCACGTGATGGCAACGATGTCAGAGTTGAAGTTGATGACTAAGGTGATTGTGATGACTATGGTGATCGCATTCACCTTCGTCATCACCTTCAACCTTGCCCTCGCCATCCCTAGCGTCAGCAACATCGCAACCGCACCACGGTCATCTCTGTCACCATAGCCGCCAACGACACACCCGTGTCGGTCGTCACCGTCGCCACCGCCGCCGCCGTTGCGCTGCACTGCGCGGGCGGGCGACAAACGGGCGGCCCTTCCGCGGTCGCGTGCCGGCCGGTCGGCCGGCCGGCCGGGGCCCCGCGCCCCACATACAGCCCGCGGCGCACGCCTGACTCACGCGGTTATTTCTCCCGCGCGTGCGCCTGTGTGCGTGAGTCACGCCGCGCCAAACTTAGCCGCTGTGTCCCCGCCGCCGCAGAGAAGAGAGCGGTGAGAGAGGGACGAGTGAGCGAGACGGGAGAAAGGGTAAACCGCGCCGGAGCTGACGGCGGCAGCACCTGGCCAGTCTGCAGCGACCTTCGCCTGCGATTGGGCGCCCGACCCGAGTCACGTGGTGCGCGTCGGACAATAGCATGTGCCGCTCGTGAGTGCGACCCATCGCGCTTTGTGGAGCGTTGCTGATGCAGGAAGTGCAGTGATAGTGACCGATATTTGTTTGTTTTTTGACGGCTGACCTTGGTGACACATTTGGTTGGTTTTCAGTTTTCGTTGGACGTGATTGCCAGTGCAATTATTCGGATCAGTGCATTCGTCTTGGAAGAAATTTCATAATAACATCGGAAAAAGAAATCAAATTTGTGCGAATTGAATAGTGTTCTAAACACATTAACGCAAATTCACCTGGACGAAGGATTGGAATTTTTTTTCTGTTTTGGTGATTCAAAACAGGATTCTGACTTCATGTTGAGAGAAAAGGTGTAGAAAACCAGTGAATTTAAGTAAAATTTGCAAGAACTCTTCAATCTTACGATTTTTGGTTTTCAACCATTGACAGCGCGATTTCGTAAATTTTCCTTATGAGTGAAGTGTGTTTATAAATGAAGTGTCAATGACTCATTGCCATACCTTGTTCATTTTATGACCAAGTGAATTCTTTGCCGTAAGAAGTAAGAGATCTTAGATCTCCTCCACCATTTTCGAGAAAAGGGATTTCTTATCATTATAACCTCACTGACTGACGTACATTTTAACGAACACGTTTGCTACTGATACCCTTGAAAACTACTCATATTTTTCGGGGCGAATTTCGAGTGATTTTTGTGAATTCTGGAGTTCTGCTGTAGTGCTATTCATCACTGCAATTCTCGTGGCGGATAAAACTCCAAAGTAACAAAGGACTGCAATGCAGGTAAGTCCTCAGAAAGATGCACGAGTATTTTGGTTTCCAGAAATGTTTGCGAGAAAACTGTTGGGACAAACGTTTTATAATTTCCTTGTTTCGCAGTCCAATGCATATTGCACGGAATTTTACATTATAAATAAATTGCAAGGATCACAAAAATTCAAATTTAATTACATTTAAAAATATTTTTGTTACCATTTATTGTTTTTATAAATATACGGAGAAATAGGTACATAAGAAATAGTGATTTCTGCTAATAATGGCTGTAGACGTGGGTAATAAAAATAATAATTGAGAAGAACATTTTACGATTTCCGAATTTGGTATTAACATTTTATTTGTAAGTAAGTGTTTGTATTAATGACCGTGAAAAATACGATTTTTTCAAAAAATATCAACATATATGTTTAGGTGGATTACATGAATTGAATATGGAGGTGTTAAAGTTTTGTATTTCATTTTTGTTGTGCATGCGAATTAAGTGACAGTATCTACACAGATCAAAGACCGACAAATATATTCTATATCACCTATTGTACGTCTGATATCGACTTCCGTTTGTATTGTGTTTTGTTAAAAGTAACCAAAGCATTCAGTTTATTTAAAGCTTTTGGGAATGTTCAGATTTTCTCAATCATTGTGAGAACAAACCACATACGACATAAACTGAGAACGTCTTTTATTTTGACCTCGGAAAAGGAATAATATTCCAACTTACGAGAGGAATACCTGCAGCTTCAGCGTAATATCAAATACAAATATCGCACTTCTTCATTGTATCTCATTGTAGGTGCCAATTGAACCAGAATGGAGTTTAACAACTTATTGCCAAGGTATTATGACTGACTTCACTTCTGTAGTTTGAAATTGTCATGGTAGATATGTTCAGTTCAATAAGTAAGCAATAAGTGTATCACCCTACCCATTACGTTTGCAGTGCTAATAACATAATTTGTAGCATAAACTGAGGAAAGTGGTACGAACTTATGAAATATTAAGGTTATCAACCATTTTACTGTATCATAAATCATTTCGTATATTTCTTATTATTGACCTTTTTTGTTAATCACTAAAAAAGTCACAATATTACAACGAAGTACAATAATTGATTTTTGTCTTCTAAGCACATTGAATCCTGGCATTTTTCTTCACAATTGACACGGAATAAACAACTTCCTTTCTCTGCTCATTGAACCTTGTAAAAACCTCTAGAATCTCTGCAAACTCTAAAAAATTGATAGAATACGAATATTTTGAGTGTCAGTCGTAGTTCTGGGGACCACGATGATCAGCGTATCATTCAGAACTTCAGTCGGACCTTCATATACCGAACTTGTATGAATGGTAATTATCTATAAATGGAATATTTTTTCTGTCCCTAGAAAATTCCGTTGAAAACGTTTGTATGTATCTAAAATTATTTGTATACATCGAACTCATTTTCTGATTGACTATTTTTTCTGTAAAATAAAAATGTACAGTACATAGCACTATAAGTTATGTTCGTAAAAAAAGTTTTGTTTAATTTGGAAGGAGGGAAATACTATTGCGAAAAATATAACTTCATTCTGGATGTTTCAATGATTGAATAAATGTTTATACACTTTCTACGTCCAGTTACCAGCTTTTTCAGCAAGGTAACCCCACTTCTGCTGTCCCTCCCTACGACCTTTCCGAAACAGTCGTAGGAATGCGTTCTCCAAGGCCACCTGAAAGTCAATCGTGTACGCGCTGTTACGCTTAAGAGTGTTCGAAATCTCAGAACAAAAATCTCTTTAAAGGATAAAAGGCAATACAAAGCTCTAATCTCTATTCATGAATGCGGTAAGAATGAATAAAACATTTGTTAATTATTTAATATGTGAATTTTCAATTTCATCCATTTTTCCTAAAATTGTTTTAATAACATTTGCTGAAATTTCATATTTATTTCTGTATATCGAAGTGCGTGTATATATTGAATGTTATTGAAGGAACAGTCAGATTCGATATATGGAGGTCCGATTTTGTATATTGGACTAGAAAAGATTTCCGCATGGTTCTTGGACGGTTTTGAAGGAACTGCTTCGTCATAAACCTGGAATAGATTGGAGAAATCCTTGAAAAACAGCCTTGAGTGTAGTCGCTACTGGAATTCTCATTCAGAAAGTTTCTGAGTATTCAAATATAGTGAATCGTTTATTTTCCAAATTCACTTTATTTCTATAAACATTAGATTCGTCTCAATAGTTCTGATAAATTTAAATAGTCAAGTACACATTTGAGTTATTTTTCTTGTCACGACATTTTGACAGGAATACATATTGTTATTTAACCTTCAGGGGATCATTACCTAATTTGTGATAAATTATGCCAAAGGTTTCTCTTGTTTCTTATTTGAGAGAATTTTCGTAGTTCTTCACTAAGGCATGTACCAATCCCATGATTTTAAAATATAATTTCTTAATAGTAAATCATCGATGTTTCGATGTTTAGCTTTTATACTTTTTTCCTAGAAATTAAAAAAAATATTAACATTGATTAGTATATCTTATTTCCTCAAAAGATCTTATTTTTAAGTTTTTGCTTCTAGTATGCACTTATAAATTTTAAAACCTTGTGTAGACCTCGTTAGAAACTTCTCACAGCATTGTAACCAGGTAGAAACTGTCTCTCACAATTTCATCCTTCAGCGGAATATTACTCGCTTCATCGCTTCATCAATTATAATTCGGAACTTTGTGCTTTTTGTTTGTTTTAGAGAATTTTTTCGCCCAATTCTTTCAAGCCAATATGATGCACTAATGTACTCAACGCATGGGCAATGACACTTCAATCTCAATCCTCTACTCTACTGTATTCTATTTATCCTTGACACGATCCTCGTCACTTAGGAGCAGCTAAATTTAAAAAAAAAGACATTGCAAACTTCCTTCTGGAGTTGTGGCAGTCAGAAGGAGTACCTCGCTATTTTGGCCTTCGGTGGAGCGTTAGCTATTGATGCCGGGCCGTCGCACGGCGCAGCGAGGTCGCGCGAGCGCGTGGCGTGCTGCTGGAGGTTGCGCCACCGACACGGAAATGCGTTCCCGCCGGCCGCGTCACTGCTGTTCATTATGCAAAATGTTAGTATTTATTGAATTAGTAATGCGATTGCTATCCGATGGAAACAAATATTACATCGGGGTCACTTTGAATTTGTTGTTGCGAGAACAGAGCTAGTGTTCCACACAGACGACACCGCAGGCGAAACGTTGCTCTGTGGATAAACATTTTGCTCAGATAATTACCCGGTTCTGTTTGTCATGGAACTTGTGTTTCCTTGCAGTGGGATTGTATGTGACAGTATCTATTGCGTTTATCATATGAACACATTGCTCACACTAGATACATTTGTGTGTGTACAGCTAACACTGATATCATTCTTAACGGAATGTAGCATTGGTAATTCTACTTCTCATTCTTACTATTACGCTGCCAACCAATTTGAGACTTTCGCTGTCGTACACGTAGTCACAGTAAGAGTTTCATATATTGGAAATTGTCCGTAGTTTTCATATTATTGAAACAGTTCCGTTCAGAATAGTTAAAAATAATAAAGAATAAAAATACGTAAATATTGTGAATGATATTCATCGTGAAGGAATGCAATGTAATAAGACGGTATAAAAATTGAGAAGTCAAACAAAAAAGCTGTTTTAAAGTATGTCCTTCTAATATTTTAGAGGACTAAAAATTTAATGAACATGTGAACACTGACCAAATCTCAACATACTCTGTAACTCAGTTCTCACGCACTGAAATTCTCATTAAGAACATTGGAGATCAATATTCCCCAGAATTGCTGCAAGCAGCGCTGCAGTATCGAATGGCGTGCTTTTGTTCTGCAGCGCATGCTAAGGCTCCTCCATTTTCATTTGCATTTCAATAATTTTAGTCTCTAAATCAAGTTCGATACTTCTCAGGAATTCTCACAAGAATAGTCGTGGCGCTATCGTGCATGGCGGTATCGTGTCTGTGATGTATTCTCATTGCAAATGCGAACTCAGGGTCGGCCCTTCGAAGCGGGTTCATTAGGGCATGCGAGCGACGGCATCTCGGCGGCGAGGGCGAGGGCGAGGGCGGCGGCGGCGGCTGTAGAGACTCGGTGCGCGTGAGCGGTGGAGGGGGAGCTGGCGGAGGAGTGGGGGAAGGCGGAAGGGAGGGGATCGAAAGGGGATGGCGCGGTAGCAGCGACTGCACACAGTGGCTCAGATTGGATGGTATATGGGCGAAATTTTGTTTTTTCGCTATTAGGCATTTGTGTATGGTTTTAAAAAGACGTCGTAGAATATCGGTAAAAAGGACATCTAGGGATGTGAAGTTATTTGTCTTATAGATCGTAGCTCTTAAAAGTGAGAAATGCTAATCTTCACCATGGCTATCATTTTAATCTTACATTTTCTCTGTTTCGACCTTGCCATCAGTCACAACGATGAAAAGCCAACCGTGAAAATCACAATTCATCTGGAAACAATATTTTATTGTAGGCCTGAAAATTTTTTATAACTGTGTCGCTCTCTTATAAGCAGTTTCTCTTAAAACGACTTTCTCTCGCAAGTACAATGGTTCATTATAGCAAATTTATAATGTATTTTAAATACAATGTTTCATTTTGAATACTTAAATTGTGAGTTATATGTTATTTCACCAAGCAGAAAAACACATTGAAACATTATGAAAACTACATATTCTACGTAACACAACCGTGATTAAAAAAGAGGCAGTAAATGATCCTAACAAAACCTTGTTTCAAAGCGGAATACTTATTAAGTATTGAATTTTCCTAATTTGATATCAAGTAATTAGTAAAACGCTTCTTCAGCATAAACTTGTATTTACATGAGTAAAGATCCCCATTTATGTGTAGTAAATTTAATTTAATGTTTTGAAAATAATCCAAATACATGAGAAAATAAATTTTCAAAAATACGAAATATAAGGGCCGTTTTTTCCATCAGGCGCAAGGAATCAATGTAGGGTACCCAAGTTAGATCCACCAGTCAGGGTCACCGAGAGATTTCATAGACGCCTGCACAAACTTTTATAACTCCAACTCTCTCACCCGATAAATTTTTCATTTATTTCACTTGATTTGAACTTCAGATCAAACGTCGAAAAAATCAATTATACGTATCAATCACAAATATTGAATAGAACATCTAAGCATCTGAATTAAAAATATTTTTAGATGGCAGAGAATGTTTGTTCCTTCAAAAGCCTCCCTCCAACCGACAATTTCGGGTCATCCCCTCCTCAGACTAATGGCCTCATTAGGTTAAGATGATAATTAGATATTTTTTAAAATAACCTACCTAAATTTTAGAAATTGGAAAATTATTTTATGAAGAAAATACCACAGAACCGCTTGACTGATTTTCTTACCGTTTTTACTTTACTAATATTACTTCCTTTACTCTCTTTAATCAACATGAAAATTATATGTAAGCAAAGCCGCTAGTATACAGGAGTACCCAAATTGTAATTCTGATGTGTCTTACAATCCAAGAATCTGGAAAATAAATCACATAATCACGATATTAAATTGAAGTTTTTAATTTTCTCTTCCTTCTTATGTCTTAAACTATGCTGAAGCTCGGAAAACAAAGATAAATGCGGAGCAGCTGCGCAAGAGTGTGCGAGTTAACATCAGTTACAAGTGTTGATATAACATGATTTTTTTGGGAAAGGAAAAAGTATTAAAAAATTGATGATATTTTAGTTTTTACATTTTTATCTGCGTTTTTCCACATATTTACTGTTTATAGCCACCTATTAATTAAAGAGTTTAAAATACGATCAAATGAATGTAAACATTATTTTCATATTGATTATTGAAGAGATTTCGTCCTTTAAGAAACTATTTTTGATACTATGAATTTTAGGACCAAAAAAATCCGAAGTGAAGACGTTATATATATTGTCCATTATCGCTCGAATTACTTTCATTGCGTATCGCGTGCGCTCGTTGGCGTGACAATCGTGCGCGCAGAACCATTGTCAGTGCTATCAGTTAGCATCTCTTGTCAATTTTTATCGTTGCACTTTTGTTGGGTTGCTAAATTATTCAATTAGATCTCTACAAAGAGTCAAACTGTGGATGTATGAGCAGTCTTTTTGCTTGAAAATGTGTAAAATCGTTAGACGTTAATTGCGTATGTCTCGTGAACATACATGCGGTTCATCAATCACAAGTTTAGAATCTAAAAATCTGAAGTTCAGGCAGTATCGTAGTCTGTTTAAGTATTAAATAATTACTGTGTGTATTACTGATTGTATGACAAATTCTGTAATAATAATAAAACGATACTATAATTTGTCTGAACGAAATCAAAAATATTAAGTTCATTTTTTTCTTTTAAATTATTGACTCTCGACCCACTAACTATTTTATTAATCCACTTTTTTAAGACAGACAAAATGATTGTGCATCATCCAAATAAAACATAGCAACAAGGCAAATGTATAATTTCACATTACAAACCTTATGTTTGCCTTCTTCATAAAAAAATGGACAACAAAACAATTATAATTTCACATTTCGTACCTACATTCTTTTACGAAAACCGAGTTTTCGGGAATTGCTTGTTTCTGTTTTAAACTTAGCACTATGAGCCAGTCAGTAAAACCATAACGTAACGTTTCTTAGTGGGAAGGTTAAAAGGTATGTTTATTTTTCATTAGTAAAAATAATTTAACAAACTTAAAAAAAACAGTTTGCAAAGACTTAAATCGACCAGGACAGCCGAAGGTCACTACGACTGAAGAGCCGTAGCTGCCTCTTGTGTGGAGGGTCGCTGGTAAGAATCCCGCCCGGAGAATGGATGTTTGTGTCTGTCTGTATTCCGTTACCGTAGTGTTATTTGTAGAGGTCGTTCTATGACCTTGGTAGTTGAAAAGCGTCCTTAAATAAGTAAATCAATAAAAAATAATAAAAAACAAAGACACTTTTAGTACATTCGTAATTTTCTTTATTTTATAATTTGTTTAAGAAAAAAGTGTGTTATAAATACATTTTCATACGAAAGTGAGCATCGTTTTTAGGCCTTTACCTTTGTCATTTTAATACAAAAAAATCCACTTTGAGGCAAAGCAGCTGATTCCCCCGCCGTGTCGTTTCGTTGCGAGCCACTGTGCGGCGGCGCGCGCGCGCACGGGCCGTGCGGCACCTGGCGGCCCGCGGTCGCACCCCCTCCCCCTCCACCTCCCTCCTCGCTCGCTCGCGCGCGCGCTGGCGCGGGGCGCGGAGGGGCGGGGGCGCGGGCGCGAGGGCCACCGCTCAGTCTGCGCTCGGCAGTGGAGCGCACTGCAGCCCGCGACGGGAGACTAGCGCCGCCGGCGACGACGCGCGCCCTGCCTGAGAGTGACCTTCGCGCCAGCTCGACGACGCCCTCGGCTGCGGGCCGGCGACCAGTGTGGTGTAGAGTGGGGACAGATCGTGCTTCCGGGTTTTTGCTGGTTGGAGACGGGATTTTTTTGTTGTGATTTTTCTCCAAGACTTTTTTCTTCGACTTTGCTGCTGTGTGGTGTGAGGAGGTTGCCCGGCGATAAGCAAACTGCGAGAAAAGGTAAGAGTCGACTGTTGTTATTTTGAATCGTTCCTTCTTCAGCGATAATTGTGAACAATTAGTTTAAAATTGTTGTGAAGTTAAACAGTTAACAGTATTGAATTTTAAGAAACAAAATTTTGATCGCATTTTATTCTATCCGTTGCGATGCGCCATAAAGGACTGATTACAAGATACTTAAACAAAAAAAACATATTTTTTCAACGAAGTTTTACAAATGCAGTTAAATGCCTCGCTACGAAACTTCGAAAAAATGCAGAATTTTAAAATCGTCATTCGATAAGTTCGCCAATTTCTAAGAAACAAATTTCCCGTCCCTACTTTTTCACAAACATAAAACGTAGTTTGAGTCTGTTTGACCACAGTGACCTGCGTTCATTCACCGAAAGCGATGCAACGCGCGTCCTTTCGTAGTGTCTTTCGGACGACCAATTCATTGTGTGCGAACGAGCAAGGCTATTGTAAGCTAATTCAGCTCATTGATCTTGTGGAGGACAATCTGTGTTGCCGGCGCACACGACCCGACGAGTTGGATGCACAGTTCGCGCACTATCTGTCTTCGAAGCGGGGCTGCGCGGGTGCGTGCTAGTCAGATCGTGTTTTCAACCAACATTTTATCTGTATTTTCTTTTATTGTCTTTGAATTAAAGTATACAGTGGCCCTTAGTGTTTTAGAATGTAATTTTTTTGGGTAAACGAGATATTCTAATATTAAAGTGTTAATATAATCTCTAGACATTTAAAGATCTGAAGATCGAGACAAATCCAGGTTTCTGAAATGTTACCTACGAAGTAGACACGAAAACATGAAAAGGATAAGTTGACAATAGTGCCGGTTTTGGAAATCATTATGTATCAAAAGCAAGAGACATTGTATAGACATTGGACATTGTTGTTTTTTAAGTGCTGATCCTTGAACTTCTAAAGTAATGGTCGGTTCATAATTTGGTATAATAAGAGATGATTTGGGGATTGCAATTACTTATTTGGTAAGTCGTGTGTTAAACGTTTAAAGCAATGGGAGCCGTGTACATTTTGCAGTATTAGAAAATTTAATTTTGTGTTGTACTTGAAACACCAACATCGCAAAAAGTAGTGTACACAACTCCCAAAAATTAGTACCGGAACGGCCTTCTTGCTTAATATCAATGGCACACAAGAAAAGTGATACAAATCAAAATACATCATTTTTCAGGGGATCCATTTGAAGATTTTTCATTCTCTTGAGAGTGAGTTACATTGCCTCTTACACAAATTTGATTATTCGTACGATATAGAAACACTTAATATAATACAAGATTTAACAGTCCGTGGACATTTCAAGGTCACACTTATTCAACCCTTTTAGAATTAACCCTTCTTCGACATAAGACACTTTCCTTGAATAGTAGGAATACTAGGACTGTATGTTAATTTTATCTAGAGACATTAGTAATCGAATGCATTACGACAAAATATAACACTTTTCTTGATACTACACTAAAATAATTTGGCTACAACTTGAGATATGACGTTCTTCTCAACACAGCTGCGATGTTCCCTCTTCAGCGAACTGACCTCTAATGAAATTCAGAATAACAGCCACTCCTGTTTCTTCCAATGGCAAACTGACATTACCCCATCTCTCGGCCAATTTTATAGATAGTTATGACGTTTTGCTAGATAAAAATGTGTCGTGAAAGGAATGTTTTCAACTTCTTAACTCAAAACTTGCGTTTTTGTACTTGTTTCACTTTTCTTGCGTGCTATTGATATAATAAATTAGTAGCAGTATCAACTAACATAAATTCTACTACTACAATTTTGAATACTTTTTTACATATTGTAATCAATGATTATTGTTGATGAGAATCAACAGAAAATGTTTCGAAGTGGTTTGTTATACCCGTCGTTCTCTGTAAGTTATCTCAGCTACTGGAGACCATAATGAAAAAAAAAAATTGTAGTTAAAGGTTAATGACATTTCTCTACTGTACTAATTGAAAGTATATTTACCGATTGTTCTATTTATTTCTGTGCGATTAATGATAATATGAGATATATCATATATATCAAAGCTTTAGATTCGTACAAGATATAATAAGATAATCACTACTATCGTACTACGTACATGAATTTGTGAATTATAAGCCTTTATGAAATTTAAGTCTATGAAATTATTTTGAAGCAATGTAAAGTGTCAATAAGAGTTCAAATATTCAAACATGAATACTATGCAGCAGGTGCTTCCCAAAATGACCTCCCTAGGACACTTATTCCAATTGCTTATTTGTATATCAATCGTGAATTCACAGTTTATGCTGTTGAAGATGTAGGAAATGGTTAACCAAAGCAGAGTATATCCAGTGTCTTTGCCACCTTGCGGAAGGCAGAACCTACAGTACATGGTCTTGAAATTTATCACTTACTCGTATTTTGAAGATTTACGTTAAAATGTACCGTAGGTATTTAATAAAATGAATATAATCGAGTGGTCTAAAAAATCTCTGGGTTAAGAATCTTTGATGGACGCAACGAAACAGCAGAACGTTATTATTTGAAAATATTTCTCATCATAGTACGTTTCGTGTTTAATATTTGTATTTCACTCTCTCA
This sequence comes from Gryllus longicercus, assembly GCA_038098605.1. Taxonomy (NCBI): domain Eukaryota; kingdom Metazoa; phylum Arthropoda; class Insecta; order Orthoptera; family Gryllidae; genus Gryllus; species Gryllus longicercus. The sequence goes on from JAZDUA010000714.1 coordinate 608,676, forward strand.
AATGATGAGAACTTTGCATTTTCCTACATATTGACTTAAAGGAGACTTAATGCCTTACTGCTCCGTTATCAAATACTTTACAAGTAAATTGTTTAGGTATTTTTAATGACTTACGCCGAAGTATATTTATGCCACTCTTTTACGTTTATTGTGCGTTTCTGTCAGTGTAAGGGAATTTCTATTCAGAAGTTACGAGCTTTCCTCCTTTATTTTATTTCTTCATTGATTGATATTCCCCCTGCTATTTTGAAATCCATTGTACCGCTACTACTATCCACTTTACCATTTACAAAGTCCCAGTAAAATATCAATTGAAATGTCATGTAACTGACAGAGATTAGTACATATACACGTTAATTTCTTCTTCAAGTCACACACATGTAACTTTTAAATGATAGGGAGAGGATAATCAATTCCGACCAACTTGCTTAACGCATCGGTGTATGTAATAATGAAATGATTTATTTCCCCAACCTTATAATCAAATGTGACAACCCAGGAACAATAGTGTTTCGAGTCAATTACGGTATTAGTATACTCGTGGTGACAACGTATCACACGTTCGAAGATACGAACACACACGGAGAACAAAGAGGAACTGTTTTGTAATACATCATGTTTGCCCAATATTGTCGTTGTGTTGTTTTTCAGTGATAATGTTTACTTTCCTAACTGTGTAAAAATCGTTTATTGTGTGAATTTTTAGATGTCTTCCGTGTAGTTTGTGTCAATTTTAGAAATTTAATATAAATATAATAAAATGTTGTATTGATCTAATTTACTACATTTATAACTTAGGTTTGTTTTAAACTTTGGATGAGATTCAAAACTTTGCAAAAAATAAACATAATTTTAAAAATATTTGAGAAATATTTATCTCGCATCCTAAATTAATCATGTCTGAAAAGGATAAGGCCCTTTTTTTCATGAAAAAAATTTCCCCCCATTGGTGACAGCTCTAAAATAGACTTAAAAACAAAAAAAAGTGAATTACAGTTCAAAGATTGCTACTTTTTTTAAAATAATAATTTTCTGCATGAGAAGTATCCAATTGCAAGAGGTTTTAACAGATCAATAAGATATGTTTAAAAATCCAGAAAAGGGAATTCGTGGTGATTGTGCTTTCAAATTCTTGTGATTCAAACTATTTTTTGGAGCCTGGATTACAGCAAGTTAAACAGTATTGACAATCATAAATGCACTCCGTATGACTAACTTAAATTGCTTGCAAAGGCGGAAAACGTAATTACATGAAAAGCTAACAAGTAATACAAGCCCCAATTTTAAAATTAATAAAATACCCATTCAGTCATGTCAAGATACACCCAAGTTACATGGTAGAGTACTTTGTAAGGTCATGTATAATGATAACGTATATTTTTTCGTGAGCATTTATTCTCTTTTTTCCAGTCAGTACATAGATATTTTATTTAATTCAAAGGTTACAATGATGTGTAGTTTATTATTTTCTTGTAGAGTTGCAATAGACTTTATTAGCAAGATATCGCAACCATCACCGATAGTTTGTTATTATAGTCAATGCAGTATTTTCAAATACCTTTTATGTCAGGAGAGACTCCCTAGAGTTAATAACAAAATTACTTTAAAGTTTATTTTCTTACTACAAACTCTTTTCTTACGCAGTTAATTATAACTTTTTCTCCAGCAGTATTTGAGAGAAAAAGAACCATTTTCAAAGTACGTGATAGTTCACAATAATTATTTAATATTCAGTATTAGAGTAGATTCAATCAAACATTAATTTATACAGTAGAAGTCGAATGCTTTTCTCGTATGTATCGATACTCTCTCGCTTTTCAATTATTTTATGACACAAACAAATTAAATAATTGTAGTGTCCAGAATATGCGTAAAATGAACATACTAGAAAATTAAAATGACATAGTTGCATGAAGATACCGTGTTAATGGAGTATGGTGAGTTCATTTGTATACCTACGTGAACGTTCTTATGAGTGTGTGTAACACGCATTTTGCTTCCAAAACTGGTAATTCAAAGGCGATTTTTTTTTGTATTCAGATAAACACTCCACGTATATTGCACCTTATTTTTGTCAAAAGCATGAACATTACTTGTAGAATTTAGGTGAAGTTCATACGTGTGAGAACAATAAGATTGTAAAGAATAAAAAGGAAATTTAGGGATAATTTACAGCGTAGTATGTGAAAGAGATGGTAAAATGTCATATAGACTATAATGTATTATACTATATTATAGTCTTTAAGACTCAATGTATTGGGAAGTAAAGGGTCGGCTACAGGCCCGAGAGATTTCTGTGCTATGTCTGGTTAAGGTGTTATTATTTAATCGATTAGAATTTATCAGAACCATTATTAATTTTGTGTTATAGTTTGGTCTATCAGATCTTATTGGTTTAACAAAAAATCTAGAAACCACCGCCATTCAGGATAGCTCCTTGAAACGCCTGCATTTCAATTGAAACAGGCGTGCTAATGAACCTGCTTTTTTAGTACTATTTATTCTGTGCAGAATACAGTAACTGTTAATTATCTTCACAGAAAATACAAAATATATAATTCAAAACTTTTTAATTTTGCAATCCTTCATCTAAAAAGTAGACTATTTAGCCGAATTTATTGTAACCCACATCGATTCTGGAAATATCTGGTTCTGGATCGGGAAAATAACACTTGAAACACCGTTGAAGAACTCAATTTTTGCTAAATGAACATGTCACGTTAAAATACTCGCTCCTTAGTTGTGCTTTGAGAGCAACTGTGAATGTGTAATCGCTAATGTTAAGTATTGAAGATGTATTATCTTCGAAATTTCAGGGTGCTGAAATGACTGAAAATACTGGTTCTGTTTCCATGATTATTCTTACAACCAACACTTCGTGGTCTGTAAATCTTCAGAGCAATAATGGCAAAGTGACCGCAAAGTTTGTTGGTAGTAGAGACTGAAGAACCGTTAATTAGTTTTGCGGGAAGGACCGCAGTTACATAAGTTACAAAAGAACATGAAGTATATTTTGAAAAGATATTCGTATATGACCATGCCATACCTCAAAAAGAGAGAAATTTGTAACTTTCAAGTGTTAAAATATCTTGTACACTTTTTTCTTTTTCGCTACCGCTTACTCAGTAGAGAGAAAGTGGTGTGTGCTGCGCGAAGAAACGCGAATATTCGACAGAAAAACTGTTTCTTACTGGACAGTGGTAACGAAAGAGTGGATAAATATTGTTGCTAAATTAACCAAGAAAATTCTCTAACACGTGATGTAGCCAGAACCCATGTTTTGTGGGTCCTTGTTACCAAAAAATTGAATGACAGCAAAACCTCCCTGTATCTCTATGTCCGTCAATCAACAACGCTAGCGGCAAAACAATTCAGCTGATTTTCTTCAAAATTGATATTCCCTGATCGATCTGGCTAGTGTGATTTCCCCTTGAATTTGAATCAGAGATTTTTGTTTTGGATGGTTATTCACATATTGCGCTCGAGACATTTTTCCAAATGTTCGTAAGAATGGCTCCGTATTTTTGAATTAAATTTTGTTGTTGTATAATGCAAAACGAATTGTAAGAGACTGGTGCAGGATTTATGTTCATTGAAAAATCTGATTTTTCGAAAATTGCAAAAATGCAAGATTTTTTCTGTCTTCCTACAACTACAATAGTGGATATAGACATTTTCCCCTTAATGAAATCTGTTCCTTAAAGGTATAATTTGAAATGAAGTAATGTACAATTTAAAAAAATAGTATTTTTCGCGTGTAAATATGAGCGAGAAAGTAATTGCTGTTATGGCATCACTATATTAAAAAACTAGAGACGTGGCTTTGTTATGTCTGTTTGAATTTTATGAAATTTATACAAAAAATCTCAAAAATCGCTTCAACTTTGTACAATGTTTTCCCACGGAACGTTTAAAAGACCGTCGCAGGTGTCTTTTTCGTTGAACTGTTTGAATGTTCGAAAATTGCACATTTTGAAAATAACATGGGAAAGTATGTGCTTTAATAGCCCCAATAGTTTTATATTAAGCTCGCGTTTAAGAAACGATAAAAATTAACAATCCAATGGAGGATTCGCTTTGCGATCGCGAATATATTAACTAAATATAATCACATACGAATTTGCATCTTACTTGTATACGTAAACGTATATTGATCACTAGTTAAGAACTGCAAAATATATAGATTGGATTTTAAAGAATGTTAACTGTTCGTATTTTGAAGCATTGTTTCTTAATATTATGCATGATAAAACAGTAGTATTTTTGCACTTTTACTTTCCTCCAACAGCCGTTGCATTTAATCTATTTGCAGGGAGATTGAATATCCATATTACTGTTGTTTTCATTTACTGAATTGAATTTCCGCGTTTGTGAGACGTGAGATGCTGCAACGATTGACCAGAGGCGAATTCGTTTCCAACATTACAGTTGTTGCGCTTTTCAACAGAAATTAAAAGTGATTACATTTACCTTCTGTACTCGTTTCGATTTTAAATTTATTGTGTCTTACTGATCAGAGACAACATTGAAGAATCACGATACACAATGACAAGCTGGAGGAATAGAGCAAATGTTGATAACCAGAAGTCAGTATATCCGAGAGTGAGATAGTCAAAATCTTTTATATTTATCACATCTAAATATTCCTTTTAGTTTTCTAGATATAACAATAGATAAGCTGTGGAAATCATTTTGGTTTCATTGAACAATTTTTTAATTAAATTTTCAGTTGTACATGACGAGGGGAACGGAACAGTCTTCGAATCGTCGTATGAATACACAAATAAATAAAATTACCATGTAAAAGTTTTTGAGAGTGTTTATAGTGGTTCTGCAAAATTTAAAAACGGGACTGAACAACAAAGGAAATAAATATATCGATGTTCTGAAACCATCGCCGTTGATGCCACGTCACGTCGCGTCACGTCGCGTCACGTCGCGTCACGTCGCGTCACGTCGCGTCACGTCGCGTCACGTCGCGTCACGTCGCGTCACGTCGCGTCACGTCGCGTCACGTCGCGTCACGTCGCGTCACGTCGCGTCACGTCACGTCACGTCGCGTCGCGTCACGTCACGTCGCGTCGCGTCACGTCGCGTCACGTCGCGTCACGTTGCGTCACGTCGCGCCGCGTCGCGTCGCTTCGTCGCGCCGCTCGACCGCCGGCGCTGTGCATTCGTTTTCTTTGCGTTGACATCTGGCGCCGCCCGGGGCTCCTCGCCGTTGCTAATACCCACGATCCACCTCCAACGTCCTAGTCCACGTCGTTCACCTCTTCACTTCTTTGGAAACACCAGTAGTCACCAACCACTACCACCACCCCGACCGCTGCCGCCGCTAGCGCCACCGCCACCGCCACCGCCACCACCATTGCCACCACCACTACCACCACCACTACCACCACCACCGCCGTCGCCGCCGCTGCCACCACCACCGCCGCCGCCACCACCGCCGCCACCACCGCCGCCACCACCACCGCCGCCACCACCGCCACAACCACCACCACAACCACCACCACCCCACCGCCGCGGCCGCCGCCGTCGTCACCGCCACCGCCACCGCCACCGCCACCGCGACCACCACCACCGCCACAACCACCACCACCACCACCACCGCCGCCATCACTATCAACTTGACAGTCACTATTACTACTAGCATCACGACGATTACCTCTAGCAATTCCACTACCTCAAGCCTCCAATTCTACCTTCACTGCAACGTCCATGAATCACTCTTGTTATCATCACTGCTATTACTATCAACTTCACTACCATCACTATTACTATTACTACCACCATAAGTACTTTTATTTCGTGCACTCTCCCTTTTACCACCACTACCATCACAGCTAGCACAAGAAAAAACAAAATAACAACCTAACAAACACCGTTTTTATTATTATGAGTAAAACTTCAACTATCACTATCCAAACTTTTCTTTATCCCTACACAACTATCACTACTATCATCACCACTATCACTGTCATCGTTATGAATCTATCATCACCATCACCCCGATCATCAGTTGCACCAGTAGCATCACTGGCACCACCACTAGAATCGTTGTCACTTTTGACACCACTATCAGCACCAGCTTCTACTACCATCCTTCCCCCGTGTTCGCAAACAGCCGCCGCCGCCGCCGCCGTCGCCAGCGTGTTCTCGGAATCCGGCCTGACGCACGCGCCAGCGTCGGAGCCTACGACCGAGCGCGCTCGTCAGAGGGGCTATTTGCGGCGGCCCTCACCCCCCCGCTCCCTCCCCTCCCCTCCCCTCCCCTCCCCTCCCTCCCACCCCCCCCGCCACGACCAGCACCGCGTTCCTTCACCTGCGTTCTTTCACCGCCCGCCCTCCTGCCGGCGGAGCTCTCACTACACCTGTTTATTTATTTATTTATTTATTTATTTATTTATTTATTTATTTATTTATTTATTTATTTATTTATTTATTTATTTATTTATTTATTTATTTATTTATTTATTTATTTATTTATTTATTTATTTATTTATTTATTTATTTATTTATTTATTTATTTATTTATTTATTTATTTATTTATTTATTTATTTATTTATTTATTTATTTATTTATTTATTTATTTATTATTTATTTATTTTCTTATGTTGCAAAAGTTTCGCCAAAACAATAATTAATAGTATTAATATAAGCTTATTTTATTAATAGTATTAAACACACTTATAAGAAATATAGAGATGAAAATGGAATGTATTGAAAAATAAGGGGAAGGAGTGGGTATTAATGGATTGCTAGTGAATTTAATGAATCTCTATTGTTTTGAATTAAATTATATTTCGAATTAATTGTGCGGATCATCTGTAATGTGTTGCAATTCTGCGCTGATACTGCAAGTTAGCATCGCGCAATATATTCATAAACGCAACATCCACGCAACATCATCTTAATTACTCGGCACAATTTAATCCTTTATTTGAAATACAAATATTTTTCGCACTTTGAGATAGAAATTAGATAGCAAAGATATCTCAAAATCATACTCTTCAAAAAATTGCAACTCGGCGTTTTCAATGTTAGTCGTTTTAACTCAAATATAAAACTCAAGCATAGTAAAATACAAAGCGCTAATCCGAACCTAAACTCAAATCCAGTCCAATCCCAAACTGAAGTATAGTATATATCAAGTCAAAGTCCAGTAAAAATCCAATAAACATCAAACAAAAACATCACAAACATCAAGGCCAAATGTTGTGTTCCTCAAGCGAAGTGCAAACACAGTGAACCTTAAATCTAGTCCAAACTTAATCAATATTCATTATTGTGCAAATATTTTCGACCTCAAGTGTAGTAATCGACCTCAAGACTAGTCCAAATACAATCGATTTCAAGTCTGGTTTAAATAAAATCGAAATAAAGTCTTATCCGAACACATTGTAGTTCAAATACAACCGAAATTAAGTTGAGTCTAGTCACAACAAAATCGACCTCAAGGCTAGTCCCACCGCCATCGACGAGAAGTCTAGTCACAGAGTTGTTAGATGTGTGCGAGATCTTTACCGACCATTACTGCGAAATTTCCTCCAAATAACCTCTACAATGAAACAAAATTTTCCAACTTTAAAACTAATTATATTCTCGAAATTATAACAAACGACATGGGTTGTCCTTGACGATGCTATAGGCTGTCTCCTTATATTCAAATAAACCAATTATAGAGCTGCTCAAAGCCTTATACTATCTTCGTTTTATTCCGTGTTTTTTTTCTCTGCGTCATTTATTTTTTTCTCTTTTAGATACATAAAAATGAGACATAATAATTTGTATTGTTTATTTTTTTCATAAAAATTGAGAAAATAATATTTTCTTCTGGACTCCGGATGAAAATAAATTCTTAAGAAAACAACAACAAAAAACAAACATTTTTTCGTCAATTTATTTCCCAATTCTTTCCCCACAACCAAAGACAATCCCCATTTTCTGGACAATTTCCCCAATTTGGCAACCCTGCGCCATCGACAGACCTGACATAATTGACCTAAAGCTTAAAATGTAATCCAGCTTCAAGCCAAGTGCAGACCCAATCCCACCTTCAAATAAAGTGCAAACAGAAATTGAACTTCAAGACAAATCCAAACCCAATTCCAGCTTCAAGCCACGTCTGAACCTAAACCCAGCTTCTATCCAAGCTAAACCATACCTAGCTTCTGCCAGGACCAAACCAAACCCAGCTTCTGGCCAAGTTCAGACTAAGCCTAGATATTACCCAAATCCAAACCAAACTCTATGTCTATCCACGTCCAAATCCAACGTAAGGCCAAACAAGTTCACCTCTACACGTCTGCAGTTCTTATTATTGGACCTGCCACGCACTAATGGGTCCTCCCACGCCTACGCTCCCGCCATCGCCCTTGGGCGCCGTCTCACCTGGACCCACGTGCGCTCGCGTCTTCCCCAACCCTCGCGTCCACACGCGCGCCTCTGCCCGCGCCCGCGCCCGCGCCCGCGGAGGGGCTGTGTGCTCAACGCGTGTTGACCGTCGGGGTGACGTAATGAGCGTCGCCGTGTGTGCTCGCGTGCCGCTGTGTGCGCGTCAGTTAATTATTGGCGGCGCGAGGCGCGCGGGCTTCGCGACGCCTCTCCAAACAACGGGCGATCTGCGGCGGGGGCGGCGGCGGCGGCGCGCGTGCTTACTCTGCGGATATCTCTGCCGCAAGCAATCTGCGGGCCCACTTCACTTCTGCGAACGCGCGTCGGTCTTCACCGCGCTTTAGGGCGCGTTGAATGGGACGTGCGGTGGGCGCCTTGGTTTGCATTGCGATTGCGCTGGGCGACTTTCATGGCTGCGGTTTTAGAAGCAGTTTTTCATGGAAGTTGTGCTGGACGTCTTGCATGGTCGGGGATTCAGACTCAGTTTGGCATTGCATTCGCACTGAACGTCTTGTGTTGCTGCAGTTTTCTATTGCGTTTGCATGGGGTTTCGGACGCAGTTTTGCATTGCATTTGCATTGCTCGCCTTACATGGCCACGGTAACGAATGCAGTTTTGCATGGCACTTTCGTTCGATACTTTGAATAGCCCCGGTTTCGAACGCAGTTTTGCATGGCACTTTCGCTAGATACTTTGAATAGCCACGGTTTCGGACGCAGTTTTGCAAGGCACTTTCGCTAGATACTTTGAATAGCCACGGTTTCGGACGCAGTTTTGCAAGGCACTTTCGCTAGATACTTTGACCGGCCGTGGGTTCGGACGGATATTTGCATGGCACTGGCGTTGGAACGCCCGTTAACATATTCTTTATGTATACAATTCAATTCCCTCCGTCTGTTACGCAATACGGGTTTTGAGAAGTTGAAGTACTGTGGGACAAGCAATAGGCATAAGACTAAACGGCGTGTTATATCTTTCGAAATTTTGTGATGACCGATCATGATTAGTATGCATGTTTCCGAATAAATGTACGGGAACAGATAAATGCCTCAAAACTTTCTTATTGAATCAACTTTTCACTGGATAGTTTACATACTTATACTGTACATAGGTTAATAAACGGTTTTTATAATGATAATGCTTACGATGTTAAAAATGTAAGCGAGGTAATCCTTCTCTTTTGCTTAGACTTTGCAGCGTTTATTTGAAAAACTTTTTCGTGTATTTTTTTATTTTTCTCAAAAAACCATCTTACCCGCGAGCTCTTTTCAATTTAAAAAGTTCAGCAGGCTGGAAAATTAAGTAAAATATCGCTGTGAAATTTACTTTCCTTTCGCGGAAAAGAAGTTTACGATCACACGTCGTCGTTGATCGCTGGAAGGAAAACTTGTTGCTCGATGAATTCCGGAGTGGGTAAGAGAAAACACGCAGGAAAGTGATCGCTCTTAGAGACATAGAGCCGCTTAGATCTTTAGATGTCACGCAGGCTGTGCTTTGTGGCGAAAGATAAAAAATTCTCTCTCCGCAAAGTTATTTAGCGGACGTCGGACAATATTTCAACCATCGTTGTTGAGATGTGAGGTCCAAGATCAGGGGTCGACATTCAAGCATCTATACTACATGGATGCTAGTACATTAAGCGGAAGATGCTGTTACGGAATTCTTGTACACGTGACGACATATTACGACCACTACGAAATATTTAATTGAAATTGAATTCAAAAATTTTATACATTTTTATTTTGTGTCATGTTCGAGATTTGACGAAAGGGAAAAATAACTTATATTTCGTGCAATAATATATTAATAAATTTGACGTATTATTACAACATTTGCAAAGAATAGACATAAGGATGTGAGGATGGAGCATTTATGACTGAATATTTCCCTTCTTGAAAATGACTATGATTCGACAATGTTTAATGTTTTCCTTTTGAACAACTAGCTACAAACTTAAGACCATTTACATTGCGTATTTGTCTCGTCACACCATTTTTGACGACCGATAATTGAATATTTCTAAGAGCACGGAGTAAGAAATAATTAACGCCATTACAATTCAAAGTACTGTCACAGAGAGGCAGAGATATGGCATAAAAATTGGATTGGCTAGAAGAAAAGTAGCAATTAAAGTAACATACAGTGATAAACAACGTAATAAAAGGCGTTGGATGACAGGCGTTGAGTAGAAGACAAAGTTGTGAATGGCCATTTTGTTTCAAATTAGGTGTGAAAGTGAGTGATAGGTGAAGTTTTATGAGTTGATAAGGATCACAATCACTTCTACAACAAATGTCACAATGATAATTCGTGTTTTTAATTCATCGTCGAGACTGGAATTCTCACCCCTAATTTTATTTCTACTATTGCTGTTAGTCAATCCCTTGAGTATTTCGCATTGTAATTGCCTTTACTATTTGCTACATCCTGTTCCTACAACTGCCCAATCGCGTTCGCGGACAGGTTCATTCTACGAGAGGTGAGCGATGGCCTCGTGGAGCCTTTGGCCAGCCCTGGGCGCCCTGGGAGCGACGGGGCGGTCAAAGGGCGGGTGGTTGGGCGTGCGGGTGAGCGGGCGAGCGGTGGCGAGGCGTTTTTCCGCGTGCCGACGTCGCCGTCCGACGCCCGGGGCGCCCCTGGCGGTGCGGTGACAAAGCGCCTCCCCCCACCCCCTCTCCAGCGTCGTTGACGGGCCCTGATCCTCTCGACGATAGGGCCCTAATAGACTCCCGTCGCCGCCGCCCTCGCGCTTTTGTGCGCTGGCCCGCTTGCGCGCCGCCTCGTCCTAGCCGCGCGCCACGCCCACTCGGATCGAGGCTTGCCCACGACGCGTACCGGCGTGGAACGACCGGGAGGTTCTGGGTTCGATCCTGACGGCGGAGGGATTTTCGATCATTGATAGACAACTGTGTTCCAATTCAGCAGATGTGTGTTGGAGAATTATAACGGTTGGCTGCTCTGAACGGTAGTTTTTCGTGGATTCTTCGATCGACACCTGGGGAGTGCCGGAGCGGTACCTTTACAAACACGCCATGGACCTTTTTCCTTGCTCCTATCCTTAACCCCTTATGTACACACGCATGCACTGCCCTACCGCATATGTCGAGAGATCTGACAGATGTTTAAAGCTATTCCCAGCTGGGGCGGTGCCTAGCTGGTGCATGATACTGATTAGGGAAAATCACGCAATTCCACGTACAGGTCGGCTTTGGATCTAGCCATCAGTCGGGAGACGTTCACGGCAAACTCGCGTGATCTGGAGAGGCATTTAAATTTGTTTGAATCATATGGTGCGACTTGTCGTGCAGCATTGTCAGCAAGATTTCGCAATGGAGTGTAGGTGATTGCGAATGACAGCTGAGAGCCTAGAATACCGGGAATTGGAAGATTGCTGATTCGACCTCGGCTAGGTGTCAACATTTTCCTCAATGCATTAAAGTTGATTGATTTCCCCCCCCCCGGGTTTCCACGTGCGTTAACTCCTATAGTCATTAGTCCCGTAAGTGTAGAAGATGTTTTTATCACTGGTGGTGGAGGCGTTCTCCCTCTGGATGATATCCAGCGCTGACCTACTCGTCGGCTCGCAGAGGTTTGTTCATCCAGATATCTCGCACCAGCAGAGCACCACCTCAGCCAGGACAAGTTCTATCCCCTGACTAGTCTCCCGACATGTGCGGAAATGTTGTGCATGTAAGTGTTACGGTATAGCTTCCACAATCCCTAGTATTGATGCGAGAATCCTAGGAAAACTACTAATTAGAGCAGGCCGACGCTACAATTTCTCTCGAGAGCAGCTATATTCAATCTTACTATATAGCTAGCATCGAAAGTCCAGCCAGCATCGGGACTCGAGCACTAGGACCTCCTAGTCAGAGGCACTGCAGTGATATCAGTTGATGTTCTGAGCCACCACAACCAATTTAACATCAAACTCATTAAATTTGCACAAACAATGATTATGTATGAAACTTTAACCGGGTGGAGAGATACTTACTGCAACACGGACTTACTGAAACAAAAGTCGAGAGAATTACGAACACGGCATGAATTTGGAATTTCTATTTCAGGTGTGAGGCCAAGTTACTTGGGTAGGCGAACGATATTGATACAGATCGATTTTAACTCCATTAAAACAGAGCTAATTACGTAAACAGGCAAAATTTGGTCTCAAAATTCTTCGAAGTTATGATTGGATGAGAACACGGGCATAGTAGGAGAACCGACGTTTGTTTTTTTTACAAGAACTTCGAGGGAATTTGAACAAGCGGAAATGACACCACAACTTGAGTGGAATATTCAGTCAACGCGATTATGTGGTCATTGAAAAAGGAAGAGGCTACCACACCGAGGTAGTTAAGTGCTGTTTTGTAGAGACTCTTACGTTTATTGATGGCAGTTTGTGGAAATAGAAACTTTTAAGGCAATTCAGTGAAACCTCTCGAGTGGTGGCATGGGTGTAATGTTACACGTCGTGGAAATATCACTTATTCTTTACAGTTAAATCTTCAGTTAGTATTTTAAATATTTTGACTCGCTATAAAGATTAGTGATTTTTAAGACCAGAATTGTGGTAACGTTTTGCTGTTGACAACATGAAAGCCGAAGTATAAGAATTGAGTGAATTTACATGTTTGGAATTTGACACGCATGTAAAAATATTACTTCTCCACGAAATTTCGAAATAATTTGTTTTAGGAAAACCTACGTTTGAAATCAGAAGATTTCTGAAATAATACCAAATTTTTATTTCAAAAAGTGTGTACAATAAACATGTAAAATGGAATGGAAAACTGCTTGTTTTTTTGTTGGGAAATGAAGGAACCAATTAAAAACTTGTTTTTAATTAAAATCATTGTTCAAACGTTTTATTTTACTTGCCTTTTTTACTTACACCGCCAGATCACTTTCTTAAGATATAACCAATAATTAAAGAACTATTGAAGTTTGTATACGCGTTCTTTGCACCCAATTTGAAGTTGTTCGTCATTGGGCGTTCTCATCGGTCCGCGATGCAAGAGAGATGTTCTCGAGGGCACTTCTCAGGAGCATGCGCACTCCCTCGGCATTGCCCTCACTACCTCAAACGCCCCTCTGCTCACGAGCGCTCGCTCATTAAAAAGATCTGCAGTCTTTGCAGCACTGCAACACACGAGAGTAATGCGGGTTGCCGATGGAAGGCACATGGACGGGGAGTTTCCAATTTCCGGCAGTGTTCCGTTCCTGAGCAATCTAATCTAATGATTGTCGCTTTTACGTCAGATACTATTGTGGATTATTAATTTATGATAGATATTCGTTCTGAGACGGTGATCTTTCGTAATACGTTGTTGTGAGTCATATTCGTGAAACTGTTTGATGACTCTTGACTTGACTTAAAAGCAAAAGGAAGCAAATGCACTGTTAAAAGTCAGACAAGTTGTGCGTTAAAGTCCACATTCGACGTACATTATTAGGAGAAGCGTTACAAACGAGAATTAGAGTAATCAGGAATTATTGAAATCTTAGCTATATGATTGTTGCTGGATTGAATAATAGGAAGATCACTTAAAATATATTCAGAGAGAAATGTATTCACAGGAAAATGTATTCAGAGAAAAAGGTGCTTAGGTTTATAAACGCAAGATGTGTTAAAGTTTCATAATATACAATTTTTACTGGATGGAAACTGTCCTTACGAAGTAAAGTATGATTTTGTTAAAAATGAAAATTCTATTTTTTTTAAGAATATTCATTCGAAACATTAATTGCATGGAAACTGATTAGGTCGTACACGTGGCGTATACATTCTGAACCGTTTGTTTGCGTACAAGAAGAGAAAAAAGTTCAAAAACATTAAAAGTTAATCAGCGTTTGGTTGCACGTGTTTTTAAAAGCAGCACAACCTTTCAGTGGCACAGTTAAAAACTTTCAGTGTGCAAAGCTGGCGGGAGTTAAATAGAGCGGCCACGCGGAACAACTGCTAAACAGGTCACGCGCTAGCGCCTAACCAAGCAAGGTGTGTGTAAACAATCACGGATGCAGCAAAACACTAAACGCCGCAGGTCCTGACGCTCCATAACAAAATAATTTCTTGTTATGTGAAAAGGAGAAAAATAAAATTATTCATTGTAACAATCAGTGTCTTTCTTTAACTAATAACCACAACACGATGTTAGTTAAATAACATGCGATTAAAGTTGGTTAAATGTAATAATTGTCAACTAACGTGTTTTAGCCGAAAGATTACGGAAAAGTTTATTTCGTTGCTTTGGACGTTCGTAGGTAAAAAAAACGAGGGGCGGTGAGAAATATTTAGAGAGTTAGAGGACTTTCTCTTGAAGACAGAATTTTTTGGTTCTGCATATTTTTTTTATTTCTTCAGTATCACTTATAATATCATTATAATTTGTTTGTGGTAAAAGGTATCACAATTTGAATACACTTGACATTCTTAGCCTTTTTTTATGTAAAACATACGAAGCTAACTTTCATAACATTGCAAGTTCTCGATTTATTTGTTTTGTGAAATACAGTTAACACTTTTTTAGAATGCTAGAACACGCCCGTTTTGTGTAAAATAAAAGAGAATAAAACTTTCAGGTGGAAATTCCCACATCAAAAGAAGACACTGACACGTTTGCACCATTCCGTGAGATATTCGTTCTTTTGTCTCGCGACAAAGGAATCCCGAAACGGGAGGCGACGCGCGCCGCGCCCCTAAACAGCTCGTCGCGTCGCGTCGCGTCACGTCGCCTCACGTCGCCTGCGCGAGGGAGATCTGCAGGCGGCGACCCCCTGCCCTCCCCTCCCCTACCCTACCCTTCGCGTCGTGGGATGGAGAGATGTTGGCCCCGACGCCGCCTCCAACTCCGCTTACATTAAAGTCTCGTCCTATAGCTACGTCTACTCATACGTCTCCACCTCCACCTCTGTTTTCACCTTTGCCTCCGCTTCCGCCTCCATCTCCACTTCCATTTACGCCTCCTCCAGCTTCGCTTCCACCCCTTCCGCCTCCGGTTCCTCCATCTCATCCTCCACCTCCGCCTTCGCTTCATCCTCCCCCTCATACTCCACCTCCGCCTCCGCCTTGGCCTCATCCTCCACCTTCCCTTTCACTTCTGCTTCCACCTTCATCTTTGTCTCTCCCTTCAACTTCGCGTCCACCTCATCCTCCAAATCCACGTTCGTCTCCGTCTTCGGTCATCCTCCACCTCCGTCTTCGCTTCTGCCTCTCCTTTCCCTTCGACTGCTCGACTGCAGCAAGCAAACCCAAACTCAGGCCGCCACTTCCGCTTTCTCCCGAAGCCTTCCCAGCCGTCGACACGTGACACAGCCGTCTTCTTTGCCTTTGCCTGCGCACTACCGCCAGCTTCATTTCGCCTCGACTTCGCCCTGCTCCCAGATCCTCGTGCTCTTTGAGTCTTCTCTGCCGGAGATTTCGCTTTTCTACGAGCTCTTCTCCTACTACCTACTTCCCGCCTTTCTCTATTGCTTCTCTTACTTCCACTTTCGCTGCTTCGAATTGGTACCACATTCGGCCTTTCTCTACCAATTTCTCCGCTCCGGCTATGTTTAGTTTCTCCTTCGTACCTGTTTTGTCTTCCCCTGCTGTTCTTTGCCACTTCTGTGCTTCGCTTTGGTGATGACCCTCGTCATCGCTTCGTCGTTCACTCAGCTCCGCCTTCATCTTCAATACCCTTTTGACTACTCTCTGCGTTTTATCCTATACATCTTTCATTCTGTTGCTCCCTCGGTTCTGCCTCCCGTATTGTTTTTCAGTGCCTCAATCTGCGAGTCGCGTGCTTTCGCCCCTTCGCCTTCGCATCCTCCACCCTCTCATCCTGTCTCCACCATCCCCTCCGCGTCCACTATTGTCTCCGCCACCACCTTCGCTTTTGCATTCGTCCCCGTATCGCCTTCCGTCGTCGCTTCTAGCACCACAAGCCACCACCGTGGACATCGCCCCCAATGTCTCCTCCTTCGTCCACATCTGCATATTCACCTCCGTCTCCACCCCAGTAGTGGAGCCGCTCCG
This sequence comes from Gryllus longicercus, assembly GCA_038098605.1. Lineage (NCBI taxonomy): Eukaryota > Metazoa > Arthropoda > Insecta > Orthoptera > Gryllidae > Gryllus > Gryllus longicercus. The sequence continues at coordinate 625,088 of JAZDUA010000714.1, forward strand.
CTCCCGCAGGCGCCTCTGTCATCACCGCCCCCGCGCTCCCCCGCGCCGCCCGCGCGTCGCTCCTGCTGACGCCTCCGCCGCCGCACGTCCAAACAGACTTACGCGCCCCCCGGCGAGACCGCAAGCTGACAGGAATACTGATCCCAGCCAAAGGCGGCCCGATGCAACCCCCGGCCCCGCCCTGCCCGCGCCCCATCTTCAACGCCCCGCCCTGCCCCTCCCTCGCGGATCGGGCGATCTCGCCCGCGGGGGCGCTCGCCGCGGCCGCGTCCACGGATATCTCCAGCAACATGCCGCAACCGCCAACGCCGTTTCCCCACACCAGCCCCGCCCCTGCCCCGCCCTGCCCCGCCCTGCCCCGCCCTGCCCCGCCCTGCCCCGCCCTGCCCCGCCCCGCCCTGCCCCGCCCTGTTCCGTTGCGTTCGCCTCGCCCTTGCCCCGCACCAGCCACGCCCCCGCCCCGTCCCTTCCCCGGCTCGCCCTTACCCCTGCCTCTGCCCCGAGCCCGCCCCGCCCTTGCCCCGCCCAGCCCTTACTCCGCCTCCGTCCCGCCTTCACCGCGCCCTCGCCCGGGCTTCCCCGCCCCCGCCGCCCTCTCTCGCGCCACCCCCGCCGTATCCGCCGCCCGCTCGCGCGCCCGAGCCCGGAACAAATGTTACACCGATTCTTCGCCGCGTCATGAATTATCGAGCAGCTTTCGTGGGGAGGCGGCCAAGATGTTTCTCGCGGAGATACAGCGCGGCGCAGCGCCCGGGCGCTCGTTCGGGCCGGGGAGGGGGAGGGCGGAGGGGAGGGGGTGCCGGCCGAAGGCGCGGGACCGCGTCGGGCCTGCCAACCTGTTGGGGCGAGGATGCGCATGGGAAGTATGGGCGACCCGTGCGCCGGATATTAAATCATCGATCCCCGCCCCCAGCGATATTTTTTTTCGGTGAAAAAGAGCCAGGTTTAAAATTCACGAAAGGGGAAGTGATATTCGTCTATCTAATGTGTTTGACGGCGCGTTTGATGGGTGTATTTTGCTGCTGGCTTGCTTCGGCCTGCATTATATCATGTGGTGCGTTATGTGGGAGAGCTGCAGTATTTTGCTGGAGTATTCGGTAAACACAACTCTTAAAATATAAATCTTCGTTTCGGAAATGGTAGATACACCTAGAAAAAGTATCAAATCCGTATGTTTTATATGATTTTTTAAAAAAATTCATATCACAATTTGGCGAAACTTTCAGCATGACAATTATACTTCCAAATTTTATCCTTGTCCTGAAGAGAAGGAGGGGAAAAAGAGACGAAGCCGTTGCTTTAGGTCTGTCTCACTACTTCTCATACAGTTGTAGAAAATGTACGTATTCGAATATTAATCGTAATTAACCTGGAGCTATCATATAGAAATCGATCGTGACCTTACCATCTGACAGTAAATACAATTTCAGCGAGATGCTCTTTTGTTTCCGTTCCGCAAAGTTCGAAATTGGAAATATACATGGTTTATATATACGCCATCATTAATTATTTTCATAATTTCAACAGCATCGGATCGCATCCAGAAAAAATAATACATTTTAAAAATATATTCTCTCTTTTCCAAGTTTCTACCGAATTTTATTCCCGCAGAAGAATGGACTTACAACAAGTTGGCAGCCGTGGCCTCGCCGACGAGAAGTGATGCGACCATTTTTCAACTCGAGCCAGAGGTCGAAGAGCAGCGTGAGCGGGGCGGAGCGGGGAGGAGCGGGGCGGGGAGGAGCGGGGCGCGGAGGATCGGGGCGCGGAGGATCGGGGCGCGGAGGAGCGGGGCGGGGAGGAGCGGGGCAGGGAGGAGCGGGGCAGGGAGGAGCGGGGCGGGGCGGAGAGGAGCGGGGCGGGGAGGAGCGGGGCGGAGGGGAGCGGCGGGGGGAGCGGGGCGGAGAGGAGCGGGGAGGAGGGGAGAGGAGCGGGGAGGAGGGGAGAGGAGCGGGGAGGAGGGGAGAGGAGCGGGAAGGAGCGACGCGACGAGTGGGGTTGGGGGCTTCTAAGGTGAACGGAGGGAGGCTCCGATGAAGCGAGCGCGCGCTCACTTATGGCTGCGATCAGTCAGCGTCCAGCGCGGAAATGAGCAGCGGCGCTCCCGGGACGATCGGATCTGCGTTAGCGAATTTTCCAGAATAAAAATTCGAGCGTTACCTCCGACTCCCAAACGCACTGCTTCTCGCGTCGTTTGTTTGGGTCGCTGCGACAAAACGATTCAACCTCCGGACGAAAAGGTGGATCTCTGGAGTATGCGAGGAGAAAAAAATAAATAATAACTGAGGTTCGTTGCAAATAAATAAACAGAGCCCGAAAGAAAACAAAAACAAACAAAACTGTTTCTTTCATTTTGTAAAAACAAAAATCACAAATTCGTGTATGTTCTCTGGATCAGAAGAGGTACAACGTGACTTTGTGATGGCCGCGTGTATTAATAAAACATGTTCAGGCCTCGGACAAATAAATAATTCACGGCTTTCATTCTCTCAACGCCCGGGGTGACACGCAGTACCTGCGAACAATACGGCAGTATTGCAGTCATCCGTGGCGGAACGAAACCTAGGATTTGGAAAAGCCATTTCAATTACGAAGTGTTTGCTGACGGCATTGTTTTACATAATGGCGATAATTCATCTCTTACTGCCGGCGGGATCCCCCGATTTTGTGAGTCGCGCGAATTAATTGCGAGAGAAAACGCAAGAAGGGACGGAGGCGCGTCTTTGTCGAGAGTTACAAACGGAGATAAAGCAGTGGGAAAGCTGTGCGCGTCTTAGGGAGCCTGTATCCGCAACGGCGCCTTCGGCGGCTTCTGTTGAGGCTAAGGTTGCAGTCGCTTGTGGCGCCCGCCGCGGCTTTTGTACGAAGTAAACAATACAGAAGGCGGTGAAAGCAGGCGGGCGCTGCCGACGATTTCTCTCCGCGCTGGCACCTCGCAGCTCGAGAAGGCGCTGGCTGCGTATTGGCTTTGTTGCGTCGTTCGCGCCCCCCCGTCTTTTGACAATTGACTCACGCGTAATTAATATTCGCGGATTAACAACGAAGAGCCGCTCCGGCAGCCGATACCGTGTTTCGAGATGCACCGTGGCAGGGTTGTCCAACTGGCGGCCCGCTGTGCCATTTATCGCGGCCCGCAAGAGGTTATTAGACAAATGTTTAAGCCTCTTTCGTCCATGTCGGGCAAAACATTCACGCTTTGCGTACTGTGGGGATCAACACCCAGTTTGATAGAAAAATAGGTTAGGTTTATATTTACAGATTTTTTTCTTGTAAAATCCGAAATGAATTGTAACGCTTCATATCACTCCCCCATTCATTTAAAAGCGACTGTCGATATCAACAATGCGGGGCACTTGTGGATTGTCCGAGTAGTGAAAGTATGAACCGCACTAAATGAAGGTGTTAATTATGGCCCTGGAGGTCTCGGGAGTTGGACACCCCTGTACTAGAGGGATGGCGACTTATGTTTACTGACTTTTCCGGGGCCTCGATAACGATTCGGAAAGACGATGTTCTCTCTCTCTCCGAACACAAGCCCGCGGCAGAAGGTAAGGCCTGCTTTGGGTTAAGAACATGGTTATCTACAAGAGCTTCCTCGTTGAACTTGTTGAACCAACACTGGAATTCTCTACACCGTGTTACAACTTGTCCGCCCAGGCAAACGCTAAAAGACGGATTAGTTCTGGACTTCGCGTGGAAGCCCTCCAAAATCTTGCTTCAGCTTTGTCTTATCTGTAAACGCTAATAAGCAAGCAAACTTTGAAGTAAAATCGAATCTAATTTGTGTTTACCACAACTGATGAAATTAACTCTGGCTTCACGACGTGGCTTCTCTGAATACGAAAGTAGGCTCTGGAACAGAAAGACGAAACTACATTCGCAGTGTAGACGTCTTGTGTCCTGGGTTTTGATCAAAATATAGAAGTCATTCTCACCACAAGGAACAAATATCAAAGAAGTCATTACTGTTCCTTTATTTAAAGAAAAACAAAGCAGGAGAGCGCAGGATTAAAATGCCCACTGAAGCGTCTTTCAAAGTTACGTTCCCTCAGAAACTTTTACGCCGTAATGTTTTGTTTCATTTTTCGTTTCTTTCGTCGAAAATCAGTTCATTTGCGTTTCCCTTTGCGAACAGACGGAAGTCTTTGGGTTCTGTATTTCGCGCCACCAGTCGCGTGGCCCACATAGGAAGCTGCGTTGCCGCCTTTGTCGTTTCCTTTGGCTGCGTCGACAAAATGGCGCCGGCGACAGCGCTCTGAAGGAAGAGATCGGGAACTCATTGGTGGGCTGTTCCGCCCCAGCGATCCGTGCTTTGCCTTGCTCTGCCCCGCCGCTCCCCGCCGCTCCCCGCTGACTCGAGCCCCTCGCCGCCGCCTCCACCGGGCCTCATCGCTCGCCGACGCTCGCCAGGCTCTACTCTCAGCTGCATTACGTCTATGCGTTTGTATCCTCTACCCACCTCTACCCTCCTTTTATCGCTTTTAATATCTATACCGTCGCTGATCTCTCAATCTACGTTGATCGTCGCCCATCTCCACCCCACTAAATAATAATAATAATAATAATAATAATAATAATAATAATAATAATAATAATAATAATATCAGTGATAATAAAACGAGGTAAACGAATCTTAAATTACTAATATAAAAGGTCTTAACGAATGGCAAAACTGGTACTCGTAATTATGCTTGATCTCTAATCTAACCACGTAAAAACATTCTTTCCAACATCCGACGTTTCCTTTCTCTTCTCAACTTGTCTAGCTTTTTCTGCTTCTATCCACCTCTGCACGAATACACGCTTCTTTACGTCATCTTCTCGCCTCTTTTAAGCGCTCGCTAGAGCTTCCTACCGCTACCGCCACTTCCTTCCATGTCCTCTCTCCGGCGTCTTTCACTGCTTCTCACAGC